>JAQISU010000162.1:2637500-3382500 GCA_029339505.1 Unio delphinus
AGCTATTGAATAGTATTATCAAAGCTATTGAATAGTATTATCACAGCTATTGAATAGCATTATCAAAGCTATTGAATAGCATTATCAAAGCTATTGAATAGCATTATCAAAGCGATTGAATAGCATTATCAAAGCTATTGAATAGCATTATCAAAGCGATTGAATAGTATCATCAAAGCTATTGAATAGTATTATCAAAGTTTTTTTTAATAGTATTATTAAAGCCATTGAAAAGTATTTATCAAAGCTATTGAATAGCATTATCAAAGCTATTGAATAGTATTATCACAGCTATTGAATAGCATTATCAAAGCTATTGAATAGCATTATCAAAGCTATTGAATAGCATTATCAAAGCGATTGAATTGCATTATCAAAGCTTTTGAATAGCATTATCAAAGCGATTGAATAGTATCATCAAAGCTATTGAATAGTATTATCAAAGTTTTGATTTATTGAATATTTCATTAGTATGGGAAAATATGAACGTTTTTTTTAATGAATAATATCTCACGACCTTGGGAGTGCAGTATTATCACCCTCCACCCACCCAAACAAACAAACAAATGAGTTTATATTCCCTATACAAAGCAATACCCTTTTTTTATATACTTATTTCGTTTTCCTACCTAAGGCTTACTAATTATGTAATACACTACAAGAAACAAAGTAATTGAATTTATGCTGTATTTCAAAGATCGACAACCTTTGAGTTATCAATTCACAGTAACAATGTTAACGCCACATAGCACGGCTCAGTGTCCTTTTAAGTTCGTCACGTGCTCGACATTAGTTTTTTGAAAGTTTTGTTTGATTCTAATGATATTTAAATTTAGAGACATAGTTAGAACGTGTGCCTATTGAAAAAAAAAAACAACATTTCCAGTTGATCTGAAATGGATGGATTTTTCCCGTTGGTTCAACTCAATTCTGCTTTTCTGCTTATGATGGACTGCATTTATTTGGTCATTTAAATGCAGTAAGGAGAATGTGATTTCACTTGGAAATGTAGTCAAAGTTCCAGTATAATAATGGAGCAGCAGCAGGGGCGAATCGGACAACTTTTTAGAGGTGTCAATTTAGCAAACCAAGGCTTCTTATAAATCGAAAAAAAGCGTCAATTTGGCAAACTAAGACTTCCTCGTAATTTTTTGTATAGATGCTCATTGGCAAAAAAAACCCCGCCACAATTGTTGTCGCATGTTCACAATTACCAGTGTGTTATAGTACTTTGAACCTGTCGTAGAAACGCTAGCGTTTCCAAATCAAACAATAGCAAGTGTTTTTCATAATTTCCGTGTTCTATAAATAACCCTGTCTACTGTCCGCGCGCCCTGAGCGCCTGTTCTAAGACAAATCAATAAGGCTTTTGATGTCCTAGTAACGTTAGCTACGGCCATGCCTTTTATCGATTTGCACTCCCACAGACGTTAATACTATGTCTGTTAGTCAGCGGGGATCAATATAAATGCAATCTTACAGCAGTCAAACAGACTTGGATATATCCTAGTCATTTTGTAGCTTCAGATCTCGTCTACATTATTTAATTACTTCTTTAACCAACTAATGTTAACCCGTGATATAAACGTTTTGACCACAGTTAATGGATTATGACTGAAAAATTGTTAAAGCTACGTTAAAAATCCTAATCAAACAAACACACAAACATATATCTATCTGTCTGTCTGTCTCCTTCCGTCAGACTGTCTCTCTATTTAATATAATATGACTTGTTGATTAATTGTCCATTTAGAACAAATAGAGCTTAGGAAAGGAAGACAGTTTAACCATATTTTACTGTTTAAACTGTCATGTTTAAACTGGCATGATTCTCAATGGAGATATAATCTGTAAGAAAACGAATCAAATATGTAGTATTACAAACAGTTGTATTCTTATTTTTTGATGGTTTTTTTTTCAAGTATTCGGTTTCATACACATATATCGTATTCAGAAGCATTGATTTGTAGATATCGAATTTAGCGTATTTATAACGCATTGCGGTACCGTCACGAGACACATTGTCGACGGTACCGAATTAGAGATTTTTTCTATATGATTGGGGGCGCCAGCCCAAAGTTACTTCATGTACACCTCCCGTCACGTCAAATACGTGACGGTGTGACTTTATACACCCCCGGGAAATTAATTATTGGGGGGAGGTGTTCAAAAATACATAGACAGTCTTCTAAATATTATAACGTTTCGTTTCGCTTAGAAAATTCACTGGAGATATGTCTATGGGCGCACCAAAATAAATAATAGCATGGATGCTAAAGCTCTACGTCACACACTAGGGTAACCCTCACAGGATAATTCAGGTTATTACAGTGATTAATCAAGGAAATCAAAGATTTCCCAGAAATGGAAATCGTTTACGATGAAAATCCAAGAGATTTTTTGCGATTAGATAAATATTCATTTAGAAAACACTAGTGTTTTTATAATAAGATGATCATACACTATAACCATGATAAACCAACCAGCGTCTATGTAGTAAATTCATGATTGCCTGTTTATAGAGCGTACTATGGTGATGGTCTCGGCAATACCATTGCAGGGTTATTTGCAAGAATGGCTCCAAACGTGCCACCATTAGCAAAACAATTATCAATGAAAGCTATTGATGTTATTCGTGATAAAGGTATTAGTGCTGTTGGAGATGTTGCCTCGAAAGCATTTTCCGCCGCGAAGGATAAACTAATGTCGTTAGTTCGACGAAGAAAACCAGTGATGAAGTAAGTCATCGCTGCCATCTACGGAAGTGATGCGTGCAAGTGTTAGTAAAATAATAAATAACGCAGTAGATCAGAAATTAGCATCGTTGGTGACTTTGTCGTTAACGACTCCGTCGCCGGAGAGCAACCAAGATAATATTACCGCAAATATGATAGCGGGAAGTGGCTTAAACCCACAACGAAAACCACGATTTAGATCAAGGAATATATAATAAATTGTTGAAACAGACACTTGATCCAGCGTTTGATATGGAAGCCCCAGTGCGTAATGATGATTCTGTACGCGATTATCAATTTTATTCTTATCATGCAGTACAACCTGATCTTCGATCAAGAATAGAACTTCAAGTTCATGATACCAGTAAATACTTTCTACCCGCTGAAGCATTTATCGAAGTGGAAGGAGAACTTGTTACAAATGTTGCAGCTAATACACCATACGCAGATGATGCAAATGTACGAGTTGGTTTTGCTAATAATGGTATTATGGCGCTATTTGAAAGTGCTAGATATATGATTGATGGAAGAGAAATTGAATCTATTGAACGTGAGGTTGATATTGCAACAACAATATTAGGGTTAGCAAGATATTCTGATGATTATACAAGATCGGCAGGCCCTTCTATGATGTTCTCTAAGGATATCACTGATCACGCTGAACACATTCAGTATATTAAATTACAGACACCGGTAGCTACTGGAGTTGCTGATCAACCAGATGATTCTTTTGAACACGAACCAAGACCAGGTGCTGCATTTGATATCATAAAAAGTACTAATCTTAATTATAATCTAGGATTTGCAACACGTGTATCAATGTTGAAAAGACCACGTCGACAATTTTCATGCGCGATTCCACTGCATCATATATTTGGATTCTGTAGAAATGTCCGAAAAGTTATCTATGGAGCGAAGCGTACAGTAGCACTCGTGCAAAAGGGTAATGATAATGATACAATCTCCCGTGGTAATGGTGTTCCCGAGGGTAAAGTTTTTTTTAACAAAACTATCATTGTGGATGCCAGTACTAACTCCATCAATCACAACAGAACAGCGACTACTATCATTTATGGATCAAGGAGGAAAATCATTGCTAAGTTGGCTATCAACAACAACAGATACCAAGGATTCTAATATTAATGGTACATTTACATGGCACCTGGTATCAAAACAAGGTATTTCAGCTCCACGTCATATATTTGTTGCGCTACAGAATACTACGCGAGTTGGTGATCAAGAACGCAGCGATGTGATATTTGATAAGATAGGTGTTAATGAAGTCTCGCTGAGAATAAACGGACAACAGGAACCATCCGAGGATATACTACTTGATTACACCACTAACCATATTGCACGCGTGTATCATAGTCTGTTGTCATATATGGGACGCGATCAAAATGTAGATACTGGTCTGCAAATATCACAGTTGGATTTTAAAAGTTTATATCCCATCTACTACTTTTCGCTGAAACATCTTGATTTAACAAGACAATCTGTCGTTGATATACACTTTAGAGCTCGTGTAACCGATCCTCCTGCTGGTGGTTATAGAGCGGTTGCTGTCATTCTCAGTGATAAATCAATGCTACTCGAAGATGTTGGGGGACGAATGAGAGTAATTGATGCACCAGTAGAAAACATGTAATGTATCAATTAGATCAATCTGTTATTATATAATGTCATATAGTCATATTAGTGTTACGTTAACTCCTGGTCAAATTAAAAAATTGCAATCATCATCAGTTAAAAAATGTGGAACCACGATAACGCTGAAACACAATCAGATGTCTGGTGGCAAGAGTAAATTATCATTAACAACTCGTCAAATAAAACACTTTAATGATGCTTTCAAAGATAAAAAGGTGTTCAGACTACTCTCTCTGCAGCTTCGATCAAAAACATGATACAATTAGGTGGTATATTTCCGTTGTTAGCTGCGTTACCAGTGCTAATTGCAGCAGCGGCCCCAGCTGTGGCTAACGCGGCAGCGTTAGGAGCCGTTGGCACCGCGGCAGGAATGGCACTAAAGAAAGCAACTGGACAAGGATACAAAAAAAGGGAAAGGGTCTAAGACTACCAGGAACCCCGTATTCATGGTACAGCGGAAAGGGCCTGAGAATACCAGGAACAGTTTAATAGTTCCCATGTCAAAGTTTGATTTATTCGATGCCGCTAAAAATCTAGCGATTAAAAACTTCAGAGGTGTCTTTATGAAACACCAGTTGCCGGCACAACCAAAAAACGTTGAAACCGGTATTATTAATCTCAATAACAGCAGCGGACCTGGAACCCACTGGGTTGCATACGTGATTGATCCGCGGGCAATCGTTTATTTTGATTCATATGGGTTAGCGCCGCCTAAAGAATTCATGCTTTATATATACAACAATTAAATACTTTTCATAAAATGAAGACTTGGTATTCTACGCTACCAACACAGGAAATGAACGACCCACCAATATGTGGCATAGAAGTATTAAATGTCCTTGACGCTATTTCATCATCGAGAAAACCACCTCATCAAGTCGTAAATGAATATACTAGTAGTCGCTAGCAACGACGAAGTCGTCAACGAAGATTTTTAGGGAGAGAAAATAATTAGAAAATCAAAGATTTTTACAATAACAATGGTTGATATTTGGGGACGATCTATATCAGCGCTGAAAAAAACCCACCGCGGAAATATCTGCAACCGGTGATATAAAAAAAAATCGAAGATGAAATAGCTGAGATGTTGAACTTAGCAAGTGTTGATCCCAATGAAATAGTTGTTTTTCAAGATCGTCAGGGTAAATTGAAAACGAGTAACGTTTCTCTGGATGATATTTTAGTTAAACGACGTAACGCAGTAGAAAATACTATCGCGTTGTTTTCCGATCAGGGTAAACTCAAACCTGGCGCACCTGTTTCAACAATCACATATAAAATATTAACACTCGATAACAATTATATATACTCGGTGAATTCATTGAAATCACTCAGTGATAAGTATGACGATCATATAAATACATGTAATAAATTTACTAGTTTACAAAAATTCATCATGACCAATATTGATAAACCACTATTAGAATTTTTGGGACATCCTCCACTGACCGCACCAAATCTTGCAGAGATAAAAACTTCTATATCAGAGTTTGCAACACTTCAAGTTAAATACGCAGATCATGTTGAAAAGTATAACAATCATATAAATACATTTAATAAATTTACTGATTTACAAAAATCCATCATGGACAATATTAATAAATCTGTATTATAAATTTTTGATAACCCTCCAGTGACCACACCGATGCTCACAGAGATAAAAACTTCTATGTTAGAGTTTGCAACACTTCAATCCAGATATGAAGATCACGTTGAAAAGTTTACATCATTTCGTAAAAATATCATTGATAAATTTTTGCAACCACGTTGGATAAAATTGACAAAACTTCCTGATATTAAAAATTCCATTGAAGATATGAAAAACTTCATCGAGGCAATCAAAAGTGATGCAACGAGGATGATTGCAATCATTGAAAAAACAAAAATTCCTCATGAGAAAACCAACAACGTAGTATACACGATTCAATACAGATCATTTGCGTGGACTCCTACAAACAACATATTAAGTGTCACTGCAACCTTCAAGGGTATTTATCGATTAACATTAGTGACACCGACTCAATTTGATATTTCATCAACGAGTTCATCTGGGGTCAACAATATGATATCAACAATCATCGATAAGTATACAACTGAACGATTTACGATAACAACCACTGATAATAATATGGCTAGGGTTTCAGTAACATGGTATGTGGAATTGGTAGCGGATTTAAGTAAACAATTAAACCACTAGTGCTTTCAATTGAATTCTGTTGTAATAAATAAGATGTCATCACAGCAATATCGCTATGATCAGGTCAGAGAATTTCAGACCAAACTCAAAACACTCACTGCTGGGTTTCAAGTAAAAATAAAAAAGTACCGACGAAGAATCACCGCAGTTGATGTTACCGTGTACTCGGTGAATGGTGTAATAACCGGAGCTGGTATTATACTCTCCTCGATAACACTGATTGCTCCGATAGCTGTTCCAATTTGTATATCAGCGGTGACAACAATCGCGGGAATTATTTCAATAATAATCAAAAAATATCATCATGCAGCCAGCACAAACTACAAGACTACGTAGTTAAATTTCATGTTGTGTCAACCGCGTACTCACAATTATCCTCGATGATATCGTCGTCACTCGATGATACATTAATTTCAGATAAAGAGTTCTCAGCGATGGTACGTGTTTATGATTCCGTGATGTCAAAATTAGAGCGACAACATGAGAATAATAACAATGACAAGAACTACTTTAACAAATAGCGGAAAATACCAACCCGGTGAAAACAAGTATGATCTCAATAACCTCTGCAACTTTTTGTACTGAGGGTATACAAATATCAAAATATCTACCGGCTTCAGCCATTGATTTAAATTCAATTTCTTCATTAGTTTTTATATTAAATGATTTTATAGGCCTGGCATTTTTCGAGTTTTTTTCCAGTCTCACCTCGATTGGTGTTTTCACTCTGAGAAATAACTTGTAGATTCAATAAAGAATTATCGGTTTTAATATTATTTATGTGATCAATAACAAGACCATCCTTAATCAATCCATGAAAACACTCATACACGAAACGATGATTAAGATATCTCTTCTTCCCAACATCAAACCTCAAATACCCCGGATTACTCACAATCCCAACTGGTTTCTTAAGTCTACGGTTACTGGCAATACCGTCACGGGACGCTTCATAATTGCTGATCACGGGATGCGGTTGAAATGTTTGGTCTATTTATATATAATACTATTTGTCTAATTGATTGTTTGGTTTAATTATTACATTATTTGGAAATATTTCAATATAGTCTTGAGGTGCTGTTATGATTTTGTCATTGACATAGTCAGAGTCATTGATGGAATTTTTAATTCGTTTATCATAATAACGCTTCAACTCTCTGTATCGTTTGCAACCCCAACTCAGACACAATTGCGATTTTCCTCTCACACCTACCCCACATTGTATGCAAGGTAAGGGCCCATAACTTCCGTTACGAAAACTTTGTAAATGATATCCACAGAATTCCCTTCTGCATGATTTGTTACATGCGGTTGCTGATCCTATCATAAGCCATTTGCAATGGTTCATTATATAATAAATTCTTTATTTAAATACTTGTTTTAATTATAATATGAAGGAGTTCGAGAGATTATCGAAAATTAAGCCTTTGAAAAATATTAAATCCAATCTCGATAGAGTCTCCGTAGATGTACCAAAGGGTCTGATAAGTGATAGAAGCATGATAGGTATTGTTTTAATGAATTCAACGGGATGGAGCATCTCACTGTTGTTCAACATTTCGAATTGATGGTAACGTTGATGCTACCATGAACGACGAAAGAGCAGCACTTATAATCTCACATCTTGACAAGAAAAAGTACTTTTTAGAGTGAAATTCATTATCCGTTCATAAATGGGAAATTGGATTATTCGAGACAAATTTGAACCAATTTTGAAAGATAAAAGAACTATCACTTTGAGTCATGATTCCAAACCAGAATTGCTGACTGGGATTGACAAACCGTACCATGAAAGATCTTATCCTGTAACAGCAGTTGTTTACGGGCTATATTCGTTAAATGATAAACCGAGGACTGAAAAATTAAAACCAATGAAACTGTCACCGTTGACTTGGTAAGGGAGAATAAATTGTGTAGCAGAACGAATAATAGAACACTTCACAAATGCGCTGCGTGGAAACAAATTGACTGATCTAACAGTTAGGAAGAACGGAGCATCAATTCAAGATATAACCAAATTAGAAACATCATTAAGATTTCCAATAACCATAATGACAATAACAGGAGAGGTATTACACGAATTACGCGAATTAAAATATAAATCAAAAGGACCTCCAATCAAAATTATTGATCATAATGAACACGCGTGGACACCTGTGGTAACAATATTTCCGCGGGATAGAACAATAAAATATTACACGGGAAATTTATTTGATTTTATTTCTCAGTCAAGTAAAAACGATCCTGTGTCAGTGTGGTTACTTCACAGTTTTGAAGACGAAGAGCGTAAATTCGATCAATTTGTAAGACCAAACGGAGAATTATACCGTACTGAAGCCCTCCACAACGAGATAAAAAACTAGCCAGTGGTTTTTCAACAGAAGACAACGAACAATTATTAACAAATTGTTTTACAATTCCTTCGGTTGCGACTCATTTTGCGAGAAAGAAAAACACGTGGAAACTAACAAGAGCTGAATTTCTATCAAATATCAAATCAAGCTGCGTTAAATATAACCATGGTGGATTATGGAATACAAAATACACCTCTAAAAGTATTATTTCAGTTGATATAGTTGCGTGTTATCCAGGGAGTTTTCTCGGATATGGAGAATGTGCTGAGTATTTTAAACGATTTGGACATCCCACACATGAAATGACCCATGTTGCTATTAATAGGCCACTGCCTGATTTTGATTTAACTGGATTCGCTCGTGTGGTATCATTTGAATTGGCTACAGAACTTCATCCGTGCTGTTATATTTGGATTGGTAGACACATCTCTGAAAAATACTGGATGCCAATAGTGTTATTATGGTATATGATTGATTCTTAAAAGCTGATATCACTGATTGTCAGTGAAGCAATTATATCATATCGAGCGCAGACTGAGGTCTGGTTACCACAACCTGAGGGGCCCCGAGTGGCCGAGTGGTCTAAAGCGCTGTCCGTTACGGACCACTGCCATCTCACCTCTGTCTGCGTGGGTTCGAGTCTAAGATTCGGCTAATGTAGTTAAGTGAGAAAGCTTGCCAGTAGCTTCTCGTGGGTCGGTGGTTCTTTCCGGGTTTTTCTGGTTTCTTCCTCCACCACTAATACTAGCCGCCATGTATAGCCTATATATTGTGCTGAAAAATGGCGTTAAACCATAAAAAAAAAAAAAAAAAAAAAAAAAAAAAACCACAACCTGATAGTCTAGAGAGTATAATCAGCGACTATAGAAAACAATTTCCTGATCTAGACGAAGAATATATCTTGAAATGGTCTAAACAGATCTTTGAAGTTATAAATAGACACGCAAAATATCTCGGTAGAAGAATAATCGGTAAATTCACTCAGGGTGGAACAAAATATGACCATAACAGATATTCTTCACGGTTGATTATAGATGACGTTAATACGATTTTATAATCGCGGATGTAACATCTAATGGTATATACGTAAATCGTAACTACGCTTTCTTTTCCGATGGAACCAAATTGGGTACAATTGTTACTTACAACGATGGAAAAAATCTTCAGTATGCACATTTGATAACTTATGCTTCTATTAATTTATTTTCAATGATAAATAGATTTCCTGACACTGCGGTTAGAGACGCCACTGATTCATTTTATATAAACGCGAAACATAGCGAAGCAGTGGCTAAATTTACAAATTCTGACGAGAGTTGGGGATCATGGAGAATTAAAAAGGAAATGCTGTGTGATTATTCCAAATCAGCAGATGTTACGATTGAAAACAATTTCTTTAAAAATAATCAGATATCAGAACTATCTAATGCACCTTCGATATCTGATCCAATATGTAGATATAAAACCAGCTACCTAAACGGCTGTGGTGGGTCAGGAAAGACGACTCGTGCGATTGAATTATTTCGTAGGAAAAATCTTACGGATTTTTACGCATCAAATATGATTGTGTTAACACCGACCCATAGACTTGCAAGAGAAATGAAACAACGAGGAATTAATGCTTGTACTTATCACAGTTTCTTTCGATGGAAAGGCGACGAATGGACTCCTGATCGAATAGGTGAAAAATATATTCCTGAAGTCATTATTTGTTATGAAATATTCACAGTATCGTTAGATGCATTACAAAGATTTCTTGATTGGCTATTGCTAGCGAATACAAAAGTAATAATGTGTGGCGATCATGGCCAACCACCACCATTTGTCGGTTTATCCCCACATGATTGGTTGAAGAATTTTGTTGACTATTATGAAGAAATTAATATTGATCATAGAGCACTTGATGAACAATTACTCGAGTTCAAAAAACTAATTAGATTACAACCGGATAGAATCCAATATGAGATAGCACGTGAAATAATTTTGGAAACCCCATTATATGATTTCTGGGAAGCGTGGAGACCAAACGATTTGATAGTAGCAAGTAGAAAAATAGTCAGAGACACATTTCAGATAAAGTTATTTGAACTACATAAAGAAAAATTTGCAACACGTCCAATGCCGCTGTGTTATAGACCCAAGGATACACGAAAACAAAATATTGAAGTTGATATTCCCGGCTTGACAGAGAAGCAAATTCTAGTATTAAATGATATTGTGCTGGTTGATATCAATGTCGTCGAAGATGCATTACGCTCTGATAAATCCCCATGGACTCTAGGTTACGCAGCGACGATACATTCTTCACAGGGATTGACTATATCAAATACAATTATTTGGATCATAGATAATCACATCGAGTGGTCAAATTTAGT
The DNA here is from genome assembly GCA_029339505.1 of Unio delphinus. Classification (NCBI taxonomy): domain Eukaryota; kingdom Metazoa; phylum Mollusca; class Bivalvia; order Unionida; family Unionidae; genus Unio; species Unio delphinus. Next base: position 2,648,812 of record JAQISU010000162.1, read on the forward strand.
CTATCTTGCAGTGTACAGAGTACGAAGAATAAATCAACTTCGAAGAGTTGTTTTAGATGCTAATGACACAACAATAAATGATATTGTCAGCGATGATATAATCAGAAAAAAACTCTCTCGTTATAAACAACAGGGAATTTGACATTGATGCCGAATTAATAATTTCACTGAAACAACAACAGAATAATTATTGAGCGAGTTGCAGTTGTATAATGAGCTGGCGTTGGTCGGATAAGGACTCTCGACAATTTACCGTGGATAGAAAGAATAGCGGTATTGGTCATACCAGAGATAATGTGATGCTCTCTTGTCTTGAGTGCAACAGACGCAAAGGTGCTAGTTAAGACCACGTGGCGGCAACTGAGTATCCTCGGGTATCACTTGTAGTTGTTCACGAGTAAATCCTCGCTGAGGAGCAGTTGAATCCAATTTATAGACTGGCGGTCTACCCGTAGATCTCGTTATACTAGATATTTTATGTGCGGTGACACTCCAAATAGGATCAGTAGCCCTTCTTTTTACCATCTTCGAGCTCTCCTGGTTCATATAAATATCTAACAGTGACATTGCCGAGTATTGGTTGTTTTGAAAAATCACTTTGCAGTTTTACGGGTATATACCTTTTCTTAATTGCGTTGTTAGATTTCATATCAATTGTTCGAGTAATCTCATTATTCAGCGCGGTAATTACGCCTGGCAATCTCTTAACCCATTCACGAGATCGTTTATCCTCAACAAAGTCCTTCGCGTATTGATATCCAAATAACCGCTTAGCAAGCGTTCGATTAAATCGTTCAACAATTGCCTGATCGCGGTGTAGTGCAGTATGTCTTCGTCTAATGGTGACATTATGATTCTTCATTGTGGATAACACTGCACCCTGAAATTCCTTGTAATAGATCTGGCCAATGCAGATGACCCCTTCGATAAATCCTTTCAAACGCAGAAGCCACTTCAGTTGATGATTTTGTTTTTAATGGCTCTGCTTCTTTGTATCGACTCGCAACATCAACTACGGTTAGCGCGTATTTGTAAACACCATCATGTGGCAGAAATAATATGTCAGCTTGATGAACTTCGTTAGGAGCGCTGACATAAAAAAGCGAGTAGTTAATTTGTTTAGGAGGTGGTAGATAAATTTGCGATATTGCCTGTTTCGAAAACCAATCCGCTGCCGTAGTATTTTTCACCTTTGCGGCGCTAGCGAGTTTACAAATTGCTGCTTTACCCCTCCAGTATCCTCTTGGATAATAATAAATAGATTCCATGTTTTTATTAATTACCAGCACCCAACATTAATTTACCCTTCATTGCCGATTTTATCAAAAATGAAGCCAATTTTTCTTTGAAGGATTATCAGTGATAGAATTCAACGCATGAATCAATTTTACATCTGCGATATGTCTGTGTTGCAGATTGCTGCTTTTATAAGCAATATCTTGAGCATGACACGCCTTATCAATAGCGTTTATTGGGTTTTCACCGGGTCGGGGTTGGTTTTGATCATCGAGTCAATAATTATACCCTGGAATGTGTTTTTCTCCGGGATATTTTGCCCATGATGTTCCCGGAAGTTTAGTTAGCTTGGCTTCAATATCACCTCCTCGTTTTTTTAAATCATCAGAAATGCTAGCATTTCCTGCAGATTTCATAGAAACATATTTTTTAGTACTACATTGTACACATTTACCAGAAAGTGCTGATCTGTTATTTTTAGTTGTAATCGTCAAGTCGTTTGTGCCAGTACGCTTCTTACATTTCACACAATATAGATCCATAATATATGTATAATAAAATGAATGTAATTGATTATTCAGCTACCCGACGACGGGAACCTATTAAACACCATGCGATGTTGCCGAATTCAATTAGAATGATTATAATCGGATAATCTGGAAGTGGCAAGACACAACTGCTACCTAATTGATAACGAGATGGATGAAATGGGATCAGTTGTATTTAATAGCCCCGAGTGTAGATGATCAGCGATGCTACGAAGTGTTAAAGGATTACAACGAAAAGGCAGCAGAAATCACCGGCGAAGGTATTATTGAATTTATAACCGATATCGAACAAGCACCGAGCATTGATGATATTGATGGGAGTATAAACAATTTAGTCGTATATGATGATGTGATGTTAGACAATCGAAAAAATCCCGCTAGGATATTTTCCAGAGGCAGACATAAAAACACTGACGTGATATATGTCACTCAACGATACACTCAAATACCAAAAGTGATCAGAGATAACTGCAATATTCTTGCTGAATTCTATGGAGTTGATACACATACGCTACGAAATATTCACCAAACTTGGTGCGGCGGTGATATGGATTATAATCTCTTTAGAAATTTCTTTTGTCATGCTCAGTCAATCCCGCATGGATCTGTAACGATAAATTTGCATGATCCTAGATCAAGATATCGTATCGGACTTGATCAAATATTCAGTTGAAATCGTAGCAACTTTTATCGTAAAAATCGTTTATGATTTCAAGGATGATTAAACCCATAGCAGCAGCAGGGGTCGCGACAACAATGGTGGCGTCTTTTTTTTTTTGCCCATGAGCCTCTATAAAATATTTACAAGGAAGTCTTAATTTGCCAAATAGACGCTTTTTTACGATTTCGAAGAAGCCTTTGTTTGCTGAATCGACGCCTCTAAAAAGTTGTCCGATTCGCCCCTGCTGCTGCTAATGGTTTGATCAGGTTTTCCATGGCACGGATCATGTCATTGGGATTTGCAGATCTACTAAGATTGGGATTTGCAGACCTACTAAGAAAATACATTTTGTGAAAATTTCAAGACGCATAAACGTAAGTATATTTATTACCATTCTTATCAGCAGCTACAGAAGACATATAATGATGCCCTGCCACATGCTCGCTGTTGGATCTACCCCAGCTATGACTTGTATCATACATGGGATTTTTTCTATTGCAAGCCTAACATTGCATTAAAATAGCTAAACGGGGAAAATGCATAGTAGCTTTTGTGTGACAGTCCATTTAGCCAGCGGAAAAAATTGTCGTCTTCATGGCTTATTGGTTTTGAGGCTCTTAGTTTCCTACCAAAACCTAAAGTTGCCTTTCTTCTGGAATTTAAAGTTTTGACTGACGTGTAAAATGGTACGTCCCTGATAGATATTCGATGGCTCTTAACCTCAGTATCATTTTCTGTGCTATTTTTAAAGACGCTTGAAAGCACTGGTCATAGTCTGGACCATTCTGTTTACTAAAAGTTATGAATATTTCTCCTAAATCACTGTTTAATTGATCAGAATGGTATTTTCAATTACTGCGTATCCCACGTTTGTTGCTGACTTTGCAAATATCAGTTTCATTAGCTTTCTTGTTCGATAGTGTACTTTGTGACTTAGTGAGCTCTTTTATATCGTTAATTCTGTATCTCTACGTTCAAATGGACAAAACAGTTCATCCATAAACAAATCTAATAAATCAAAAGCTAAAGCCTGTACTAAATGAGTGTACCTTGTTGACTGCACTAAATGAGTGTACCTTGTTGACTGTACTAAATGAGTGTACCTTGTTGACTGTACTAAATGAGTGTACCTTGTTGACTGTACTAAATGAGTGTACCTTGTTGACCAAGTACTTACTATACACTATGCTATTTTTAGACACGTGTCGTGCTTTATTACAAAATGCTGCGCGATTGTGACGCTCTAAAATTATGGAGGAAAAAAGAGCATAAAATAAGGATATTCTTTTATAGTCAAACGGGTCATTTACGTCATCTAGTTGCATCATTGTTTAATGTTTAAGCACAAATTCCAGGCTTATAATAACATCAACCAATTAACAGACATTGCTAATTGGTGTTGGGCATGCATGTTGCAATATATTTTTACTTACGTGATCAAACCTAATACTTGTGTTGTCTTAAAAACTACATTAAACCTTTGATAATTCATGTAAGAAATAAGAGTGATAAAAACAGTTTTCAGCGATAAAAGGTTAGCATTTTCAATCATACATTCAATCTCTGTATTATTATTAGTTATATTATTTAAATAATTACCGTATACTATTAATCACGGAAGATAATTAACTATGATACAAGCCCAATAAAGGCTGTACCCTGTAAAGAAAAAAAGTCCACTTTTACACGCAAGAGTCACTATAGTACCATGTGGTCAAGGGGAGGTAACTTGAAAAACACAGGTCATGGGGACATCATTAGATTAATCATTATTTTATAACTAAAATCAACAATCCTATCAAATATTTTTGATGCTAGCATGTAATCAGGACCACCTTTATTAATGATATTAATTAAAAAAAATAATGAAAGCTACTAAATCTAGACTTGACCTTGACAGAGGAATTCCGTCAGTGTATGTTCCTGTGACTAGACATAAAACAGTTTATCTTAATGGGCCTGGACGTTTTGGTAAAACAACTCGTGTTATAGGATCATTTTGAAATTTTGATATGGTCTTTTTAACCCCTACACACAAACTAACCAGAGAGATGGAGGAACGAAATGTTAAATCATGTACTTATCATAAATTCTTTCAATTGAAAATAAATAAATGGACTTTGAACAAATGTGTGAAAAATAATTCTTAGAATTAAATATCAGCAGCTCTAGGAAAATATCAACAAGGCAGACATTTATTCCAGCTTCAAAAAGAGGTCACAATGATAACCTAAAAGTCTGGAAGTCATGGGCATACAAATCATTAATATAATCAAAACATGAAAACTCTTTTAGAAACACCCCAAAAAGGAAATGACCAAAACTACCAACTGTCTTCATTGCCCTGTAGCAGAAACACTAGACCAGTAATCAACATCTGTCCCAAATATTACAACCAGCGAATTGGTTTCCAAGAATACAGAATCCCTCTACAACATACACTGAATTCTTAGACAAGGTACGTAACAAAAGCATCGAAGGTCTTGTGGACTAGCGTAGGGCATGTAAAGGCTCGTCTCCCTACCAACAGACCCACTGTCAAGGCTGGCATAGTTTACCTTAGGTTGGGGTGGGATGCTCTCGGTATTATATATAATTATTACAGAAGATCCACCCTGGCTCGTTTTTGTTAGAAATTGAAATAGTGATAAAGAGATGCAAAGCTATGAGCCCCCGGTCAGCGATGCCGACAGTTAAATTACTGAATACTCAAAAGGTGATTTTGAAATAAACAACAGTTTAATATCATTCAATAACAGATAGTTATTTCTCATATAAATTTCAATATTCGAAAAACTGTCTTTCACTCGACCAAGTGACGGCCTATTTCATCATCTGACTTAGTGTGATAGATTTTCTTCTGTCCTGTGTACTGTACTCATCTGTATTATTCTTTTCCTTTGACGGGTACTCCAGTACCTCTTCAGTCCTTAAATTACGTCCTTCACCCTTCCACTTCCGTTCCCCTGTCTGCCGTCAAACTTCTGCCTCCGTTCTCTCCTTGTATTGTTTCCCAGAGATTCAGGACGAACTGTACTGGAGTATTTACCTTCTCTGTCTCCTACAACTCTTTCAATCCCTAAAAGCTTCCTGTATGAACACACAAGGACATTAGCATATTCCTCTAGCTATCTAGTCTCACACAAAACAACAATATATCATCAGATAAGCCATTACCTTCTTTGGTCAAGCATTCGTGTACATCGAAATACCCATAATTTTTTATATGTTATTTGTGGTATCAACTGCTTATCATGCATATATCAATATATTTCATCACATCGGTATATATGGATTCTTAATATTATTTCACAGAACAATATCACATAATCAGACGCATTTATATACATAACATTTCTACAAAGTGTACACAGATATCCACATATCCATGGGCTGATATACCCTTACTCATTATACTCCTACAAAGTATACACAAATATTAAAATATCCCTATTAACTAATGTTGCATACTGCAACTATTATAGAAAGTTATAATTCAATTCAACATTTGAAAATCTAAAATATCATATGAATAAATGCACGAGGTTTCTACAAATTCACCAAATAGCGAATAACAATATTAATTCTTAACGGAAACATTGTTCATATCTCAAAAAATCCACGCAGATCAAACACTGCAAATGATTCAAACCCTACAAATTGTAATTCTACATACTAGCGATTCTAATAATGATGTATACACGCTGCACATAATTAAAGTACAATTACCTTGCCGTAATAGATTGCAACAATATAGCAAGTAAATCACTGACCTATCCGAAGCTATGTCGTAATTCCCAGAATAACAATGTCTCCGCCAATTTTGAATGAGTAGTTTATAACTGCCCTTATATAATTCCTGCAAGATAGTTTAGCGACTACTGACCTTTTGTTTTCAAGATACTATACTTAAGCTTGCAATTCCAATGGTGGCCACGCATTGCTCAACTCCGAGGAGATGTAGATTCACTCATGGTCTACATAATTACAGATATTGAGCCCTTTCCGGCAGTCTGTCAAGGATGGATTGATGACCCGCACCGGATGTTTCTTTCAACCTAACACAGACAATTCATGTCACTTACCTGTAATTGCACGCAACCAAATATGGCGCCAGTAACAGGTTCAAATGGCCATGTTATACACAACTGGCTTTCCACCCATCCGTTGATGTCGGCCTACGCTATCGTAACATAAGATGGCAGGCCAGGCTGTGTACACATCGCTTTGACATCTCATTGTTCGAAAGGCTGACACTCCTAATATTTATGAAGCGGAATAATTAGCACCAGGGTCTAGGATTTACATGTTGCAATATGGCTATTGTTCCTTACTTACAACGTGACATATAAATAATTCATCTGACTCGCCGTCGTCCACAACACGACAAAGTATGCCATCATGGAATCGCCAAACCATTATGATGAATTTCTCTTGGCAACCATGTTTTTCCATGATTTTTCAGATGTCCCACGACTGACTGTGTCAAAAGCATCAGTGAATAAAAGAGTTTAATATTTTGTATTAAATTTTTTAATATATCTGGAGTACATTATTTTACGTAAAGCCTTTGGCCTCATATGTATACATAGCATGTTACTTTGTCATTGGCGGGAATAGGCGCTCTTGAAAGAAAAGGAAACTTTTTTATCAGTCACATGATGTGTCACCTGAAGTATCCTATATAATCAAGCCACCCGCACAAGGTATATCAGTTATTATGGCGTTTTTATTTTTCTTCAGATCAATAAATGCCGTGTACAGGATGGAATTATGTTCCTGCAATTTCTCTTGGAGTTGACGAGATGCAAACACCAAGTCGATGATCCCAAATGAAGCCAAACTGATTCACTGACAGAAGGTCGTGATCAATGTTATGCTCAAAGGGATTATCACCAAACTTCTGGCCAGGATTTTGCCGGCGATTAACAGCAAGGAGATGCCCCTACGGTTGTAGCAAGATTGTACGTTGTCTATCTGCTTGTAGAAGTGGACAATGGATGCATCCTTGCACTCATTATATATATATATATATATATATATATATATATATATATATATATATATATATATATATATATATATATATATATATATATATATAGTTTTCGTTGTGTTGCTAGGTAGTTAGAGGCCAGAGACCATTCCATTTGACCTTGTTCCATTCTTTATTGGACTGGATGCATGGATGAATGGATTAGGTTAATGGCACCTGTGACTCCGATATCAGTAAAGAGTTCTTTTTCTCGTTAAATAAGTCGTCCAAGGAACTAGGGGTCGGTTAATTTGTGAAATCCAAAACCAGAGAAGAGAGCGAGAGGAAATTTTCCGATTATAAGAGAGCAAAGGCTCGGAAAGACAAATTAGTCTCAATTAAATAAATGTGTTTAATTATGAGTTTCTGATTATTAATTTATTCATTTTATATTATTTTTCTATTTCTCCTGATACATAGGAAAGTCATACACTATTTCTATATATGAATGATTTCGGACTAAGCTGTTTTGAATGTAATATAAATCGTGTAGTGTCAGATATAATGCATTTCTTCGGATATAAATTGTGTGAATATATATCTGCCTGAAATGATTTGTATAATTTATGCTTGGGATTCTTTTTATATATCTAAAAATGTATGTCAATGAATCGCTAGTTAGCAAATAACGTATTAAGGATAAGGAGTGAATTCAATTAATTCGTGTATAACATAGTCAGTAGATTTGCGAGGGCGTAGAAAGATGATATAAATTCACGTAAATAGGGTTAGATATGAATAACGCAACGAAATGACCATAACTACTTTTCTTGAAATTTCGATGGAGGAGATCGGACGCAGAGAGAGAGAGAGAGAGAGAGAGAGAGAGATGGGGATAGATACGGAAACGCAGACCTATCACCAGCAGTGGTTTAAAAAAGACTGGACGCACCAGATGTTGCTGTGATGCTGGCAATCTGAGTTCGATCAGTCACTCGATCATATGATGAATTTTGTTCTGTCAGTATAATAGAACGGCTCATTGAATTTCCCATAACTTTTTCCGTCATTATATGAGAAAAACTAATTGAATTTCCCATAACTTTTTCCGTCAGTATATGAGAAAAACTAATTGAATTTCCCATCATTTTATTATGTCAGTATAAGATAACGGCTAATTGAATTTCCCATAATTGTGGAACTATTTCTGAGAGAATATGAATTATTCTCATGTCGATTTCATTTTTCTCATGTAATTGTTTAAATTGTTGCATTTTACATATGGGGGCTATTGTTATTCTATTCTATACCTCTGATCGGATCTGTTATTCCATCCTTTTAAAAAAATCATATTTTATTTTACTGTTTACTTGATCCGGGCAATACCATCGTGGCCAATCATCTCCTAAAATTCATGAGTGGAGGAGAGCAAACATTTCCATCACCTTCGGACAGAATAATCCAATACTATAAACATATACACAATCATAATATACAACAATAATATAAACATATACACATTAATAATATGCAACAGAATAGCTTAACCGTTATTTCTTCTACATTTCTCTGTTGTATTTTAAAAATATAATATAACTTAATTGTATTCAGTGTCTTTTAATCGGTTGGTCAGTCGTATATTAGTCACAAATCTGAACAAGAAGTTTGGGAAAAATTTCACCCAAAGTCTCTAAGATGTAATTAACTTCCTATGTACATCTAACCATTGTTTTTAATTGACAAGTCGATACAAAGTAAAGAACAATTGCTTATGTGTCTCAGCAAAGTATTGAAAGCATAGTGCAACATGTTAAACCATTACTGTACATGTACATTCGTGTGTATTGCATATGTTATGACTAATATAAAAAATGTAATTGACTAAACTAAAATATATTCGAACAAACACTATTAATTACATTGTTCGTGGTTAAGAAGAATTTTTATAGATTGAATGCGCGGAAATGTGAACGCATTGTGAAGCTTTCTGATGACTAAAATGAACTTGATCTGTTCCATTCAATTGGTTTATAAGATAATATACATCAGAGAAACCGAGTACCAGGTCACGTACATCCATCCTGTCGAATGATTTAAATTAACCAGTATATCAAAAGCCAAATCAGCATTGAGTAAACGTATCTCCGCTGTGGTATTGAGGCCAGCCATTAATTGAAAATTTGATTACGCTTGTGTAATAACTGCGGTCGAATTTCCAACTCAGTGTAGACTGTTTCATTAGTTCATCTGATTCTTCACATTTACATCATTCTCCATTCAATACGTAGCTAACATTCTTCATGAGTAATCAAACTACACGTGAGGGATTGAATCAAGAGTTTCTCTCTCATATTATGCCACTTAGTGCTTTTTCTGGTTTTCTGTCGATTACCGGATTCTTTGGAAACGTTTTAGTGTTTTATGTCTACTTGCTAAAGTACCCTGTATGCAACTTTCGTTATTTTGTGTTGTACCTATCTGCTATCGACATTGTGTGTTGTACAGTTGTCATCCCCGGGGAGATTGTAACGCAGGTCCATTGGTTTATGTACCACACGCCTCAGATCTGTACCGTTAAATCTTTTTTTCAAAACGCAACCGTAACTGCCACTTCTTCCGGACTTTTTCTCATTGCCGTTGACCGATTCCTGAAGGTACGTAGTCCTCTTGGAAGGCAGATAAGCCCAAGTTGTGCCAGAATACTTACTATATTATTTTTCATAGTTGCATGCATTGTTGCCAGTCCAGTGGCATATCTTTCAGGAGAGCATAACTCAATCAAGACAGTAAATGGAATTAATGTGAATGTAACACAATGCGAAGAGAAATCTCAATACAAAAATTCTACATGGATAGATAATTACACCAAATACTGTTATGTGACACCAAATTCAGTATGCATGGGATTAACGATTGTATTATACATTTTCATAGGGACTGCACTGATACAACACAAAAAGGCCGCATCTTCATTGTCCTGTAAAAGTAATAACGAAGTGTGTCGAAACCGTGCTATATACAACATACATCAACATTATTTATTGTTGAATAGAAATCACAATGAAGCGGAGGTGGTGGAAACGTCCTTCTCCATGGCCAATAGCACTACAGAGACTGTTGAGCGTTCATCTGCAGTGACTGACGTCCCAAAAGCTACTAGCTCAAAGTTTGCAGTTCGAAAGACTTGTGCTTCAAGAGATGAAAAAAGTCTTTACCTGAAAAGGACAATTTGGAAAAGGAAACTGTTGCGCCAAACGTTGATCACGTTCATTGTTACTATACTTTTTGTCTCAACAGTTGTAATCTATCAAGTGTACTTATTAAAACTTAGATACTCGTACACCTATTTACAAGAACTTGACGATCACGGTGCTATAACGTTCCTCGTTTCCAATAGTATGTTCTTTATAAACTGCGTGACTAACCCATTCCTATATGGTTTCTTAGACAGACGTTTCCAGAAAATCATCAAGGAATCAGGGTTACGCTTGTCAGGCTCCTTGAGAAGACTACGTCAGAGAGTTGTGAGAAAATGAAGGACGTGTATACATTGGTGTGTGGGATGTCTGTGTGTGTGTGTGTGTGTGTGTGTGTGTGTGTGTGTGTAGGGGGTTGTTATACTAAATTCAGTCTTATTATCCTCTCTCAGGCATATTTGTATATACCTATATGAGTACTGTAGATGTATATATAACGTGCTTTTTAAACTGTTCCAATTTTAACATAGATAAATATGCTCTTGTGTCTATTCAGGTAGGCAGAATATGAACCTGATATTTATTAAAATTACTGCGTTACATATATTAATTGATACTCCTAATGTTTCTTAATTACAGACAAGCAAACGTTGTAAGCAACAAAAGAAGATATAATCTCATTTTGCTTGGTTTTCATTTAGTAGAAAATACACCAGAATCATGGATAGTGTCAGTTCAACCCATAAATGAAACTTTAAAAATTAAAATTTTCTCGCACTCAACACAGGATTCGACCAGGCTACTTTCCTTATTTCTAATAACTGCTAAAGGCCGTGTTCTTTGGCAAAGTTCAAGTTCATTTCTAGAGGACATGGGAGCATCCGTTTCAAATAGCTCTATGCTTTATGTTTTCCTAATACCACCTATAAATCATGGAACGTATATTCTTTCCAGTTGTGCTTGTTACGATTGCACAATACTTTACTTTGTACCTGAACGTCTTCAGAGGTAATCTGTATAGCGGAACTCATATGATTTTCACGTATGTTTCTGTGGCATATTACACAAAAACAGTGACGTAATGCACAAATTAAATTGCTGCTCAGTTGTATACACAAGACAATGCAGTTAAAGACAAGCAGATTAAATATATCAAAATATTTTGAGTTAAATAATTCTAAATGAAGTCTTAAATTCTTGATATATCAATACCCAAACATATAAGAAACAAATATTGAACCATCTTTACTGTGTGGTCCAACTCGAAATAAATTTAAACATAAGTATAAGCAAAATGGAAAAAGAAGCATAAATAAAAGACCTCGAAATTTATTTATCAAATGTCAAACCAAATAGATTTTAGAGTTAAGATTTTGTAATAAATATATGACACTGATCTACATATGAAGAAGATCTCAGTTTGAAAAATTCGTAAATTTCGTAACAATCATTTCTAAAACGAAGGAGGGACATAGATTTTAGCATAGAAAAGGGCTTCTTATAATAATTACATAGGTGATATGACCAGTCATTTAGTGTTTCTTTGATATTATACATTCGAACGATCACCAATAAATAAGCAAAGATACATTTTGACAGCATTTACATATCTTTGCATCCACGAGCTACGAACAATCAAAATTTCTTAACTTAGAACATACAGATAATAAATGACTTGTTTTCATGCTAATGACTCGGATTTAATATTCCTAAAAAAATATCTTCAGAAACTATCAAAATATATTCTGATACAGACATATATTGTTTAAAAAGCTGTCTCGTAAAATAAGTATGAAATAGTTTAAGTATATCAAACGGATTAGAAAAACTGAAATAGAGAAAATGATATAACAAAATGTTCCTCATATATAAATATGGTAGTTCGAATGATTGTATCTAGATTATGTGTAATAATAGTTCATGACTTTAAATTATGTTTATCATCTATAGTTACGATATTAGATAGCTAATGTGTGTACACGGGCATAAACTTCTATTTTAAGATATTAGGAGTGTTGATTGCGTAGGATCTATACATAGTTGTTGACGTAGATGTAGATTATCTTTAATAATAATATAAAAAATAACGTGTTAACAACGTTGGGGTAATTTCTCATAGGTTAGTTTGGTCCGGTGGGATCTTAGCAGAATTTAGCTATTTCCTCTTGGATGGGCTAAGTAAGGTGAGTTCATTAGCCGATGCGGGATATTTAAGTGTCATGGGAGCAAAATTCGTTTTCACCTGTAATGCTTGTATGTACGTGCCTGGATCTGTACAATATTTCATTCTTGTTTTACGTGTTCTTGTTGTAACATCAGTCTGCAGATGTGTTCAATATTGTGTTTAGATATTCTTTCAGAGGAAACCTTTGCTTAGAATTTTCAGTGGAACTATAAAGTACTCATGGGATTAAACTACCATTCTGGGACTATTGTGAATTATGAAGAAGAATTCGGGACAACTCCATTTCAACACATCAAGACAGTTGGCAGAACATTCGAGGATCTAAAATTTATTTTATCTTTTGTTACTTCAATAGAACGCTTTATGATCAGTTTGGATTCAAGTTATAATACTGTAAGTTCCTCGTAAATTTTTATTTTATAACTTTAATTATTAAATTGTTTATTAAGTTTTACAAAATTGTTGGTTTTGCGTCGTTCTATTACTATTTTGTTATGAACATGGAGTCGCATAACTAATTGCTATAGACATGGAGGGTACCTATACCTTGGAATAACATATCTTCCAAGGTTGGTGCATCACAGAAAACTGTCATCAATAGAAACAAACTTATATAAAGTGCTAGCATGTTTCAATCCACCACAAACATGATCAGATCACAAAGACCATGGTACACAATAGATAACTATATCTATCTATCTATCTATCTATCTATCTATCTATCTATCTATCTATCTATCTATCTATCTATCTATCTATTTATCTATCTATCTATCTATCATGCCTGATGATGATATAATACTTGGACTTCAGAAAGTATCAACACTACATAAAGGCTTCTGATGTTGTTCTTTCGATGTCGACATTTTTTCATGCACTGTGTTGCAAGGACTATGAGTTTGTGAATAGAAAAATGGTGTGCCTTTGGAACTCGAAAACCTTTACTGACGGTATAACCACGACAGTTATGAGTTAAACTAATCCATATCATGCATAAACCAATAACTGGTAAATTAACAGATGGTATGTTCAATTATTTGTCAATAGTATGTATAGGTCTTTTTTTCTTCTAAATAACAATGTGGATGAGTCTTGAGAGAAAGATATTTAGTTTATGAAGCAATCTTCAATTGTAGAGGTAAGGGAAACGTAATAATGTATTCCTTCTTGCTATGCGTTGCAGCTGATGGAGTTAGTTAATATACTGAATGTTTGTGAATATATTGTATAGAATATAATTTGCTCCAGATTTGACATTTTATAGCTTAACGGACAAATTGAACTAAAGTATTGATGTTCGTCTTTAATTTTAAATTCGGTTTTGGTTATTAATTCCTCTACGTAATGCAATATGATTTTATCTATTTCATCTTTTAGTTCATTTGTTCCAAATAATTTAAATCGTGCCTCGTTCCTTTTATCATTTTGTTTAATTTATTGATACTTTGCACCACAATTATATTATTAACCATTTTAGATCATTATTTACTTTTGTATTTACTTTAAATCGATCGACATCAGCAAGCAGCATGTTGTAGACTTCAGTAAAATTAACATATTTATGGTTTTTATATGATTCCACAAATCTGTTGACTACAAGTTGTTTGCATTGATTTAATTTTGTGTTCAATAATATTATTTCAATTTTGCTTTTCTCTATCTTTTTAGTGTATCTCTTTTCAGTCATTCTTAATCTCCAACTCTGAGTTGTATTATGTTCAGATGTTAGATTGGTCTTCAAGTCACAAATTGACAAATTGTTAAAACTGCCATAAAAATCCATATCACAATCACAAATTTTCGAGTTTAGGTATTTGAATGGATTTTGAATTTCTTCGTCATGATCTTGGATTTCATTTTTGGATTTCTCTGTTCTTGCGCCAAAATTTGATTCGAATGTGTTATTGTGTTTCATAGACTTTTTTGCTTTCTTCACGTCAGTCTTTTAGTATGCGTATCAATGCTGACAGTGACTAAATGGTTGTAAATATTGCAGAATTGTATGCACCGTTCAATGTATATCTACTCTTACTCTCTCGATTCGAACGGTTTGTATATCAATACATTAGGATCTTTATCTTTGAACAACATCCAAGGATTTAAAAAAATACTCTGTTTTCAATAATTTGCTTTTATGTAATATATTCTTGCCTTTTCAATACCACTCCGTTCAATAGCTGATAATTTACTGTTAACTTATTCTCTCATGTCTTTGATTACATTATTATCATTATAAATCTACCTATTTGAATATCAGCACGTTCCTGTATCACGAATTAGTAGCTGCGACTGGTAATTTAATAGGATCGTGTAAACTTGTGATATGTTTATTGTTGAGGTCTAAGTTATTGTTATATGATAAAACTATGAGTGTTTTGGAACTTTGTCCAGAGTTTATCATTACGGATTAAAGCTACACCTAAAACTTATAACTTTCATCTTCATCTTTTGTGCTGACGTTCATTATGTTAATGGTGCCTCTTTCTAAATGCTTGTAACAACCACTAATATTTTATGATACATAAATCAATAAGCGTAATACATGAAAGTTTTATTCAGTTGCACAGACTGATTTTTTTATTTAACCATACTAATGAACGAATTCAGTGAACATAAATTATATTTATGAAGCAATTAATGAGTACCAGATTCCTTGGTATATACCTCAGAATGTCACTAAATATTATACACTTTCCTATAATTAATTAAAGACTACATCATCATAGACCTAACATAAATTGCTTATATTTATGAAGCAATTAATGAGTACCAGATTCCTTGGTATATACCTCAGAATGTCACTAAATATTGTACACTTTCCTATAATTAATTAAAGACTACATCATCATAGACCTAACATCGAAAAACAGTAGTTGTTGCTTCTTAGGAAATTTTTATTTCTCCTATTCAGCAACATAAATGTCATGGAGAAAACGTCTTCGCCATAACTCTGCTTTTCCTTTGGGGATATCTTATTTTTATTAAAAATAAAATCGATCTTTTCAAGGCAAACGTTACGTAATTTGGATCCGGATTATCAAACGTTGCCTTTCTACAAGAATTCTACCTTACCATGGTAATGCACACTGTTAGTACAAATTCATAAAGTATCCGATGTAAGCATTACAGAGGTTTTAGGAGGTATAGTATATTCTTATTTTCCAGAAAATTACTTGTATTTTTTAAGTATTAAAACCTTTTTGGATTAAAACGGTTTCAGTAAAGACATATTTATTCGGCAATATCCCCATTCGCGCTGGAACAATTCATTGACAACGGATTTACCTGACGTTAGTTATATAGGTATATTCCAGGTTTCCACAGGTTTGTGATAGTTTGGAACAAGACAGAACTAACATGGCCTTGAACTGTTCGGAATCAAAAAGTCGAAGTCTCATTGTCCGAAAACTGCCTTTACATAATTTTCCATGCTCATATCTGGCTTCCAATAATGTGTCGTGGTAAATTGGTTTTGAAGAAGGCTTATAATGTACTTGTCTTTGCCTCCAAAAATAGATTGATCTCAATTGATGACAGCGAGTACTGCCTTCTAAAGTACCGACATGATTTATGTTGACATTAATTAATCTCTAATTATTAAAGTTTGAAATCTAAATAAAAATGTCAGTTCTGCATTGTTTCTAATGTAAGAATTCTAATTCACGTACATCCGCCAGTGTAAAAGGTTTCCAAATGAATTTGTGTCTGAGCTTAGATTTACGAGACTGCTAAGGTTCTTTGTGAGTTGCCAAAAAGGCGCCTAAGCATTTACAGAAAAAGCTCGCTTTCAAATCTTATTATTTTATCTTCATTCAAAGTATCTGTATATTCAGGTGTCATATTGTACTTTTGGAACGAAAACATTGCTCCTCGGAGGTCAGAACTATACAGTTCTTATTTCAGATGGTGGCAAACCTCTAAAAAATAAGTCCACACGTGATGGAGGTATGTAACTGCATTCTCGTCTCTGTATGAAACTTGGAGTATTCTAGTTTAGAAATAAAATAAATTGTTTTACAGACAAATGAATTTAAGCATTCTTAAGTTCATGCTATCATCAAATGAACGTTCTGAGAGCAATTTACAAACTGAAAGAAGATTTTTGAATTTGGCAAACCCTGTTTTGCCAAAACAGCCTTAGCATTCCGCAATTCCGTGGGTAGTCTGGGTACCACTCTTTTTTCATATCATTAATTCCATTGCCTGCAATTACTTTCTTAACGTTTGTTTGCGACCCAAACGTCTTCGCCATGTGTCAGGTACTGTATCTTGAAAGAAGGAGAGATGAAATCTCGACGATAAAGGTGGCAATGAACTTGTCGAATTTAATTTAAACTGCCATTTACTACCATCTCTTTACAAACGTTAGGCAGAAGCCAGTTATTGTATTTCCATTGCGCTCTGGATTGTGTCTTCAAAGTAGTGTTGTTTAATACTCCAGTTCCAGCCATTGGAAAGGTTAATCCAGTTTCACGTCAGTCGAAGCAGCAAGTTTCTCTGGTGCGTAGTAATAATCATAAAATTTGTTCGATGACGGTTAAGTAGAGCTGCTTAGTGTCGGATGTTGGGGTGCTAGAGGTACTCAGTTTTAGATGTTGATGAGTTGGAGCTACTTAAGGTCGGATTTTGGGGAGTCAGAGGAGCTGCGCATCAGATGTTGGGGGGAATCTAAGGTTCTCTGTCTTAGATGTTCAGAAGTTAGGGATAATCCGGCTAGTATAAAATATGCATAGGATTTGTTGGTTAGTTAAAGGTACATCGTGTCAGACGTCAGACGTTAGGGAGTTTGAGGTACTGCGTGCTAGATGCTGGGAAGTTACATGCAATCTGTGTCAGATGTTTGTGAGTTATATATATATATATATATATATATATATATATATATATATATATATATATATATATATATATATATATATTCTTCCGCATCATATTCGGTTTCATATAAACTAAAGTGGGGATGTACAAAACACATTATTTCCGGTAATTTAGTCCTGAAACCTCGAGAGGAAGATAATGCAGATTTACTGATAAAAATCATTGTTTATGGCGGCACTGGAAACTGGTCACGCTAGTGCATTCAATAGTCAAGTGTGCACCTTAAACTAAACCTGGACATAGCATTACAGAAAATCACACAAGTTTTTTCTTCACAGTCAGCAAAGATACAGAAGATGTCCCTGATTTCAGAATTATAATTCATATTTCATTAATGTATTTTAATATTTCCTTATATGAGTAAATGATGTATTAAGATTTAATGCATTTCTTCTGAATACGAATTATGAAAAGTTCATTTTCTTCTCTTCAATAATTTGCATAAAGTATATTGTGGATGGATTTTACCGGTGTCTGGAAATCTATGTAAATAAATGGCTAATTAATAAATTAACCGACTTAGGACGAGGAGTGAAGTCCGTTATATCGTGTGTAGTTAAGTTCTAATTTTTTCAAAGTGAAGCGATAGTGAAGTATTAAGAATGTGTGTCGACTCACCTAGTCAGCTAGCAATTTACAGCTCACAGGGCCATACTAATTGTTTATCTGAAGAGGTCTAATAATTTGGGAATGCGAGGGCACTAGAAAAGGCAAATTCATGAGCGATATGATTGAGTATCAGTAGTAGGTTGTTTGTGTATTAATTGCGAGTGACCTTCGCTAGATATGCTGATTTAGATGGATGATATCGAACGTAAAATGGGTGTGAGAATCTTGGTTGATCACAGTAGAAGGAAAACCTGACATTTATGCAGTTTGGGTGTTATCGTTTGAATTTAAAAGAAATAGGTATACACACACCTGACTGAACATCGGGAATAGGAGCACAGTCCGCAACTTAGAGGTGAGAGAGAGAGAGAGAGAGAGAGAGAGAGAGAGAGAGAGAGAGAGAGAGAGAGAGAGAGAGAGAGAGAGAGAGAGAGAGAGAAGGAAAGATACAAAGGAACGCGAAATGATCTCCAGCGCTGACTTTGGAATGACCGGGAGCACTAGGTGATACTGTCATGCCAGGCAATCTGAGTTCGATATATTGCTCAATGATACGATGAATTTGTTTTATCAGTAACTGAACGTCTAAATGAAATTCGCATTTTTTTGTAAGTGAATTATTTACGCGCCTTTTATGTTTATGTAATTGATTAAATTGTTGTATTTTATAAAAGATTGCTAGTGACATTCTATTCTATATCTCTGCTCAGTTCTCATTTATTTCACACCTTATTTTCATATTTTATTTTATGAAGTACTATCTCCGGATAAAACAGATACCACAACACTGCAGCTCACAATACTTCGTAGTAACAAGAGAGCGCAACCAACAAGTTTAGAAAAGTTCGACAAATATTTTAATTCTATATAAAGTTGAAAGGTAAGAGGAATTTACAGAATTGTGAATAATTTAAATAATCCTAAAAGTTTGTATCACAATCCAAAAGTATAAAGTATTCCCAATGAATTCCAATCTTTAATGTGCTGATGTACCAATGATATTGAATGTGCCAACGTGCTGTTTAACAATGATAAACTCCTGATTTTCTTTAATGAATTCACGAGTCACAAAAATAGTGGTTTTGTCCAAAAGTCAATAAACACGCTGTAATTCGATGAACAATTAAAATACAAAATTTTTTTCAAGTTTTAACTGAATACAACTACAAATGATTCCGCAATACTGACCTTTGTCTCAACACACACACACACACACACACACACACACACACACACATACATACATACAAACATACATACATACATACATACATACATACATACATACATACATACATACATACATACATACATACAGAGAGCTAGGAATGTGCTGATATGCTAGTTAAAACCATCCCGTCATCCATGGATGCGTGCATACATATGTATGTACGTAAATACATAATTGTTTACAAAGTATTTATCATATGTATGTACGTAAATACATAATTGTTTACAAAGTATTTATCATATGTATGTACGTAAATACATAATTGTTTACAAAGTATTTATCATATGTATGTACGTAAATACATAATTGTTTACAAAGTATTTATCATATGTATGTACGTAAATACATAATTGTTTACAAAGTATTTATCATATGTATGTACGTAAATACATAATTGTTTACAAAGTATTTATCATATGTATGTACGTAAATACATAATTGTTTACAAAGTATTTATCATATGTATGTACGTAAATACATAATTGTTTACAAAGTATTTATCATATGTATGTACGTAAATACATAATTGTTTACAAAGTATTTATCATATGTATGTACGTAAATACATAATTGTTTACAAAGTATTTATCATATGTATGTACGTAAATACATAATTGTTTACAAAGTATTTATCATATGTATGTACTTAAATACATAATTGTTTACAAAGTATTTATCATATGTATGTACGTAAATACATAATTGTTTACAAAGTATTTATCATATGTATGTACGTAAATACATAATTGTTTACAAAGTATTTATCATATGTATGTACGTAAATACATAATTGTTTACAAAGTATTTATCATATGTATGTACGTAAATACATAATTGTTTACAAAGTATTTATCATATGTATGTACTTAAATACATAATTGTTTACAAAGTATTTATCATATGTATGTACGTAAATACATAATTGTTTACAAAGTATTTATCATATGTATGTACGTAAATACATAATTGTTTACAAAGTATTTATCATATGTATGTACGTAAATACATAATTGTTTACAAAGTATTTATCATATGTATGTACGTAAATACATAATTGTTTACAAAGTATTTATCATATGTATGTACGTAAATACATAATTGTTTACAAAGTATTTATCATATGTATGTACGTAAATACATAATTGTTTACAAAGTATTTATCATATGTATGTACGTAAATACATAATTGTTTACAAAGTATTTATCATATGTATGTACGTAAATACATAATTGTTTACAAAGTATTTATCATATGTATGTACGTAAATACATAATTGTTTACAAAGTATTTATCATATGTATGTACGTAAATACATAATTGTTTACAAAGTATTTATCATATGTATGTACGTAAATACATAATTGTTTACAAAGTATTTATCATATGTATGTACTTAAATACATAATTGTTTACAAAGTATTTATCATATGTATATCACGATATTTATCCATATTAATTAACCGCATGAATAAATGACAAACAGGATCTTGGAGCAGTTGAGGGTCCTAAGTGTTTTCCAATTAATATCCTGGTATACTATTACTTTCTCTAAAACACCTCGCTATGTAGTAAACTGCGTCCTTCTATACTGAAAATGACTACGCTTGGGTAAGCTAGCCATTCACTTCTTGTGCAGCAAAATTTGTCTTGCTGTTGTTGAAGGGTTTAACGCCATTTTCAGCACAAGATAGGGTATACATGGCGGCCAGTATAAATAATGGAGGTAGAATCCGGGAAAACCCCGGTTCTTTCTGGGGGGTTTCCCGGGTTCTTCATCCATCATTAATACTGCTGAAAAAAAAAATGGCGTTAAACCCTACAAATCAAAATAAAAACACGTACCCACATTGGCCGATCCCGAGACTCGAACCCACGCAGACAGAGGTGAGACGGCAGTGATTCATAACGGTGAGCGCTTGAGACCTCTCCGCCATTCGGGGCCAATAATCGTAACGATGTGAAGACAATTAGCTGTTGTTATGTAGTATATTATTTTGATACAATGTTGGGCGATATAAGGTATGCTGATATTCCAAAATCATGGAAGGTAAGATAATTAATTTCCTAATCTATTCATGTGAAATTCCAGCACGACACGCACATGGACCAACATAAAAATGAACAGGGCACTACATGCGAACTTCTTTCCACTTAATGTTGATGACCCAGAGCTTGTAGCACGGTTCTTGTCTTTAGATGAATACCTTGACGAATTCATAAATACTGATGACAACAGTGTGACATTAACAGGACCAGAGCAAAGTTTTATACTCAGATTTTAAGCACAGAGTACACATTTATAAGATATGCAGACGGCACTCTAAACAATGGTGGGTGGGTGTGGCATACGTTCAGGAATGGAAGAAGTAATTCACGTGGTAAATGATTTCAGCGACAAATAACATTGACATGATCAAATATGCCAAAGTCTCGTAGGTCGAACATCATCTTACATCTCAATGCTGGACAATGGACAATGTTTATGCATGCAAACACCCATTCACAATACCATTAATGATTTACATCTTAGCGAACTGCCTCGTGTTTTTCTGACTTTGTTTCATGTTTCTACATTTTTTTAACTGATGTAGAGCATGAATTCAACTTCAACTACGTTGTTTCTTCTAATGTCTTTATTGGAAAAGATTGTAGTCCTTAATAGTGCCAAGTACTTTGGTTTGTTGAGTTAGGTATTAGAATAAACTTACATTTACGCATCTTAAAGTTTCTCAAATTGTACTTGAAATTTTAGTAGCCTATATTACATAGCTGAAATTCATTCTCCTTACTCCAGTGAATTGACCCAATAATCCAGTCTCTCATAATCAGAAAAATCGAATTGATTTGGATCAACATAGAAACAAAACCCATGCACATTGGTTCACAAATAATGACTCTTAAAATAATTGTAAAATGATTTAAAGCACACATTCAACTACATTGTTTATTGAAATGTCTTAAGACCTACGTTGTTTAAACAATATGGACCTATAATAAAAAGGCTACTGTATTTGTGTGGGGAAGGTCCTGCAGTATTTTGTCAGATAAATCTCGTTCATATTTACCCACACAAATGCAGTAACCTATAGCAACATGTGAATTCGTATTAATATAGTTTGGCTCCAATTCACGACCATTCGTCACTGCACTAGACAGAGATTGTTTTAATATATGAATTAACGTAATTATTTAGTTCAATATTTTAAAAATTTATTTACATTAAATTCTTTACGAGGTTATCATACCATACTTTCCAACAAATTTAATTGAATTAAGCAAACGAAAGAATGAGTAAACTATATGAAACTGTCACGTTCGCTAAGCCCCAGCTATAAAGTTATGTATAATCTATAATCTACCTGTCTTGGGAATATTACCGTGGCCATGTGTTTGATGTCTACAGATTGCTATGGGGTTAATGTTGAACTCTTACGCAAGGTTACCACGACCAGCCAAAGACCAGAAACTTGAGTCTGCGAAGGCGACCGATCTCACCACATAACAAAGTCTTGCCGTTATCATAACTATATGTTAAAGGTTAGTTAAATGATCAAAAGGAGTTCCACGCAGTGAACGGGGACATTGTTCGCTACGTTTGATTGGATCGGTTTAAAGCGATGGCCAATCCAAACTGAGATAGAGGGCGTGATCACAATTCAGACCCGAATGACACTTTCCGAACTCGTAAGGGAAAATTTAATATTCGTCTGGAAGGATTGAAGATCAATAGGGTTTACTCCGAGAAATAAGCCACTCGTAAGTTGGCGGCAAAACATACTGGTAGATTCTAGGTAAAGACCATGCTTCGAAAGGATCATCATGTTATTGTGCAGAATATTTCGGTATCATAATTGTGATTATTTGTAGTATGCATCCTTAATTAACAGGATCGTTTAGTGTGTAGAATTACATCTGTAGTGTTTCATTTACATGCGTATTTCAGAAATGGGCTTGAGTCTACGTAGAGAACTATTAGATGTTCGGCGGAATTATGTAGATTATTAATTTGTATTCAGAATTAATTTTGTAATGCGCTATTAGGGTACATCATAGTACACCAGTGCATTTTTTAATGTTAGAATTTGCACATGCTTCAATTGTGAATTTGGAAACATGGATGAAGTATGTAAGATTAGCTACTAAGGACGAAGGCATATATCAGAGCATTGAGTATTTGCGTACTTTGTATGAGTTGTAAAGTAAAGAAATGCGTCATATAAAGGGATTGATACCGTGCTGTATTATGTCGATGTAAATGAATGCGTGACCAAAGAAATTTAATAGCTGTTGTCTGTTGATAGGCTTAGTGTGGTGTGAGATGTGGGGACTAAGCAAGAAGAGTGTACCGTCCTTATCTTTTCACAGGAAGCTTTTTAGGAAACAGAACTTCCGGTTCTATTGGGTCCCGAGTCTTCAAGAGTTGGAGACGGAATTGAGACTGTAGCGGAGACAGTCGAAGTCGACAGACGAGTAATCGTGGAAGAGGAAAATGGAGGAGGAGAAGGAGCCTGGAGAAACGCGACGAGGGTTAGGAGAAGGAATTTGGAGAAAGGTCGGGAAGGATGAGCAGGATGAATTGGGAGAAATATGAACGAGAAAGGACACAACAGATGAGTAGAAATACAACGACATGTGGAAATCAATCTCACATGGCTAATCAAGTGGTGCAATGGGCCAATTAAAGGATTGAGCGGAAGGAATGTAATTGTATATTTGAGTCATTTAATTTTCTAATTTTTCTTAATTGTTATTCATTGAATTTCAATCATTTTTGTATATTTAACCATCTAATTGTCGGCAATGCTGACTGTTGTCTTGGAGTTTTACATTTATCTTTCCTGTCGTTATTTGTCGTTATTTTTGCGTCATAATAACGTCATTAACGTCTTAGCGACTGAATTACGGTGTTATCATAACTGATTATCAATCAGAATATCCTCGTCTCGTACCACGTGATTAGAGTAACATCGTCTGTCTGAGTGAGTCAGTATTGTTGTAGAACAACAAAGCAAACGCCGAAAATTCGATGCAACTAGTTTCGCAATTTAATCAATATTTTTTCAGGCACGAAATGATTTGAAAGTAACGGATGACGTCTTTTATTTTAAATGAACAATTACGTCATTACGTAACGTCATAAATGATATGCATCATCATAACAATTATATACAATTCTATATGACAGGATCTATAAGATACACGAGTCTCTAATGAAACTTGATTTAATAAATTAATAAATTAAACTAGAGACAAACAGTCATACATATACTTATATTGATATGAAGGATATACAATATATCAATTTAAATTATACAATTTTATATAATGCACTGGCATTAAGTCCATTAGGATACAAAGTATCTAACTTATGAATCCAATAAGTCTCTTTTATGAGTATGTTCATGTCACGATGCATAATATCTATTGGCATGAAAGAAAAATCAAGTAAAGATGGTTATTGTTGTTAAAGTGTGTTGAAATATTAGAGGAAAACATAGGATCTCAATAATTTCTTCTATCAAAGCGTTGATTATTCATTCTCTTAGAAACTTGTTGAAGTGTTTGTCCAACATATTGCATGCTACATTTTTTACAGGTTATTAAATAAATCACATCATTTGATATGCAGTTTGTTTTAACACGTAGAGAAAATACCTATTTTGTATTAGCACTACTGAAAGAAGTACTTTCTCTTATGTTTGCACATTGAGAGCTCTGGCTTCTGTTATATTTCGATGACGAAAAGTGTATTTCTTTATTATTATTTTTTTTGTCTGTTTAGATCTAATTAAAAAATCTTGCAAGTTTTGGGTCTTCTAAAAGCGAGAAATGGTTTAGTTTTTAGAAGACCCGAGAACTTGCAAGACTGTTAGTTTCTAGTTTATTTTATTAATTTATTGAGTGAGACAGTAGTTTTCATAGCTACTTCCCAAACTCGATTAAGGAAAGTTTTGGGCGGACAGACCTCCGGGTTTATTTTCGAGGAACAGATTCTTGTAAAATCTTATATGTTGAAAAGAATACTTTACTTCATTTTGACAATCAAAGAAATACATTGAGAACTGAATGATTTCATAAACATTTCATCATTCAAAAAGAATCCGAAATAACACAATAATTTATCAAATTCGGGCATTTCAATGATTATTGAAACATAGTCGATGTCAATAATTGCTCCAAACCGATCCGGTGACCTTAGTGGTTAGGGCGTCCGCAGTGTGTGTGTGTGTGTGTGTGTGTGTGTGTGTGTGTGTGAGAGAGAGAGAGAGGGTCACTAGCTCATACCCCGGCCGAATCATACCAAAGACTTATAAAAATGCTACTTGCAGATTCTTCGCTTGGTGTCAGAATAATGTGTCTGGGTTGAAGATGATGCTACATGTCTGTGGCATTATGCCCTTGTGTTAGACATCACTATAAGCTGTCACTCTGCAAACATCCTAGCGATATGACTGAAAAATTGTTAAACCTACTCTCTCTCTCTCTCTCTCTCTCTCTCTCTCTCTCTCTCTCTCTCACACACACACACACACACACACAGAGACAATTTATGCAAGAATACGATCAAGATGTACGCAGTTGATGGTGTAATAATTTCAAGGAGTTGCAGTCTTTAATGTCAAATCCGCTGCGGATGTCACCGCTGAGAGGGTTGGGCGGGAGAGACGAGGTCACCGCTGAGAGGGTGGGGGCGGGAGAGACGAGGTCACCGCTGAGAGGGTGGGGGCGGGAGAGACGAGGTCACCGCTGAGAGGGTGGGGGCGGGAGAGACGAGGTCACCGCTGAGAGGGTGGGGGAGGGAGAGACGAGGTCACCGCTGAGAGGGTGGGGGCGGGAGAGACGAGGTGAAACGAATAGCCTGAAATTAAGGATCATCTGAATTTACCTAAACGAACATTATAACAAAAAAAAACATGCCTATTCAAGCATTAAGGTGAAACAAATTTAGATCAGAAAGATAAAATGTTTTAAGAACATTTCTGTTGTACACAAGCCTTGGGTTACACTAGAATGTAAACAAACTGCACGGTTTGATGCTTTTTCGCCAAGACTGATATCTCCTAGTCCCAGTTTCCTCTGACCCTTGCCACCCTATTTTTGATATTTGGACACCGCAACATAAATGCTCAGTGAAATGGCTGCAATTTTTTACTCTAACGTTATTCTTGAAAAGTGTGAAAAATAAATTAATAAATCGTTCACTTTCAGAAGCTTCAAACAACTGCTATCAACGCAAACCAAAGACAATAATTCCGCCTGCTATTATTTCACACGTGGCTGCCTACTTAAAGATATCTGAATTTCTCGTGGCTCAACTTCAAAAAGTTCAAAACACACTGCTAGGATCATCTTTAGAGTACCGTGATCAGAGAACATATCCCCATTGCTCTGTACGCTACACTGGCTATCCATTCGATCCAGAATCAAACACAAAATTTGTTCTCTGTGCTACGTTTCACTGATGGACTCCAGTCCTGCATACATATGCCACTAAAACACTTGTGTGTTCATTAGTACTTTCAAGACTGGACTATTGTAACTCAATTCTCTCTGGTCGTCACAATATTTACTCCAGAAACTTCAAAAAGTTCAAAACAGAGCTGCACGGATAATCTTTAGAGTACCTCGATCAGAGCACACCTCACCACTGCTCTGTACCCTACACTGGCTATCAATTCGATACAGAATCAAACACAAAATGTGTTCTCTGTGCTATGTTTCAATGACAGACTCCAATCCAACATACCTATCCAGCCTCACCCATGTGTATACACCAGCTAGATCCTTACGCTCTTCTTCTGATAATCGTATACTCATTGTTCCCAAGGTGAAAACAACAAAGTCATATGGACAACTTTCGTTTGCACACCAGGGCCCGGCGACGTGGAACGAATTGCCCATTGAAATTAGATACAAAGACACAGTGGTCCCTTTTTAGAGTGCTCTTAAGACTCACTTGTTTCGACTGTAGGGACAAACTTAGCGACCTAATCATGTTTTGTATCTTATATGTTTTCAGCATGTTTTTATGTTTTCCAATTTCATTGCTTTGTCATTTGTTGTTCTGTAGTGTAGTCAAATCATTATTAATGGGGTAAAGCGCTTAGAACTTCGAAAGATTAGGCGCTATACAAAGCCCTTATTATTATTATTATTATTATTATTATTATTATTATTATTATTATTATATCCGGCCTCACCCATGTGTACACACCAGCAAGATATTTACGCTCCTCTTCTGACAATCATATGCTCATTATTCCCACTATGAAAACGAAGTCACATGGACAATGTTCTTTTGCATACCAGGGCCCAGCAACGTGAAATGAATTGCCCAATGAAATTAGACACAAAGACACAGTGATCCATTTCAAGAGTGCTCTTAAAACTCACCTTTTTCGACTGCAAGAACAAACTTAAAGACCTAAAAATGTTTCCTACCTTAAATATTTTTAGCATTTTTTGTTTTCCAATTTCATAGTCTTTTTTATTGTTGATGTTATTGTTGTTGTTTTGTATTAAAATCTGTATATATGTTGTAAAGCGTTTAGAGCTTCTAAAGATTAGGCGCTATACAAAGTCCTCGTTATTATTATTATTTTTATTATTATTATTATTATTATTATTATTATTATTATTATTATTATTATTATTATTAACAAAACTACATCATCAGAAATACCATAAAGACACTGTGGAGATGTGTCTGGTGATGCTTAATTGTACATTCTTATAGGGTGTCCCCTTTGTTTGCTTCTCGTTATCTAGAGGACGGTCGCTCTAGGTGATATTGCTGGAACTGAATATTATTAATAGAAGGTTTGGAATAAACAGAGATCTGACTGAGCAGATATATAACACAGAATGACACGAACTCCATCCAGTACATGAAATAAAACAATTTGATCAATTACATAAACAACTATGAAAATACATTACATTACATAAAAACATTCACTGAATTTCAAACATAAATGTACTGATAAATAGCCGATCTGTTTTAAATTACTGACTCATTTCAACATAGAAACGAGTGAACAATCGAAGGCATTGCCTTGATAAACTTCATTTCCGGTTTCTTTACGAGTCACTATAACTTCCCTGCGGTTGTTCTTCTCTGTCCTTCTCGCTTTCTTTTCTTTTTATCCCAAACTCTGTTTTGTCTCGCCTCATCTCCTCCCTCAACTATATGTGGGTTGGTGGATACGTAAGTGCGCAGATACGTATATACTTCAGTAGATCTGCAGTAGGTTTCTCCATTACGTACTACGGTAGGTTCTGAGTAGATACTTAAGTGGAGTTATTTCCCTTGTAAAATAAACGGAGTAGCCACCTAAGTCTTCTGTCTGATATCATAATGGGAATAGATTATTAATCCCCTTTAGTTATGTCAGACATCGTCCATTCGGAATTAAATAGATACCAAAGGCTATCTTAATCAGGCCAAACGTGTCAGACCATAAACAAATCTAGTTTCATAATATTAATACACTTACTAATGGCTAATTCAACAGTGACTCACATTAACACTACATGAGACATAGTGCCGTTCTCGTCTCAATTACACAAATGCAATTCATTACATGGCTTAACTGGATGATTTGGCTTATTTTCAGCGAATAAACACATTCAAGTCTTTAGCATACACGAGATCTCACATCATACAATGTTGAGAGAGAGAGAGAGAGAGAGAGAGAGAGAGAGAGAGAGAGAGAGAGAGAGAGAGAGAGAGAGAGAGAGAGAGAGAACGCAGTCGGACGTACAATAAAACGGCTGCTAAATTCAGACAAATCTATTTTACTTTGCCATACATCTCTAAGATCAATAACAATAAATATCTTTGAAGATGGCAAACTAAATCATTCAATCAGGACTTAATCCACTCGTCACAGGAGAAGTCATGAAAAGTGCTAGATTTTAAAACTTATTCTAATGCCTTAAATGATTATCTTTAACTGAAGAAAGAAACGTTTTCAAATGGTTAATATTAGTTTTAATTAATACATTGCCACCACAGAATCTATGAAGTCCTGAATTCACGTTAATGTCGAACGGGCAACCTCATACATACATACATACATACATACATACATACATACATACATACATACATACATACATACATACATACATACATACATACGTCTGTTCAGCACCACACGGTGCACTCATTCTCTATTATACTTGTTTTTGTCCAGTGAAAATTCACAAAAGTCATTAATTACATCAGGCTTTAGCTATGCGTTTATTACAGAAATAATATATAAGCTTGAAAAAGCTTCAGTATATATAATTTTGGTAAATAAATCAGAGTACGTGTCTTTTCTTTGGACACTTTAATGTCATGTTTTAAATTCTGAAAAGAACCAAACACGTTTCACTGCTTATAAGATTCACATTGCCATGGGCTTCTCGTTATTGGTGCTGATGTAAATGAAAATGTTTTCTTCTAAATTATCTGGTCTACGGTGCTGATGAAAGCTCCCATAAATAAAGCGAAAACGGGAAGTAATCTTGATTTTGATTTTCTTTTTAGTGCCGATTCCGACTAGACATTTTGGTACTGTTTGCTTGCACAGAACTGAAGTACCTACAAATAGTATTGAATGAATACTTTAACAAATTTACCCTAAAAAAGGGACAATATGCTGGGTAAATATGCAAAGGTTTGTTTTAGTTTCCTCGTTGTAGCTGTTTCTCTAGACGTTTCGTTGATCTATTATAATGATGACGTAATCACCGTTTCTATGACGTCTCATTTTATCTATTGTTGGTTTTGTGGAAACAACGATAGGGAACCAGTCCGTAACCAATGTGAACGAAAATAAGGATAATGAACCAACCTATCGCTTTATAACAACGACCTTGAATCTTCTTTTTAGCGCTGTTTCTTCAAAATTGGTGAATGTTGAATATACAAGCCAAAATGTGAGTATGTCTTCCCATTTATTCGTTCAGATAAGTAGGAAAATATTGATTAATTTATTCATCCTGGATTTTTTGCATTAAGGAGATTAATAAATACATACATGACAAGCAAAACAAAACAACAGATATAGCACGTGTATAATTAATGTAACTTGAATAATTTTATTGTAAATGGAAATAAACAATGGTATCGACAGTTAGAGAATAAGACAGAAAATACGAAGAAGATATATGGAAATGCACAAATGATCCTAAAACATTTGTTTATAAACATGTGTACAAAACGCAAGTTCACGTTCGAATCCCATTGGCATTGTATATATTTTGACATGTATGGTGAGGTGTTAGCTGGAGCTCATTTCCTGTCTAAATGTTCAAATTGGCTGGCACTACGCGGTGGTGGCATAAAGATAGCTGCTAACTACCGAGCGAATTTATTTTGGAATCTCTAAACGTTCTTCTCAATGAAATGCTGAAGTTTTCTGAATAAATAAAGGTTTCTCTTTTTAAGATGATTCCAAACTTAGCAACCATACACAGTGCTGGGGTAACAGTATTCTTATATAGACTAGCAGATGTATTTATTTTTTTTTGTTTACTACCAAGGACGTCATTTCAATTTTTTTTTTTTGGGGGGGGGGGAGGAAGGGGGACACAATTTGACGGGTTTGTTAATTTTCGTCAATAGGCTACATCGATTTTACAGAACATGCATTGCACAATCCCTTCTTGTACCATATAAGTACCTTACTGAATCTGAATGGCCACTGTTACGTAAGGTTAAAAAAGCAAAAGAGGACGCGACCCTGTCGGAGTCCTTGTCTGACTTTAAACCATTAGGACGTTTTTGTCATTCTTGCACGTATTCCCAATTATCCTCAGGATTTTTGCTTTGATTCCATTGTTGAAGAGATTTAAGAGAATAACACCATCCCAAGCAATATGGGATACGCGTTTATATCGAGTAAGGCGGCATATCTATAACTAAGGTTGTTGGATTTGTAGCGAATAACAACGTGAAGGCAAAAAGCAGCTGTAAGCAGTTAGAATTTATACAAGGTATAGTTTCTGCTTGCGTAAGTGAAGTCACATGGCCAAAAGGCATGGAGTAATGACCAAGACGGGTGCTTAAACATTAAATTTTTGTATGATTATATAGTGGCAATCAGCGTCGGACATTACGGTGGAATTTCCGACACACTTCCAGTGGGCCTGTTAACCACACGTTTGTCAGGGATTGGGGATTGTATTGGTCAATTGGTATCGGCACATGTTAAGTTTCGACTGACTATGACTGTGTTAAATGTGTGATGGACACAACCAAAAGCAAAAGCAAAACTATCGATTCAGAGCTTAACTACTACTACTAATACTACTACTACTACTACTGCTGCTGCTGCTGCTGCTGCTGCTGCTACTACTACTAATAATAATAAATAAATAAATTAGTAATTTAGGCCACCTGCCCATATCACAAAATACAAGAAAAGTAAATAGATTGTGATCCATGGTGAACAGAAGCTGAATTTGGTGATCCAGTAGTTACTGTAGCAAAAACTGTACACGAAAAGGATGAGCCTCTTCCCTTCTCAATGCCTAATCATCATGCTGTAAAGTTAAATTACCCTTTCCAATAAATTTAGCTATATGTCTTATTTTTATTTTATTTATTTGAGCAGGTTATTTGATAAAGATATTAGAGGCAAGAATCTTCCTTTTTATAAGACCGAATCGTTGCAGTTTAATTTCTTGTAACAAAAGCGCGAGGAATTACTTTGTTTTCTTAGTTTCCTTTACAGTTGTAAAAAACTTGGCAGATGTTTTTAAACAAAATACTGTCTATTACAAGATTATCGTACATATAAAGTGTATGTCGAAAATTTCGGACTTAGGGAGAAATTAAGCCTTAGCGAAACATGTTACCTTGTATGGTCTAATCGACTTACGTGGACTGTAAACACCGAAAATTTGACGTTAATAGCACAAGTTTTTATTCATGATTTTTTCACTTCCATTCTTGTTGTGGAACACTCCAGTGGCCTAGTGGTTAGAGCGTCCACCTCGGATGCGAGAGGTTGCGGGTTCCAGTCCCGGCTGAGTCATATCAAAGACTTGCAAAAACGGTACTAACAGCTGTCTCGTTAGCCGCTCAGCATTAAGAGGTTTATGTTAGGACTAATCGGTCTGGTGTTAGGATAATGTGACTGGGTGGGACATGATGTGTCTGCGGCATGTTGCCCCAGTGCTAGAATCTCTATAAACTTCCACACTGCAGACATCGTAGCGATGTGACTGAAAATTGTTAAATCTACGTTAAAAATGAAAGTCATCAACACATACATATTCTTGTTGGCATATTCATTTAAATCAAGGTGCGACGCGATTACATACATGATTTGTATGGTCACAATCTTCGGCATGATTGTGGAAATGTATCTCATATATCATATTTTACCTTGAGTGTAGACTGATCAATATTTGTGTATTTCTTTATAAATTTCACAAATTATATCTGCAAATGGAATACACTCATGCCCAGTTGACGTATGTTGTGGTGTTACACAGGGATCTGTTCTTGGACCTGTTCTCTTCATTCTGTACTCTCAGCCACTCTCAAGTGTCATAGATCATCACCCAGTGTCGCACCAATTGTATGCTGATGACACCCAAATATACAAGTCTAGCCACCCAACTGAAGTTGATGCTACCATCCATGGAGTAGAGAAGTGCATTTCTGATGTGAAATCATGGATGACATGTAACAAGCTGCAGATGAATGATGATAAAACTGAGGCTATTCTGATCACAACACAAAGACTTTCTCATTCACATCCTTTTCCTCAGGCAATAAATATCAGCAACACCAACATTAAATTCTCACAGTCCGTACGGAACCTAGGCGTTACTCTAGACAGTACTCTCACATTGCACCAACATGTCATGAACATCTGCAAGGCTGCATATCTTGAACTGAGACGCATCAGTTCCATTCGTAAATATCTTTCAGTTGATGCCACTAAAACACTTGTGTGTTCATTAGTACTTTCAAGACTAGACTATTGTAACTCAATTCGGTCTGGTTTGTGACAATATTCACTCCAGAAAACTTCAAAAAGTTCAAAACACAGCTTCACGGATCATCTTTAGAGTACCACGATCAGAGCACACCTCACCACTGCTCAGCACCCTACACTGGCTATCAATTCGTTACAGAATCAAACACAAAATTTGTTCTCTGTGCTATGTTTCAATGACAGACTCCATTCCAACATACCTATCCAGCCTCACCCATGTGTATACACTAGCTAGATCCTTGCGATCTTCTTCTGATAATCGTATACTCATTGTTCCCAAGGTGAAAACAAAGTCATATGAACCACGTTCGTTTGCACACCAGGGCCCGGCGACGTGGAACGAATTGCCCATTGAAATTAGACACAAAGACACAGTGGTCCCTTTTAAGAGTGCTCTTAAGACTCACCTGTTTCGACTGCAGGGACAAACTTAGCGACATAATCATGTTTTGTATCTTATATGTTTTCAGCATGTTTTTATGTTTTCCAGTTTCATTGTTTTTGTCATTTGTTGTTCTGTAGTGTAGTCATATCATTATTGATCGTGTAAAGTGCTTAGAGCTTCGAAAGAATAGGCGCTATACAAAGTCCTCATTATTATTATTATTATTATTATTATTATTATTATTATTATTTCTGCAGACCGATTAATATTTGTTGAGTGCTTGTAGAACGTTCAATATTTACACGCAGAATCTTTGTTATTTGTTTTTAGTGTAATGGGACATGGCTCTTGTATAAGGATGTAGAAAAGTATGTTCTTCGCGTGCCATTCTTTTCTAAAAGGTAGACTAGATTTAATTTTTACAATGCACAATTATGGCGTGCTAATTCTCAAAGCAAAACTATACATTTCTTGTCTGTACAAGAGCCAACTAGATCGATGTTCTCTAGTATGAAAGCTACTCAAATTATTGGCTGATAAAAGTGCTAGCAAATATTTGAGAGATCTAATACTATATCTGCCTGCCATTTCACGGGACCATGTATGGATATGTACAAAGTAAGTCACAATGCCTTACTTTCATATTGGCTTATTATAGTGGAATGCGACTGAAAAATTTTCCCACCAGCCTCATGGCTTGAAGTATTTTTTCATTTACTTGTAAAGTGTATGCGGAGACCCATATAGTAACAATGTTATACAAATGAACAGAATATTGCCCGTCTGAGTCACACTGACAGAAAATAACAATTTTCATAGTTATTGGGGAAACATTGGCTTTGATGATCGAAATGGCAGCGTAGTATTACATCAAGATTCGAACACAGGACAAACGGACTGAAATAGCACATATTGTTGCTGATGAACAAGAATGTCCTCGCCGTATCGCACATACAATTTACGCCGAGGCTGCGGCAAAAGGACGACAATTACAACTACTTGAATAGAAGTTACTTAAACGCCGTGGAGATTAACAAATTTAACAAGCAATGATTCCGATCGAATATGAATCAGGTAAAGACGTGGTAAATCTTCTTCAAACATGTGTCTAGTAATTATATTGACGTTATATCAAACGGGCATCTCCGGAGTTAAAACATATATTGTTCTTGCTTTACGTTTGCTGGCGCCACTGAACCAAGACGAGGCTGAAAGGATAAAATTTGCATATCCATGGATTCATCTTGGTCCACTTAAACCATAAAGACACAAAGTACACTAATGATGACATCGACGAGACGTTTCTTATGATATTGAAGAGAAAAAAAATCAGATGTAAGGAAAGGACTGTGTAGGTATTTGCATGGAAGTTTAGATGCATATTTTCCCATTTAACCCTCTCCTTGAACTGAGCTACATTTCAATGCAATCGTAAATCCTGTGACGTGATGCAGTTGATATAAAGAATGCTGACAGTCGATGTTTTGAATGAGCACTCCTCTTTTCACCGTATACTGCAAGAGACAACACAGACCAGCCGAGAAGATATAAGCAACACCTGGGTAAACTTAAGTTTGTAGTTTAGAATTTCCCATATCAGCCAGTGATATCAGGAAGTTAAGGCAACTGAATCTTAGCATGCAGACAATTCAACAATCAGCAGACAATTCAACAATCAATACAAGAAGACATACAGTTTAATAGTGATGTGTTATTATTACACAGTACAGAGTTGGTCCATCATTGCGTGTCAGTAGAGGGTTATAAAATTTGCATGTAGACGTTGTATGCATGCATTTAGCACCCAACGACAGCTTGATGAACATTCCTTTTGTTGTGATTGAATGAGAGAAAAGTCCGTAGCGCACTATCACACCAGAGCACGGTAAAATCATTCAGAGATTAACTGTGGTGCATCACAAAATGCATGCACCGTATATGATCTAAGCGGACTCGAATGTCTTGACATTTGTTGTCTCCAACCGAATGTTCTAATGACATTCAGTCAAATTCAACGCAAGTTGCAGAAGAAGTATTGTGCGGGTTTTCTTATACTGTAATCATGCGAAGATGAGCTTGAATCATCATTGTAATATATTAATCATGGTTCTGTTGAATTGTTTATTAAATAGCATGAGTGTACGGAAAAATGCTACAGGCAACAACTCTCCTCTTGAGCGGGCATGGTTATGTCTAACAACAACATTCACGAGTTTACCGCGACCTCTCGTTGCTCGTTTAGCGGGCATGCTTTGGGCCCAACTAACAAGATATACGTGACGATTGGCATAGTTGTCGTACTGGATAACCTGCATCGTTATGATGTTCCTTGATAATGCAAAAGATTCGCGGAGGTATCACAAGCGTTAATAAGCGTAATCACCAACAATATGGAATGTACATGACGATCAGGTTGAGTCAGCTGCATTGAATTCACTTGCTTTCTTATCCCAACCTGGCCAAGAATGTTCTAACAACATTCAGTCAAATACGGTGATTGCCAATGATTGTTATACAATTACCAGTCTAAATTATACCACTAAACCGAAGACGTTAAAGCTGATAACTAGAAAAAGAGTGTACCCCAACAAATACATAGGCGGATGGAATAGGTTTACTGAAACTCATTTGCTTGCGAGTGTCTTTGAGATGTTTATTGATATAGCCATGCATGTGTACAAGACCGACCCTGTTCACTACTTTCTGTCACTGGTGACGGCTTCAGATGCACTGCTGTCAAAACAAAGATTGAGTTGGAATTACTCAATAGATCCGCAGCTGTTTATTTAGCGTGGTATTCGTGGCGGTATCTGCAACTGCATATCATCGTTTGGCCCGCGCCAACAACACAAGCGTGGACAGATATTACTCCGCTGTCCCAAACAGAATCTTGGTTGAGCGGTGATGCAGTCCATGCTTGTTGGCTGGTCATAGTTTGTCAATCATTCACAAGTACGACAGTAACAGTGATACTTTTATGAAGTCGACTTGGGCTATCCAGAGAACTTAACAACAGCCACAGTGATTATCCGCTAACGGCTTTAGTGCTGTCGGACACCGTTTAACGTTTTATGAATATTCCCACCAATAACGTGTTGGGCATCACCAAGAAATAAGTTTTGTTTTAGTGAAGAACATACAAATGTTGCTGGTTTGTTTGTTTGTTTGTTTGTTTGTTTTAGGGCTTAACGCCATTTTTCAGCTAACGATAAGCTATACATGGCGGCCAGAATTATTGGTGGAGAAAGACCACTCGGCCACTCGGGAGTCGGGACCCCAATGTTGCTGGTAAGTCAAAGATGAGTGTTCGGGCAAGCCTATTGAGGAATTTGTTGGATTACGTGCCAAAACATACTCGATCGAGGTCTCATTTGGCAAAACATAGAGAAGACGAAATGTGTTTTATTTTTATTGTTGGGTTTAACGCAATGTTTTCAGCGCATGTTAGGCTTTACAAGACGGCCAGTTATGACTGGTGAAAGAAGAATCCATAGAAAAAATCAAGAAAGAACCACCACTCCACAGCAAATCTGATCCGGTCAAAGAAATATAGGATCGGTTTGTAATAATGTATATCTGTAATACCTTTGGGCCAACTAAGAACTGTCCATAACAACTACTGTGCAGTGTCAAACTAATACGTTGGACATTCAATTAAAGTGGCAGAGCTAATCGTGGGCTGCTATATATGCGCACGAAAATGTTTGAGTCTTTTCTAGTTTCCAATGTTATCCTCCGTCGGATTTAATTTATTATTGGTTCAAGCTCGTATGCGCCCGTGGTAAGTCCAATACCGATCTAGGTAGAGCCACCCATTAGTACCAAGCTGGTAAAGATGCACAGTTAAGTCTTCATTGCTGTCTTGTTCTAGAGTACAAGAAGAAAACAAATTTGACATAGGTTATTTATAACTTTTACGCGCCAAATGTTAAGAGATGTTGAACATCGATGCTTGTTAAGGGTAGAAAATGTACTCAGATTTTTCTCAAGGTAAGTATCTGTATATACTCGGGCCAGAGACGTGTAAAGTTTTAGACCGCCCAGCAAATTTTTCTCCAGTCAGGACGAGATGACAAGTGGATTTCCCGAGATTTGTAAATAACATAAGCATTCCTGCTATCACTAATAATGCGCCTACCTAAGTTTCTTAAAGGTATGTAAGGGCCACTCGCTAAACTAGTTTAGTTAATACTGTAGCTTTTGTGCCATGTTCAGAGACCATCAGATGTTAAACCAAGTTTTCAGTTGGTCTTGACTATCTTCCATATACCGAACCCAGAGTTTTGGAGAGCAATAGGTTTTATCAGTGTTAGTTTCCCATCCTACAAACATATATGTGGTCAACTAGATACATAATACTGGCGGAACAAATTCGTCGTGACCGCATCATCTTCCTGTATATCCTATTTAGATTTTTGTTTCTTTTTTCTTGAAGTTCATACTCACCTTCTCGCTATTAGTATTAGTACATGGATTTCCGTCTCGATCTGCACTTGCGTAATGACGCTAAACTCATTCTTAAAACTACAAGGTGGACGATAGTACTTTAGATGTATATTGTGTTAAATCTGACTCTTAAACAGATGGACTGATCTATAGACAATGGATTCAGATATGGCTATAATCCTGATACTGTTACATGTGAGATCCCAAACTGTGACTGTAATATTGTTGCTAAGGATGAAATGGTTAATTCGTGTGCGTGAAGAACATTTGAACAGATTGTAGCTCAGAGGGGATTTCATGGAAGAAAGAAAATTACAGGTATAGCTAAAATGACTCAACCTCTGGATTTAACTTCTGTGTTGCATCGTTAAAACCACTGAGATCCTACCCTGCCTATTGCAATCATTTACGGTATAAGAATTTACATTGTGAGATATGAACTTATATATCTTAACTAGTGTAACCGCTTTATGAACGACCTTTAACACTGATTATTTCTTTTTAAGTGTGAAAGATGGATACTCGAGCTATGGCTCAAAATAAGAAAGAGCAGTGCGAGCTGAAAGGAAAGGAAAATAAACAAAATGAATTGCAACCACTTGAACAAAAAACAGAAGGGAAAACGCAGCGCAGTCCAAGCAAACGATCTCAGGTTAAACTTATGGTAGATCATGAAGATCAGAGCAGCCCATACATACAACCGCTAATAAAAATTAAGTCACGGCATAAACAGCAGAAAGGTGCATCCAAAACACAGATTATTAGGGAGAATGTAGAGCTAAAAGAACAGAGTAGCACGTGCATACAGCCTCTGATAAAAGAGTTGGTAGAGTACAAAGAACAGAGCTCCTCGTGCACTCAACATCTGAATAAAGAGTCGGTAGAGTACAAAGAGCATGGTAGCCAATACCAGAAACCAATGATAAATGAAAAGGAAGATCAGAAAGAACAATTTATTCCAAGCAAACATTCGCTGATAAAACTTAAGGTAGAACAGAACAGCCCATCTAAGCATTCGCTAATACATGGGAAGATACATACAGAGCAAAGAGAGCAATTAAGTCCTTACCTACAACCACTCATAAAACGGAAATCAGAGCACAAAGCGCAAAGCAGTCCAAACACACAACCGCTGAAGAAACTTAAAATTGAGCAGAAAGATGAAACACAACAGAAAAAAGGATTGGGGGATGGAGAAAGGAGATCGGAAGATAAGCAAAGCCGGATAGAGGAGAAAGAAACAACACTACAGAAGCAAAACATAGTGAAAGAGAAAACAGAGAGCAATGAGCAACACATAGAATTAGAGGAGGTTGAGGATAAAGGAAGATTGGAAGATGAGCAGAGAAAAAGAGAGAAGAGGTTGAAGGACATGCAAAGAACAGGGAATAAAAAAGAAAACGGGGGTACAGTGTATGAACAAAATTTGAAAGAGAAAGAAAAGGCAAGGTCTGAGGAGGTTCAGAAAAAAAAAGAATATGGAGAAAATATAGGGATGGAGGAGTTGGAGATTAAAAGAATAGAGCAAAGAAATATAATGGAAGAGCAACAGGAAAGTGAGATGAATGGTGAAACTAAGGAAACAAAGACGCAACATCATCGGAAGGAGGACCAAGAGAAAGAACGTTTGAAAGAGGAGCGGCGAAAGATGAAAGAGCCAGTAAACAGAACTGAAGGAAAGCTGTCAAGGAAAGAAGATGAAGAAATCAGTGAAACAAAGGAGTATCAGAAAAGTACACAAGAAAATGAAAAGAGTAGGAAAGAGGAAGAGAAGAGCAAGAGTGAAGATGAAGTAAAGACGAAGTTGGGAGAGAAGCAAAGACGGAGTGAGCAGAAACAAAAGAAGGAAACAAAAGAGAAGCCGAAGGAAAGGAAAGATAATGAAATTACAAAATTGGAGGAGGAGAAGGTGAAGGAAGAAGACGTACGAGAAAGCTTCAAAGAGAATCAGATAAGGAGTGTGGAAGAAGAACATAAGGTATCGCATGAGGAGCAGAATAGAAATGATGAAAAAGAAAAAAGAAGACCTGATAAAGGTCAGAGAAGGAAAAAAGTTGAAGAAGAGAGTAGATTAGATGAGTGGAGAAAAGGGAATGAAGAAGAAAATATACAGTTGGAAGATAAACAAAGATGGATGGAGGAGAAAGAACAGATGGAGGAACAACAGCTAAAAGAGGTAGAAAACACAAATAATGAAATGCTTGAAGATGAGCATAAAAATAAGGAAGATGGAAAAGCGGAAGGATTGGTAGAGAAACAGATAGGACAAGTGGAAAAAGGAAAGAGGAACACAAAGAAAAATCAAAAAAGGACCGAAGAGAAAGAAAACGTTAAAATGGAGGAGGTTCAGAGAAAAAAAGAAGACAAGGAAAGTAGTAAGTTGGAAGATAAACAGAGGAGTGACGCTGATAAAAAGGAAAAACCCAGAGTACATAAGCAAGAGAAGGACGTGGAGGAAAAAAGTATCTTTGATGAACAGCTGAAGGTGGAAGAAAAAAATATTAAACTGCAGGACGAGAAAAGAAATGAAGAAATTAGACTGAGCGTGGAAAAAAGTAGAGAGCTAGAAGAAGAGCGAAGAACAAGAGAGGAGGAAGACAAAAGGTTGGAGGAGAAGCAGAAGAGGAAAGGGGAACAAACTAGGTTAGAAGAAGAGCAAAGAAAGAATGACAAGGGAAGGAATTCAAAGGAGAAACAGGTGACGAATGAGGGGGAAAACAGAATGCTTACGGATAAGCAGAGACAGATGGAAGAAGATTCGAAGAAGCAGAACATTACAGTGGGCCCGAATGAAGCAAAAAAAACAAGCTGTTGTTCTGTTCTTTAGTTATATACTGCGTGTCAGAAAATGTATATCCGTCTAATTAATGACCCGATCATAAATCTCTGTAGTTTGGTGGGGAAGGCAGAATTAAAGAAAGCAAACAAACAACGAACTTTTCTACGATGCAATGTCACCTTCGTCTATTTTTATATTCTTTTCAGTACTTGCATGAATTAAGTTGTGTATTTGGTGTTGTGAAGCGTTCAAGAAACATCCTACAACATTTCCCCGATGAAAGTGTGCTCCATCTTAACCCTTTCAATGCACGCAAAAACTTTATCATTCTTGTTGAGATACATGAATTTAACAAGCTTTATTTTCTTTTATTTCAGAAAATATCAGATCATTTTTGCTTCTTATAGTACAGGTGCTAAAGACAACAATAACGAAATCATAAATTTTAGTACATTAAAATATAGCAACTTTAAGACTCTGTACCGGAGGAACTTCAACTTTAATAGTGTACAAATGATAATTGATACGCCATCCCTGCATAAATACAATACTTATCATGATTAAAATACCAAGAGTAACTTAAAAAAAAAACAAAAAAAAAAAAACTAATGTACCTATACAAATTAAGTGTAAAACAACTGAATGTGTATCATGTAATGATGTCCAATGACCATGAATAAGCTTTTACGGTACTCGGATCACGATGGATGATGGGTTGTGGGTGTGATGCATCAGAATTTGAAATTAATTTTACCCCTTGGACTCAACAGAAATGTATCCGAAGTAAATAATCCCTATTTGGATTACAATTCTCAGAACTTATTATCAAATTGAGATTTTGCCTTATCTTGGCTATGATGTTTATCACAATATTTGTACTTTTATGAGAATATATATTTTACAAAAGAATGAAAAAAATAACACTTCAGTTTTACATTTTTATAAATTGGAGTCATT
Source organism: Unio delphinus (assembly GCA_029339505.1). NCBI lineage: Eukaryota > Metazoa > Mollusca > Bivalvia > Unionida > Unionidae > Unio > Unio delphinus. The sequence goes on from JAQISU010000162.1 coordinate 2,690,903, forward strand.
ATATTTTTGTAGCTCGGTTGAATTTCTCATATGTGAGAAAAACCTCCATTTTTCTTCAGATATGCTGCAAGATTACTTTATGTATTTTAATATTTAATTTATGCTTCGTGTTTATTTAAAAACTAAAATCTCAACCAATCAGTAGCAAAGAAATTTAAAAATCCGAATTTGAGGAGAAAACATTAAGATGTTTCTTGAACAGGGCCATGGCCAGTTTAAATTTCATTCTAACGGAATGAATTTTTAAGAATGAATCTATCGCTTGAACACCATCTATGTCACACAATTATATTGTATCACGTTGAATAGGGATCGCTGCTATTGCATCCTATTGTATTCATGTTTTTTCCCTTGCGATTTGTTATGCTATGAAGAATGTAACATTCATTCAGTATAATACAGTACAGTTATACATAAAATAACATGCTTATTGAGCTCAACTTCTAGGCTTTTGCTAAAACTGAAACATTCGTGTTGGGTTCCTGAAACGTCATTTTTTCTAAAAAAATTATAGTTTGTCCATTCCATTGCAACAATTTCCAGAAAATGCAACATTACCTATGCTGATTTTTTTTTAAAAAAAAATGCTATGTATAACTTGATGTTTAAAATAAACAACCGTATTGGTGTATCCAAACTTATAAATAATGCTCATAAATATTTAGCTTGATTTTGTGGGTTTAACACCATTATTCAGCACATAACAGGCTATACATGCTTCTAATATATTTGGTAAATGAAGACCCTGAGATGACCAATCACTAGCGGGAAGCTACTGACAAACGTTCTCGTATAGACTCTGATGAGGCTAGTCTCGAACCCAGACGGACAGAGTTGCGATTTGAGTCGTCTGTAAAGGCGAACGTCTCACATCCCTCGACTAACTGGGATATCGGAAAAATGAAAGAACTATACAAGCACCATTAATTGGTGTAGATATACCCGTATAAATGGCTAAGATAAGTTACGAAATCCGATCATTTAGTTATAATTGAAGGTTTTTTTAAATACATATGTTAACATAATTTAACCCTTTCAAGATATAACTATGTATATTGTTTGTGTAATCCGGAGCGACACTAATAAGTTCGTGAGGAGTGCACATGGTAGATTACTACTTCATATTCGTTGCGAAATAAAAATTACATCAGGCAGTTATAACACATGCAGTGATTGACCATGCTCAGCGTTTTTAATACAGAACCGGATAAATCAATCATAAAACGCGCGCGCGCGCGTGTGTGTGTGTGTGTGTGTGTGTGTGTGTGATTAGGATTTTTAACGTAGCTTTAGCAACTTTTCTGTCATATCGCTACGGTGTCTGCAGTGATGCAGTTTATAATGATATCTAGCACTGTGGTATCATGCCGCAGACATGTAGCATGATGTCCCACCCAGTCACATTATCCTGACATCAGGCCGACCAGTCCTAACACTAACCTCTTAATGCTGAGCGCAAAGCGAGGCAGCTGTTAGTATCATTTTTGTGTCTTTGGTATGACTCAACCGATGATCGAACCCACAACCTCCCGCTTCCGTGAAGGATGCTCTAACCACTAGGCCACTGGAGCAGTTCAATCTTAAAGCATTAGAGTATCGGTGCTGCATTGGTTGGTGTGTCGGACATTCGACTGAAATGGCGCGAGTTCGAATCCAACCACGCACTTTGATTCGATTCTTCACGTATTTCTGTACTGTAAAAAATAATTAAAACAAGCTTCATTATTGTATAGGCTGTCGAAAGTGAATGTTTTTCATTATTTTCTGGGTATTGATTGATAACTTTAGCTTGTATATTGGTATAGTTTGCACAATCACAGAGTTAGTACGTCTGTAGTATAGACGTCGAGGAAATCCGTTTTGTTTTTAACTTGGTATGTGACACTTAATGATCCAGGCAATATATTCGTCAATGCCCTTGATCGCGGACGTAATTTGATTACTGAAGATTGTGAGAAGGGCCATGTCACCAAAACAGGACATTATGAATATAGCTTCATCCAAGCGTAGAAAAAGTGAAATATTTATCAAGACACAGACTTGCAGTAGGATGAAAGTTTAACCGCACAAAAAGTAAATAAATATTAATTCTCTACTCTTAACTATTCCTTCCCTTTTCTCTTTTGAAAAGAGCCGCGTTACTGTATTCATTTAATTTTTTCTAAAAGAAGATAAGAATAATGGCGGTTAGTAAGAAAGGCATGGACTCGGACGTGCGTGGTGTCTGTCATTCGTTTGTTGATCCAAACGGTATGGTAAAATATTGGTGGAAAAGCAAACAGAATCGGCCACGCAGAGATATTTTTTTACAAAAGATTCTTTGTCATATTTTCTTGGCACAAAAATGCATACCTCACTCTACCAGCATTATGTTGCAAAATCAATGCCAACACATGGACAGGTCACACTTTTACGCTGTTGTATAGGATTACACAAGTTATCGATGTGACAAGAAGACAAATGCCTGAATATTATCTAGCAGGTTTGCTCCTCTTGGGACGCGCTTTTTCGTCAGAAGAAAAAAACAACAAAAACCAAAACACCTAATACTTTTATTCTGTACATGTTCATCCACGTGGCCAAAGTCGCCAAAGGCAAAATAACATTGCAAATCGGAAAATAGTTTTCAAAAAATTTAGCAATTAAAATATTGACTGGGGTTTTTTTTGGTTGTAGTTTATCGATTGCAATATCTTTGACTGCAGCTTGTGTAACGTATTTTTTGAAGTTGAAGATATACCAGTGATAACGAAACTTCAATTCAGTTTGAGGCTGAATTAGATGCAGAAGGGATCAAACTTAATCAAATACACAATTTGTTACTTAATAAAATTCAGGAAAAATATAAAAATAATTATAATAAACGCTGGAAGAATATAAGTGAACACTGAAGTTAAATGCGAGCAAGATCAGGAACTAGCAGTTCTATACGGCAGTTCATTTCAGATAAATTAGGTATTCGGATATGTTAGGTACTTTGCAAAAGGTTTCTTACAATAATGTACGTGTCCTTGGAAAAAGATGTAAAGACAGTGTAGACAAAAATATTAATGTAGCAAACATATCAAAGTAAATCGTATTAAAAGCTGGTTCTGCAATACTCGTGCTTGTTGTGTTGGGGCTTAACGCCCTTTTACAGAATGATAGGCGGCTATACATGGCGACCAGTATAACTGGTGGAAAAAAGAACTCAAAACAATACAACTTAATATTCTAACAGCCCAACTTCTACTAAATAATTCGCTCCAAAACATAATTCATATACCTGTTTTTACGTAAACAAGGAAGGGGTCACACTATCTTCTAGAATCTTTAGAACAAATTTACGTTCAAAAAATCTCGTGCACACCGCATGACCCAACTAAAAATAGAAAGATGTTTACAACAAAGCTCCATAATGTCCTTGGAATCAACCAATCATTTTAAAAGCTGGTTTACAACTCTGAAGCTAGGTCAGAAATGAGGTCAACATCTGGTGTTTATTTGTAAAGTACAGGTCATCTCCCAAGGAATGAATCTTAAACTTAAAATGTCAAATTTGAATCTGACAAACAAACAATTAAAATAAAAAATAAATGACTTAAATCAAATATACGTAACATTATTAATTTCTAACATTTACCTAATATTAGTCACTAGATAGAAGTATAAATCATTGATGTTACTAGAATCAGGATATGCAAGCATTTCAACCAAATTCGTATTTTCCTCAACATTTGGCAGTATTATATACCAATAGCTGTCTCTGAAACTATTCAAAGGTAGATCATATCTCCACAGAGTATGTTATAGTTTCTTGGAATTGTTATTGCCGTTCCGAAACGATATTGTAAACTTTGCATTAATTTAGGTAACACATTCCAATGGTTACGGTGGGAATTATATAGTCGTTGTTGTTATAGGGTTTAACGCCGTGTTTTTTTTTTTTTTATATGGCCAGTATTAATGGTGGGGGAAGAACCCGGGAAAAAGTTCCGTTTATTGTTTTAATTGTATTTCTAAAAAAACAACATTTAACTACTCTATAGTATTTCTTGTTGATTATATGGCATTCATTTGTCAGATCTAGTGCAATGGTTCACAAAGTGGTGTGTGTGGTACTTAGGGGGGACGCGCTAGGACTACCGAGGGAGGTGCGCTAATGCTGAATAATGCTTTTAACGGGGTAAAGTAGGGGGGCGCTGGATCCGTATATAAGGACTTTCTTTCAACAGCCGTGTCTCTCCACATAAATTCTTCTTTTCCAAACGCTCGTAACGGTGAAACTGATAATTGTGCATGTTTATTTCACATACATAGGTCTGTTTGTTCGGAACAGCATTGACGATACGAGAGTAGACGATTATATGTTCATTCATGCATTGTGACGAGAATAGGTGAAGGGAATGCAGTGAAATTTGTTTATTTATGGTGAAAGAGTGGATTGAAACAGATTGCGTTCTTTCACCAATCCTAACACGCGAAACAAAATGCAGTCGCAGTGCGGAGTCTGTCTTCCAATCCGAAGAGAGTGATCTGTGACGTCACTATCCCTATATGACGATGAAGTTGAATTATAGTACTGTATCGCCCACTAGGGGCATGTAGCACTGTTTTAAGTTTCCAGCAAAGCTGGATATTTAATTACTGCTGGGGGGGGGGGGGAGGAATGGTGCCGCTTCCCCAGGCATTTATGTACTCTGAGTACTATTTAATTTGGTCGTCAGGTCGGGGTTGCTATTAAGTAACCATCCACCTGATTGGAGAACCCTGGGTGAAAGGGAATAGGCCTAACACACGTTCAACCCTAACAGCCAATTAGGTGTGTTAATGTTGTGCAACGGTACAAGTGGAGGTAGTGGAAATTAGTTTCACATCTCCGCAATTTGGAACAAAGCCAAAGCCAACACAATTTTACTTTCCCTATATAGGTGCGCTATCGTCTGTGCGTCATGAATCCATGCGAGTTTTCAATCATAACAGAAACTAAGAAGACAATGAATTAAAACTCATTTTTTTTACCCCATGATGTACGTTTGTGTGTTTGTGTTAGTAGGTAGGTCCAAATGTTACAATTTAATTCACAACGCTTTAAAAGTCCATAGATTTTCTCTTTGTTTTTTATCGCTCTTTCTGGGTCTTTTTTGTTTTAAAAAAATCTTCTCTGTGACAGATTTATCCGTCTCTTCTTCCTCATTTTCGTCTTGTCTTCTTTTGTTTTCGTTCTTGACGTGTCTTGATTCTTCCTTTGGGAAGGGTACCCTTTCTTTCTCCTGTTCGGAATCCACCTCCTCTTGCTCCTAGTCTGGAGACCAATGTTCTTTCTCTTTACCATGATATCGGGTATCTTGACTTTTGTCTCTTCTAGAACTTTTATCAAGGTCTGAACAGTATGTAGTCCAATGCCCTTTCGTTTTACAGATGTAACAATTATCTTGACTTTTATCGCAAAAGAAGGTGGAGTAGTCCGTCGGTTTGTCTGAACTTTTGTATGACACCTCGCAAAACTCAAATCCGAAGTTCCATCTGTGTGGGCTCTTCCATCGTTCTGGTCGGTTTGAGAGTGAAATGAATGCTGAAAGGGAAGACACTGGCCCTTTATAAATATACTGATCTGACATAAATCATGGCGTTTAAAATGTTTTTATTTGACTCTTTGCAGTCAAATGAAACGATGGCATCATTTCATGAAGAAAGGAAAAGAAAGTAAGAGAGAGAAATGCCATGTATCGCCTCGCACAGTAGATGGATGAAGTCTTGGCTCAAATTCATGTAGATTGTAGATGACATAAGTGAGCCCGAATCCAGACCCAGAAAGTTTACACCCAAACAAAGCGCACCAGTAAACCCTCAAAAGTACTACCACATTCGAGAGACATAAAAAAGCGCACCTCTAGAAAATTTAGAACTACGGCTTACACTTACACAGTGAAGTTCAAAGTCCGAAGTACCGTTGGTAGAAAGCAGAATGGTTCATCACCGAGGTGTGTGATTCTTTGTTAACCACACTGAAACGGCAATGTGAAGCCAAAGAAGACGATCATTTGCACCCTCAAGAAGTGCGGAGACCACTGCTGTTTCTAGGTAAAGATTTCAAAGATGAAAAATACATTCACGTCTATCATTCGATGACATTACCAGTATCACCGGATTCCACGGATACAGTTATTATTGCGAGAAATGTGACTATGGGTATAACAATCGAGAACAACGCAAGCATCGTGGATCGAAATGCTCAGAATATTTGGCTTATCAACCCTGTCTAGATGAAGGACAAGAACGAGTACATTGTCCTACTTGTCAGTGCACTTTTGTCAGCCCTACCTGTTACCAACAACATTTAAAGACGTAAGGTTCACAGCTGAAAAGTGCTCATCAACTCCTGAGATTGAGCCCTACTTGTGGACAAGGCATACGAACAATAATGCCAAGGCTCACGTAGGTTCGGGAAAGAAACGATATCATATTTGTCACCATATTTTGGACTTGGAACACAAATGATAAATGCAAAAATACAATTCTAAACAAGAAGAAGATGATCCGCAAGAAAGGGAATTTCATCTTTATCTACTTTCAATACACGCAAGAGACTAGCAATCACATTCCTAATGTCTTCGTGGCTCATCGAGCGTGTGAGATATGCATCCAAGAGCCCATCGTTAGTCATTACCCTCAATGTAGCAATATTCCTGAAGGATGTGAAAAAATCTTTTAGATGGCAGAACACGCTGTCCGATTTCGCCCAATGGATCTCCTATCGACGAGACCTGGAATCAATGAGACATCGAACGTTACGGAGATTGTGATAGCCATGCCACGATAATGGCTCACAATTTCTCGGGATACGATGCACAGTTTCTTTGGAGATACTATCCGGAACAAATTAAATAACCTCAGAAAGTGACTGTGAACTGTATCAAAATCATTTCCATGCATGTGGGAAAAGCATTTACAGTTTCAAGAATCGATGAGTTACTTGACCATGATTTTCGGTCGAATGCCTATAAATTTTGGAATGACATAAATGACTAAATGGTATTTTTCAGCATTTGTTCAATACTGAAGGTAGTCAACACGCTGTTAAACCATATTTGCCTGAGGCTCACTACTACGACCCCGACAACATGCGTACCTAACGACGAGTAGCTTTTTGCGCTCGGTACTAGACACACGCCTCGAACACTTTCTACTTTCAAGCTGAAATGTTAAAGTATTGTCGTTCCGATGGGGACATTTTACCGCGTTGCTGTGGAAATTTCGAGAATTATCCATGGAACACGGTGAGATTGATCTTTTGAAAGAAGCATGTACCATTGCCAAACGTTTTCCTTAGTGTACCGCCAACGACTCATGCCTGAAAACACCTTGGTTGTCATCAGTACTCAAACGACGAACGTTGTTAAACGTAAATACTCAGTCAAAGCCCTACACTGGCTACATTACTTATGCGACAAGGAAGACAAAGGATTCAGCATGCCCGAAACCGAGGAGGCAAAAAGATAATCGGAACGTATTCGATGGATGGCTGAGACTTAGAAAATCTCAGATCGTGTACGAGTTTAACGGGTATTTATTTCACTGATGTCCCATCTGCTACCCTCAGGGTGACACTAAACATAAGTTTCTACAACAGACCATGGAATACTTGTATGATGACACTTTTCAGAGATGCTTAAAGCTAGAATAGCAAGGATGTCAAGTGATAGAAATGTGGGAACACACGTATGATTACCGTTTGAAAACCAATCTCAAGTTCAAACACATCGCGGAAAGTTATAAGCTTTTGACGACGCACTTAACCCGCGGAACAGTTTGTTTGTACGTAGGACGAACGAATACCACCAGTTTACTGTACTAAGCCGACGAGGAGAAATGAGAAGAAGTCGTATACTTGGAAGCGTATTTGTTGTATCCTTACGTGTGCCAATATCATCACTTTCTGCTAGCCTATCCGCAATTGATGACGGAACACATTGACATGAACAACATTCGATAATACGAAGGTTTGAACAAGTGCAAAAGTCGTGTCCCACGCAGAGTTGTATCTTCTCGCTTTACCTCACCATTTTCAAGGAAAATTGACATTTTATTGGTGTCGTACTTGTGCCGAAACGTGGTAACAAGACCGACCTTGGCAGCACACTCATAAAGAACGCGCCCTGACTGGAACGTGGATCAGCGTGGAATTATTTAAATCTCTGGACCTTTGATACCAACTGTTAGAAGTGTTCGAAATTTACCACGTTTTAGACCACTTGGAGAAAAACGAAATGAGATTCTTTGATAAAGTGATTTTAAATTGCTTGTGGGGTAAAATGGCACAACGACCGAGTTTACCCAAGACGGAATATTTGTCAGAACCTCCCCGCTACTTCCAGATGGTTCACGACAAAACTAAATACATGAAACATATGAACGTCGTTCGTGAGAACTTGATCGTAGTCAATGACGGGGAAGAACTGGACTTCGTAGATGCCGACGAATTTGGAAATGTTATCATTGCGGCTTACGTGACAGCCCATGATCGCTTAAAATTGTACGAAGTATTAGCACTGTTAGGAGTTCGTGTGTTGTATATTGACACAGACAGTTGCATCTACATTGAATAACCGGGCCACTGTTACTCTAACATCGAAGGAGACTGTTTAGGAGCCTGGATGGTCGAGCACCCCGACGACAAAATTCTAAGTTTTGCTAGTGGCGTTCCTAAAAATTACTGCTACGAATACCGGGGAAAAAAGGAGAAGTGCACACGGAGTGTAAAATGAAAGGATTGGCTCTAATTTATCGCGCCAGTCGAATGGTGAACTTTAGCCTTGCAGTCTGGACCCGCTGAAAACTACAAGTTCAAACCAAACAATTTTCCTCTCTTCTTGCCTGACTATTGTGATTGTGCCCGTCGATTGGAAACGTTTCAAAAATGGCTGACGGATAGAGAGGGACTACTTATTAAGAAATTTTAGCTAGAAAGGTTTTTGTGTACTTGGAACCTCAGACTGGATTGCGATACGACGTACAATATTTCAGTTGTGGTCTGAAATTATGAATGGATCTATGTATCTATAAAGATTCAGCTATTCTGGAACATACTCGATGTCTCCGCACTGTCCTACAGTTATATGGCCTTTCCACTCATTGCACTATGGTACAAGTATAACGGTTCCTTAAAGAAGGTAGTACCATTGTCCAAAAAGAGCACAAAAGAAGACTTCCAAAACTAGGAATAAAAAAAACGATATACAAGCTCGAGACTTCATTACGACTAGTATGAAAAGGGAAAAACGTTCAAGACCGATAGTTAGTTGAAACTACAAAGAGCAAATGAGAAAGATGAATACTTTTGAACAGATATCATTCAAGTTCGGGAATTGTACAAAACATTACATTCCCCTAGTGTGACTAGTGGTGAATGGATGAGACCCAGGCATTGCGACGAAATTGTTCGGAAAGAAACTGTAATTGTCCATGCGGCTACCATTGTAATTGCGTGGCGGAGTACGATGATGTACCTTGCGATTGCATAGATGACCTCAGCAATCAAACAGGACATCATGGGAACTTTGCTATGACTACTACCGTAACACCTACTATGGAACGAAATGCTGTGTGTGTAAAATCTGATGAATGCCAAAGCTATGCCACTCGTTATCGTGGGCACTTTACTGGATGTCAGCCTATGCTTGAGACCATGTGTCTACCACCCTACCGAATGTCATGCAACCCTACTTAAACTGCGGATTTCACCGTACCTTCATCGCAAATAAAAATGTGAAAGGTGAATATTTGTGCCCTATGCGTTTGCTTTTGTCATGTTGTAAGGATTAACCAGATTTGAACATGTATATGTTAGACCCTGAGGTTATAATTTCACGCAGTAAATGTGTATGAAGGTCAATTCGGCGAACATGTCAAGCCAGTTCATTGACATGGTCATACAACTAGTGACGCGAGCTTTTAGGTAGCCAGTTACATAATAATTGTCATCACATGTTTATCTGATAAATGATGGAATTCTGTGTTCGGATGAAAGGAACATCAAGTGGGGATCGTAAATCACCATTGCCATACTGTTGGGAGGGGGAAGTATTCGATAATTATATTAATCAACCTCCACTCAGAATTGAACAAGGCGTGGCCAACATTAGAACTGCAAGCTTGAATCCATTATCTTCAGAACTAAACGTAAGAAGTCGCTAAACCCAGGTTGCGGAAATTATAAGGGAAGATAAGCTACTCCGACGTCATTCGAACTTAGCGGGAAACATGTATTTTGGGAATTACAAAGAGTTTCAGTACAGTTCAGTGACTATTTGCTCGATTGTTGTAATATATTAATGCAAAGTAAGTGTGCTTTAATTATTGCAGTATGCATAATTTAGAACGTTGATTTTCCATTTGTAGGGTTTGATTCATTCGTAGTGTTTGATATACATGCATATTTTGAGATATGAGCAATGTTTATGTAAAGAATTAATATTGTAATTCGCTACTGAGTTAATTCGTAGTAACCTAAACTTTGTAAAATGGTTGCAGCGTACTTAGTTTAACTTTGTATCCTTGTCTTAGATTTAATATATATATATATATATATATATATATATATATATATATATATATATATATATATATATATATATATATATATATATATATATATAACAACATTGAACAACATTGGTTATTTAAACCGTTTCAATTGCTGATAAATGATCTTCTCATTTTTCATTTTCTTTTTTTTTCTTTTGATTGTTTGTATCTTTCCTTTCTTCTTTAATTTTCTGTATGCCTTTTTCCATATTGCTTGGCAGTTGTTTTGTAGAAATTAAAATATAGATACCATAATCACGATGATATATATCTGCAAACATAGTGTAAATTTTTTATTATGGTTCATACTATTGCATTTTAAATTAGACTGTGTGATTTGAAGCGATGCAGACCATACCAGATTAAACATACACGTTTAAAATTCGTTGACATTCTAATTTTGTGCTAGTATATATGCTTGCATGACAATTCATTTGTTAAATCACAGCTCATAAATATAGAATGATTAGTGTCAAACGAGATGAGCAGTTGAGTAACTGGAAGTTCGTCCAGGTTCAATACCCTCTGAAGTACAGCGCTAAACCTTTTCTTAAATAGAAAATTGAATTTTATTTTACAACTCTGAAATGATATATCACCTAGTCTTTTTCAATGTTTATATTGGGCCATCCATCAGTATCAACATAGATGTGTGGGGTTGATTTATCGGACTATCTTTATATGAGATTCTTGAGCCAGAAGTTGATCTATGCATCTTCATACGGTCGTATTTACTAGAATGAAATTGGGTCTCAGAATTGTATTGAAGATATTTTTGCGCATTGAGTTGACCATAGTGGGTCACTTGGTCCATACAATATAGTGCATAGTCATGTCACCATTTTCAAATCCGGCTATCTTAGAATTTCTTATTTTTAAACAAATACACACATTGCCTGACTTAAAACCGTGTTGAAGACAATGCTGATCCCAAAAATATACTTATAGGGTAGAATTATTATAAACTTTAACCCAGAGAACCGTATTCAATGAGTAGTCAAGATCGTTGGGACCCTCCAGGTTCCATAAATAGAATATGATTTTCATGCCAAGAAAGTGTATATATTTGTACAGAGTGAAATTATCAGGGGATAATAAGTTTTGACTCGGAGGCTGTGCCTTAAGAGTGTAATGATATATACAAAAGCATGACTGGCACAATTTTGGTATACAGAAGACAGTTAACTGTCGTCTTATGCAAACTTCCGAGGATACAAATTTCTTTTGAAGCTAATTTATATTTTTTTCCATCAGGATATAACGAAATTATGAGGTGACCTTTTACCCCTCCCCATTCGTATTCCACCTTTATTTAACCCTCTACCGGAGAAGGTGGGGGTGGGGTGGATTTACCTTTAGATACTTGATGGACCAATATTAAATCAAGTTTTAATTATTTACAGATTCACGTAATGAAAAAAGATGAATAGACTGATGTGTAATTAAATCGTGACGAAAAGATTCAAATATGTATTTGTCATAAATGTAAAAAGCACAGATCTTACTATTGCAGCAATAACGATTTCTTTTACATAAGTTTTGGTTCTATGAAAAGACCATTAGACTTTACAACTATGTTATGAACAGACCTACGCAGAAGACCATGAAATAACAGTATAACAAATATTACTACAGAACAAATCCTCTTAAGATATTAACAGAGTGGAACTGGATAACGTCATTAGACATTTGTTTCATTGCTGATTTTTTTTTTACGTACAAAGTTGGTACAATAAGCGCAAGATGGGAGTTTAACATGAATTTGGAAATCTAGCATTTCACTTAGGTGTCAAAATTAAGTTTATCTGTATACATTATTACAAAAACCATACTTGTATAACCTTAACATAATTCGTATATAAAAAGGTGTTTTTGATTCTAAATAGACCAAAGAAAGACCTACATTTGGTGGCAGATGCAGGTGAAAAATATCTTATCTTAAATACATGCCATATCGGTGAAAAATAAATAACGACAGAGAGACGGCGAAAACTAGTACTGTTGTTAAAAGAAGGGAATACCTAGAAAGAGAGGAAATGGAATCCATCTGGCTACAGACTACTCCAGCAAAAGCCAATCCCTAACTACTCCAGAAAAAGCCAATCCCTAACTACTCCAGCAAAGCCAATCCCTGACTACTCCAGAAAAAGCCAATCCCTAACTACTCCAGAAAAAGCCAATCCCTACTTGGCTGGTTTTTCGTACAGGCCTCCATCGTCACGTACTGATTGATGTGAATAATTTAAACTTCAAATATATAAAATTTAAAATGAAGAAAATAAATATTAAGTTATATGTGATGTAAACAGAGACCTTCTCAATGAATAAATAAAAGTGAATTAGACGGATTTTATTGCTTTTACAAGACTTGATTTGATTAGACCAAAGTTAATAAAGTTAGCTGCAATTGAAGAGAGTATCTCTTTTGTTTACAATGAAAGTGTTAGGTCTAATAAATTACCACAAAAATGGAAAACTAATAAAAGTTACATCATAGCATAAAAGCGGGCACCGGTTTGGTTGATCTTTGTAAAGCTTTTGAATTTGTAGACGATGAAAATTTGCTTGAAAAACTAAAAACCTATCATTGCAATGAAAACTCGATCAACTGATAGAGTGCAACAAAAATCGTTTAATGGTCAGCTATCTCAAAGTAAAAGTATTAAATGTGGATTACCTCAGGGCTCTATCCTCAGACCCCTGTTATTAATTCTATTAATCAACGACTTAAGTCTTAAAATATGAACTTCAAGTTCTTCCACTCATCTCTCTGCAGCAGATACTACAATGTCTGAGATGGATAAAACCAAAACGGTACTTGAAAATAACTTACAAGATGATCTAAACAGACTTAAAAGTATGGTGCAAGGAAAATATAATGATCATAAATAAAGAAGAAAGAAAACGTAAGCCCTACTAGTTACAATGCAATAAAAATGAACAAGGCTAGATAGCGACAAACTCCAGGTTCTATTCGGTCCAATTATTTAAACATTGTTTTGTTCCAGTTATCATGTAACGACATTAGCGGAATGTTAAGATTAGATTCGTACTATGCATGTGCACCAGAAGTAGGTTAAGAATTTGTGCCTAACTGATTAAGTCACACCCACATTGATTCTTTACCTCTAATCCAAAGTAAAAAAAATCAACAAAATAATTGACCCAACATCTTACAAATTCAATATCAAAGTTGATTTTAAAAATGTATAAGCCTGAAAAAGATAGATACAAAAGATATTGATGTGTAGCATCTACGCTGTATTTTTTTTTAAAATCAACAAATTCACAATGTTTTCTTGAATGTTATTCTTTGCCACAGCTAGCTTTTACTCTACATTTATTTCATACAAAGCCGTGAACTAGGAGACACTACTTGCAGATATGCATAATATGCTCTCATCTTAAACTCATAACACATTTTTATTTCTTTTGTTGAATTCAATACAATGCAGCTTTGTGCTATTATTTATGTTGTGGTAAAAACTGTTACCTCTTTCTTTCTTATATCATTGTTTATTATGTTCATATTTTGTACATATATGTCATCATGCTATTGTTTATTGTGAAACTTATCCGAAATCGTGAACTGTTATATTTTCTCGAATACTTTCTCGATGTACAGGTTATAAGCTCTTTATGTAGATTTTTTGTTTTTGCCTCTGTAGAATTTCGAACCGCAGAACGTTCCATCTATCTGCTCATGTCTTCAGCCTACGCCATGCAGGCATGCTTCCTACGCTATGACATGTCCTCTAGTCTTACCGGGATAAAACTGTTGCTTTTAATTTGAAATATTCTTGCATACATACGAGTGTCTCAGTATGAAACTATTATGCTGTGTAGTACTAGGATTATATACATTAAATGAATGATTACTCTTGACCATTCCACCACTACCCTTCTTAGGTTAGTTTCCTATATTTTTAAAGCATTATTACAACTATATTAGTGGTACAAACTAGATCCAATATCAATTATGTGTCTAATGCATCACAACATTTTATAAATATCGCCGTGTTTACTTTAATTAAAGATAAGAAAGGATATAGAGGTAAACATGAACGATTTCTTAGAAACACGGAAATAGCAACTTCTGTCTATAAACATAATGTAGAATTTGGTGATTTAGAAGATAAAGAGACGGGCAATAGTCTTTTTGTGGCTACAAATATATTAGTCAGCATAATAATAATTATTAATTAGAAGAATGCTAATTATTTCAAACGAATTCAGATAATCATAATCATTTTTGTTTCAAAATTTAATTTCACAATGGAAACAAAAGTGAGTGAAGTCGTGCAAATAATTTGAAATTTATATTTATAAAAAGTAATATTATCTTTGGAATTAAAAGCAAAACACAGGCTGACGATGTATATAATTTAATGATCCTATATGCAAAATAGTATATTTACACACAGTACAATTTTGTCTCATTTAGAGAAAATTTCGGATAATAATTTAGTGTGAAATAGTTGTAAATACGAGAAAGGTACATACGAGAAAAAAATGGTAAATACGTAGGTGATAAATTAAATGTCAGCTGTACAAACACTTAATAGAATGTCAGACAAATATGTGTAGTCATTTTAATTTCCGATTGTGTTAACTCTATGTAGGCGTTTTAATTTCCGAATGTGTTTACTCTATGTAGGCGTTTTAATTTCCGAATGTGTTTACTCTATGTAGGCGTTTTAATTTCCGAATGTGTTTACTCTATGTAGGCCTTTTAATTTCCGAATGTGTTTACTCCATGTAGGCGTTTTAATTTCCGAATGTGTTTACTTTATAAAGGCGTTTTAATTTCCGAACGTGTTTACTCTATGTAGGCGTTTTAATTTCCGAATGTGTTTACTCTATGTAGGCGTTTTAATTTCCGAATGTATTTACTCTGTGTAGGCATTTTAATTTCCGAATGTGTTTACTCTATGTAGGTGTTTTAATTTCCGAATGTGTTTACTTTATGTAGGCGTTTTAATTTCCGAATGTGTTTACTCTATAAAAGCGTTTTAATTTCCGAACGTGTTTACTCTATGTAGGCGTTTTAATTTCCGAATGTGTTTACTCTATGTAGGCGTTTTAATTCCGAATGTGTTTACTCTATGTAGGCGTTTTAATTTCCGAATGTGTCTACTCTATGAAGGCATTTCAATTTCCGAATGTGTCTACTCTATGAAGGCATTTCAATTTCCGAATGTGTTTACTCTATGTAGGCGTTTTAATTTCCGAATGTGTTTACTCTATGTAGGCGTTTTAATTTCCGAATGTGTTTACTCTATGAAGGCATTTTAATTTCCGAATGTGTTTACTCTATGTAGGTGTTTTAATTTCCGAATGTGTTTGCTCTATGTAGGCGTTTTAATTTCCGAATGTGTCTACTCTATGTAGGCGTTTTAATTTCCGAATGTGTTTACTCTATGTAGGCGTTTTAATTTCCGAATGTGTTTACTCTATGTAGGCGTTTTAATTTCTGAATGTCTACAACCTAAAGTTTCGCACAGGCAATCTTGCCAGTCAAAAATTGAAATCTGATATTATGCATAAGGTAACTTCTTTAGGTATTGTACGTATAAATTTACATTAAAGATTTTGCCATCTTAAGAGATAGCTTCATGTTTGAGAACATTGAATATTACGACTTGAACAATACATAGCTTATCAACGTTTCTAAGATACTTATGCTGGAAAAAGAAAGAGGTAAATGCTACGAAAAATCATTGACATTTATTTGCCCGTGACCAAGAAATATTTTGAAGGCAGTATTAAATCTATCAATCAGTTAATCTATATAACTATCCCAATCACACACACACACACACACACACACACACACACACACATATATATATATATATATATATATATATATATATATATATATATATATATATATATATATATATATATATATATATATATATATATATATATATATTTATATATATATATATATATACATATATATGTGTGTGTGTGTGTGTGTGTGTTGATATCAATAAATTTCATGTGTTTTATAATGTCTTCGTAAAAAATATAAAATCGTTCTTTTCCTTCCTTTCTTCCTAACCATAGTTTTCTCATGATACAGTGATATCATATGTGATATCATATAACGTCTTGAACTGCTTAGATATACTATGATTTTTTCTTCTTTTAAAAATTGATTACAATATTATTTCAAATTGTAATGTATTGATTTATTATATAGATGACTCATTTTTTCTTGATGTCAATAATAAAAAGAGTATCAAGACATCATGCTAAATAACTGTTGTGTATTTTTATTTTCTTTCTAATATAACTATATATAATGACAATTATAACAACAGGCACAATATATTTGAAAATATGATATATCCTTCAGGTAATGATTTCAAAGATGAAAATAAATATTAACCGGAGCATTGGATTTTATGATGGGGTGTAAAGATACGAGTGAGTTAATTACAACATTCATCCAATCCTGTTAAGCACGGAATATTTCCTCTTGTGATGCAGAGCTTTACCGGGTTTGACAGGGATGCTGCATTCCAAAGAAGAAATTATTCTAGTCCGATTCACCTCTCCGTGTTCTCCTTTTCTTCTCGCTCCGCAACACGAGCGATGCGCGTTAAAAAAAAAAAAAAACATACGAAGGGGGAACTAGATAAAAAAAAATATTAACGATTTATAAGAAAACAAAATTTAAATTGCTTTTAATTGGCTATGCTTTAGAAACTTGCAGTATGATGATAAAGATGTAAAAGATCAATCCAATGATCAAAGATATGATGATAAAAGTTTGAGCTTGCCGAGCTTTGGCCATTGCCACGTTTTTGTCCATTTCTGCCTTCGCCTGAAATAATAATACACAATGTTTTTTAGTTAAGATCTAAATTAGAAGGATGAATAGGTCACCACCCACCTCCCTCAAAAATGTGACTTCTTAATTATTCTTTAATTTCCATACCTTGTGACACACACACACACACACACACACACACACACACACACACACGTATACAGTGATAATTTGGAATTCTGTTTATATGCAGTCATTGGTGAAAGACACATGCAACGGATTTCTGGTTACGGCAAATCGGACACGGTTGGAGTACGTCAATGTAAAAAAGGGGGCATCGTCCTAAGCTACGGATAAAATCCGTTGCACTCTCTTTTCACTTGTGTCTGCCTGCGCTAAAAGTTTAACCAATCATTACGAGCCAGAGTAAAATTTTCGTGGTAGGTTGAATCATTATCTTTCTGGCTGACTTAATGATCCAATCTAATTTTCTCTTTCACACACAGTTGCGTATATCGATCAAAAATATATTACTTCCGCTTGTGTATAGGAGCTTATTTTGTTCATTCGTTAAAGACTATATTTCGTTATGCGTTTTCATGAGAAACGACGAAATCTTATGACAGGCAGCCAGGGGTCAAAAGAAAGGGCAGTGGATGTTTTTGCAACTGATTTGCTAAGATGATTAGGAATTTACAGGTATAAAATAATCAACCATGAGCTTTGCATCATCTTACTATTTATAACCCATTTATCAGAAGTCTGAACGAGTGATAAGACTGTCAGAAATTTAAACCATTTAATTCTTGATGCTTTGTTCTCATTTGTTTTCTAGTATGAAAACTTTATCTGCTTTAAAAGAAAAAGTACTTGCATTTAATGTACGAAAAGCAAAGCGTGAAAAATGGTGCCAGGAAATGGACTTTAACAAGTTAATGGCACGTTAAACACAAGAAGATGGTTAAAGAAAACCGCAGCAGTTGTATCTCTTTTCTATATATATGTGACATTGTTTGCATTTGCTAAGAAACCTCGAGCGACGGCTCTAATTGTATTTAAGAAAATTATTTGGAAGAACTATGCATTTTGCTTGATTGTCGTTAAATCTTCTTGTAGTTGTTCTTAGTTATACTGACAGTATAGGATCTGTGCGTTGTCGTCGTTTTTCTCTTACCCTGTCTTCCCGAATTCTCTTCGTTTGAATAATTTTGTTTGCGACTTTTTGTCGTTTTCTGCAATAGGTAGTATTATAATATACCTTTACGAATAGGTACGAAAAAAACTAGCTTATTCACTTAAGTATCATTGATAACAGGAATTTGAACTCATCTTGCCATGGCTATTAAGAATGTTGACGGTACTGAAAACTGCATTGGTCTCTTCTTTCTATTACTCTGCACTTTCTTTGCATTTCTGAGGTTCCTATAAACGTTAATTTCCTTGTTGGACTTTCTCACGGCCAGCAGCATATGTTAATACCTGGATAAGTTCTTTCTCTATCTGTCAGCAAATGTTTGTGGAAACAATGGCATCTATGATAGTGTTTTAAATACATCCAGAATCCCTGGAACTTTCTGGCTACCTAGTGCATAATATCTTCCAAACCTTGCCAACATTGACACATAAAAGTCCATCAATTGAGCCCAATGAACTTTCGTCTAAGCGACCATCCAAAGAAATGGCGAGAACGTAGTCGTGCATATAAAACTTCTTGAGTAGTAAAGTCTTGTTTAGCGACCCTGTCATTCGCTTTATTCAAAATACGAAGTCACTACGGATTCGTCCGGACAAATCAAGGTATATATTCTTTAAAAATTTATAAAAGCAAACCACACAGAAAAGTGCTATCCAATGATCCTACGGAAGAAAAAATAGTATCATACCAGTTAAAGCAATATTTATCGCCTCTGCTGAGAACTGAACCCGGGTCTGGGAATAATGACACCTATTGTCTTGTAGGCGTACATCAGCTCCCATACCCTCACGACTAAACATCATATTTCATTGCACACACACGCTCCAAGTGTGTGTGTGTATATATATATATATATATATATATATATATATATATATATATATATATATATATATATATATATGACGTTGGCGTATCACATGGAATTGATTGGCATGTAAGATGGTATTCGACTGGAAAATACATGTGGTGAATGATGATCCCTAGACTAGTCATATATTGACTTCAATAATTGATTAATTGATAGGAATTACAATATTGTATGATGCAAGCGTGAATGCCATAACAAATACAACTACACAACGGTAATATATTTTGCCTATGATGGCATACAAACTATAATGATAGGTATCTGAAAATAAAACCCGAAAATCATGTCATATATGTATATGTAAAATAAGTCGAAAAGCATGTCATATATGTATCTGTATATAAACCCAGAAAATCATGTCACATATGTATCTGTAAAATAAGTCGAAAACCATGTCACATGTGTTCCTGAAAAGAACTGACAGCAGTAAACAGATACATTTCATGATTGGGCAATGCTACAATTGATCTATTAAGAATAACCTACCTGATTTGCATACATGATGGCACATATTCCTGTTGGCCAAAAGCAGAAGAGACAAACCAGCCAGGCGAGGACAGTTCTGTCTGGCGGTCTTTCAGTGTCAACAACCACCACAGTACCGGGCACGACCTGTGCAGATATGTCAAAAACAGAAATTAACGCTGGCACTATTCGACTATGGAATGATGCCGATATAGTGGGAAGTTTGAAATGCCTACTGTGAATTCAGTTGAGTTGACAACATGGTGGATGTACTATTTAACTCTGTGTCCATATTACTGACAAGCACCTGGATGAAAACTACACAGTTTAATCCTATAGTTGGACTCTGCCAATTCTAACATTGCATTAGAAACGAATAAATGAACAAATTAATAAACATTCTAAGATGATTTCAATAAAAGTTATTAGGCATATCAAATTAAGGTAGAAATCAAATTAACTTATCATGGCACAGCGACTACAATTTTAGTTTAAGATCATGATTGTAATGCAATGTTAATGTTATTATTGTTAATGTAATGTAATGTTATTTATTATGTTTATTATTATTATGTGATTTCTTATTAAGACCTCATTAAGTTACAGAGTAGCGCTTGCTTTTGAAGCATTCTAGTACTATTGTAACGATATGGGGATCTGAAGTGTGTTTCCGTCTCCACGTGTAAATTCAAGAAATAGTGGTGATTATTTATCCAAATATGGTGGCTAGTTGTTCGGAAAATATTGTTTCAACGGAACTATTAGCCATTTTAACATGAATCGTCATACCCTGATATTCTCATAGTACTAGCTATTCATGCAGAAAGTGGAATAAGTGATAGAAGTAATCATCCGCTCCTTTTGACCCAATGCAAATACGGGTTGGTTAATATATCAGATCTCTGCCATAGACGTAGTTCTTTCAAGTTTGATTCAGCATGGTACGTGAAAAGAACGCGAAACGCTAGAAACGGTAAATTCTTGGTTCGTTCGGAGTTGGGTTCCTAATAAGAAGCTGTGAGAGAAACACGAGATATTTTAGTTTGATTAAAGAAAGATTATCACAAGTGTACACAGTGTTTTCCTGTACGAACAGAGAATTAAAATTAAAAACAAAACACTGAAAAGACTGTTATTATGGAGACGCTAACTCGACTTCAGTCACGTGCTATTTAAGACTTGTTAAACTGTATCATGAACAGTCCTGGTGTGACTTGGAATCCTCTTTCCGCTATATAACTGGCTGCTGTTGCTGTGAACTCTCTCAGTCTCTTAGCTAGCGTCAGACACACACACACACACACACACACACACACACACACATTGCAAACAAAGATTTCTTCATGTTGAGAGCTAAATAAGTGGTTCGTCAGGCGATAAAGTTACATTCACAAAACAAACATTAAACATAAAAGTCAGTGGAAACATTGACTTGTTAATGTCAGAATGACTGGAAGACTCTACGACCAAGAGTTAAACAATGGTAGAAATAAAGAAGAAATAATTGAAAAACTGTCATAAAGTGGGTAAGTAAAATGTATATGTTGTGCTTCCTAATCCTATAACAAAAATCTAAAGAGGGATGACCTCGTTAAATATGTGTTTTTGATCGAAGCCACATTGGCATTACTAAATGATGAGTGTTAGTAGTTACGATAGACGAATATCTTCAATAACTTGAAGATGACCAGCACACGATCATCGTTTTTAGAATTTAGAGTAGAGCAGTAGTAATTAATGGGGATACTTTACGAACAATAGGAAAATACATTACAGACCCCGTTAGGAACATTTACGGACACGACTTTTCAGATCACCCTGGGAACATTTACAGACAATGGAATTTGAACATGGGTAAAATTGGGCTTGTATACCGACAAGGGAAAGTTTGGTTCTTGTATAGGGTAGCGGGCTACAGGTAAGTTCAGCGAGTAGCGGGTACGTTAAGCTAGTTAAGCGGATAACGGATAGCTGGTGGCGGGTACGTTCAGCTAATTTACAAAATATACCAATAAAATAACGCTTGGCTGTGGCGGGCCTGGCAAGATATAGACATAGACATATAAAACGGAAAGCAAGACAGTGACCTTTTATATAGGGAGCTTACTGGTCTGATATGGGTATAAAGAGACCCAATGTAGTCATTTGAATTCTTGCACTCATGATGAAACGATCGCATCATTTCGTGGAGAAAGGAGAAAGAAAGTAAGAGGAAGAAAAAGTGACCTATCGCCTCGCATAGTAGCTGAAGTCTTGGCTCAGAATCATATCATCGATTTTGAAGATGACATGAATGAGCCTGAATCCAGACCCAGAGATTCTATACCAAGCCAAAGTCCACCGCCACCAAACCCTGAAAAGTATTATCACATTCGAGAAACCGAAAAACGCACCTGTAGACAATTTAGAACTATAGTCGACACGTACACGGTGAAGTTTAAAGATTTAATTTACGAAGTACCGTTGGAGAATGCAGAAAAGTTCATCTGAACATTTCGATGCCATCACCAGTAGCGCCACATTCCTGGGATAGGTTATTACTGTGAGAAATGTGATTATGACTATAGCAATCGAGAGGAATACATGCAGTGTGGATCGAAATGCTCAGGATGTTTGACTTCTCAACACTGTCTGGACAAAGGACAAGAACGAGTGCATTGCCCAACTTGTGAGCGAACTTTTTTCAGCTCTGCCCATTACCAACAACATCTGAAGACGCAAGATTCAGAGTTTAATAGAGCTTGTAAACTCCTGATATTGTGCCATATTTCTGGACAAGGCATACGTGCTATTAGTGCTAAGGCACACATAAGTTCAGGAAAATAAACGATGTTTGTTGTCGCCAAATCGTGGATATGGAACACGAATGCTTCACTCAAAAATACCACTAAAACATGAAGAGGAAGACGACCAGAAGAAAGGCAATTTCATCTTTTTCGAATTCGAATGCATGCAAGATATTGGTATTCACATTCCTAATATCTGCCTGGCTCATCGAGTATGCGAGAAGTGCATTCAAGAGCCTATCTTTACTCATTTCCCTAACTGCAGTAAATTTCCTAGAAGACTTGAAACATCGTTCGGGCACCGAACACGCTATTTTCCCCAATGTTTCTAAGACCATATCGATGAGACGCGGAGCGAAAAGGACATTGAACGTTACGGTGATTGTCATCGCGATGACTCATAATTTCTCGTGATTCGATGGACAGTTTGTTCTGAGATACTATATAGAACACAAAGTACCGAACGTCTTAAATGACTTTGAACGGAACCAAAAATCGATTCGATGCAAGTGAGACAAGTTCAGTTTAAAGATTAGATGAGTTACTTGGTCATGTATTTCGGTCGAATGCCTATAACGTTTGGAATCATCGAAATAGTCAAAGGTTAAATCCGCATTTTTTCAATACGGAAGCCAATCAACACGCTGCTCTACCATAGTTGCCTGAGGATCACAACTACGACCCAGACAACATGCGTACCGAACAAACGAGTAGCTTTATACACTTGATACCAGAATCACGCCTCGGACCCTTTCGATTGTAAGGAAGAATTGTCAAAGAATTGTCATTCCGACGTGGACATTTTACGGCGTTGCTGTGCAAAATTTCGAGAATTGTTAATGGAGTACGGAGGGATCAATCCTTTGAAAGAAGCCGGCACTATTGCCAAAGCGTATTCTTTAGTGTACAGCCAACGATTCATGCCCGAAACACCCTGGCTGTCCTATGCCCTCAGACGACCAATTTTGTCAAACGTCAAAGCCTTACGCTTGCTACATTAATTGTGCAACAAGGAAGACAAATGGATTCAGTACACTGAAATGGAGGAGGAGAAAAGACCATCGAAGGTATTCAGTGTATGGCTAGTACTTAGAAAACCCCAAGATCGTGTACGAATTTAACGGGTGCTTATTCAAGAGATGTCCCATCTGCTACCCTCAAAGTGACACTAATAATCAGTTTTGTTTACAACGTACCATGAAAGACATTTACCAGGTAACTTGTCAGCGGAATTTGAAGCTACAATAGCAAGGATACAAAGTGGTAGAAATGTGGGAACACGAATACGATCTCCGTTTGAAAACCGATTGTGGAAAAACGTATCGTGGAAAGCTACAAGTTTCTGGACCCTCTGAGCCCACTGGAGAGTTTGTGCAGAGGACAGGAGAATACCACATGTGTGCTGTATTGAGCCGACGAGGAGAAAGGGGAACAAATCAAATACTTAGACGTGTGTTCGCTGTATCCTTACGTGTGCAAATATTGTCAGTTTTCCTCAGGGCACAAGGAATGGCTTTCCAAGGACAATGGCCTAAATATCTGGAAGGGCACACCCCCGAAGAATTAGCCAGAGTCGCATGCACTTGTGCGAAGAGGATAAAATCAAGCCTTTCAGTTGCGGCGTGTCAATTTACCAGTGGGAACAGAAATATTCCGCTTACCTAGAACATGCTCAATTGTCTCCGCATTGTCAGTTCCTACCTTTAATGGGACCCTAGTCATTGAAGTAGAAAACCTTGTTGTTTAAGAAACCAGCTTGTTGTGCAGTGAGTTGTTTAGATTCCACTTTGAAACTTTTGATGTGCATTTTATCCATTTACTTAACCATTTGGCATTTATGCATTTATGCATTGTTTTCATTCGTGTCGTTCCATTTTAATTTGCAATAAACGTGTCCTGAAAAGAGTATAAAAGCTGTTATCTTGTCTTTCTTCGTGTCAAAAGTGACATTCGCTACACTATGGTTACCTCTTCCGTCTCTGTTACTTTTATCTCTTCTTTTAAAGTTATCGACGAACACTTTGATCGTGCCAGTCAAAAGGCCTTGTATCTTCGTCATCCCTTAAACGAATTTTGTCAAACGTTTTATTGAACATAAACATCATTTGATCGATCGTCCACCTCAACGCATCGTGTGGTATTACAAAGAGTGGCAACCGGCGTACAGTCTGCGAGAGAGTCAAGGCGATTCCATCGTGTTTGTGAACAACATTCCTAGCAAAGACTACAGGGTCGTGTTTGACCCCAGGCAAACCCATCTTGTCATCTTCGACGACATGATAGGAGAAAGCGAAGAAGAAATTAAAATGTGGTTTACGCGCAAAGGGCATCAACGTAATGCCATTTTCAACAAAGTAAAGCCTATGAAACCAGCAGTCTCAATGCTCATTGAGTGGTCTTGTTTAAAATATAAATTTAGATATAAATTGCAAGAACAAGTTTTAGCCAAACAGTTAGGAACGCCTTGACTAACTCATGCGTAAGACCATGCCACTCAACCTCAACAAACCAATTTACTAGTGGATTTAAAAGCTACTATCCCCGATTATTTGCGATTTCGTACCCACTGGTTTCACTAATGGCGCCAAGACAGAGAGCCTCTCGCGTACACGCCCAGTCGTCGACTTAACAACAACATCAGCAAGTCTATATATACCTCTGACACTTTGGGTATGTCTCACACCTAGTCAACATGACATCTCTTCAGTCTTATCTTTCCGTCTGATTCGTGGCTCATGAACTACTTGTGAAGTACCAATACTGAAGCATGTCCATAAGCTTGTCATTTATCAGAAAGCCTGTTGTGTGCACGTTCTTTCGTCGACTTAACAACATCAGCAAGTCTATATATACCTCTGACACTTTGGGTATGTCTCACACCTAGTCAGCATGACATCTCTTCAGTCTTATCTTTCCGTGGCTCATGAACTACTGATGAAATACTGAATCGTTTTCCAATACTGGTGTATCAGGTTTAACAGTAGTTTGTTTAAAACGTTCTGGACATGCAAAGTTGGTAGCACATAATTTGAGCCAGAATATCAACAGTAGTAATACTTTTTACAGGGCTTGGTGATCCGGTGTAGAACTGAACGAAGGACTAAATTTGATCTTTGTGTACTCAGATGTGATGGAGTCCAACGTGGTAGGATACACCTCCGTACTTTTACTGCGTATCATTCCGTTCAAAGTGAAGTCTACCACGGTCACTGACGAGGAAGGTAAAAACACATATCACGTTCACCGCGAATTTGTACATCCTCATGTCTTATTTCGACACTATCAGCATTGTTATAAAATTATATCTGGGACAAAAGAGTTCGTTCTCCAAAGGGAAGGGAAAGTCACGGTGAAGTTCAAATGTTGAAAACGATTCTCTAACGAGTTGTAAGTTATGTATCCTGTGTACCGAGAAGTCGTTCTACAGCGAGGATATGGTTTAGGAGATATGTTGCAATCGGCCTTTAGTTCGGTGGTCCCGAGTTTGAAACCAATGGTGGCACGGGGATAATGCGCTGTGAAAGATGCCGCATTGACACAAGGTAAAGAATTTCTCCAAAATGTCATCATCAATAAACAAAACCGCAAAGAAGCTTTCTTGAGAGCAGGCAAAAATGTCTTGCTTCAAACGGGTAAAGACATTTTGGGCCGATGAGAAACTCCTATAAATTCCCTGGACGCTGCTGCACCAGGCTTTCCTGCTTTCCTAGCACCACAACATGTGCAAGGCAGAAAGAGACGACGAAAACACTTCTTCAGAAGTCTTCACACACCCAAACCTTGAAAGACTAATAAAAGATGAACCGCCCGAGACATTTACGTTCTGATTATGATAAACATCACAGAGAAAGAAAAAATGATGTAAAGAGAGTCTTGCGCCTGTTCCAAGTCATAACTGGATCTGTTTGCCATGTCGCACACCATGATACGAATTAAGAATCCCAATTAGTCGAATTTCATCCCATCTCCTGTTTGACTGCCTCAGCTCTCATCGAGTTTGACATCAAATGACAGCCCGAAGACTACGTCGATCTGAACAGGAGTTACTTGTACCTAACATTCAAGGTGGTAGTAACATAGATGCCGATAAGGAAGCGGCTCCCGTCAACAAATTCTTGCATTCCTTGTTCATCGAAGTGGATTTGTACATGAATAACAAACTGTCTAGCAGCAGCATCGATATTTACATTTATCGAGCGTACCTGGAAATTCTCTTGATTACAGAAACGAAGCCAAACACATCCATCTGGATGCTTGTGCGGTATGGAAACCTGACACAGCAAGCAAGTTCGATGAAATGGCTGTAAAAAGATTGCTTGTCCAAATAATTGCTGGAAGCCGACGTTTCGAACTGATGGACTCCTCGCATTTGGACATGTGGTTACAAGATAAGTATATGCTAAACAGTGTAGATGTTCGCCTGAGATTCAGTCGCAGCACGACCGTTTTCCATTTGATGGCTGGTGCTGCCGATTACAAAACCATCATCGAGTAAGCCAGACTCTACGTGCAACGCGTGCAAGTGGTACCTAACGTGGAAAACAGTTACACTTTGAGCTGAACGACCGCCAATTATCCAATTCGGCGCGTGGAAGTGCCACTGGACGCCGATCCAAGACCGAAGAGGATCTATCATAAGGACAGTTACCGAAGCAATTAATCATCACTACAACGTGTCCAAGATGGTAGTCAGTCGCTATGGCAAGACTTTATGTACCAGACTATTCGAACCTGTCTCTTGTATAACAATGAATTACTTGAGGTCGTACATATCCATGTATGAAGCCACCGGATAGTGAGGAACCAAGGCAGTGTTGAGGGGCGTTTCTACCCTATAAAATCTGGCCTGAAAAAGAGGATGAGAAGGAGAAAAATAAATTAGAGGAGGAGAAGAAACAGGAGAAGGAGTTACAAAAGAAGAAACAAACCCTAGAGACTTGGAGAAAGAATAAAAAGTTGCTAAAGAAAAAGAAGAAACTAAAAGAAGAAAACCAAAAGCTCTTTTCAGGGCCATTCATATGTCTTGCAAAGATATTTATTCACTTTTTTAGTCGATTTATAGATTAGGTGTTGTATATGTTTTTTGTCTATGTATATATCCCGTCAAGTATTGTTTTATTGGTATAGTTTATGAACTAGCTGAACTTATCCGTTACCCACTAACCTATACAACAACCCAACTTTCCTTTGTCGGTATACAAGCCCAATATTCCCATGTTCATTTCCCATTATTCGTAAACGTTCCCAGTGTGATCTGAAAAGTCGTGTTCGTAAACATTCCCATACTGTAATGTATTTTCACATGGTCTGTAAAGTATCCATAGTAACTACTAGTATTAAAAAAAACCCTGCAAATAAGTTTATTATAAACCCTTAGTTCTGTGGCACCAGACAATATTTAAAACAGTGTTGAATACAACCTTAAAAGTAGTTCACAATGACCCTGTTTTGTGGTTAAGAGACGTTTATCAGAAAATACACCACCTTTTAATTTATGGTAACATATGAACTCGTAATGAAGTAAAATAATATATGCATTCTTCAGGTGATTGGTTAAAAAAAAAACTTACCTGGGGTACATTCATCTGAGCCGTTATGACCGCTGGGTGTCCAGGTTCCTGGTATACCTGATATCCTTGCGGTTGGCCGGGAACAAAGGAGCCTTGAGTTGTCACTACCTGAGGTTGCCACGGTTGTCCATAGGCATAACCCTGGGATGTGATCACTTGTGGTTGACCCGGTTGCCCGTAGCCTTGGTGCTCGGGTTGACCAGTTGGCCACTGACCCTGTGGCTGTCCAGGGATTTGCTGGTACGGAGGAGGCGCTACGGGGTTTGCTTCAGCTATTTTTAAATGTATCAAGATCATTTTATTTTTCTGTGTTTGCTGCTGTGCACAAGTTAGCTTTTCTTAAATAATATTGTTCATATTAACGAATGGATACAATGTGAACAAATAATGTCTTAGCGTCCTTAATTTGTAAACCTATGATATTAAGCATATTTGCGACGTCAGAATTTTTATGAAATTGTTGATGGCTTCATCATATGCTACGTTCCATTATATATTGCTATTCATAATTTTTGGGAAACTATATTTTCCTCTCTAAATTCACGAATTGTTTTCACTCAAGAAAATCTTTAAAATATTTTACGTTCGTTATTTTGTTTTCTACAAGGCTGATTTTCTAATAAATTATTGAAAGAATAAAATCCATGTTTTTAACAATAAAATACATTTTCATGCTTTTAAATAATAATAATAAAAAATCCTCACTCTTATTGTGAGACATTTAGAAATTAAGACTTTTACTAAGCGACTAATCTGGACGCATCCTGATTGCATTCAGGCTATCTAATCTTGAGGAGCAGATCCGGGTTGTTCCCTGAAGGCAATCAGGTCAAACCTATCCACATAATCAAGAATAAATAATTAACATATCATAGCTATACAACTCAGCCTGTTGTATGTAACGATCACCGTTACTGCGCAACCCCCCCCCCCCAAGACTTATATTGACCAGACACACTTTCCACTCCATTTCTGTTTTGAAAACTAATTTATTCTTGATTACAGCTGTCGTAAATTGTAATTAGGAGACGAAAATAATACAATCTAGCAGGTTGGAAATACCGACGGGTTCGGACTTGTGTCTCCCGTTGTGTTATGTTTCCTATAGGTTGGCATCTTACAGCTCTCTATCCATTTTGTTTGTAACGAGTTCATGGGGACACGAGTATCGCTTGAAAGAGAAACTTTGCTAAACGAACTGAAGTCGGATAGTCTTTTCCTGACATTCAGAACTATCCGTTCCCACCATGCGTTCGTCTTTAATGGTCGTCTCTTATTGCCGTTAGCTTTTGTCTAGTCATAGAGTTAGCACAGAAGAAACGTTTATTTAGCACAATTGACTTCTTCGGTCAAATAACAAACGGCGTTATATGCAGGGATTTGTATTTACTAACCCATTGTATGTCGTGTATTGCCTACACATCGGTTTTATTCATTTTCAATGATCTTTGCAATATAAAGAATTTAAATAACTGATCAAATTAGGCAATGAAGCCGATTGTACTTTGGTTATTGGGGGAATGTAATAATATAACTTCACATACCTGCGTCCTTATCCATGTCAAATATTTTTCTGTAATGTATGTTTAACCCGCTCCGTCGTATTTATACCGAGAAAGAGGTATCCTTGAAAATAACTAACATATCATAGCCATCAAACTCATCCTGTTGTATGTAACGATCACAGTTACTACGTCAAATCCCCCCCTCTCTCTCTCTCTCTCATCCTGTTGTATATAACGATCACCATTACTACTTCAAATCCCCTAATACCCACCCACTCTCTCTCTCTCTCTCTCTCTCTCTCTCTCTCTCTCTCTCTCTCTCTCTCTCTCTCTCTGTGAGACAAATATTGACCAGACACACTTCCCACTCCCTACCTGTTTTGAAAACTAATTTATTCTTGATTGAAGCTGTCGTAAGTTGTAATTCAATCAATCAATCAATCAATCCTCTCTGCGCCGTCTGGTGCTTGAGGCAACAGCAAGGGAGCACCATTTCCGTCTGTCGGCAGCTATTGCAGGGGCGGTCTGATAGGTGAGGCCTCTGGTCTTAAGGTCTCTCTCCACTGTTCGTCGCCAGGTCTCTTTGGGTCTGCCACGGTTCCTTTTACCCTGTGGGATCCATCTCAGTGCCACCCTTGGTAGTGAGTCAGGAGGCATTCTGCAGACATGGCCGAGCCATCTCCATCGCCGAGTTGAAATGATCTCAGAGATGGTGCTTGCACCCGCTCTGTGCCGAAGTTCCTCATTTGAGATCATGTTTGGCCAGAAAATCCTCATGATGCGTCGCAGGCATTTGGTTTGAAACACTTCGAGCTTGTGTTCTATGTTCGCAGTGGACTTCCAACACTCTGAGCCGTACAAAAGGACGCTCAACACGTTGCTCTTGAAGATACGGATCTTTGTGTGGACACTGAGGTTTCTTGTCCTCCATATGGGCTTCAGCATTCCGAAGGTCTGGTTGGCCTTGCCGATTCTTGTGACGACTTCCCTTGTGCTATCTCCATCCGTGGCGACCTTGCTACCCAGGTAAGTGAAATCGTCTAGTTCTTGCAGAGGCTGGTCATTGATGGTGATTGGGTTGCCCACTCTAGTATTCTTCCTCAAGACTTTTGTCTTCCCTATGTTGACTCGAAGACCAATGGTATTTGCTGTCTGTACCAACTGTTGTGTCTTCTGTTGAATATCCTGGTGTCTGCTTGCCAGCAACCCGATGTCGTCGGCATAGTCCAGGTCATCCAGCATTGAGGTTAACGTCCATTGTATTCCATGCCTCTTGCCCTCTGTGGTGCGACGCATGATCCAGTCAATGGCCAGTGAGAAGAGAATTGGAGAGAGAATGCATCCTTGCTTCACTCCGGTTTCCACCTTGAATGGTTCAGTGAGTTGGTTGTTGTGGATTACTCTGCACTCAGAGTTTTCGTACAGGGACCTGATGACATTGACAATTTTCTTGGGGATGCCATAATGTCGTAGGATCCTCCACATAGAGTCTCGGTGCAGGCTGTCGAAAGCCTTCTCAAAGTCCACAAAGACCACATAAAGGGATCCATTCCATTCATGAGACTGCTCAAGTATCTGCCTCAGTGTGAAGATGTGGTCGATGCAAGATTTGCCTTTCCTGAAGCCTGCTTGTTCCTGGCGTAGGATGCCGTCCACAGCTGTTGTGATGCGTTGAAGAATGATGCGGCTAAAGATCTTACTGGAGAGGGATAGCAATGTGATTCCTCGCCAGTTGTTGCAGTTTCCCAGATCTCCTTTCTTGGGAAGTTTAACTATGATTCCGGTTTTCCAGTCATTTGGTGCTTTTTCACTATCCCATATCTTTTGGAGAATCTGGCAAAGAAGCTTCGGCGTCTCTGTGTCTTCTGCCTTCAGCATCTCGGAACACACTCCATCATCGCCAGGTGCCTTTCCATTCTTCAGCTTGTGAATGGCCTGCTTGACCTCCTCAACAGTGATGTCGTTGCAATTGATGTCAAGGTCCTCCTCTGCTTCAGGAATGTCAGCGAGTACGGGTGGGTCTGGGCGATTCAGGATATACTCGAAATGTTGCTTCCATCTTTCCATCTTCTCCTCCTCCACTGTGACATAGTTTCCAACTTCGTCTCTCACTGGAAGATCGTGGTGCTGACTATAGTCGCCCTTCAGTTTCTTTGTGTTTTGATACACCGTTTTCATGTCTTTCTGCCCTGCTGCTACCTCTGCCTCCTTGGCTAGCCTCTCTGCAAATTCTCTCCTGTCTCTCCTTGCTGATTTCTTCACCTCCTTGTCTTTTCCTCCATACTCCTGCATAATTCTCTCTTTCAGTCTTGGTGATTTTGAATCCAAAAGTCTCTTCTTAATCTGTCTTCTCTCTTCTATGCGAGTCCATGTCTCTTCTGATATCCACTCTGTCTCTTCCTTTGTATTATGTTTCCTATCGGCTGGCCCCTTCTAGTTCTCTATCCATTGGCAGATACTCGTCATTTTCTTTGTAACGAGTTCATGTGGACACGAGCATCGGAGTCTTTTCCTGATATTCAGAACTATCCGTTCCCACCATGCGTTCGTCTGTAATGGTCGTCTCTTATTGCCGTTAGCTTAAGTCGGGTAATCGAGTAAGCACAGAAGAAACGCTTATTTAGCACAATTGACCTCTTCGATCAAATAACAAACGGCGTTATATGCCGGAATTTGTACTTACTAACCCATTGTATATCGTGTATTGCCTACAAGTCGGTCTAATAAATTTTCAATGATCTTTGCAATAAAAAGAATTTAAATAACTGGTCACATTAAGCAATGAATCCGATTTTAATTTGATTATTGGGGAATGTAATAATATAACTTCACATACCTGCGTCCTTATCCATGTCAAATATTTCTCTGTAATGTATGTTTAACCCGCTCCGTCCTATTTATACCGAGAAAGAGGTATCCTTGAAAGTCATGCTGTACCAGTGAGAAGTACCTCAAGTGGAAGCTCCTGCATGATTGAGAGGGACATATTAATAGATCGTAGTTAGAAAAACCTTCTTAGCAGATACTGAAGTCTGATGAAATGTATGGGGCATTTTTCATATCCGGGTAATTTGCGATGACCCTTAACTTAGCTGCGGTGAAAACTGTTATGGCGAGAAAAATAATGCTTCATGCTTAAAGCTAGTAACATACAGTTCCACTTGAGGTACTTCTCACTGGTACAGCATGACTTTCAAGGATACCTCTTTCTCGTTATAAATAGGACGGAGCGGGTTAAACATACATTGCAGAGGAATATTTGAAATGGATAAGGACGCAGGTAGGTGAAGTTATGTTATTACATTCCCCCAATAACCAAAGTAAAATCGGCTTCATTGCCTAATTTGATCAGTTATTTAAATTCTTTATATTGCAAAGATCATTGAAAATGAATAAAACCGATGTGTAGGCAATACACGACATACAATGGGTTAGTAAATACAAATCCCTGCATATAACGCCGTTTGTTATTTGACCGAAGAAGTCAATTGTGCTAAATAAACGTTTCTTCTGTGCTAACTCTATGACTAGACAAAAGCTAACGGCAATAAGAGACGACCATTAAAGACGAACGCATGGTGGGAACGGATAGTTCTGAATGTCAGGAAAAGACTATCCGACTTCAGTTCGATTAGCAAAGTTTCTCTTTCAAGCGATACTCGTGTCCCCATGAACTCGTTACAAACAAAATGGATAGAGAGCTGTAAGATGCCAACCTATAGGAAACATAACACAACGGGAGACACAAGTCCGAACCCGTCGGTATTTCCAACCTGCTAGATTGTATTATTTTCGTCTCCTAATTACAATTTACGACAGCTGTAATCAAGAATAAATTAGTTTTCAAAACAGAAATGGAGTGGAAAGTGTGTCTGGTCAATATAAGTCTTGGGGGGGGGGGGGTTTGCGCAGTAACGGTGATCGTTACATACAACAGGCTGAGTTGTATAGCTATGATATGTTAATTATTTATTCTTGATTATGTGGATAGGTTTGACCTGATTGCCTTCAGGGAACAACCCGGATCTGCTCCTCAAGATTAGATAGCTTGAATGCAATCAGGATGCGTCCAGATTAGTCGCTTAGTAAAAGTCTTAACTTCTAAATGTCTCACAATAAGAGTGAGGATTTTTTATTATTATTATTTAAAAGCATGAAAATGTATTTTATTGTTAAAAACATGGATTTTATTCTTTCAATAATTTATTAGAAAATCAGCCTTGTAGAAAACAAAATAACGAACGTAAAATATTTTAAAGATTTTCTTGAGTGAAAACAATTCGTGAATTTAGAGAGGAAAATATAGTTTCCCAAAAATTATGAATAGCAATATATAATGGAACGTAGCATATGATGAAGCCATCAACAATTTCTTAAAAATTCTGACGTCGCAAATATGCTTAATATCATAGGTTTACAAATTAAGGACGCTAAGACATTATTTGTTCACATTGTATCCATTCGTTAATATGAACAATATTATTTAAGAAAAGCTAACTTGTGCACAGCAGCAAACACAGAAAAATAAAATGATCTTGATACATTTAAAAATAGCTGAAGCAAACCCCGTAGCGCCTCCTCCGTACCAGCAAATCCCTGGACAGCCACAGAGTCAGTGGCCAACTGGTCAACCCGAGCACCAAGGCTACGAGCAACCGGGGCAACCACAAGTGATCACATCCCAGGGTTATGCCTATGGACAACCGTGGCAACCTCAAGTAGTGACAACTCAAGGCTCCTTTGTTCCTGGCCAACCGCAAGGATATCAGGTATACCAGGAACCTGGACACCCAGCGGTCATAACGGCTCAGATGAATGTACCCCAGGTAAGTTTTATGTCAATCACCTGAAGAATGCATATATGATTTTACTTCATTACGATTTCATATGTTACCATAAATTAAAACGTGGGTGCATTTTCTGATAAACGTCTCTTAACCACAAAACAGGGTCATTGTGAACTACTGTTAAGGTTGTATTCAACACTGTTTTAAACATTGTCTGGTGCCAAAGAACTATGGTATTTTTTTAATAAACTTATTCGCTAAAAATTTTATTACTTGTAGTTACTGGGGATACTTTATAGACTATGGGAAAATACATTACAGACCCCCTTGGGAATGTTTACAAACACGACTTTTCAGATCACCCTGTGAACGTTTACGAACAATGTGAAATGTACATGAGAATATTGGGCTTGTGTACCGACAAAGAGGGAAGTTGGGTTGTTGTATAGGTTAGTGGGTAACGGATAAGTTCAGCTATTTCAGCGAGTGGTGGGTAAGCTTAGCTAGTTCATAAACTATACCAATAAAACAACACTTGGCGGAACTGGCGGGAAGTTGACATATACACATAAAACATATCAAACACCTAATCTATAAATCGACTAAAAAAGTGAATAAATATCTTTCCGATACATATGATTGGCCCTGAAAAGGGCCTTTGGGTTTTTTTCCTCTAATTCTTCTAGTTCTTTTAGTTTCTTCTTTTTCTCCACCAACGTTTTATTCTTTCTCCTAGTTTCTATGTTTTTTTCTTCTCCTGTTGCTCATTGTCCCGTTTCTTCTCCTCTTCTATTTTCTTTTTTCCCCTTCTCATCCTCTTTTTCAATTTTCTCATTCCAGGCACTCATCTTTATTCTGTCTGCTTCTTCCTCTTTGTCCACTTTTACTTTTTTCATCAGTTTTCTTAATTTGTCCTGTGTAATCTGTACACTATTTGATTTCATCTTAGCCCTGTGAATGGTATAGACTCCACACTCTAATTACATTATTAAATCCTCCCCTATCCCAAGATAATGTACTGCCTCTTGCAATATCGTCATAATCTTTATATGATTTGAAGCCATCTTGGTTTGTGCAATGTTGAATGGCGCGAATAGATAGATAGATAATTAAATGATAGTGCATCGGTCACGGAGGGTCATTTTGCACTGTTTTATCTGTCAAAGGACAGTTATTTGATTATTCCAGTGGGGTAAGGAATAGTGCCACATTCCCACGGGCGTTTATGCGTACATAGTACGCTATTTAATTGGGTCGTCATGTCGCGCCCCTATTGAGGGGCTATCGACATGAATGAAAGACTTCAGGTGAGTGGGAATAGTACCAACACGCATTCAACCCTATGAACCAATCAGGAGGAAGATACTGGAGGTGCAATGGCACCAAATAATAGCGAGATAAAAATAGTTTTCTCATATCGCTATGCTGAGAGGTACTGGTCGCGGAAAAGGAGGAAAAAAGTCCCGGAAAGCCAGCCTATGGATGTCGCTTACGCCCTGGAACGCCCTAGTCATAATTACTTCAAATTCAGTCCAGTTATACTAATGGACAAAAAATATACCAATTTTGTGTAAGCCACCACTGCAATTGTATCAAATAAATAAGTCGTAGAATTTTCTTTAACATCCTAACTATACCAATTTTCTAGTACAATAGTGTACGTATTATAAGTCCCTAACAAATTTGTTTGACTAATATGTCTATGCGACATATAGAAGTGTAGTCACTGTTTGGTAATAAAGTTTGTTAATTTTGAGTGGTGTCCAAAATTGATCAAGTCAGGTTTCGTGATAGAGATTATTCGATGAGTGTTCTCGTAACCAAATTATAACCCTATTTCAACCAGGCAATGAAAGCAACGATGTGTGTCATTTTGCTTTTTGTCTAGGCAAAACGGCCGGGGTAGCTTCTTCGGTATATGGGTTCCCAGAGTCACTCATGGTTCCCATTCCATCTAAAAAGCTGTATTTCCCTCCAACAAGATGTCAGGCCAGGTTCATGGTTTCTATCACGATCAACAGCAGGGTAACTTCAGGCTTCAGCATTCATTCCACGTGAGCATTAACTCAAAAAATGCCACGTGGCGTCCGCCATCTTCCTTACTAGCCGCACGTCTGTTTTCCTCGTGCTGTCTGCCATTTACCATTCCGTCCTGCCATGCATTGAATTTATTTCCTCCAGGTAGTTCAATACAGCTACGGTTCCTTTCAGCAGGGTAGTTCTCTATCATTTGATGAGATACAGTATTTGCCTATGGCTGCAATTATGTTTTTTGTTATGCAGTCCTCATGGCTTCTTTTCTGCTGTAGTCCGTTTGCCGCGTCTCCAAGCGAGGACCAGTCTTGCCTGTTCGGTGTTCACTGCTCGACTGATGAATGGCGCGAATAGAGAGAGATATATATAAAATTAAAGTGATTCGGCCACTATGGTCATTTATCACTGGTTTGCACCACCAATCAATGTGGTGGTGATTTAATTTTCCCGTGAGGAAAGAATGGTGCCACATCCCCACGGGCGTTTATGCGCACATAGTGTTCTATTTGATTAGGTCGTCATGTCATACCCCTAAAAAGGGGCTAATGACATGAATGTAAGACCGGGGAGGGTAGGAATAGTACCAACACCCCCCACCACCACCACCCTATCATCCAATCAGCGGAGAGAAAGCAGGTGTGCAATAGCACGATAGAATAGCGAGAGCAAATTAGTTTTCTCATATCGCTATGTTGATGGGCTCTGGTCGTGGAAAAGGCGGAAATGGTCCCGGAAGGTACGCCAGCCGATGCCATAAATGGATGTCGTTTACGCACTGGAACGCCCTAGCCATACTTATTTCAAATTCAGTCCAGTTTTACTAATGGACAGCCTATTACCAATATTGTGTAAGCCACCCCTGCAGTTGTATCAAATAAATGAGTCGTAGAATTTTCTTAACATCCTAACTATACCAATATTCTAGTACGTATTGTACGTATCGTAAGTCCCTAACAAATTTGTTAGCTAATATGTTTATGCGACATATAAAAAGTGTAGTCACTGTTTGGTAATAAAGTTTGTAAATTTTGAGCGGTGGTTCAAAATTGATCAAGTCAGGTTTTGTAATAGAGATTGTTCAAAGAGGGTTACTCGTAACCAAATGAGAACCCTATTATTCAGGCAAATGAAAGGCAATTGTGAGAACTCCTCACATATTGCACCGCAAGCATGGTTCTTCGGTGTGCAGCCGTCAGCAGCGCCAGAGTTTCTCATGGCTCCGCTGTTTAGTTCTTTCAAGGCCCCGGAATTATTCGGCGATGGCAACTCCATGGTTCCCCCTCCACTTCAGCCACCATCGCTAGTGAAGTCACGTTCAGACCATTGTGACCTCGTGTGGTGGCGTCCATCTTGGTTTGCCACGTGTCAGTCTTCAATGTTTCCTATGTCCGGGGCGTCGTAAAGAATATCCTTCCAAATGGCCTTTTAGCGAGGTAGCCTTGCAGAGGTATTCCTGTACTTTTATTCCAGGTACCTTGGTGCTCTATGGTTGCGTTATTATTTGCTTCACAATCCTGAATGGCGCCAGTTATCTGCTATAAGCTCCTCTCTCGCCAGGTGAAGTCCGTTCTGCTTGCTCCGTGTTCACTGCCTGAATGTGTGATGACTCTGATGATGGCGGGAATACTTACTACTAACTACTAACAAACCCTAAATATACTATATAAACATGGGAATATGAGAAAACACAAACCCCAAATATACTACCACACAAACGTCAGCGAACGCATACAAACACGCAGTTCATATCCACGCGCGGGAAGAAGAAAATAAAAACCCAATCCAGAAATATAATATCCAAACACGGGAAGAGAAGAAAAAAAAATATATTAACCACACACGGGAAGATGAGAAAACAAACCACAGATATAATATGCAAACACGGGAAGAGGAGAAAAAGCAAACCCCATATAATAATAATAATAATAATAATAATAATAATAATAATAATATTAATAATGACTTTGTATAGCGTCTAATCTTTCGAAGCTCTAAGCGCTTTACACCATCAATAATGATATGACTACACTACAGAACAACAAATGACAAAAACAATGAAATTGGAAAACATAAAAACATGCTGAAAACATATAAGATACAAAACATGATTAGGTCGCTAAGTTTGTCCCTGCAGTCGAAACAGGTGAGTCTTAAGAGCACTCTTAAAAGGAACCATTGTGTCTTTGTGTCTAATTTCAATGAGCAGTTCGTTCCACGTCGCCGGGCCCTGGTGTGCAAACGAACGTTGTCCATATGACTTTGTTTTCACCTTGGGAACAATCAGTATACGATTATCAGAAGAAGAGCGTAAGGATCTAGCTGGTGTATACACATGGGTGAGGCTGGATAGGTATGTTGGACTGGAGTGTGTCATTGAAACATAGCACGGAGAACACATTCATTTTGTGTTTGATTCTGTATCGAATTGATAGCCAGTGTAGGATACAGAGCAGTGATGAGGTGTGCTTTGATCGAGGTACTCTAAAGATGATCCGTGCAGTTGTGTTTTGAACTTTTTGAAGTTTCTGGAGTAAATATTGTGACGACCAGACAGAATTGAGTTACAATAGTCCAGTCTTGAAAGTACTAATGAACACACAGGTATTTTAGTGGCATCAACTGAAAGATATTTACGAATGGAACTGATGCGTCTCAATTCAAGATATGCAGCCTTGCATATGTTCATGACATGTTGGTGCAATGTGAGAGTACTGTCTAGAGTAACGCCTAGGTTTCGTACTGACTGTGAGAATTTAATGTTGGTGTTGCTGATATTTATTGTCTTAGGTAAAGGATGTGAAAGTGAAAGTCTTTGTGTTGTGATCAGAATAGCCTCAGTTTTATCATCATTCATATGCGGCTTGTTACATGTCATCCATGATTTCACATCAGAAATGCACTTCTCTACTCCATGGATGGTAGCATCAACTTCAGTTGGGTGGCTAGACTTGTATATTTGGGTGTCATCAGCATACAATTGGTGCGACACTGGGTGATGATCTATGACACTTGAGAGTGGCTGAGTATACAGAATGAAAAGAACAGATCCCTGTGGAACACCACAACATACGTCAACTGGGCTGGAGTGTATTCCATTTGCAGATATAATTTGTGTCCTGTTGATTAAGTAGGACTTGAACCACTGTAAGGCTATATTCTGAATGCCAAATACATGCTGGAGACGGTGACGTAATATATAATGGTATATTGTGTCAAATGCTGCAGATAAATCCAGGAGAGTGAGGACTGTTATCTTTCAACTATCCAAAGCAGAGAGAATATCATTAAATACTTTCAGAAGAGTAGTTTCATTACTGTGGCAAGGGCGATATGCAGAGTGTACATTGCTAAAAAGACTGTTTGAATTGAGATACAAGTTGAGTTAGCAACCTTTTCTAAGATTTTTGTATGAATGGGAGATTATAAACTGGGCGGTAGTTCTTTAAATCGTTATGGTCCAGAGTTGGTTTCTTCAGCAGTGGCTTTACGATGGCAGTTTTGAAAATGATGGGAATTCCCTTGATGAGAGAGAGATATTAATAACATCAGTTAGTGAAGGCAATATTGGGTCTAAGCACTCAAGCAGCAGTGATGTCGGAATTGGATCAAGTTCACAAGACTTTGGTGCACTTTTCATCACGATTGTCCGTACTAAATCAATAGAAACAGGTTCAATCTCTAATGGTTTGTTCTTTGTCATCGAAGAAATTTGCAAATTGGTCTGGTAGGTCTAGTGGAGAGAAGGTTGTTGGAAGTGGTGTACATTTGTCCCTTGACATTAGTTTGTTAGTTATCTCGAAGAGCTCTTTGCAGCTGGAACTCTCCGTGATCTTAGTACTGTAGTGGGATGATTTGGCTAAATGGACTATTTTTGTGACGTTCTTCTTAGCGGCTTCGTAGATTTGTTTATGAATAGTGAGTCTGATGGAAAGCCAAAGCCTCTCTGCTTTTCGGCGATGTCATTTAGCAGTGCGAAGCTGGTCCCTTACACTGCTATACCATGGAGAACACTTTTTTTTATTGATAATCTGCAGTTGGTGGCTGGAGCATGTTTTTCAAGCAATGAACGCAGGCAGTTATCAAGTTGTTCAGTTGTTGGATGTAAGAACGTTGTTAGGTTTTCTTGGATGTCATGCATAAATTTGGTTCTATTTATCATACGGAGGTTTCTCTTTAGTAGCAAATAGAGGTGGAGGGTTAGGGACTGATACGTCGAGATAGCATACAATGCAGAGGTGATCGGATGCAAGTTCGTGGGATACAAGGGTGGATTGCAGAATATTATCATCAGGTCTATAAAGAAACCAGTCTAAAATGTGACCAAGTTTATGGGTGGGTTGGTTAACTGACTGTTTAAAATTGAAAACATGAATGAAATCTAGGAGTTTTGACGTGTACGGTTTTCCAGGACAGTCAAAGTGAAAGTTGAAATCTCCAAGAATAATTAGGTTGCCACCTATCGAATTTCCATACTCTAGAAGATTTGGAAACTGCTCCAAAAAGAGAGATTTAGTCAGCTTTGTTTTACTAGGAGAAGGACGGTAGAGACAGAAAAAATGGACTGACCTTTGTTCCAGTGTGAGCGTTGTTTAGACTAGTTCAAACGATGTGTGGCAGAAATTGAAGGTTGTTTTGTACTTAAGGCATTTGATCATGGAATTCTTTGTAATTACAGCAATTCCACCTCCGCGAGAGTTGCGGGGGAACGACTTGATGGAGTAATCGCTGGGTGTTAAATCCGCATACCTAGATTCATCACTTGTGGAATGTAACCAAGTTTCTGTCAAGAAGAAGAAGTCAATATTCTAGTCGTTGATAAAATTAACAATTTCTGTGCGCTTTTCCGGTGATCCTACTGATTGAGCGTTGAATAATGCAATACGTAATGGTATCCCTTGGGACAGTTGACACAACGGTTGACGATTTAAGAGGACTTTGAACGAGGCTATTAAAATTAACGGCAGAATTTTTAAGTTGTTTATCCGTTACGGGCGAAAAGGAGATAACTGGAATTCTTCTTACTGTTCTACGCCGGCCAGCTTTGAAAGAACGTTTCTTTTTTCGCTTCCGTTTACATTTAAGAAATGATGAATGTATTCCCAGTTCGTTTAGTCTTGAGCACAATGTAGTATCTAGAACCAAGGTGTGGTCATTTAATCCAATTAATGAGGGTTCGTCGTATTGTAAGTGGTCACGTGACGGTGGTTTATTAAACAACAAATGACGTCTTAACTTTTGGACAAAACAGCAGAGAAAAATTCTAATTGTTCTCGTTTCCAAAACAAGGAGATGAATTAACAGATACGAACGGAACAGCCAATGCATGATGAAATACAATAATGTAGACTATAATAGAGAACAAGCACAAATAAAATAAATATAGCACAAAATCGGAACAGCCTATCTCGAGCAGTTAAGCGATGGCACACACCGGAAGGAGTAAAAACAAACACCAAATATAATATCCACAAAAGGTACTCAAACGCATAGAGACACACACTCTACTATCCACGCACGGGAAGAAAAAAAAATATACTATCCACACACGGGAAGAGGAGGAAAAAAACACCAACGAAGACTTTCCCACAGGATAGGGCTTGCTTTTTCATAAAGAGAAGGTCAACTGTTTAACTTTGCTTCTCAAGTTTGTATTTCCCGTACGCTCGTCTTGTTCTTTCTCGATTTCCTCTCTGAAGAGCTATTCTATCCTGTCTTCGACCACTTTCCACATTATGACATTCTTTAATTCTTCAGGCTTTGTCTGGCACGGTGTAAATTTACATAAGCTTCGTTCAGCTTGGATAGTCTTAAACACATCTTTGTAGGACGGTGAGTCAACAATTGATGGTCAAACTGTAGACTGCCTCATTCCTTTTCCAAAGATTTTCACCATTCAAAAGACGAAATAGTCTTTCCCTGCTTCTAATAGTCTAGAACGACTTCTCTCCAACTATTGATTTCTATCGTATTATCGAATTCATCATACAGGATGACGTTCGCCGTCTCAGGAAGAGCTTTAACAAACTGAATTTCCACACACATTAGGCGATATTTTATAGGGTAGAAACGCTCCTCGTCACTGCCTTGGATCCTAACTATCCGGTGGCTTCGTACAGGGATATGTACAACCTCAATTAATTCATCTTTACACTAAAATCAGGTTCGAATGGTCTGGTACATACAGTCTTGCCACAGCGACTGACTACCAGCTTGGACACGTCGTAGTGCTGATTAATCGCTTCAGTAACTGTCCTTAGGATAGATCATCTTTGACCTTGGATCGCCGTACAGTGGCACTTCCACGAGCCGAATTGGATAATTGGCGGTCGTTCAGCTAAAAGTGTAACTGTTTCCCACGTTAGGTACCACTTCCACGCGTTGCACATAGAGTCTGGCTTCCTATATGATGCATAGCTGCCAACCCTCACGAATTTGGCGGGAATTTCACGAATTTTTCAGCGATTCACGAATTCACCCTGCATGCCAAAAATTCACGAATTTCCGATTTGTTATTAGTTAATTTTTTTTAAAAAAAAATTAAATATTTCCCGTTAAGTGCTTGTGTCGTGATATTGGCCGTTGCCGAAACGGTACAGTACTGCTGGTCACAGCATTAGTAGAACTACTAACCGGAATTTGTTCCGCGCATGCGTCGC
The DNA here is from genome assembly GCA_029339505.1 of Unio delphinus. NCBI lineage: Eukaryota > Metazoa > Mollusca > Bivalvia > Unionida > Unionidae > Unio > Unio delphinus. Next base: position 2,734,122 of record JAQISU010000162.1, read on the forward strand.
CTACACTGACAGTGATTTGAAATAGCGTTCGTTCAGCATTGCATTTTGAAAATGGCATCACCACCGAGGAAAATAAAATGTACTAAACAACAAGTGCGATTTAATGTGGAGTATACCAAAAATTGTCCGTCCATTCAGCGATCAAGCATTGATAAACATCATGCATTTTGCACACACTGTGTAGTAAATTTTAGTATTGGGCATGGTGGCAGAGACGATGTGAAGAAGCACATGGGTAGCAAAAAAACACATTTAGGTTGGAAAAATTAAAAACTCAGATTTCAGCTCTGGATTTTTTTAAGACGTCGACGGAAGACCTGAAAGCTACCAACGCTGAATCATTGTTTGTAAGTTTTCTTATTGAACACAATCTGCCGTTATCAGCTGGAGACCACGCTAAACATTTTTTCCAACAAATGTTTCCGGACTCGAAGATCGCTTCCAAATTTTCATGTGGAAGAACCAAATGCAATGCAATAGTTACAGCAATGTCAGAGAACGCCGCAGAAAACTTGGTGCATCGGATGCAGATATCTTCATTTTCGATAGCAACTGATGGCAGTACTGATAAAGGAGCCACGCAACTTTATCCACTGATTGTGAAATGTTTCAGTCCTGAATTAGGCAGGGTTACAACTGAGCTACTATCCGTAGAGGCATGCAATGAAGCTTCCACAGGTAATTTGTTTACTTTGTATATTATTTTTTTCTTCATCAATAGTGTATGTCTAGCAACCACAATATAGTTTTATTTTCATGCATAGAATTTATGTAAATCAAAGTACAAAATTTTCTTAATATTCGCCAAAATAATCATTTTTACCACTCTTTATTTAGAATATTCCCACTGTCCATTTCCTAATAATATTTACTCAGATTTTTTGCTTGTCTAATTTTGTATCATGGATTTTCTTTTTATTATTATTATTATTATTATTATTATTATTATTATTATTTCCTTTATTGCATAGTTTGTATTAAATCTTTCACTAAACCAGAAAGTTAAATGAATTCACAATATCTGATTGCTTCCTTAAGAGTGATCTTTTGGTGTGGTTGTGCATTGTCAGTCATCAGTTGTCTTTTGTGCACCTTGAACAGATATTTATATAGTACATCCTCACCTTTTACATTTTTAGCTCATCTGGCAATAAAGTTCACGCTTGGTTGTGGATGAAATATACTGAATAAACAAATCTTACTTTTAATGTGTGTTCTTTTTTTATTGCATTGTTGAAACATAGTATGTAATAACATTTACATAAAAATCTTATGAGTATAGGGTTTGTATTATTTTTTTTTTAATCCAGGAAAACTTTATACAAAATAATGTGTTTTTGTGTATCTACCTTTCATTCTGAACATCTACATACAATGTCAGTTATGTAAGTCACTCTATTAAGCAGTACAGTTCACTTTATATCTGCCTCTTTTGTAACTTTCTTGATTTCTTCCCCTTTCTTTCCTCCTTATTTTTGCAATTTCATACACAATGCCATACACATTTTAATTAAGTTTCTGCTTGTAACTTCTTTTTTATTTCTCCTCATCTTTTATCAACTTCCTCATTGTTCATCTTTGTGCTCTATATATCATGCCTAAATGCTGATAATTTAGCTGAGAATTTTCACTATGACTTCAACAATTTAAAATTATTGTCATAACTCAATTTCATCTGCTATATATTCACATATATTTATAATGTTTGTATGTCAAAAGGAGAAAAACGAACCATTGGTTTTCATTCAAATCCTTTACTATCTGTATTACAGAACTTATAATCTTGAACTACACAGTTATAAAATTAAATGTTTAAACTAAAAGCCTTTTTTACATTACTGAAATGGCTTAAAACATATGAAAAGATTGATTTTCATCTGACATACCTTGTGCATAATGTCTAAATGGAGCTACTCCAGAGTACCTACAGGAGTTATTGAACTATTACTCGGCACTTAATACCATTTAAGATCAACATCACATATGAAACCTTCTTCCATCAGAGTCAAGAATTTAACAATTTTAAAATGTTTCCAATACTCCGGTATATTTCTGTGGAAAAAGATTTCTCAGGCCGTAAAAGTGCCAAAATATTAGTATTTAAAAGAGATGATATTTAAGTCATTTTTTTTTTACTCAAGACATGTTGAACTAAATAGTAATTTCTATTAACTTTTTGTATGATGTATATTGCTTCACTTTTTTAGAGGACCTCGAGGTAAAATTATTTTCATCTAAATCAGTTCCCTCTGTAAATAAAGAATTATTAATAGTATTGTGTAAACAATTTGATCCAGGTCTGATGGTTATAAAGAATTGGTAATAGTATTATTGGGTAGACAATTGGATCTGGGTCTGATGATTATAAAGAATTATTAATAGTATTGGGTAAACAATTGGATCCAGGTCTGATGATCTACTTATTGTCAAAATTGTTTGATTTAATTTAATTAGATCACAAATTAGAGGTGATGAATTCAAGATAACCATTTACAAGCCTTTAATCTAAGATCAGGACCCACTTATGTACTTTGACTGGAGGAAAATGACACCAAATGGAATGTAAATCTTAGCATAAAATAATAAGTTATCCCAATTAAGCAGCGTATCCTTATACCATCATATGCCACGTTTTTTAATTTCATTTTAATTCTTCGGTTTATCTGGAAATTCATTAGACAAGTAAATCTTTGAATAATAATTAGACATAGCATTTTCATATTGAGGTTGATTGCATATGGGTACATACAATCTCTATATTAATATGCAATGAGTTCATAAAGTTAGGTTATTCAAAGTTTTCCATGATTATCACAAGATATAAGGTTAAAGATATATTAGGTGTAAAACTGGCCTGTTCCTGATGATTGTGACTGGAGTAAGATGTGTAATTAGCAATCAAATTACATACAAACATGGAGTCGTTGCATGGCATGATGGGAAAAAATCAATTTAAAACATAAGTTGACTATGATAGTTTTAAGTGTTTTTGGTGATTAAATTACAATTTTATGACTATTTCATGGGTTACCCATTAGCACCAGAGAAAATGATTTCCAATGAAAATGATATATCTCCCATGAAAAAGAAGTTGATAAATTATTTCAAAGGTACAAACTGAACTGTACCAACACTGTTATGTTATATGCATTGAAAAACAAGAAGATATTTGTTATTGATGATAGAAAGCTTTACATATGGTTATGTAAACAAAAAGGGAAAAGATACACAGCGTTGTCTTGTTTGAATAACAACCATAATATAAACCCAACATTGAACTGAACACAAATTTGAGACATTAGGAAACAAATGGTTTTGAGAAAGATTTTATAAATGAGAAATAACATTGTATTTAGTCAACTGATGGAAAATCTCAGAAAAAAAATAACATTTAAAATATATAAAGGTTAAAATATAATTTTAAATGCCGGGAGTATTTACCATTAACACAAGGGGACATTTATTATAAATGACTGTTTTCAGTTTCAGAACATGAAAATCAAATTATCCAAACCATTTTACGATGCATTTAAAGTGTAACTGTATCTAAATGGTTAATGTAACAGTTTCAATAAAACAGGTTTGAAAAAATAAATATACTGATTCATTGTGAAAAAATAAATATACTGATTCTTTGTGGATCTTTGTTGAGACAGAAAACTTTTAAAGTAACATGAAGGATAATCTACAGGTTTATAACACTATACAGAGTCTTTAGAAAACATAGCATATTTGGTTACCACAAATGAATAAGGAACTTTGTTAAGGGGAGTAAGATATTTGTCAGTAAATATACATAATTAATTAATGTATATATTTATTGTATGCTAGGCAATGAATTACTGAATTTTACAAGTGAATTATCTGTGATAGAGTGAGGGAAAAAAACTATTCACCAGCCATCATTAGATATTATATATAAGAAATCCAATGTTTCATGATGTTTGCATAATGTAAAGGTAAAGATGGCCATCTGGAAAACTTAATGACTGCGGTTAAAATCCAACCAATGATAAACATGTTTCTTTTTTCTTTGTTTTGTATTTATCAGCTTATTTACCTTGCATGGGGAAGGAGCATTTTAAACTGCTGACATTGAGGGGATGCGTTAAGAAATATGCTACTTTAGTGTGTTATAAAAGTTGTTAGACAATATGCTTGATCATAACAAAAATATAATAGTTGCTCATGAAAAGACTAGAGTTTTTCACCCACTCTATGAAATATATCCATTATTCACTTGTTTCAAGCAAATACCCTCTATATATTTGTGAATGTACCCAAATAGGTGGATATGTATATAGTAAGGCCCCCAATGACATTGTTAGCACATGTATGTATAATATATACATTGTACATTAAAGTTTGGCAATGAGCATGGACAAAAAGGACTTGACTATCAAGTACAGCTAATCTATCAGGGGACATTTATATATATATATATATATATATATATATATATATATATTTTGAAGTGAATTATCAGTGAGGTTTAATTTTGTTCTTCAACTTGATAACTAAATATATACATTGTACATTAAAGTTTGGCAATGAGCATGGACAAAAAGGACTTGACTATCAGGGGACAACTAAACTATCAGGGGACATATATATATATATATATATATATATATATATATATATATATATATATATATATATATATATTTTTTGAAGTGAATTATCAGTGAGGTTTAATTTTGTTCTTCAACTTGATAACTAAAAAGGCAGCCACCAAATAAACATTAAATAATTATGTTTAAACCATCTGAAAAGCAAATGTCCCCGAATGATTGGTTTTATGCAAGTATGTCCCCCGATAGCAGCATTGATATCGGAAAACTAAATCACATAGCATGTCCAAAATTAGTCAGAGTTTCCTCTTACCCTTGCCACCCCATTTTTTAAATTTATGTTGGGGTACACCCAAAATCAACTTCTACAACAATTTAGGCCATATAATTCTCAACATATTTATTTTGAGAACGATCGGAAAGATGTCTCAGCAACTTGGAGTTCATGCAGGTATGACAGACAGTATGTGATATCGTTTTAATTTTGTTTGTATGCTGTTATACCCTATCATCCTATAATACAGGTTGCGGTAAATTAAACGTACAATATTTTAAAATAGACGCCCAGCAATACCGTAAAATGGTATAACCTTGTGTCGCTATAGTCAGGGGAGTAGTCGTTTTTTAACAAGTTGACATTTCACAGCGCCATCTGTTGTCATAATGAGCATTATTTTATGCAAACTTCCTTTATGCTAACTTGCGACATGCGTGATGCTACATTATGATCATCATTTTACATGATGCAGTTTGTCATAATGCATGGACGAAGAGAACATTTTGGAGTTACGGTGTTGCAAGGCAAAATCTGTAAAATGAAGAACAAAATCAACAGCTGGAACGAAGTAATTTGCGATATAGCAAATTTATAAATAGAATATTAACACTTGTAATAACTGACCCAGATTTTGCCATACGACAAACTACATAATGAATTCAGCGTTTGGCAAAAAAAAGCAACAAAAAAACAGCAAGATACCATGACGCAGAAGGAAAGTAGATCTAAACACTTGCAACTAGCTCTTTACCGTTTGCATCAATGAAAAATACAATATACATGGATGGAATTAGGAATGTAGCACTTGCAAGCAGCCATTTACAATAATGCAGAAGGAAAGTTGCACATGCAAGTTGCCACGTACAGTTTGCATCAATAAAGATAACAATATACATGGATAGAATTATGAAAGTAGCACTTGCAAACAGCAGTTTACAATAATGCATCAAGGAAGATTACAAAATACATGCATAGAATTATGGCGGTAATCCCCCTCCATACATCCAAGCGTTATTTTATTGGTATATTTTGTAAATTAGCTGAACTTACCCGCCACCAGCTATCCGTTATCCGCTTAACTAGCTTAACGTACCCGCTACTCGCTGAACTTACCTGTAGCCAGCTACCCTATACAATAACCCAACTTTCCTTTATCCGGTATACAAGCCCAATTTTACCCATGTTCAATTTCCATTGTCCGTAAACGTTCCCAGGGTGATCTGAAAAGTCGTGTCCGTAAACGTTCCTAACGGGGTCTGTAATGTATTTTCCCATTGTTCGTAAAGTATCTCCATTAATTACTACTGCTCTACTCAAATTCGAACAACGATGATCAATAGAATGGTTGTTTGCTGTCTTTCATGTGCTGGCCATCTTCAACATGTTGAAGTTATTGGTCTATCGTAACTATTAACAATCGTCATTTAGTAATGCCAATGTGGCTTCGAACAAAACCACATATTTAAGTTGCCAGTATTAACCAATGTTGCAAAATGATGCCTGAAACCACATCGACATGAGATAGTTTCACTATCAATACGATGGTAGGATGTGGAACCAAAAATGTAATCTATTTTATGACATCCGAGATCATCTGTGCCACTCAAGATGTTGGCAAAACCGTTGATTTAGAAAACGAATGAACAACATCAAGAACAACATCGGCAACAAAATTTTGCAAGTGTAAACTCATTGGGGATTAGATCTAAATGAAAAATTCTTTCCCTCCCAATGCATTCTTTATATAATTTACATAAAAATAAGTCGGGCATCAGTTAATCGCCCGTACAAAATTCTTCCAATAATATTGACTGAAATATTTATTCCGTAACTCTATACACGAATAGTTATTATTATTATTATTATTATTATTATTATTATTATTATTATTATTATTGTTGTGTTTGTTATTATTGTTGTTGTTGTTGTTGTTATCTTGCTAGACCATTCTCATGCCATTTACCTTTACAGCCACTACACACAACTATAAGGGGATATACTTTTTTTTGCACATATTGCTGATGTATTTGATTTTCGTTTCTCATAGTTTCCGTCCTTTGTCCCTAACCTGAAATTGGGTCAAGACATTTCGGGTTTTTATGCTATGAACGAGGTCATCCCACTTTTGATCTTTATTATAGCACTAGGAAGCACCTAATAGACATTTTAATTACCCACTTTATGACAGTTTTTTCAATTATTTCTTCTTTATTTCTACCATTGTTTAACTCTTTGTCGTAGATTCTTCCAGTCATTCTGACATCAACAAGTCAAAATTTCCACTTGACTTTAAAGTTTAATGTTTGTTTTGTGAATGTAACTTCATCGCCTGACGAACCACTTATTTAGCTTTCAACGCGAAGAAGTCTTTGTTTGCAATATATGTGTGTGTGTGTGTGTGTGTGTGTGTGTGTGTGTGTGACGCTAGCTAAGAGACTAAGAGAGTTCACAGCAGCAACAGCCAGCTATATGGCGGAAAGAGGATCCCAAGTCACACCAGGACTGTTCATGATACAATTTAACAAGTCTTAAATAACACGTGACTGGAGTCGAGTTAGCGTCTCCATAGTATCGGTCTTTTTTTAATGGAGTGTTTTTATTCTCAATTTGTACAGGAAAACACTTGTGATAATCTTTCTTTAATCAAACTAAAATATCTCCTGTTCCTCTCACAGTTTCTTATTAGGAACCCAACTCCGAATGAATCAAGATTTTACCGTTTCTAGTGTTTCGCGTTCTTTTCACATATGATGCTGAATCAAACTTGAAAGAACTATGTCAATGGCAGAGATCTGATATATTAACCAACCAGTATTTGCATTGGGTCACAAGGAGCGGATGCTTAGTTCCATCACTTATTCCACTTTCTGCATGAATAGCTAGTACTATGAGAATATCAGGGTATGATGATTCATATTAAAATGACTAATAGTTCCGTTGAAACAATATTTTCCGAACAACTAGCCACCATATTTGGATAAATAAGCACCACTATTTCTTGAATTTACACGTGGAGACGGAAACACACTTCAGATCCCCATATAGTTACAATAGTACAAGAATGCTTCAAAAGCAAGCGCTACTCTGTAACTTAATGAGGTCTGAATAAGAAATCACATAATAATAATAAACATAATAAATAACATTACATTACATTAACAATAATAACATTAACATTGCATTACAATCATGATCTTAAACTAAAATTGTAGTCGCTGTGCCATGATAAGTTAATTTGATTTCTACCTTAATTTTAAATACTTAATAACTTTTATTGAAACCATAGTGTAATGCAATGTTAGAATTGGCAGATTCAAATTATGGGATTAAACTGTGTAGTTTTTGTCCAGGTGCTCGTCAGCAATATGGACACAGAGTTAAATAGTACATCCACCATGTTTTCGTAACGTCATGGCTTTCATGTCTCCACTCAACTGAATTCACAGGTGGCATTTCAAACTTCCCATTATATCGGCATCATTCCATAGGCAAATAGCGCGAGAGTTAATTTCTTTTTTTGACATATCTCCACAGGCCGTGCCCGATACTATGGTTTTTGTTGACACTGACAGACCGCCAGACAGAACTCTCCTCGCCTGCCTGGTATGTCTCTTCTGCTTTTGGCCTACGGGTGTATATGCCATCATGTATTCATATGAGGTAGGTTATTTTTAATTAATCAATTGTAACATTGCCCTGTCATGAAATGTATCTGTTTACTGCTGTCAGTTCTTTTCAGGTACACATGTGACATGGTTTTCGACTTATTATACATATACATATATGACATGATTTTCGGGGTTTTCGACTTATTCTACATATACATATATGACATGATTTTCGGGTTTTATATACAGATACTCATGTGACATGGTTTCGACTTATTCTACAGATACGCATGCGACATGGTTTTCGACTTATTCTATATATACATATATGACATGATTTTCGGGGTTTTCGACTTATTCTACATATACATATATGACATGATTTTCGGGGTTTATATACAGATACTCATGTGACATGGTTTCGACTTATTCTACAGATACGCATGTGACATGGTTTTCGACTTATTCTATATATACATATATGACATGATTTTCGGGGTTTTCGACTTATTCTACATATACATATATGACATGATTTTCGGGGTTTATATACAGATACTCATGTGACATGGTTTCGACTTATTCTACAGATACGCATGTGACATGGTTTTCGACTTATTCTACATATATGACATGATTTTCGGGGTTTATTTATAGATACATCTATGACATGGTTTTCGACTTACTCTACATATACATATATGACATGATTTTCGGGGTTTATTTATAGATACATCTATGACATGGTTTTCGACTTATTCTACATATACATATATGACATGATTTTCGGGGTTTATTTATAGATGACATGATTTTTATTTTTAGATACATATCATTATAGTTTGTATGCCATCATAGGCAAAATATATTACCGTTGTGTGGTTGTATTTGTTATGGCATTCACGCATGCCTCATACAATATTGTAATTCCTATCAATTAGTGAAGTCTATATGTGACTAGTCTAGGGATCATCATTCGTGTCACATGTATTTTCCAGTCGAATACCATCTTACATGCCAATTCCATGTGATACACCAACGTCATATATATATATATATATATATATATATATATATATATATATATATATATATATATATATCTAGAGAGAGAGAGAGAGAGAGAGTCAGTATAACTAAGAACAACTGCAAGATGATTTAACGACAATCAAGGAAAATACATAGTATTTTCTTAAATACAATTAGAGCCGTCGCTCGAGGTTTCTTAGCAATGCAAACAATGTCACATATTTATATATATATATATATATATATATATATATATATATATATATATATATATATATATAGAAAAGAGATAAAACTGTTGTTTTTTTTTAACCATCTTCTAGTTTTTAACTTGCCATTAACTTGTTAAAATCCAATTTCTGGCACCATTTTTCACGCTAGGATTTTCTTACATTAAAAGCAGGTACTTTTTCTATTAAAGCAAATCAAGTTTTCGTACTAGAAATAATGGGAGAACAAAGCAATGATTAAGAAGTAAAGTGTTGTTTATGCCAGCCGTTTCTTCCTTCTAATTTAGATCTTAACTAATAAACATTGTGTATTATTATTTCAGGCTAAGATAGAAATGGACAAAAACGTGGCAATGGCCAAAGCTCGGCGAGCTAAAATTTTTATCATCATCTCTTTGATCGTTGGATTGAGCTTTTACATCTTTATCATAATACTGAGAACTTCTATATAGCCAATTAAAAGCAATGAAAATTTTGTTTCTTATAAATCGTTAATATTTTGTAATCTGGTTCCCTGCTGTTTTTTATGTTACGCGCATCGCTCGTGCTGCAGAGCGCGAAGCAAATGAGAACACGGAGAGGGGAATCGGACTAGAATAATTTCTTTTTGGAATGCAGCATCCCTGTCAAACCCGGAAAAGTTCTGCATCACGAGAGGAAAGATTCCATGCTTAACAGGACTGGATGAATGTTGTAATTGACTCACACGTATCTTTACACCCCATCATAAAATCCAATGATCCGGTTAGTATTTATTTTCTTGTTTAAAATAAAGCATTACCTGAAAAGCATATAATTATTTTCAATATATTGTGCCTGTTGTTATAATTGTCATTATATATAGTTATATTCGAAATAAAATAAAGATACAAAATAGTTATTTAGCATGATGTCTTGATAATTTTTTTGTTATTGACAAAAGAATGAGTCATCTATATAATAAATCAATACATTGCAATTTGGATCAATATTGTGACCAATTTTCAAAAGAATTAAAAAAATTAGAGTATCTAAGCAGTTCAATACAAATATATAATGGCAATATATCATGAGAAAACTATGGAACGGAAGGAAAAGAACTATTATATATTTTTAGGAAGACATACTAATACACATGAAATGTATTGATATCAAAACACACACACTCACACACACACAAACACACACACACATACATATATATATATATATATATATATATATATATATATATATATATATATATATATATATAAAAAAATTTATGAATAAATAGAGATAAACAGTTTTATTTTTATATATATATATTACATTAATGAAGGTCGTAAAGTGCTTTGGAATTTAGACCTTTTGGATATACTGTATTAAGACGGTGAATCCAGTATGTTTCTTTTAGCAAACGTTCCATTTCTGATTCAGCTATAACAATAGGTTGAAAGGAAAAATCTTGCACAGTATGAGAACTATTGTTAAAGTGTACGGCAACATGAGATGAAAAAGATTTATGGATATAATTTTTTATGTCAGATCTATGTTGGTTCATACGTTTAGATATTTGTTGACTAGTTTGTCCAATATATTGGACGTCACATTTTTTGCATGTGATCAAATAAATAACGTTTGATGTTGCACAATTAGTATCACAATGCATATTAAACGTTTCTTTTGTATTACTACTACTGAAAGAAGTACTTTCATTAATAAGAGAACAGTGCGAACATCTAGGTCTATTACATTTAGTTGCTGATCCTTTTTTGTACGATGTTTTTTCTAATTTAGAATTAATTAGGTAATCTTTAAGATTTTTTGTCCTTTTATAAGCAAGCATGGGCTTGCTTTCGTGTAGCAATTTAACATTTTCTTTACCTGATAATTTTAATAAATCCCAATATTTATTGATAATCTTACCTATATTAGGTAAACTTGGGTTATATTCAATAATAAAGGGAATGATATCCTTATTTGTATTTTTGATTTTACATTGTAATGATTCAAGTTGTGTAAGAGAAGATACTTTTTGGAAAGCAGCATTAATGATATCAATAGGGTAATTTCTATTTAGAAAATGCTGACCTAACTCTATCAAAGATGATTTAAAAACAGTGTCATCCGAAATAATTCTTCTATATCTTTTCGCTTGACTATATGGTATCCCGCTTTTACATGATTTAGGATGGCATGATGAATATTCAATATATTGATGCATATTTGTGTTTTTAACATGAACCATGGTAGTGATGTCATTATTTTCATTTTTTATGACGTCTACGTCCAAAAATGATATTTTAGTTTTAGACACATTGAATGTAAACTTTATTGTTGGATGTAATTTGTTTAGACTGTCTATAAAATAATAAAGGTCTTCCAATGGATAACTCCAAATCATAAAGATATCGTCTAAAAACCTTAACCAAATATCCAAATTACAAAAACTTATGGAAACCCTCAAGGATCTGTTGAAGACAACACAAACAAAAGAAAGAATAGGAGATTTGTTAGAATTCAAAACAAGAACAAATGGAGGAAAGACAAGAAAAGAAAAAAGGAAATCAAAAGAGGAAAAGAAACTGTGTTAAACCTTTCTAAACGAACTCTAACTGATAGTGATTACATTCTTCTAGGTAAGGGTTTATCTTTTTGTCCAAGAAACAAAGTGCATGATAATATCAATTTAGCAGAAGCATTTTTCAAATACACTAGATCGTTAAAATTAAAAGAATTTTTCTCACAATCATATACTAACTCACAAGTCAAAAGTAGTTATCATCTAAAAAATAAGCCCTTTTTCAATAAAAAAGAATCATCATTTACACCTTCTAGTGGTCGAGATATTTATCTCGATTTTTATATTGAAGCAACTAAACAAGAAATTTTAAAAAGCAGTTCTAAAAGAAAACATTTTACTAACATATCTAAAGAAGAATTAATTTCCTTGCGTACCTTATCACAGGACGAAAGTATTACTATTAAAAAGGCAGATAAGTCTAGCACCATAGTAATAATGAATAAAGAAGATTATATTGAAGAAGTAGAAAGACAATTAAATGATGACGAATATTATACAAAACTTTCCTATAATCCTTCTGAAGAATTTAAAGAAAACATAAGCAAATGTATTAATCAAATCGCTATACACAATTGCTCTATGCATGATGAACTAGATATCTTCCCGAATAAAATACGCACACCTCAATTTTATATTTTACCAAAAATACATAAAACGATTAATAAGTCACTACCTTTAGGATATCCAGGTAGACCTATTATTTCTACTTGTAACTCAGTTACAAATAATATATCCAAATATATTGATCATGTTTTACAACCACTAATGAAATCACTACCTTCATATGTCAAAGATACTTTTGATTTCATTACCAAATTGAAATCTTTACAAAAACTAACTGAAAATTCATTACTAGTTACACTTGATGTGGTTTCACTCTACACGAATATACCACACAATGATGGTATCGAAGCATGTAAATATTATCTTGGAGAAAACGAATATACATCTAAACTATCAAAAGAACATGTTTGTAATTTGATAAAACTTGTGCTCGAAAATAACTTTTTTCAATTTGGTAATACAAACTATCTCCAAAAAATGGGAACAGCAATGGGTAGTCCTATGGCACCTTCTTATGCATCTTTATTTATGGGAAAATTGGAAAATGATTTTCTAAATAAATGTTTCTTAAAACCAGATATTTGGTTAAGGTTTTTAGACGATATCTTTATGATTTGGAGTTATCCATTGGAAGACCTTTATTATTTTATAGACAGTCTAAACAAATTACATCCAACAATAAAGTTTACATTCAATGTGTCTAAAACTAAAATATCATTTTTGGACGTAGACGTCATAAAAAATGAAAATAATGACATCACTACCATGGTTCATGTTAAAAACACAAATATGCATCAATATATTGAATATTCATCATGCCATCCTAAATCATGTAAAAGCGGGATACCATATAGTCAAGCGAAAAGATATAGAAGAATTATTTCGGATGACACTGTTTTTAAATCATCTTTGATAGAGTTAGGTCAGCATTTTCTAAATAGAAATTACCCTATTGATATCATTAATGCTGCTTTCCAAAAAGTATCTTCTCTTACACAACTTGAATCATTACAATGTAAAATCAAAAATACAAATAAGGATATCATTCCCTTTATTATTGAATATAACCCAAGTTTACCTAATATAGGTAAGATTATCAATAAATATTGGGATTTATTAAAATTATCAGGTAAAGAAAATGTTAAATTGCTACACGAAAGCAAGCCCATGCTTGCTTATAAAAGGACAAAAAATCTTAAAGATTACCTAATTAATTCTAAATTAGAAAAAACATCGTACAAAAAAGGATCAGCAACTAAATGTAATAGACCTAGATGTTCGCACTGTTCTCTTATTAATGAAAGTACTTCTTTCAGTAGTAGTAATACAAAAGAAACGTTTAATATGCATTGTGATACTAATTGTGCAACATCAAACGTTATTTATTTGATCACATGCAAAAAATGTGACGTCCAATATATTGGACAAACTAGTCAACAAATATCTAAACGTATGAACCAACATAGATCTGACATAAAAAATTATATCCATAAATCTTTTTCATCTCATGTTGCCGTACACTTTAACAATAGTTCTCATACTGTGCAAGATTTTTCCTTTCAACCTATTGTTATAGCTGAATCAGAAATGGAACGTTTGCTAAAAGAAACATACTGGATTCACCGTCTTAATACAGTATATCCAAAAGGTCTAAATTCCAAAGCACTTTACGACCTTCATTAATGTAATATATATATATAAAAATAAAACTGTTTATCTCTATTTATTCATAAATTTTACACATATTTACCAATAGAGATATAAGTATCTTGAAGATCCAGTTTTATATATTTCTATGTATTAAATATTAATAATATGTGAAGTATATATATGTGTGTATGTATGTATGTATGTATGTATGTATGTATGTATGTATGTATGTATGTATGTATGTATGTATGCGTGTATATATATATGTGTGTGTATGTGTGTGTATATATGTATATGTGTATATGTATGTATGTGTGTGTATGTGTATATGTGTATATATATGTATGTATATGTGTATATATGTGTGTATATGTATGTATATGTATATGTATGTATGTGTGTATATGTATATATATGTATATATATGTATATATATATACATATTTCCATGACCATATTATTTATTAAAGAATAAGAAAAGTAGGTTACAAATGTACAAACGTAAGCTATGACGTCATATTGTTTATGTCATATTGTTTACTCAGAAACATGATATATTTAATGACGTAAGCAATCATAACAAATTCAGTTTGATAAAGCATTAAAGCGAAACCGGTCACAACATTAATACGTGTTGGCGTTGTTTATTTTATATTTTATATATATATATATATATATAAGTGTGTATGGGATGGGGTTAGGTAGATAATGCCTTCAAAATTTTGCTTGGCCACGGGCAAATAATTTCAATTATTTTTTTCTTCACACCATTTACCTTTTTCTTTATCCAGCGTGTGTGTGTGTGTCTGTGTGTGTGTGTGTGTGTGTGTGTGATTGGGGTAGTTATATAGATTAACTGATTGATAGATTTAATACTGCCTTCAAAATTTTGCTTGGTCACGGGCAAATAAATGTCAATGATTTTTCGTAGCATTTACCTTTTTCTTTTTCCAGCATAAGTATCTTAGAAACGTTGATAAGCTATGTATTGTTAAAGTCGTAATATTCAATGTTCTCAAACATGCAGCTATCTCTTAAGATGGCAAAATCTTTAATGTAAATTTATACGTACAATATCAAAAGAAGTTACCTAAGGCATAATATCAGATTTCAATTTTTGACAGGCATGATTGCCTATGTGAAACTTTAGGTTGTAGACATTCAGAAATTTAAACGCCTACATAGAGTAAACACATTCGGAAATTAAAACGCCTACATAGAGTAAACACATTCGGAAATTAAAACGACTACATAGAGTAAACACATATTTGTCTGACATTCTATTAAGTGTTTGTACAGCTGACATTTAATTTATCACCTACGTATTTACCATTTTTTCTCGTATGTACCTTTCTCGTATTTACAACTTTTTCACACTATAACTATTATCAGAAATTTTCTCTAAAAATGACAAAACGGTACTGTGTGTATCAAATCTAGATTTTGTAAATATATTATTTAAAATGACAAAACGGTACTGTGTCTATCAAATCTACATTTTGTAAATATACTATTTTGCATATAGGATTATTAAATGATATACATCATCAGCCTGTGTTTTGTTTTTAATTCCAAAAATAATATTACTTTTTTTAAAAAATTTAAATTATTTGTACGACTTCATTCACTTTTGTTTCCATTGTGAAATTAAATTTTGAAACAAAAATGATCATGATTATCTAAAATACTAGTTTGAAATAATTATTATTCTTCTAAATAATAATTATTATTATTATTCTAATTAATAAGGAGTATTCTTCTAATCAATAATTATTATTATTCTAATTAATATTTATTCTTTTCTCATAATTAATTATTATTGTTCTAATTAATAATTATTCTTCTAATTAATATTTATTTTTCTTCAAATTAATGATTATTTTTTTCCAATTAATTATTATTATTCTTGCAATTATTAATTATCATTATTCTAATTAATAATTATTAGTATTATTCTAATTAATATTTTTTCTTCTTCTAATTAATAATAATTATTATTCTAATTAATATGTATTATTATTAACTAATATTTATTTGTCATCTAATTATTAATTATTTGTCTTCTAATTAATAATTGTCTTCTAATTAATAATTTTTTTCTTCTAATTATTAATTATTATTCTTCTAATTAAAAATTATTATTCTAATTAATAATTATTAATTTTCTAATTAAAAATGATTAATTTTCTAATTAATATATATTAATTTTCTAATGAATAATTATTAATATTTTAAATGATAATTATTAGTAGTCTCACTAATATATTTGTAGTCACAAAAAGACCGTCTTTATCTTCTAAATCACCAAATTCAACATTACGTTTATTGACAGAAGTTGGTATTTCCTTGTTTCTAAGAAATCGTTCATGTTTACCTATATATCCTTTCTTATCTTTAATTAAAGTAAACACGGCGATATTTATAAAATGTTGTGATACATTAGACTCATAATTTATATTGGAACTAGTTTGTACCACTAATATAGCTGTAATAATGCTTTACAAATATAGGAAATTAACCTAAGAAGGGTAGTGGTGGAATGTTCAAGAGTAATCACTCATTAACTGTATATAATCATCGTATGGATGCAAGAATATTTCAAATTAAAAGCAACAGTTCTATCCCGGTAAGACTAGAGGGCATGTCATAGCGTAGGAAGCATGCCTGCTTGGCGTAGGCTGAAGACATGAGCAGATAGATGGTTCGTTCTGCGGTTCTGAGGCAAAACAAAAGGTCTACATAAAGAGCATCGAAAAATTATTCAAGTAAAAAATAAGTTCTCGATTTCGGATAAGTTTCACAATAAACTTTAACATGGTAAAATATATGTGCAAAATATAGACATAATAAACAATGATATAAGAAAGAACGAGGTAACAGTTTTTACCACAACATAAATAGGTAATAGCACAAAGCTGCATTGTATTGAATTCAACAAAAGAAATAAAAATGTGTTATGAGTTTAAGATGAGAGCATATTATGCATATCTGCAAGTAGTGTCTCCTAGTTCACGGCTTTGTATGAAATAAATGTAGAGTAAAAGCTAGCTGTGGCAAAGAATAACATTCAAGAAAACATTGTGAATTTGTTGATTTAAAAAAAATTACAGCGTAGTTGCTACACATCAAAATCTTGTATCTACCTTTTTCAGGCTTATACATATTTTAATAAACTTGTTATTTTATACTTATTAGACACGTAAAGGGGAATTTTCTTTCTATCTACCAAAACAGGGAGTAGACTGTGGCCGAAAAAAGCGATAGTGTTCCGCTTCAATCTTATTTATGGATTCTACTTAGTATTCAGTTATAATCTTTTGTTCGCTTAAAAATTATTTGTACCAGTGTATACTGACTATATTTCAACTGACTATATGCATTGAAATAACAACAAATATATGGATTAATGACAAGATATAATGGTTAACTGGATCAGACTGATTCAAGTACGATCCAGGGTTTGTATCCAGACTGATTCCAGTATAAATCAGGTTTTGTATATAAAACGGTACACGTTTAAGTCCTACGCACTTTTTTCTCTTCTTTTTTTAAAATAAAGCTGGACGATTGTTAAGTAATGAACGGGGGCTCTGGACCCCTAGTGGCCGAATGGTGATCACCACTCTAGATTACTGCCATTTTACCTCAGTCTGCGAGGGTTCGAATCTCTGGCTAGACTAATGCGGGTATGAGAGAAGGTTTGCTAATAGCTTCTTATGGGTCAATTTTATCGGGTTCTTCCTCTTTCAGTTATACTGGCTGCCATCTACAGTCTATCTTGTGCTTGAAAAATAAAGTTATACCCCCCCCCCACAAAACAATTGAATGACTGATACATACATACGTACGTACGTGCGTGCGTGCGTGCGTGCATACATACTTCTCTCTCTCTCTCTCTCTCTCTCTCTCTCTCTCTCTCTCTCTCTCTCTCTCTCTCTCTCTCTCAGATCGAGAATTATCATGTATACATGTAAAGGATTGGTATCAATTTAAGCCGAGTGGCCGAGTGGTCTAAAGCGCTGTCCGCTACGGACCACTGCCATCTCACCTCTGTCTGCGTGGGTTCGAGTCTAAGATTCGGCTAATGTAGTCAAGTGAGAAAGCTTGCCAGTAGCTTCTCGTGGGTCGGTGGTTCTTTCCGGGGTTTTTCCGGTTTCTTCCTCCACCACTAATACTGGCCGCCATGTATAGCCTATATATTGTGCTGAAAAATGGCGTTAAACCATAAAAAAAAAAAAAAAAAAAAAAAAAAAAAAAAATCAATTTAAGCGAAACACACGGTTCCTAATCCTGTTTAGTTTCAATATTACAAAGATGAATATAAAATTTGTGCTCAGTTAGACAATGCAAGCATGTACATTTGAATCAGCGCATAGGAAGTTGGAGACATTGGTAAGTGGTGGTACTTTCCATAAAGGGTCTTTAAGTGTGGGCTCTCCATTGATATTAAATACAATTTCCGCCAATTCATAAGTAAACAATCACGTATTCAAACAAACATGGATGAATTTACATCGTTCACATATATTAATCCATTTTTGCTATATAAGTGCGCATCTGTCTGCGTATAGATGCATCTGTTTAAGCCAGTCGGCACTTTAAAAAGTAAGTGTATGAATGCATACTGAAAATTGCACTTATGTATGTATGTATGTATGTATGTATGTATGTATGTATGTATGTATGTATGTGTTTGTGTGTGTGTGTGTGTGTGCGTGCATGCATGTGTGTGTGTGTGTGTGTGTGTGTGTGTGTGTGTGTGTGTGTGTGTGCAGCTTACATCCTATGTAATAATTTAACAATCAATTAAGAGAGGAATGAAATTTCGATTCATTCATTTTATCCTGGATTGGTCAGGACTCTAAATGTAACATTTGGAAATAATAGTCTAGCACCCATTCCAACATACCTGTCATGATGATAACACTTTCTATATGTTACCGTTCGTATAACTACCATTGTATTGTATAACATTAAGTGCACCACTGTTACCGCTTAAAAACAAAATAAGGCCTAATTAGTTTCACAGGATTTTTAACTTCTAAACCGGTGTTTCCATTTTAATTTCATTCAGTTTAAAATTTGACTTTCAAGTTTGGTTACCTAGACTTTAAAAATTATTGTTAATATCTATCAGGTATTAACCTATGCATTGTTTTATTTTTTAATTTAAAAAAAACCGCTAAATAATAAATTCTTTTGTAATCATTACGGTAATTTACCTTTTTAGCTTCTATATTAGGTTATGAGCTATGCTTTTTGTTCCATTGTATTTAGCTACTATGCTGTGTTTGCATGTCTTGAAAATCATGGTGATTTGTATCATGCCAGATACAATTGTTATGAATGCATGAGGCAGGCATCTGTAAACTGCCTAAAAGAAAATGGAATATTAGCTTCACGACTTTTGAACTATACATGTGTGATGGTTGCTCAATAGATTTTTTCCCCCTAAAGCATACTATACCCATTACCGTAAGAGCCAAATTTGGTAGTATCTAGTCAAATATGTTAATACCGTATTTTGTTTCATTCGACGTTTGTCTGCTGGTAAAAAAGTGTTATTTATTAGATGTAAAGTTTAGGAATCTTAGAGGCTGGGTTCAATAAAGTCACGGTATTTCTGCTGTATGTGTGTGGGGCCGTCCATAAATGACGTCACGCACCTAGGGGGGGGGGGGGGGAAGGGGGTCACACATTTGTGACGATGTGTGACGAGGGGGTGGGGGGGTGTTTAAGAACTGTGACGTCACATCAAAACGTGCAACTTGAAAAGTTCCACTTAAATTCCAGAACGAACAATAGACGGAGCATCACATAAATTCCCATCTCTGTTTGCAACTCAAAGTTTGAAAGTGGATGACATCCTTCCTCGCTCCTCAAATCCTTATAGGTCAATTCCGTATGATTTGTACTGTCCGTCAGTACAGTCCGTGCGTGGCGACAGGATTTGCAAGAAATGTCACAACAACTCCCTGCAATAAATCATGCAGAGGTGAATTCTTACAATGTATTTAATGACGTTTTAAGTAGCTTCACGCGTGTCGTGCATGAGCTCAAATTAAGATGGACTCGTCTTCGATCTACCAAAACCCCTACTAGCCCCAGTAGCAGCATTTTCCAAATAGCATTATTCCGTTTCCAGTCCACTGGTGTAGACAAAGTGAGGCTGAAAGGATCTTTTTCTCATCAAACTTACTTAGTGAGCAACAAACTTTCTACGCTTTTTCGTCCAGCGAACACTTTGAGTTTTGAAAGCGATTTTAGTTGACTCAACGTCCTTTTCTGGTGAGTACATCCGATTAACTTGATATTGATTCTTAATTTAAACTATGAATTTACTCAACGGCATGTTCCAGCAGATACGTGTGACAAGCTATCAGCAAGAATACAAATCCACAAAAATAAACTGTTAACACGATTGGTGAAAATAGATTTGTTTTTGTACGGGGAGTTAATGACGTTTGTAGTAATGTATAATACATTTTTTTTTTCTCGACATGCCTACTTTACAGATTTCGTAGTGATAACTTAACTTAAAGTTTTCTAGTTTTTGGTGTACCCTGATATAAAGTGAAAGTGTATCCCCCCCCCCCCCCAAGTGTTAATATGGTTGTGAAAATGATTGTCTTATTTAGGGGAGTTTCGATATCAGTTGATTTTATTTATGCAGCTGTCTGTTTCTGGTGGAAGATTTATATTTAGGCTTTTAATTTTATGGATTTATATTTCTGCTGACAGTTTGACACGTCAAGCAGAGCAGACAGCAAGATTCTCCGGCGTTTGATGAAAAAATAATAACACTCTTGTTTGATATTTTTATATATAGTTTTAACATATAAATATAAAAGAAAACATTGTTAATTTTGTAAAGAAGTTAATTTTTCTGCTAATTTTTTTAATTGTAATAATTTTGTGCTTAAGAATTAATTAAAAAATTTGTTTTATATATATATATATATATATATATATATATATATATATATATATATATATATATATATATATTAATATAAAGCTTATATTACAAACATAGTAAATTAAAGTTTATATTACATCAATAATAATCTCTTCTTTTGATTTTGAAGAATTGACCGCTACGATGGATAAAAGTAAAATGTTCCAGCGTATTTTTGAGGCGTACGTGATTGCATATCCTACAAAGAGCAGAAAGATTTGCCAAGAAGAAGTGGCTCAAAAAAGTGGAATGGAATAAAAAATGATGCAGATTTACAACTTAAAGTTGACTACTGCTTGAAAGAATTAAAAACAATTGCCGCCACAAAAAAAGGATCACTTCTGACGTTTTGGGCTAAGCAATCAGCAAATGCCGATACAAAAAGCTCCAAAAAAGTGCTTGTGGAAAACCCCAGAGAGTTCGGTGTCGCAGTCTGATGAAAAAATGACGTATGCTCAGGCTGATGATTCAGCGCCTACTACTAGCAAGTCAACAGGATCAAGAATGGTTACAGCCCAGATGCATTAGCAGTCAGAGATTGACATTCTGAATTCTGATCTCGTCGGCTTGTACGAACGACAGAAACGTGGAATGCTAACACTGGAACAGGATATAGAACTGAAATGGAAGAATAAGAAGAAGAGTGAATTGGAAAACCAGCTAAAGAAGAAGAAGGATGATCAAAAAAGATCACAAAAAGCAAGAAACGAGAAGAAAAGAAAATTGAATGCTCTGTTTGAAGAAAATCCAGAACTATTTTCATCTCTGAACGTCAGGGCCAAGCCTGGTAGGCCGAGAAATGAGGAAGATCAGCCGTTATTACTGGAAACTATTGTGGACATTGATATGCATGGATCGGCATCGCATGAAAGAAGGCAGAGCGATGTATACAGAAGCATTAAAACGTTAGATCAGCTGAGTGAACAATTAAAGCTGGATGGCTTTACAATAAGCAGAAGTGGGCTCTACCTTCGTCTTTTACCGAGACGCAGTTCATCTCTTGAAGGACAGCGTCATGTGTCAACGGTCCCAGTGAAACTCATTAGAGCACAGAAAAAGCACCATGCCAAACATATCGATGGTTTGTTTTGTACGGCAACAATAAAACACTTGGAAGAGTTGGCGTCCATGCTAGGACCGAACGACAAAGCTCGTGTTCCAATCGGGATGACCGCTGCTAACAAGCAAAGTCCATTGTTAATGCACGTCGAGTACAGAGTCAGCTTGCCTGACCATGATTGGGTTGTAGCCACAGGACACAAGCTAATTCCTTCTGTCTATGCTGGAATTCAAATTCTAGGAGATCGAGAAGCTGTTGGTTATTCGGGACCGACCTACATAGCAATCAGATCGGGAAAACACTCATCATCAGCATTCAGCCACGGACTTGATTTCGAAAAACTGCTTTGTCTCAAGGAGTTTGACGTCATTACAAGGAGTGGAATTGATCGTCTGGTGAAACTAATTTTAGTGTTGACAGTTGATGGTGGCCCAGACGAGAACCCGAGATACCAAAAAGTTATTAAGGTTGCAGTTCACAACTTTCTTCAAGGAGACTAGAAACCAGTGGAAATATACAATAATATTAAATACACTGCAGAGAAAAACATGATTCTGAAGCGTCGTGTGCGACCGTACTGCCAATATTGAGATATTGGCTTATCTTATAGGCGCTGAGTTTCCGTGACCTCGTATGCATATTTTCCGCGCCTATTCGGTTACTTTCGGAAAGTGACGTCATACTAGCAACTCCAGCATCCAGACCTAGTTGCAAGGTTCATTTCATATAGAGTACCATGCCATTTTGCGTTGCTTACGGGTGTAATAGCATACATAGAAAAGGCTGTGGAGTTCATTTTTTTTTTCTTTTCCAAATGATAAAGGGATAAAGAGTGTCTGGATACATTAATACAAGCGAGTCGATTTCAATGCAACACCATACAGCAATCCGTGCCCATTACATTTCACAAAGGAATGTTACCAGAGGGATCCTAAAAACATAGAACCTCTAGGATACACGAATGCTAAGCCTAGACTAAAAGTTGAAACTGTTCCAGACATACCATTGTATATTTTAAATCCTGGTAGAGTGTCAAACGTACGAGTTACGAAAAAAGGCAGAAGGCCGAGTAAGTACTAATAACAAATATGACAGCCCGACACCTGATCGTGCTGATGAAATGAGTAAATGTTTTTTTCTTCTTCAAGATTACAATCTAAATAAAGTCACCACTGTCCTATGTATAATTGAGATCTGACTTTAATCAAATGGAATTTTTGCTTAAAAAATAATAATAATAAGATTATTAACCCTTGACACGGTCGTGTTTTGAGAAAAACAATTTAAGTAATTTAAAAAAAAATATTAAAAAATTATTTTAAAAAAACACAACCTTTCAGTTTATGCCTATTACTCGTAAAATGTATAAACGGAAATCTGTAATGATTGGAACTGATATAAAACTGTCCCTTGGGCAGTTTAAATAGCAGCGATTAAAAGAAAAGAGATCCGATATAAAATCAAAGTTTCACATTAACTGGCTGACAATAGAAATTGGGTTGGAGGCGACTATTGACCCCACCTATTTGCCCCGATGTGCAATTTCTCCCTGTGATACGCCTTATTATACCCAAGGACAAGACCTTTTTTCATATTCTGGTCTGCATAATAGTTAGAGGTTAGAATTAAGTACACAAACATAATGGCAGTTTAACAAATTAACAATTATCCCTTATCATTGCACTTATGTTGTGAAAAGGACTGGCCCTCTGACATAATTCAAAGAAACCATGTGCTACAGCACCCATTAGTTTAAGTGTTAAGATATGTAACACTGTTTACTGAATTAAATATTTATTTTGAATTAGTTTTTTTAGAGGCACATATACTGCGTCGTATTTTTTTTATTCCTTCTTTTAATTTAATCATGGTAATGAAACTTTACATAGATGGTAGTGGAATGTCAGCTGTTAACTGGCCGAGTTTTTTTTAGGGCGGAAATGGAAATTTTGTTTGCAGAGAAAATTACGCATCCTTCATTGTGATAATTCATGGGTTTTAAACTAATTGGTGACAATTTTTTTTTTTTACAAGAAGTACTTATGTAGTAGTTAAATAATCTGAAATTTACGTGAATAATGTTTAATCTTAATCTATTCACTGAAGACAAAAACTGTCCTGTGATATTAATTATTTCTTCACTACAATATTCACAAGTGATAAAATAGAATATGACATTTGTGGACTGCACACTTGATGAAAAAATTATATATGGATTTTCTTCTTCTGAGAAATGAAAATTGAGAGACATATTGAAATAATCGGGAGTTAACTGCGAAAATCAAGAGAGATATTACGAGATAGGGAGGAAATACCTCCAAAATTGGAATTTATTTTCTTTCTTTCTTCTCTCGGCTTGAAAGCTAACATATATGAACTGTTCGGGTTTGTGGAATTTCAGTCAGGGCTAGTAAGTTTATTTAAGTCATCAGCCCGGGGCCTGTGCTTAAAACATTTCTTTCAGCACTGACCAGTACAGTAAGTACTCTGTTAACGAATCATGTATATACTTACAGATTTGTGAATACGCTAACTGTAGCATGCTTGTAAAATACACTGTAATTAAATCATAGAAAGGAAGTTTCTTAATGTTGAAATTAATTACGTATGATTTCCTCCTCGCAGATTTATTTGTGGGGTGTTGATTTTTTTTTGTGTGTGAAAAATTACTTCCGATGAAAACCGTTATCAATGGCCTCTCTCGCTTGCCATGTTTCTGTTTGTATACGAGGACTTGCTAGTATGACGTCACGAGACCACGTGATCTGCCGTCTCATTAAAACTCGGAAATACTCGGCAATTTACGGAATCATTGTATCTTCTTCGCAATATAATCAATATCCGCACACGATATTATATTTTTAAACATTATATTCGAATTAGAATTTGTAAAGAATTACATTTATAAAATAAAAATTTTCATTTCTAGTCTCCTTTCAGTACGATTTTGATGCTTTATTCATTGCTACCAATGCTCCAGTAAGGAGTGCATTTAATAGGGTCGAGAGAAAAATGGCTCCGCTCAGTAAAGAACATACTGGATTAATATTACCACATGACCGCTACGGTAATCATTTAAACGAAAGAGGAATTACCATAGACACTGATTTAGAGAAGAAGAATTTTCAATTTGCAGGAAACACTCTAGCTGAAATTTGGTCACAATTGATAGTCGATAATTTTCCGACAGTAGCCGAATTCATCGATCCAACAGAATCTGAGCTCGATGAAAAACAGATGTTGTCCAGAGATCAGAAATGGTATGACATCCACGTGCGAACAAGCCAATACTTGACACAAATTGTAAAATGCACCGACAACAAGTGCTGTTCGAAGCCAAGAAGTTCCTATTTCAGTGTTGTAACAGATAGATTTCTCCCTCCTCCTGTACCAGTTGTTCAAACAAGCGAAGGTCTGAAAATTCCAGAACGAACAATAGACGGAGCATCACATAAATTCCCATCTCTGTTTGCAACTCAAAGTTTGAAAGTGGATGACATCCTTCCTCGCTCCTCGCTCCTCAAATCCTTATAGGTCAATTCCGTATGATTTGTACTGTCCGTCAGTACAGTCCGTGCGTGGCGACAGGATTTGCAAGAAATGTCACATATACTTCGAGTCGTTAGTTATGCTGCGTAGTCATTCTTTAACACACAAGGTGGAATCAATAATTCCACCCAAACGCATCAGACCACAGAGAGTTGCTGCACGTCGACAACGTGAACTAATGGTTGTAATCGCAAACGAAGAAAATGGAGAGAGTGCAGATTGGATGGACGAAGAAGATCTTGATCTGAATGGAATATCCATTCCACAGGATGAAGAGATCCAAGCTCTCCCTATTTATTCCATGAAGGAACATTTTGCTTCACCATGGGAAAATGGAGAAGCTTAAATTTTGTATTTTTTGACTTGTAAATTGTTATTAAATTTAAACACTATGTTTTTATTTTTTCTTGAATAGGGAGTCATCAAATTGTGTACGGTTTTATGTAACCCATATATTGCTGTTGAAGGAGGCTCTCGAAGGATGGGTAGTCAATGCGTGGTGGCTCCTAGACTAATTGATGAGAGCTGTGGAACTGAAATATAGTATGATTACAAAATGAGCACCACAAGACACATTCCAGTTTTCAATCAATATTATTCAATACCACTATTTGAGTGAAATCAATAATTCAATACCACTATTTGAGTGAAATCAATAATTCAATACCACTATTTGAGTTAAATCAATAATTCAATACCACTATTTGAGTGAAATCAATAATTCAATACCACTATTTGAGCGAAATCAATAATTCAAAACCACTATTTGAGTGAAATCAATAATTCAATACCACTATTTTAGCATAATCATTATTATTCAATACCACTATTTGAGCGAAATCAATAATTAAAAACCACTATTTGAGTGAAATCAATAATTCAATACCACTATTTGAGCTAAATCAATAATTCAATACCACAATTTGAGCAAAATCAATAATTCAATACCACTATTTGAGCAAAATCAATAATTCAATACCACTATTTGAGTGAAATCAATATTATTCAATACCACTATTTGAGTTAAATCAATATTATTCAATACCACTATTTGAGTGAAATCAATAATTCAAAACCACTATAAGAGTGGAAATCAATAATTCAAAACCACTATTTGAGTGAAATCAATAATTCAATACCACTATTTGAGTGAAATCAATATTATTCAATACCACTATAAGAGTGGAAATCAATAATTCAATACCACTATTTGAGTGAAATCAATAATTCAAAACCACTATAAGAGTGGAAATCAATAATACATGCAACTTACTTGTGGATAAAAATACATTCATATATTCTTTTAAAAATTCTTTTTATTGATCACCTTTGGTGATAACATCATACAGTTTATATTAATTTATAAATCCTTTACTTTGATTACTCTCAGTAATAGAATCAAACTTTGTTCGTATTTGTGTATCCATGGTGATCGGTCATATTTGTTTATAAATTTCACGCAATGATTCTCGTTTAATTACTTGTTGAAATTTGTTGTTTTGAATAGATCCATTTAGGAATTATATCCCATATTTGCATCAGTTGTTGAACTTGGTGTGCATCATTCTGTTAAATTTATTATTTTACTTCATGCACAAGAGTATGGTGCCATGTTGATGTTCAATTATGTTCTAAACATCTCATTCACAAAATTGCTCTAATTGTCTGTGCTTAATCCAATCCCAACCTGTCTTCATTCTATTAGAACTTGATACATTATCTTTTGGTGATAAAAACAGGCCAACAGGACATTCATCCACAACAGTTCCTTTCATTTCAACAGTTTGAAGTGCTTCATCTTTCTTTTATAATGTATGGTTTCAACAGTTTGCAGTGCTTCATCTTTCTTTTATAATGTATGGTTTCAACAGTTTGCAATTCTTCATCTTTCTTTTATAATGTATGGTTTCAACAGTTTGCAATTCTTCATCTTTCTTTTATAATGTATGGTTTCAACAGTTTGCAATGCTTCATCTTTCTTTTATAATGTATGGTTTCAACAGTTTGCAATGCTTCATCTTTCTTTTATAATGTATGGTTTCAACAGTTTGCAATGCTTCATCTTTCTTTTATAATGTATGGTTTCAACAGTTTGCAATGCTTCATCTTTCTTTTATAATGTATGGTTTCAACAGTTTGCAATGCTTCATCTTTCTTTTATAATGTATGGTTTCAAAAGTTTGCAATGCTTCATCTTTCTTTTATAATGTATGGTTTCATAATTTTGTTACATTTTGCCATTCCTATGGTTGAGTTCTAAACAACTATTTCACATATGAAATATAGGTATGTTGTTTCAAATCTCTGTTCTCAAAATTGTCTCTCAGTATTTTTTAAACTGTTGTAGCTTGATCTTTTTTGGTTTTTGTGTGTGATTTTTATGGTAAAACGCCATTTTTCAGTACAATATAGGCTATATACATGGCGGCCAGTATTAATGGCGGAGGAAGAACCCGGAAAGAACCACCTACCCACGACAAGCTACTGGCAAGATTTCTCACATACCCACATTGGCCGAATCTGAGACTCGAACCAACGCAGAGGTGAGATGGCTGTGATCCGTAACGGACAGCGCTTTAGACCACTTGGCCACTCAGGGTCCCTAGCTTGATCTTGTAAAATTTACTAGACCTTCAAGTTGGACTTGAAATTTAGCTATATACAAATGTGATTATTCCTTCCTCATAAACACTGTTTTTACCCATCTGGCTATTAGGACTGTTTGATTAACTTTCATGCACTAGTAACTTTGTGTTTAAGAAACGAATATCAAATAATAGAAAACATAAGTGCACTACACTATATGAATTAAACATTTAAATTGTCAATGAACAAAGCATTGATTTCATAAATCTAAGACGAAGATGAGATTGATGTTAACACACATACTACAAATACTTATTGTGACACAAATATAGGTTTAGAAAAGATCAAACTGATAAATTCTGAAATTGTGAAGTAAAGCTAAAATGAAACCCACATATTAATTCTTGAAAAGGTGCCAGAAATGACAAATGTTATATTCAACTCATGATATTTCCACTGTTAATGACCGTGACCTTTGAGCCATGGAGTTAACTAGTGTCTAACAGGGATCAAGTTTCATTATAATGTCTACAGAGGTTAAAAAGCGAGTTTGGATAAAGAAACAGTCCACTAACTTCCATTATTCTACATTTAAATGTTGTTACAAGGGCTTTGAACACATGATACTTGAGCTATTTAAAAGGATAAAATATGGATTCAAATATGTTCCTTGGGTCAGAATTTATACCTGTATATGGAAGGTGTCACAGATTTATATTTTCCCTTGCTGTATTCTTGACCTAGAGGCAGGGACTATGGCTATGGTATGTGACATACATGCCAATCATGATATGTAATTAGTTCTATGGCTATGGTATGTGACATACATGCCAATCATGATATGTAATTAGTTCTATGGCTATAGTATGTGACATCCCAATCATGACATGTAATTAGTTCTATGGCTATGGTATGTGACATCCCAATCATGATATGTAATTAGTTCTATGGCTATAGTATGTGACATCCCAATCATGATATGTAATTAGTTCTATGGCTATGGTATGTGACATACATACCAGTCATGATATGTAACTAGTTCAAGTTTCATTAAAGTATCTTCTGAGGTTCAAAGCTGTACTTGAAAGATTCAAGTCAGAGTTACATTTTCCCAAGCAGTGACCTTTACATATAGAGGATGTGGCTATAATATGCACAAGTCTATACATGATATATAACTGGCAAAAGTTTCATTAAAACATATTCATTCATTCAAAAAGTTCAACTCTGGACTCACATTTTGCTCTGCTGTAACTTTGACCTTGGGGCTGAGGCATTGCCATGGCACAACACATGAACAGGACATGTTATAGACAAGGCCAAAATTTCACTACAATATATGTAGTGGTTTAAAAGTTATACTTGCAGCAAGAACACAACAGAATTATATTTTCCACTGCCATGACCTTGATCTTAAGGTATGGGGTTTGGCAATGAATGGTTCATACTGCACCATTTTGAGAAGATTTACACCTGTGAGCAAACCTTCATTAACAAATTTTCAGTGGTTTGAAAGTTATATTCCTGACAGATTGTCCAAGAGACAAGAGACTGAATCATGTTTTTCCTTGCAATAAACTTAACCTTCAGGCAGCAAAAGGGTTAGTGTATATAACATATTGCCATGATATATATATTTGTTCTTAGTTACATTGTCCTCATCAGTGGTCAAGTAATACACTGGACAAAGTTCACAGAAGTATTTATTCCCTTTCCATGTTCTTGACCTACAGGCATGGCAGTGGTACATGATACAGTCTAATTATAAGTTGCTTTGGTCAAGTTTTACAAAATCTCTCCGGGGCCCCGAGTGGCTGAGTTGTCTAAAGCGCTGTCCATTACGGACCACTGCCATCTCACCTCTGTCTGCGTGTGTTCGAGTCGAAGATTCGGCAAATGTAGTTATGTGAGAAAGCTTGCCAGTAGCTTCTCGTGGGTCGGTGGTTCTTTCCGGGGGTTGTCCGGGTTCTTCCTCCACCATTAATACTGGCCGCCATGTATAGCCTATTCAGTGCTGAAAAATGGCGTTAAACCATCAAAAACAAAATCTCCCCAAAAAGTATAAATTCATGGGATGGACATGTAAATGTTGATAGATGAGTGGAATATGTATGACATGTAAATGTTGATAAATGAGTGGAATATGTATGACATGTAAATGTTGATAGATGAGTGGAATATGCATGACATGTAAATGTTGATAGATGAGTGGAATATGCATGACATGTAAAAGTTGATAGATGAGTGGAATATGCATGACATGTAAAAGTTGATAGATGAGTGGAATATGCATGACATGTAAAAGTTGATAGATGAGTGGAATATGCATGACATGTAAAAGTTGATAGATGAGTGGAATATGCATGTCATGTAAATGTTGATAGATGAGTGGAATATACAGGACCAAAAAAAGGAATAGATAGACCAAAATGATAACAAATATCAATCGTTTATATGTATTATGGCATTTTATGAGAAATGGGTGTTTTTACAAAAGAGTATAAAAATAAGGAAGGATACTAACCTAAGTACACCTACTAACCTATCTAAATAAACCCTACACACAGTTCATACTGTATGTTACATGATGTACATAAAAATTAATGCATAAACAGACCATAGACATTAAGAATGATAGAAAAGAAATACTGGTAGATTGATTAATACATCATTGGAAAAACTGCTAAATATTTAGATATTCAAGGGAATAACAGAGAGGCAGAAAATGTCATTTTACTTTTATTTGCTTTATTTTGTACGATACAATTTTTACGATCATCTAAGTTTCTGGATGGGATAAATATCTCCAAGTATATAAATTTTGTAGAGTTACATATTGCTTAACACATAAACATTAATAATCACACATTTAAAGCCATTTACACTTTGCAAAGAGGGAAACAATTTCACAATATACATGATGTAAACCTACTTCTATTTCATAATATTTATTTTCTAATACTTTTTCTAAAGAATCACATCTATAAATAAATGGTGTTCTATGTTTTATGAATCTGATTCAGAAATCTGATGTACATACATACAATAACAATCCCTATAATTTGTTTTGAGGAATGCTGAAACATATGAATGAAAGACAAAAGAAAATAATATTATACTCAGATTGTTAAACAATGTCCAGATTTTGACTGTCAATAAAGATGATTGTTGGCAATCATGAATGCAACTCTTTTTGGCATAAATATTAAAATACGAAAATATACTGGGCTCTGCCTAAAAATCACTGCATTAAGTGGAAAAACTTGCTGCTTGATAAATTTTCTTGAATTATACAAACAAATAATAAAGTACAAAAAGTTTTAAGATGGAAACAACACATACAAGATAACAAAATAAACTCAGCTCAAAGAATTCTAGTTTTTTCATTGACTTTGGTACAAAATAAAAACTGAGCTAAAGCTCAACTTTTCAATTCTAATTGCAAAAACGTTTCACATTATGATATTTTTTGGTCAATATTCTTATTTTCTGTGGTTAAAATATCCATTTTGGTGCAAAAGTAACATTTTACTGAGACATCTTAAAGGAAAACGCTAACAGCCTGAACAGATAATTCCTATCAGTAGAAATAGGGCACAGCCACAAAACTCCAATGCATTTTGTGATGCTATGTTGTAAAAATTGTTAGTGATACCAACCTGATTTGCTCTGTCCATTACTTATGCAAGAAGATCAACCAATTCTATTTCTTGATAAGTCATGTATTTATGACTGGAATAGTGATTTAATGACACATCAGAACACTCCTGGCTATTGCAATGCTGTGCAAAAGAAAAAGACATCCTTTGGCAAAATCCCAGAAAGATAAACACCCTCCAACCAAAAAAGTCAACACACACCATGGCAAAATTGCAAATGGTAACGATGCTACAAAAACTCACCTCAAGAAGCATACAAGACCAAGGAAAACAAAAAATAAAATCCATACAGTATAAAGTCAAAACCTCTCTTAATACAATTCTCAGCCTTTCAAAAAGCAAAGGACATTATCAGTTGGAACCTCTTCTAACATGCAGTAGGGTGCAAAAGACCTATTCTATGCATCTGAACCTGTGGGACTGATTTGTACTACAAATCAAGACATGCATCAGGTGTTACATTAATAAATATCTGACAAGTCGCATGTTAATTCAATAGGTAATGAACTTAGCTGATGAGTAGAGCCAAATTCCTATATTTTCCATATCTACTCAGTTTAATCGCAAAAGAACAAATGGGTTGAATCAGTCTTTGGTTTTAAAATCTGATTCTGAGAAAATTCAGTTTTCACTGGACGATCGATTGTTTCATACATTCATGATCCCTCTCCTGCATGTCCCTCTAATGTTTCATCTTTTGCGAGCCCGGTAACTGCGATTAGAGTGACCAAAATAACCTGGTGTTTCATTACAAATTTTGTATTAAGGTCTAGTTTTACTCTACAGATAGGTAAAGGTATGTATAAGTATTCAACCAAATTCACCTATTCAAATCAAACCGTTAGGTTTTTTTTAATAAAAAGAAATTACAAAGTTATGTCTATACAATAAGATCACAAGTCTTTGCACAGAATAAATCAAAAACAATCATACAGCCATTACAACTGACAATACATTTGTAAAAAATCTTTGTGACACAAATATGCATTGGATTTCTTATTGCGATAAAGATATGAAACTATATTTAAATTTAGAAAGACTCAATGATGTTTACATAATATTAAAAAATATGGTCAACAAGTTACCTCAAACAAAACAACAATACTGTTCCTGGATTCTATGAAAGGCCTTCACAATAGCTGAATAAAATACATTTCCTATCACTAAAATAAATATATTTCATGTTCCTTCCAAACTGTTTGGTAGACAGTGTAATTATTTTAATATTTCAAATCCACAAGAAAATTGATATTAATAATGGAAATTTTTGGTGGAAAAGTCATAAAAGATATATTTACAAAAGAAAACAATCGATGTTTTTCTTTTGCCAAAATAAAGTAGTACTTCCTATCTATGAAACAGAACTACTCTGTGGTAAGAAGAATAAGTGTGTTAAATGTAGATCAGAAATAATAATAATAATAATAATGAATACTGTATATTGCGACTAATCTTACGAAGCTCTAAACACTTTACACCATCAATAATGATATGACTACACTACAGAACAACAAATGACAAAAACAATGAAATTGGAAAACATAAAAACATGCTGAAAACATGTAAGATACAAAACATGATAAGGTCGCTAAGTTTGTCCCTGCAGTTGTAACAGGTGAATCTTAAGAGCACTCTTAAAAGGGACCACTGTGTCTTTGTGTCTAATTTCAATGGGCAATTCGTTCCACGTTGCCGGGCTCTGGTGTGCAAACAAACGTTGTCCATATGTCCAAATAACAACATTGTTCCACAACAATTTTGTTCACTTGATGTTTGACTAATAAACAAAGAATACATCAATCAAATAGTTTACCATTTTCTGTTGGACAAGTAAAAACATGTTGATGCCAAGTGAAGTTTTACAATAGCACTGGTTAGTCTCTGTGATGTTTTACAATGGCAATCAAATGCCAATTTTGCAGTGTCATTCATTTTAGACTGGTTCCATACTGCTGGACTGGAACAAAGTTTTGAATTTTATTGTTAAGTTAATAAAGAATTAAATAACCAGTTTGTAAAAAAAGCAGCAATGGTTGCCAAAGATCAATGCACAACTTGTGAGAAAAAAAACATTGTTGTGGAAGGATACCAGTATTAGCTAATCCGGATCATACACGTGACCTTATTTTGTAACTTTGCAGTAATCATGCTGCAGAGACTGTAATAAAGGTACAATCTTCTTGCCTTATTTTAGTTGTCACACACTACAACTCCTCGGACAACAAAATCAGACTTCCTCATTTTCAGCAAAATATCAATTCTGTGTTCATATTACTGTAATGTCATAGTTTTTAGTACATCTTATATCTCAAAACAGGCATGCATAAAAAATTCAGCCAAAAAATCAGACCATGTAAAAATGACGTAAAGACAACTGTAAGTAATATTAACCTATGTCTACCCTCCTTAATGGTGCCCTCGCAAGTTTTGAACTTTGCACAGGATTAAAAAGTTGAAGAAAAGAATTCCCCAATTACAACAAAAAAAAAAAAAAGGGAATATGTATATCTTGGAGAGAGTGTAAAGACATTTTTCTTTATTCTGATGTCTGAATAATAGAGGTTGATATGGGATTTATGATACAAAACTGGGCCCTACTTCTGATATTTGAATGATAAAGATCAACACGGGATTTAGAGTACAAAGCTGGACTTACTTCTAATATGGATCTCTATGAAAACTGCTGCATATTTTTTATTCCTGAACTGTGGAGGGGCAAATTATAAAAATATTAGTCAATATATTTGTTACTGTTTTTGCAATTTTAAAATTTCTAAGTGCAATTTCAGCAAGTATAACTACACCATGAAAAATCACTCAATATTACACAAGGTAAAATTATGTGAATTGTTCATAAGCATTTTGCTTCAATCTGTATATCTTTCCTAGTGATAAAAAAGTAAAGTCAGTGAAACTGAAATAGGTATATGCTAACTTTCTCTACAACACTAGAGTTCTTGACCAACCAGTATTGCCCCATAATGTCCTCTCTTTCTGTGATGTCCCTAAAACCCCAGAGTGGACCCCATACATTGGTAGATCAGGTTCTATGCTGCTCTCTTTAAATCATGAGACTAACAGGGGAAAAATACCTTAGTTTAAATCAAATTTCAAATCTGATACACAATTAAAGATATATCAGAACAAAAAAAAGTTTTCAATATTGTGTACAAAACTAGGAAGTCATTAAAATGAAAGATCTTAAATATAATGAAAGAAACAGGATTTTAATGTGAACTGCAATTCAAAGAAGAAAACATGTATAAAGAGACACTTTGATAGGTAAGCCCTACAAAAGTGAATAACAAATTCTAATTCAATCAACAAAGAGACATTAGATGCATGTTTCAAAGTAAATGAAGAGCTTAAATATACACAGCATTCTTACAAGTGTATAATAGTGACACAAACATTTAATTTGAAATTTAGATTTTTGATAAATTACATACAATTCTTAATGTAATAAGCTTTCAATTAAAAAAAAATTAGCTTTTAATTTTGATATTTTAAAAATAAAAAAATTAAAAACCACAATTCAAATAGTGCACCATCCATACCGATGAATTGCATTTAATCAAACAATGTTGACTTGAATGTCAAAGACTGGTTTTAGACCCAGCTTTACGTCTATTATTATATACTCAATCAAACTGACTCCTACCACTTATTATATACTGATCCTCTTTCATTTTTCAGTAATCAAGCATCTCAAACGTGTCATCCTCAGTACAATTTAATATAGTGTTTAATGGTTTTCTTAAAAATGAAAGAAAAGACAGCAAGAGGCTTTTGGAATTCTTAAGCATAAAATATAAAGCTTTTAACTTTCAATCTTCAAAATTTAAATAGCACCTACCCTAGAAAGTGTTAAATAAAATATGGACAAACATTAAGAGAAGTTAAAGCATGAATGTCACAATATCTAAAATATTAAATATTTAGTATAAATATCATTTCCAATGAATTCATAACAGTAATATATACACAACAAATTTCCTTTATCTTTGGTGACCAATCAAAAAGAAGCGAGTTTCTGTAGAGTATATTACTTGCTGTATAACATTTAACATAGTAAATACTGATAAACAAAATATTTAAGAAGAACATCTGGAACACAAATTAATTCTTTTCTCACCCAATGCACAGTATCTTCATCAATATAAATTGACAAACTATTTCCAAATTTGATAAATAGAAGGCTAATGAAAATAAACTCTATAAATTGGAATTGGGAATACAACAAATACCATTGCTTACTTGTCTCGTCTGCTTCACGGTGGGTTTTATGAGGATTTCTTTGATCAACTTGCTAAACTGCTCGAGTCTCAACAAGACAAAAAATATACATGAGAAAACTTGTAGCTTTTAAAACTTAAAATCCCCAACAAACACTAGATACAAAACTGAATTTCTTTATCTGAGAGTAAATACCCAAAGATATTTACCAACTAAACAAGCAACCATGAATAGTACACCAACCTTATATTTAATAGTAACTATAAGGATGCATTAGGAAAGCAGACTAATGAGATTATGGATCAATGGGTCTCAATGACCCAAGCATGTGGTGTTGAACTAAATGTACTGCACAAAAAACTATATCTCCTTATATACAGACCCTGAACTTTGACTTCAGGACTTTGAATCTATAGGTATTTTCATAGTATTTATTCTAAAATAAAAGTTATTATGCAAAAAATCACATTTTTCTATCGGTAAAAATGACTTTAATCTTTTGGCCCCAATACAAAAAAGACCTTTTCTAAATATGATGAGCCTGCCAAAGAGCTTGTAAAGTTATTGTTAAGAAACTTTATCACAGGGACCCAGATCTCAAAATAGACAGTTTTATTTCTTAGCTAAAGCCTTCCACAAAGCTTAGTTTAGTCTGTGATGAAGAACTGACGTTACTGTGTGGAAGCCATTTTTTTTCTCTTACATTCAGTGACCTTGGACATAAAATGTCTGACCTAGGCACAAGCCATTCATAATGTTTGGTAAAGGTAGATGGTGTAAACTAATGTTATTGTGCGGACAAAATAAAGGTAACTAACAGATGTACAAAATGGAGAGCATCAACGTAAGATGTTCTGCCTATGCTGGGCATGGCAAAATGTCAATATGAAGAAAAAAATGCATGTTCACAAAGATCCACAGATGACAAGCTTATCATTCCTATACTGTCAAATATAACAACAAAATAAATAATTTCAAACATTTTCATCATCACTGTTGAAAAAAGCTCTACAAACAGGGGTGTGTGTTTGTTTACAAACTTTTAAATGGTTCAAAAAATGTCACAAAACTTCAAAACTATTGTTCGGTTTGACATTGTACTGGCTATGGTAACTTACATGAAAATACAAACAGAAATGTAACTATAATCTAAAACATCACAACATGCAAAAGCTAGCAACAGTTTTGTACTTTGTGGCAGCTCAGTCATTTTTCTTCTCTTCATCTAACTTAGGGGGAGGTAATTCATCTGGAGGAGGTACCTCCTCTGGTTCATCCAACTGTTCTGCATGAAGAGCATTTCCATTTTGTTCTAGCATCTCCTGACTGGTGCCAAATTCATTTACTCTCTTGGGATCAATTCTGTAAACCCATCTCTGATACAGGTAGATGAAAAAGATTACATCTGTAAAGATAGAAGATAATGGGTAAATCTAAATTCCTGCTATCTAACAAAACAGAGCTAACTTGAATCCTCAAACCAAGTCTAGACCCTAGTAATAGTTGAAATAATTTCCTCCATTACTGCTAAAACTTAATTATTACAGGTAGTCAAAACTATACACAAATAAAGTAAAATATTAAAGTAAAAATTGACAACAACAATAAAGTGTCCACTGATCCCTAATACTTTCAGGTATATTATTTCAAACAATTATGATTTAAACCAGAAAATTTGGGGTAGTCAGTGATGGTAAAGCTTAGCGTGCCTTTAAATAACACACAGGCTGATAAGCAAACGAAGATGTGTAAACTGACAGACTTGTTTCATTTATGTACTTGTTTTACAACTGACTTTCTCTGCTGATATTAACAAAGGTATTGACCTGGGACAAAAAACAGTGCCTTGGATCTCACTAGGCTTTTATGTTCCTGGAGTTCTTACTTCATGTGTTTCAATAAGAATAAAAGTCTTATAAACTAGCAAGTTCAAATGTTAATTTACATCAACATATTCTAATCTCATTTTAAGATGCATTATTCTGTATACATGTCCTTTATTCCGAAGACTGCTGTCTTGATTGTTAAAAGTATGTCCCACTTCTGCCCTGTCATTTAAGATGTATTGTTTTCAAATCGGGGTAGAAAAGCTTGATATAACCTGTGTGCACTAAAGAACAATTTAATCATGGTCTAAAAGTTTACATTTGTAGCAACTTTTAGCGATCCACTGGGATGTAAACCTAACATTGTCTCAACAGTAAGGAACTAACAGATATAAAGTTGACAATAATTCAGTAATCTATTTATATTGAAGTGATAGAAACAATATCTGAAACTGAAATATCACATTCCATAATTCAGAAACTGTGAAAGGTTTCACTAAAAAGGATTCATTGGAAAACTAAATATGCAGAGAGACCAAAAGCAACCACAGCAATTTTTGATCAACTCCAACTTATAACGAGTCTGTCAGTGTTCTTGTTTCTGAAAGT
The DNA here is from genome assembly GCA_029339505.1 of Unio delphinus. Lineage (NCBI taxonomy): Eukaryota > Metazoa > Mollusca > Bivalvia > Unionida > Unionidae > Unio > Unio delphinus. The sequence goes on from JAQISU010000162.1 coordinate 2,773,082, forward strand.
CATTAGAAGATTAAAAATGAGGATTTTGGAGATGTACTGTAAAAAGCAAATGATATCACAGGAGAATGGTAGATTCCATTTTTCATGGTATAAAGAGAGAAATAACAGCCAATGTAGGTGTGTGAAAAAGATTGCTAGTAGCTCACCATGGGTCATTAGTTCTTCAAGGGTTTTTTCAAAATTCTTCAAAGCAACAATATCAGCCTTTGTGCACATTCCCAATTGTAAAATTCGCTGCACAATACTGTACAAAAAGCATAATGTACACTGATGTTTGATGGCTGAATGCAAGGCCAAATTTTAGTGTACTCCAATCTATGCTTCACTATTTGTGGAATATAAATCTTTTTCCTTGGAGGTGAAAACATTTTAACTGCAGTGTAGCTTAATTATGAAATGGTATTGTTCTAGAAAATGAAATGTCGAATGGTGAATGATTAGTGGTGTTTGCGCATGAGTGAAAAACTGAACTCAAAACACTTGAAAAAGCTGTCATGATGTAGTTTCTCAACCTCCATGTGCTTTCTGCTACCAAAGTATTTCCTCACATCCCTACAACCATGCCCAATGCTAAAACTTGTTGCACACTGTGTATTCGGTATTTCATGGGACGATACACTGCCAATTTTTGGTATATTCCAAACTAAACTTCACTTTCTGTGCAATACATATCTATTTCCTTGGTGGTGAAGACATTTTCAAGATGTGATGCCGATGGTAATGGTAAAAAAGTGTTGGTGGCAAATATGCAGAGAAAAATTCTGGTTAAAAAGCATTTGTTAAACTACTCTCATATATACTGGCTCTAGTTTGACTAATATAGCAACTTGTAGTACTTGACCAGTTTGGCAACTGCCAATATCGACTAGCACTTAATTAGAAAATTTAAAATAATTAAGAATTGGGGAATTCGTGATTTTTTGGCATGCCATATGAATCCATGAACCGCTGTAGAAAGTCATGAAATACATGCAAAAACTGTGAGGGTCAGCAGCTATTTTGAACCCATGCAGACAGAGGTGAGATGGCAGTGATCTGTAACGGTGAGCACTTTAGACCACCCAGCTACTTGGGGACCCCTAAGACACATGTGTTTTGATATAGCCATAATTAAATGAAAAACATTTCCTACCCTATTTCAGGTGAAAATGAGTTAATATGGGGGTGGAATCAAAGTGTCCTTCTTGCCTTGAATCCTAAAGATGAATAGGTCCAAAAAGTTTTAGAACTCTATATGCTAGAGTTAAATCTAGTTAAATGCAAAAACTATAGAAGACATCTCAAGGATAAACAACAATAAAAATGTATAAGAAAAGTGGTATCTTCTGTAACACTGAAGCTTAGGGAACATTAAGACAAACATTCTTAAATATCACCTATAGTGATATGTCTGGATTTCAATCATCTGACAATTCTTTTGTTAAGAGTAATTCTTCATTGTTTTCTCATATATATAAAGAAAAATACTCAAATTCATACTAAACATCTGAAAAGTAATTACCATCTCTTAAACATCCTATTCTGTAGAGCGTTGGCATTTTTATGACGAAGGCAAATATATCATCAATAAATGTATTGAGGGCCTTGTAGGTCATCATTCTCCATGGTAAGTGTGCCACTGATTTCAGTTTGTAGTTGATGAACAGCTGGGGTGTCATCATGATGAAGCCTGTGATGATACAAAACATTATTCTAAATTCTACTGTCTAGAAAAGAAATAAAACAATCAATGAATGAATATCAATGACTGCTGTAAATTGATTTACTATGTAATATGTAAGCAGAATTACCAAAACACTAAATTATCAAACTATGATTAAATTTATGAATACAAATTTCTTTTATAAAGAACTAGTGAAAAAACTTGACATATTTGTATAAAAGAATTAGTTATCATCTCAATGCAAACTGGAATTCTGTTGCAAGGTTGCAAAATCACAAAAGGGTCAAACAAACTTTATATATGTTATACAATACATTTTCATGTACTGGAAACATCTTTATGAATTAGTCGTCCACAGCATTAATGTCTGACAAAGAAACAATAGTTCTAAATGTTATTATGGTAGGTGTAGCTAAATGGATAAGCAAATCAATGTCACGCTGATACAATGATATCTGAGAACTATGACTGTTTTCCAATTGCTCATAGTGTGCACCTGCCAAAACCTTTGATCTACCAGACATATCATATAACATACATGACTGTGTTAAAAAGTATTCAGTACCAACCACTAAACCACATGAAATTGACATTTTAAGGACTGAAAATCACTGTACAGACTAGCAGTAAATGTTTCTTTAAAATTCTGATTAAAAACAGAGATAACAGTTATGAGGAATATAGGTATCTAATACTTATTTGCTTACCAAAAGTTAGAAGGAAGCCATAAAGCATGTTCAGAACCCAGGAATACCAGCTTTTGTGTTCTTGATAAATTAAGGAGTATATACTGTAACATATCAGCAATGGAAACAAAATCCAAGACAGGTATTTGAATGCCATCTGCAAAAAAATAAGTTGATAAAGGCATTGATAAATAAAAACATATGTAAACAAAGCTAATACATCAAACTGGTAGAAGACATGAATTTTGGTCTGGGACTTGAGAAGACACTGCTGGACTAGATGAGCCCAAGTTCAATGTGGTTCATTCTGTTTAACAAGTTCAAGGTCTGTGTGTTTTATTTACTGGACTGGATGAGTCCAATTTTGATGTGGTTCATTTTGTTTAACAAGTCCATGGTCTGTGTGTTTTATTTACTGGACTGGACGAGTCCAATTTTGATGTGGTTCATTCTGTTTAACAAGTCCAAGGCCTGTGTGTTTTATTTACTGGACGAGTCAAAGTTCGATGTGGTTCATTCTGTTTAACAAGTTCAAGGTCTGTGTGTTTTATTTACTGGACTGTACGAGTCAAGTTCAATGTGGTTCATTTCTGTTTAACAAGTCCAATAACTGTGTTTTATTTACTGGACTGGATGAGTCCATGTTGAATGTGGTTCATTCTGTTTAATGGAACAAGTCATTGTTATGAAAGAAAGCATCCAAGCCCATCATACTGGATGCGTGTTTGTGCATGCGCATGTGTGTGCTTGGACAAAGCCTGCCTCTGGCTTTGAGACCTAGCAGAAGGACTGGAGTAAAATGGTGACTATGTTTTGTGAACAATCTCTTCTGAACTTTTTGTGAGAAGTGTTGAATCTTACTGCATGGGTCTCTTTAGATCTCTGTAATGATGGGAACTCGAGAAAATGGATGAGAGTTTTTCAAAGTGGTCTGGAAGCCCTCCAAAACAATATGATGGGAGCCTGGACCAGTAATAGACTTTTTCTATTTCTTGTCTGGTATACTTCTATGGGTGTGGAAATCGGTAGGATAAGATTTTTAAAACTAATTTTGGTGCCAGTTATGTATAATATGCTTGGAATCTGGGTCAGATCCAGTGCTTCACCAGTCATGACCAGGTGTCGGGGACTAGGATCAGTGACATCTTGAAACTAGCAATGGGTATACCAGGAAAATTGATCATCATATCTGATGCAAGTGCCAGATGTACCTGTCATTTATGTTACCTGGGTTAGAGCCAGTGCTGGAACATTGGGACTAGGTGTCAAGTGTCATATCTGAAGCTAGGACAAAGCATGTCAGGAAAAGAGATCATGGCACCTGATTTAGGAGCTGAAGGTGTAGGTTGAGAATCTGCTAGAGTTATAGTTGTTCAAAGACATGTAGTGTCAGGTGCCAAAGCCCAGAACTGGATATCTCATGAAAGATAGCCAATGTCAGTACTGGATAAGTGTGTTGACTGGATACCTACTACTGTATAGGCTACCATACTATGCTGGTATTGGTCAATGGCACTGTTGGGTCACGTGGAGTCCACAACCTTCAATGTGCATTTCCTCACCCTTTTATTTGCATCAAGTTTAGCACTGCTGGTTGCCATACATTTTCTAGCCACTGACAAGTATTACATGAAATGTACCACATACCATCAGTTACGCCCGTTTTATTGACACCTGGAAATATGAAAGGCATAAAAAATGCAGAGCTGCCAATCCTCCAGGCTCACAATTCGTGAAAATGGTGATAAACATTCGTAAATTGTGACATAAATTTGTGAAGTTATCATAGAGTCCATGAATATTTGTCAGAACAAATTAATACACAGCAAATGTTTGGCAAACTAAACTTCTTATTACTATTCTGAGCTTCCTCTGACCCTTACCACACCATTTTTTATATTTGGACATTTATGTTGGGGTATAGGGTCAGAGTCCATTCCCTATGAAAAAATTGGAATTTGCCGACACCATTTGGTGTCGGCATGGGGTGACCTCTTACTAACTGGCCCAGCAAACTTGAACAAATCTTTCGAGATATAATTGCTTGAAATTGATAGGAATACGATTTATTTTCTAAAAAATCATGAGCATAGAATTAGTCTTGTTTTTAATCCGCTGACAGGAGAGACAAAAATATGTTGTTGCTGAAATCTGACCTGGATCTGGCTATTTTTGTTCAAGTCACATGACTAAAAATCTCGCAACCTGTAGGTCAATGTGGTCATATAGATGCATGATATGGACAATAAACAAATTTCCAAAGTTAAAATGGGGTAAGAAGGGTCAGTGGAAACTCGGACTATATTTTTTCTTGGTGTTGAAGACATTTTGAAGGTAAGATGTCGAATGGTAATTTAAATCAGCATTGCTGACGCATGCGCAGGAGCAAAATTCCAGTTAAGCCTCTGTTTCTTTTAAAAGCATTTATAAAACTATTCTTGTATTTATAAATTAAAATACATTAAAATGCTTGCTACCCAGCCAAGAGTACCATTTTGTCTTCAATTTCAGGATACCAAATAGTTACCTAAGTGAGTGAGTGATTAGGATTTTTAATGTAGCTTTAACAATTTTTCAGTCATATCACTATTATGTTTACAGTGATGTCTAGCACTGGGGTATCATGCCGCAGACATGTAGCAGGATGTCCCACCCAGTCACATTATCCTGACACCAGACTGACCAGTCCAAACACTAACCTCTTAATGCTGAGCGCCAAGCGAGGCAGCTGTTAGTACCATTTTTGTAAGTCGTTGGTATGAATCGGCTGGGGATTGAATCCACAACCTCCTGTTTCCACGGCAGACACTCTAACCACTAGGCCATCGGAGTGGTTCCATAATTATGGCCATTACTTTAAAGGCTTTAATTCTCATAGCTGAGAAGTCTCTTTCAGTGATTGACCAATATGCTGAGATTTCAGTGATTGACCAATATACTGAGATTTCAGTGATTGACCAATATGCTGAGATTTCAGTGATTGACCAATATGCTGAGCTCTTTAAAAGATGGAAAGTCATTGCATACAATTTTGTCTCATGATGCCAAATAGAACCTAAGAGCCATAACTACGTAAAAGAGTCTGTCATGATCATCCCCAACAAAGATGTGACTGAAATGAGGATCTCTAATGGAGATGGCAGTTGAGGGTAATTTCTTCTTTTTTGTGGAAATATCTACCTGACATGAAATGGAAACAATCATAATTCTCATTGAGCCACATATAGCGAGGAATATAGTTTATGTCTTCATTCCGAAGCTACAGCTAGAAGGAATAAAATAGAGTTTTAAGTTAAAGATTTTCAGACAAAGCCTTACTCCAAGATTCATAAGAGGGTTTTGCTATTGCAAATTTTAGAAGAGATCACATATTAATACGAATAAAATACAAGCATGGCATGGTTCCTGAAATTTTAAATATATGTACATGTATTTTTCTCATACTGGTAGATTTTTTATTTTAAGTATGAGATTTAGTGTGTAAAACAGTTCACATCATTCAGGGAAGAGTTCGCATATGAATTTTAATATAATACGATCATGGCATACCTTCTTAAATTTAACAATTTCACCAGGTTCTTGAAGTATTATGCCAAAATTAACATGTTGTGGTCTTTGTGATTGTCTTTAATTAATTCTGTATACAATCGTTGCTCAAACAATAGCTAACATGAGTTTCTTCTTTAACTGCACACAAAACCAAGCAACAGGTGATGCAATGGTTGATAAAAGCTTCTCACAGTTTAATAAACATAAAAAAACCAACATAGTTTCTGGGCTTCGAGGTGTAATTAGATGCATTCAGTTGACCAGTAAATAATGTTCACTTTAACAGCTGAAAATTGAGAGGGTATGAAATTTTACATGCGTTCAGCTTAAAAATAATTACAAAAGTGACTTGTGACCATTGCAGTCCTATTGCATTTAGTTCTTGGGTTTTACATGGAGTTTGCTTATGAAATCATTATTTTAATTTAGCTTTTATTTCATTAAAAAAAAATATTTTACTACTATGGAAAAGTTTACAGACGAAGTCGCTCATTGCACTTTGCGAGAAAAAAGTTTATTATGATTTTGGGGAAGAGATTGTGTATGATTTCAAATATAATACGATAAAGTACGAGAAATAGTGTGTAAAACACGGCTTCTGAAATATATTAATTTTACCAGGTTCTTGAATTGATATGCCTAAATAAACATTATCAGAAATATTACTCATTATTGATCCAAGAGTAAAAACACGTGTTCTTTAACTGCATACAAAACCAAGCAGCAGACAATGCGGTGGTTGATACAAGATTCTCACAATTTAATAAACATAAAAAAAAAACGAAGCTGCCAACATTTTTTCTGGGTTTGGCGGTGTTATTAGAGGGAATCATTTTATTAGTAAAAAATGTCTGCTTTGTTAGCTGGAAATTTAAAGGGTGTGAAATTGTACATGCGTACAGCTTAAAAAACTTTATATCAGTGGCGCGTGACCATTACAGACTCGCTGCATTTAGTTCTCGGATTTTATGTGAATGGTGTTTGTTTATAAACTTGTCATTAATTTCCAATTTTTTGTATTTAAAAAAATATTTTATTTTTATGGAAAATCAAGTTTACAATTTGTATAGACTCCAGTCATAGACCCTGGAACATAATGAAACGTACACTTGCTTCGTCTTTCTTAACCTAATTTTCTGTTAATTTTTCCCATTGAATTCAGACACATAATGATTTGTGACAAAAATATTGAATAGTTTAAATACATTTGCAATTTTTGCAATGGAATTACAGGCATTATGGATTAGCTGCATGCCACGATGGTACTAGATCAGATGGTAAGTAAACGGTGTTAATACTCTATATTGGACATTGAATTCAGACAGAAAGATTTTGGAAAAAATTATTGAATATTTTAAATCTGTGCAATTTTCCGATAGAATTACATGCATTATGGATGAACTGCATGCCATGACGGCACGATAGTAAACGATGTTGATACCCTATTCATTATATAAAGTCAGTCGGGGTATTATCAATCATGTATTTTCAGAAGAAAAAAACAATACAAATTAGTAAAACTATTTAATGCAAAGTAATAACCTATAAATATATTATCTATCCATTATTTTGAATGAGTCTTATTACTGCAGTCCATTTAATATTCGTCCGATAATACTCCACTTTTTTACATTAGATACAAGTACAAATATATATGCCAATGCAGTGTTTGCTGAAAAAAAAAAAAAAATTCTGTAAAACCCCGCATTAATCTGACCCAACTATTAACTTGATCCAGTTTTTTGGACCCCAATTACTGCGTTAAAGCGGGATTCCACTGTATTAACTTTATGCAGAAAAAAAGTTCTACAAACCGTGTCATATTCTTTGGTATGTGATTCAGTGTAACTTGACTTGTCTTGAAAGGAGATCTTTGGAATAAAGCCAAGTATACAATTCTCTCTATCCATCTGAAAATATAACATAGGTATGTAAGTAAAGATCTTTCATTGTTATCAGTTACATAGAAAAAACTTTGAAAACAATACTGGTGTAGTACAAATTAAGGCATCTTAAAAAAGGTGTAATACAAAATAAGGCATCTTAAAACACAAATAAATAAATATCCTAATTCATATGATAGCTATTCTAATAAAATCATCAAAAATAAATGTGTATACAAGTCTGACATCCAAAAACAATTCCCGCAAGATGCCAATTATACCAAATTTTTTATTAACCCACAGAAGCATACAATGTTTCATGAAACCTTTTAAAATGTTTGTAGCATAAGCTTTAAACCCCCACCCCACAAACCTAAATGGGTATGCTGCAGCTGACACAGATTCTATATATACTCACTCAGGAGTCTAACTGCAAACTGCACAGACAGATCTGCCATTGCATAATGCAGTGTCAATTCTGAATCTGTGAAGCTTGTAATGGCTAATCAATAGAACAAACAACACAAAGCCTAGTCTACAGGCACATTATGCAACAGCAGATCCGGATATTTGTTGTTCATAGTTTGACTTGACTAATAAGCTAGTATATAAGGTAATGACAAAGAGTGTAGTGTTAGTATGTCATAATTCTCTCACTCCCAGAAAGGCAAGAAAAACCTGATCTGTCTGTAAAGATGATGAGGCACTGGTAAACTGTGGAATATGGTATCATGGCTTGCATGCTTATAAAGAAAATACCAGTCATAAATAAATCATTATTGAGACACCCATATCTGATGAACAGACATGTGTCATGTTAATGGCCTAATTGGTGGTGGCGGTGGGGTTTAATTAAACAAGATTATCTGCGTTCAAAAAATTTGTATTTCCATGAATGTAAAAAAAAATTCCTTGCAGTTTTCAAAGACCAATTACAAAACATCTCCTGTTTGTCATTTATTCCAAGTCTCCTGTTTGTCATTTATTTCAAGCCATGAAAGTATATTTTTAAAACATTTTTACTGAACTGGAAAAAAAAATTACAAGTCCTATCAATGAATAAGTATTTTTGCTGTGATGCTGGTTGTAATATTTTCATTACTGGAACAATCATTGTCAATTTTCATTCTTTTATGTCCTTTCTTTAGAATTAACTCTTAAAACAAAATTCACATGTGGGTCTGATATCACTCATCTGGATCACATGTGCTTATTAGACAAACGCAAAAGCAGATGGTCAATTAATCTAAGTCAGTCAAATGTTTTCGGCTGAAATATGTTCAATGTTGTTGAGTGCATGTTATGAAAACAAATGTTTCCAAGTTTCTGTATCTTCATCCATATTTAATGCAACATCAGCATTATCTGAAAGGCTCATAAGTCAGGACATTCTATGTCAAAATAGGTCAAATACTGTTCAGTCAAATCTAATATAATTCTATATTTAAAATGTGTCACACTGCTCTGGTGGCCTAGTGGTTAGAGCATCCGCCGCAGAAGCGAGAGGTCTTGATTTCGATCCCCAGGCCGAGTCATACCAAAGACTTACAAAAATGGTACTAACAGCTGCCTCGCTTGACGTTCAGCATTAAGAGGTTAGTGTTAGGACTGGTCGGCCTGGTGTCAGGATAATGTGACTGGGTGGGACATCATGCTACATGTCTGCGGCATGATGCCCCAGTGGTAGACATCACTATAAACTGCCTCACTGCAGACATCGTAGCGATATGACTGAAAAATTGTTAAAGCTACGTTAAAAATCCTAATCAAACAAACAAATAAAATGTGTCACAGCTGAACAAAATATGTAATTTCTTTTAGCATTATCAGCTACAATTTGAAAATGAAATGCAATTTGTCAAACTGCAAGGTAAGGCCAACTTTTTCAGTACCATGTGAACAATCAACTCATTGTAACTATGCAAGATGGCAAAATATACGACATCTTAAAATGTAATAAACGTGGTATATATGGGCTCGCATCTCTCTCTCACTCTGGACTTGACCAACTGATCTTTAACCTTTCCTTTTGGATGCATGTGAGTGACAACATAGCTTTAAATTTTTTTCCATCATATCAGTATGATGTCTGCAGTATGACAGTTTATAGTGATGTCTACCACCTGGGCATCATGCTGCAGACATGTGGCATCATATTCCATCCAGTCATTTTAGTCTTTGGTCTGACTTAGCCAGGGTTTGAAACCACCCCCATATCTATGGCTGATACTCTAATCTCTTAATCAACAGGAGCAGTTTTAAAGTCAACTTATGTGTCTTTCATAACTTTTGCTATGCACAGCACTTGAAAGTACACATGAATTGCCCTCATTGTCAACATATAGTAAACAAATATTGTATGATTTTTGCTTGCAGTTTATTTTATCACTTATTCTCTGCAACAGATCCATAATAGAGTGCCAGTGGTCAGGTCTAAATGCAACAGATCCATAATGGAGTGCAAGTGGGCAGGTCTAAATGGTTTTGTTTTTCACTTCATGCAGGTTTAAACCAAAAATATTCAAAAGGGCCTGGTAAATCTGATTGCTGTAAGTTATAATTAAAACAAAAACACAAAACAAGACAAATTTGCTTGTAAAACCAAATTATCGTAGTATCTGACACAAATAAGGGAAAAGTCTTTGACTTGAGAAAGGATGCAAAAAGCTATACAAAACTTTTTTCAACACTTAGAACATTAAAATAAAACCCGATGGAAAACAATATTTTTTACGAAAAAACTGGCATGAAAGTGGAATGAACTGGAGCAAATTTAAACTTTCAACTCTAACCTAAGACAAAAGATGTACTAGACTGAAATAAATACCTTGATGTTTATAACTTTATGGATCTTCCAGACTTCAATTCCGAGTCCGATGATAACACTTATGCGCACTATTGTGTTTGTCTCGTTGTCCATAACATATAGGACCACAATAAGTGATTGGAAAACATTAAAAAAGACGGATCTAACTGACAGGCCTTCCAAGGACTTTCGACTTCTCCAAAACTGAATGTCTGAAGAAAGAAAAAATACAAATTGTTTCACTAAAGAGAAACGCTTTCATTAAATTATGAGAATATGTACCTAATCACATTAAAGTTAAGAAAGAGCTCAAGTCCAGCAAACATGGAAAGATAAGAATGTTTAGGGAAAGGCTGGGAAGAGCTTCCTTGTACTAGGTATAAAAATAAGAAAAGAAACTCTTTCCAGCCCTTCCTATTACCTCTCCTTACTAATGTTTGGTGGCTATGGTTGATGGTGGCTATGGTTATGATCAATTGATAGTTAAGTGCTGATGCCTACATTTGTGGAAGGGTTTAATAGCAATGTGATTGCACAAGTATTCTTGGACAAACATAATTTATTAAGAATTTGGATTTCCCCTTTAAATACTTTCCGTGAAACATGTTAGGAAAGCAGCTAACACAAGAAGAAATTGCTGAGCATCCTTTCTTAACATGGGCACCCTTCAATGGAAGAATGGCTGAGCAGACAGCCTTAAAAAAGGCACCCTTCAATGGAAGAATGGCTGAGCAGACAGCCTTAACATGGGCACCCTTCAATGGAAGAATGGCTGAGCAAACAACCTTAAAAAGAGCACCCTTCAATGGAAGAATGGCTGTGCAGACAGCCTTAAAAAGAGCACCCTTCAATGGAAGAATGGCAGAGCAGACAGCCTTAACATGGGAACCCTTCAATGACAGAATGGCTGAGCAAACAACCTTAAAAAGAGCACCCTTCAATGGAAGAATGGCTGTGCAGACAGCCTTAACATGGGCACCCTTCAATGGAAGAATGGCTGAGAATCCTGCCTTAAAAAGGGCACCCTTCAATGGAAGAATGGTCGGATTCACTATATAAAGGACAACTTACTCTCCTAACATGACAGCAGCACACTTGTTGGACATGTAATCTGTGACCACCAGAAGTGGAAAATAATCCAGTGAAAACAGAAAAACCAAAGTCTAATTCAGTGAAAACAAAAAAAAACCAATGTCTGTGAGAATGTGGTGCTGTCATTAACTGGGCATGGTGGTCATCTGAGTCACAGCCACTGGACCCACCAGTGAGCTCCAATGGATCACAATGTTATGTTTGAATGCAAGGCTTGCAGACACTGCTCTAATCTCATGAGAGAAAGCCAAGTGCAAGATTCAGGCACCCAAAGAGAAGATGTTGTTGACCATGCATGATTTTGTTAACATCTTCTAAGTGAATGGCCTCTTGTGAAATTCTAACTGCTTGAAACTCATTTCCTTGCAAGGTTCTTCCGACAAAAGCCATGCATACAGATGTCAATCCAGACAGGGATAAGACATCTGTGACTGCAGCTGTTTTAGCCACATTGGGATTTTTCCATAGTATCTACTAGAAAATCTCACAGATCATTCACAAAGGACTTCTTCCACCTAATAGGGACTAGGAGGAATGCTTTGCAGTTCTGATACCTTAATTTCTGTACATGTATTAGGTTGTAGGGGCTAAGGCATAAGCTGAAAATCCCTTCCAACTACCTGATAATTCATCCAGGCTTCTGGGCCTGGGATCAGAGAGACAAAGGAGGTAGCATAGGAAACACTTGTATATACCTTATTAAACCATATGCTCATCATATTCAATACCTAGTAATGTCTTAAACACACGGGTAATTTGTCCAAATTTGTTTCATAAACATCTCTGGCAGTTGACTTTCAGAAAGGGGTGCCTGAATCAAACAGATCTTATCCATCAGATTGATATTTCATTTGTGTTATAATTGCCGACTACAGCAGTAGATGGAAGGAGCAAATCATATCCTTGTCTTCCAAATCCAATTAATCTTTCACCTTATAGGCTTGGCTTGTAGTTGATGGCTGTGGGCATTCAGAAGTAAGCAACACAATATATTTCCTCTATATCTATTATAAAGGTGAACTTGAGCCATTCCACAGTGCGATGTAAGTGTGTCAGTCTCAGAGTATATCATTGTGTCTCTTCAATGAATACAGTATTAACAAATTACTTGCTGGTTGAATAAGTAGGTAAGGCAAAGTGCCACAGCTTGTCTTGCAGATGTGAATAGCCAGAAAGTGTGCTGGACATTTGCCAGTTCAACTGTTGGCTCTGGAATCACCTATGTTGGATAAGTATGTGCAGAAAAATTGGCAGATTGGTCAAACTTATAACCATATGTTTTTACACACCTGGAACTGTTAGCTTAGTGCCAGAGAGTGTTTACTAAACATGCGATGGGGTGGTAAGTAATCAACAATTGTTGAAGGCTTTGGGAAGAAGAGACCTTGTTTCACATTCCCTTTACTGCATCAGGAATTGATGGGCCTAATGTTGCCAGCAATTAGACTGTGAAAAATAGCAGCTGAGCAGTGTTTGGTCTCTTCTCATTTTGTCACTGATCCTATCTCTACTGCTGTTGAGATAGATATGTCCATAATGCCATAGGATATCTCTACTTCAAGATATGACCTTTTTTAAAATTAATATGAGCTCTGACAAAGTTTCACTTTCTAGAATAATTCATTTGCTAACTACTATGCCAGATTTTGTATCTGCTCCATTTGGGTTTCAAGCCTGACAATGTCAAAGTCTGCTTGTTTTGACTGAAATCTTTTGATCAAATAAAGATTCTAACTTTTTAATTTCTGTTTCGATTCTTATTTATTCAATTTATGAAACTCAATGGCTTCTTGCTATCTCACACGTTCCTCCCAAGAATCTGAAACTATTAAAACTTTCTGCGACGTTTATTGTCCCTTTCATCCTAAAAAGTGTATTGCTTCTTGGATGTCATTTGAAAAAAAGAAAACAACATGATTCTGCAGACGCCACAAAATATGTGCAGTTTAAATTGTCTAAGGTAATCCTATAAAGTTAGTCTGATTCCCTGACAAACTCCACAGAATCTAATATGAATCACAGATCTGAATCAATCAGACAAGCCAGTATCCGGATTTTACTGCAAACAATCGTATTTCCATAATTTGTGCTTTTATTCTCAAAGTCAATATTTTTAAAAAGAATCATTTCCATACGACTTAAGACAAAGGGTTGTCATGACAAGCAGTATGAGATCTCTACTAGTGTCATTACAAGCAATTTATACAAACTGTACATTGTGCAAAGTACATTCTTATATGTATGACTTCAAGCTAGTTTGAGAGATTTCATGTGCATATCTGCTCTCAAAGTGCATGAATGTGCAGTAGCGTCTATACTGGTTGTTTGACATTCTGATCAGTGGTGGAAGAATGGCAAAATGGATCATCAAAATCCAACATATGCTCATATACCATATATCCAGATTTACAGATCAGAAGGCAACATTCGGACAAGTAATGGAACTTGTGGTCACTCGGCTGCCAAAATAATGGGGGGCACTATCCTTGAAACTTCAAGCCAGTATTGGAGGTTATATCTATTTCCGCTGACCAAGACTTAACCTGTCTCTTCAAACCGCGAACCAAACTCCTAATCATTTGATGAATACATTGTAATCAAAAGTTGATAACACTTTTAGTCAGAAATAACAAGAACAAAATAAAACTGTACATAACAATCTGAACATGTTCCCATGTTGCAAAAAACAACACTAGATGAAAACTTTGTACAAAAGAGACAAAAATCAAGCATGTCTTCATTGATTTTGCACATAATGTTCTCATTGTTTAATCTGAAATGACAAGGGTTGTTGTTGTTATAGGGTTTAACGCCATTTTTCGGAAGAAGATAGGCAATACATGGTCGCCAGTATTACTGGCGGAAGAAGAACCAAGAAAACCCCGGAAAGAACCACCAACCCATGAGAATCTACCGGCAGGCTTTCTCACATACCCACATTGGCCGAATCTGAGACTCTAATCCAAGTAGACAGAGATGAGATGGTAGTGTTCTGTAATGGAGAGCACTTTAGACCACTCGCTGCCCCAAATTGATAATGGAAACCAAGTACTGGAAATAGCTTGAATGTGTTTGCATAATTTAAAAAAAAAACACAATAACACTGGAAGAACGCTGTGCTCAAGAGATATGTATTGTGCAAGTCTTTGTCACCTTAAAATCTTACACTTAGTGCATTTCATTGTTATTATTTATTGTAATTGATGAAAATGGCAAAATGGAAAGTAACAGTCCAGTGATATTCAAATGTAACATAAACCACACTATTTACTTGTGTGAAAATTTATGCAGTGTGTGCAAATCAATGATCATCATCAACAATACTGTGTTGACACACAATGTCAGAAAAACAACCAAGTCCACGACTGTGATAAACTTACATAATAAAAAACATTTTGTAAAGTAATGATTTCATCATCTAGTAAATACCTTCACACTCAGTACTCTATCAACTTTGTCTATGTATACCTTCACACTCAGTACTCTATCAACTTTGTCTATGTATACCTTCACACTCAGTACTCTATCAACTTTGTCTATGTATACCTTCACACTCAGTACTCTATCAACTTTGTCTATATATACCTTCACACTCAGTACTCTATCAACTTTGTCTATGTATAGCCAATAAGCCACAAAGTATAACTTGGATTTTATGAGAGGTATAAGACAAAATGTATGCCATATCCGGCAAAACTCATCAAATGAACGGTGGTGGAAAGAGGAGGTAATTAGAAGAGCTCTTCTTTCACCTCTTTATATGCAAAATATGAAACTTTTTTTCAGGATTCATGGGGAAATGGCATTTCTTTCCTAACATGCATATGTTCAGAAAATGTATTTGTAGGAGAATATTAATTTATTCATATTTAAAAATATAAAGTCAATAAATTACTGCAAATCCTCTGCTGACAAAAGTCTAAATATGACACAGTACGAGCTCAATAGAGCATTTACAGTGAGTAACTTAACTTTCTTGAAAATCAAATGGTCTCAGATTGAAATAAGGTTGTAGGTTTATGATTGACATTCACTAAAGTAACATAAACTCTGTCGGATGTGATTCATTAAATACAATTTTAATCTAGAGTGATAACAAGACTTTTCATCCAAAACAGTTATGTTGGCTATCACATGCCAATCAAATAAAAAGTAATTTGGCCAGAAGTGGTCACACACCTGCAAACTATCATCAATGTATAGTGGTCCCCACCCACTGGCATATTAATCTAAAAATGAATTCCACAACCGACTATGCTGCCACTGGTGGAAAAGTGATACCTACATGTCTGTCTCATTGTCTGTTACATACAGGCTTGACAAAAATCAGTTACCATTTTTGAAGGCAAGAAATTCAAAGACACTGTGAACAATCGACACAACAATGGTCAGGACCAACAGGTATGGGTTAGTTTCCAGCATGGCCATCTGAAATTAAAACAACCTATATTGCAACTGAAACTGAAAATCATAACAAATTTCTTCATGTTTGTTTTACATATTGCATAGTTTTCAAAATTCTCATTTTAGATCCATTACTCACCATTTAGTCACCATGACTTTAGTTTGTGACCAAATTCCATCTTACTGCTGTGACTATTATGATAAAAGTTTTAGCACTAAATATAAAAAAGGTCAGTTTTTGAAACTGCTGTAAATCTGACCATCTGCCTTCATTTATGTATCTCAGTTGATGGAATAAAACCAAAAACATGTTGCACATGATTATACAACTTAACTACATGTCATCTTATGAAGAACATCAAAGGACCTATGCTGGTCACATCAATATATACATAGACAAAGGAATGGATTAAGAAATGCTTGAAATAGACAAAAGAATGGATTAAGAAATGCTTGAAATAGACAAAAGAATGGATTAAGAAAGGCTTGAAATAGACAAAAGAATGGATTAAGAAAGGCTTGAAATAGACAAAAGAATGGATTAAGAAATGCTTGAAATAGACAAAAGAATGGATTAAGAAATGCTTGAAATAGACAAAAGAATGGATTAAGAAATGCTTGAAATAGACAAAAGAATGGATTAAGAAATGCTTGAAATAGACAAAAGAATGGATTAAGAAATGCTTGAAATAGACAAAAGAATGGATTAAGAAATGCTTGAAATACACAAAAGAATGGATTAAGAAATGCTTGAAATAGACAAAGGAATGGATTAAGAAATGCTTGAAATAGACAAAAGAATGGATTAAGAAAGGCTTGAAATAGACAAAAGAATGGATTAAGAAAGGCTTGAAATAGAGAAAAGAATGGATTAAGAAAGGCTTGAAATAGACAAAAGAATGGATTAAGAAATGCTTGAAATACACAAAAGAATGGATTAAGAAAGGCCTGAAATAGACAAAAGAATGGATTAAGAAATGCTTGAAATACACAAAAGAATGGATTAAGAAATGCTTGAAATACACAAAAGAATGGATTAAGAAATGCTTGAAATAGACAAAAGAATGGATTAAGAAATGCTTGAAATAGACAAAAGAATGGATTAAGAAAGGCTTGAAATAGACAAAAGAATGGATTAAGAAAGGCTTGAAATAGACAAAAGAATGGATTAAGAAATGCTTGAAATAGACAAAAGAATGGATTAAGAAATGCTTGAAATAGACAAAAGAATGGATTAAGAAAGGCTTGAAATAGACAAAAGAATGGATTAAGAAAGGCTTGAAATAGACAAAAGAATGGATTAAGAAAGGCTTGAAATAGACAAAAGAATGGATTAAGAAATGCTTGAAATAGACAAAAGAATGGATTAAGAAAGGCTTGAAATAGACAAAAGAATGGATTAAGAAAGGCTTGAAATAGACAAAAGAATGGATTAAGAAAGGCTTGAAATAGACAAAAGAATGGATTAAGAAAGGCTTGAAATTGACAAAAGAATGGATTAAGAAATGCTTGAAATAGACAAAAGAATGGATTAAGAAAGGCCTGAAATAGACAAAAGAATGGATTAAGAAAGGCTTGAAATACACAAAAGAATGGATTAAGAAATGCTTGAAATACACAAAAGAATGGATTAAGAAATGCTTGAAATAGACAAAAGAATGGATTAAGAAAGGCTTGAAATACACAAAAGAATGGATTATGAAATGCTTGAAATAGACAAAAGAATGGATTAAGAAATGCTTGAAATAGACAAAAGAATGGATTAAGAAATGCTTGAAATAGACAAAAGAATGGATTAAGAAATGCTTGAAATAGACAAAAGAATGGATTAAGAAATGCTTGAAATACACAAAAGAATGGATTAAGAAATGCTTGAAATAGACAAAAGAATGGATTAAGAAATGCTTGAAATAGACAAAAGAATGGATTAAGAAATGCTTGAAATAGACAAAAGAATGGATTAAGAAATGCTTGAAATAGACAAAAGAATGGATTAAGAAATGCTTGAAATAGACAAAAGAATGGATTAAGAAAGGCTTGAAATAGACAAAAGAATGGATTAAGAAATGCTTGAAATAGACAAAAGAATGGATTAAGAAAGGCTTGAAATAGACAAAAGAATGGATTAAGAAATGCTTGAAATAGACAAAAGAATGGATTAAGAAAGGCCTGAAATAGACAAAAGAATGGATTAAGAAAGGCTTGAAATACACAAAAGAATGGATTAAGAAATGCTTGAAATAGACAAAAGAATGGATTAAGAAAGGCCTGAAATACACAAAAGAATGGATTAAGAAAGGCTTGAAATACACAAAAGAATGGATTAAGAAATGCTTGAAATAGACAAAAGAATGGATTAAGAAATGCTTGAAATAGACAAAAGAATGGATTAAGAAAGGCCTGAAATACACAAAAGAATGGATTAAGAAAGGCTTGAAATACACAAAAGAATGGATTAAGAAATGCTTGAAATAGACAAAAGAATGGATTAAGAAATGCTTGAAATTAAGCTGGAGCTACCTTGAACAATCATAAGTTTAATATTGCTTTTTCTGCATTTATAGTGACATAAAATTCCAGTTGTTGAATTCCCCACCACATAAAGCAAAAAATGACATTATTTTCATTTTGTAAGAAGTCCCTGTAGAAAGCCTGACCTGTTAAAGAACACGAAAATAAATTTAAAGAAATGAAAAATTAGTTACTCATGAGCAATCTTAATAATCTGTCAGCGAAATCAAACTGTCTATAAAAGCATAAAATCTTAGTATTTTTGTCCAAATAAACAATACATCCTTTTTCTTGAATATGTAAACTGTGCAATTTAGCAACTGACAGTTGATGTCACTGTAAACGATGAAAAAAAACCATTAAACTTTTATAATTGGAATTCTTCATAATTTTATTAACTCCTTTATTTTCATTTTGCTTTGTTTATAAAGAAAATTTTTATATGCTCATTTTTTTCTCTGTCAACTTTACATTATTAGAATTGTTTAGTATTTTAAGATATTGCACTCACATGTGCCCAATAGGAACTACTTTTGTAAACAAGTCACTACACTCACATAGTAGATGCTTTATGGTTTGGTTTTTTGTGGACTGCCACATAACGGCTGCTTTGCCACATTCCACATTAACTTTTTTTGATAAAAGGTATCAGATTTAGGCTAGCTATAGATGCCAGACAGGGTCCATACAAATAACATGCAAGTGACAAGGCATAAACTGTCTTCTCTAGCTGGTAATAAGAATGGCAAAAAATATACTTACAGTTTTACATCCTGAATTTCCTCAGTGTAAATTCTTAGTTCTGCAAATCTGAATTACATGAGCCATGTCATGGATTCTCAAGCATGATTACACATTTCAAAATTGTTCTGCAATTTCAACTAAATTCCAAGTGTAATTACATCCTCCTTACTGCACAAAATGAAACAAACATTACATTCCAATGTTTCTTTTTTCATAACTGAAACTGAAACACTACATATTCTTCCCACATTATGATTTCAAACATTCAATGACAGAACAAAAACACACTTGCAGTTGTCAACACACTGCTGAAATCCTATGTACTTCAGGTAGAAATGGCACAGAGAAATCCAGTCCATAATCATGACATTTCATAGAATCGACAAATATAGTAAATTTTTCATTCAGATCAAATGGAACAGCTTTTGCAATGTACATTCATTCACAATATAACTCTGAATTTCAATTTTAAGTAGACGAAAAAATGCCATTTTTGGTCGAAAGTTATGTCTAGTGTATGACTAAGTTTAAATTTATCTGGGTTGAGTTATGTGTGCATTAATGTTGTTGTTGTTATGTAATGATGTGTATGTGTATTTAGTTTAATATACAGCATACATTCAGTTACTATGTTTCTTGTAGTGTATTTTTGTTAATATAATTAAGCCTTAGGTTGAATAAGAAAATTAGCATATAAAAAAGTTTACTGCATTTGTATGGAAAAATATGAACTCATCTTTTTCGATGTATATACTGCCCTCCTAAGGTTCATATTTTCCCATACAAATGGATAACCTATAAATATTACATAACATATTTTGAGATTTATTTAAGCATACAAATACTTGCTGCGGGCTCTGGTGCATAGCTATTTACAGAATGGGATTATCCATCATAAATGTAATTGCTGCATAAACATGAAACAAGTAATTCCACCAAAAATGAAATCAAGGATTAAGGATAAATGGTTATAATGATGGGTATCAAACTGTCATACACAGTAAAATGTTGACCCTTACAGTTGTGATGCTGAAGGGACAGGATCTACCTCCCACCCATCCCCATCATACTATCACACTGAAGGATTAGGGATCCAAGTGTTATATTCTAAGCGTCTTGACTCCTTGCTCCCTCCCTATCTCAATTTACTGATAGTTTTACTTTAATTTGTAACAAGCCCAGTGAAAATCTTTATCAGCTTAGATTTAGGGCTCAAAGTATGAAATCTTATTCTGAGATTGATATTATTTTGGTTTCTGGTTATCCTTTCTCTTAGAGAGATTTAAATTTAAATAATTTTGGTTCATCCTGCTATTAAAGGTTATTTGGTTCTGCTTGGGAAATAATGTCCACTTCAGAAGGCACATTAGATATTTATAGGTCAAATTGGTCTGTCTCGATGTATGAAATTTATCTGATATGGCAAATTAGCAAAGATTTTCAGAATTCTGCCATTATGTACACAACTTGACCGACCGACTCAGCATGCAAGCAACATTTTTTTTTAACCAGATTTATATATATATATATATAAATGTTTTGTCTGATGACTGGTTATTTGACTTTGAAAAAAAAATTTCTTCAATTTTCAAAAAAGGTTACATTTTTAGGTCATTTGAAGGCATGTATTGTGTCCGCCTTCTTTTTCAGTTTTCATTGATTACTTTGCACACGACTCTATTTACAGAACTTTATATAAAGTAGTTCTCCAAATAGCATATACAGAAAAAAATGCAGCTCAAATAATTATATTTTGACCAATGGAAATCATTTGTTCCATTTATTTCATGCCAATCCCTAACAAGGAAAAAATTTAATCAAAGTGGTCAAATATAAATTTGAACAAATAGTGTAATCCAAGCAGAAAATGCATAATCCACATATAACATGCTAAAATTTCAATGAACAATGATTTATTTTCCCCTCTCATCTTTTAACATCCTTTACTGCTTCAAGTCTTCATATGTAGCACTTTTAGCTTACACAAACACATCAACTATAATCCATCTAAAGAATTTTAGTGCCAAATATTAAAATTATTTTCACATGGTCTGTGATAGACATCACGTGATGCTGTCTTCATTGTTGGAAGATTCTGTTATTTTTTGTTTATTTTTGCCTTTTTTTAAAACCATCTGTGAAGTTATTTGAAAGGAGATATTTTTGCTCTCATATATGTATCGAATAAAATAAATTATACTTTTTAGCACCAAATACCTTTAGACTGGTTCTGCACTAAATATAAATTTGAACAAAGAACCTCCAAGTAGATTAAAATTAGAAAACCAGTCTGTTCTCTCCTCACTAAGCCAAACAGCTGCTATAAATAGAATAATCGATCGAAAGTTTGAAAGTAGAACCAGCCTGTTTAGTGGTAATATGATAGTTGAAATAAATAGAACATGATACTATTAGGTAAATGCATGCAATTCTACTGAAAAGCGTACTCTTATATTGTGGTTAGGTAAAAGCCATCTTTTCTAAAGTACGGTCTGTGGGATTGACAGACTGTTGATCAAAACAAGAACAGAAATAAGTGATTTTTTGGGAAGGTGGATATACCGAAGAAGGTTAATCCATATAGGGTAATGTGCAAGGTGTAATTTAGTGGAAAAAGCGTAATGATTATTCCAAAAGCATAATGGCTGGCATGTATGTTGTAGACAGGTTGGAATGAATTTGTGTGTTGTTAGAAAATGATACATCTAAGCTGACTCATTATTCCAAACATTTATCTAAATAGTTACTGAAGTGGTCTCCTCAGTACTTCTTAGAGGTAAAATGAAATACATGTCATTAGTCTCATTTCAGACAATTCATCACTGGAGACCTATCTCATTATTTTCATTCTCATATTATAAAAGTCACTGTTATCACATGAAAAATATACAGACTCATTGAATGTGCTGTCTGCATCCATGCCTGAGTCAATGGGACTTGTGTTTGCATGCATGTTTACTTCAATGAGGACTCGCTGATCATGCTGTGTCTGCATGCATGTTTGATTCAATGGGGACTCTCTAATCATGCTAATCTGTTTTACATGCATGTTTGCTTCAATGAATAATGGTTGGCATGTATGCAATGGGCTATACATGGCAGCCAGTATTAATGATGGAGGAAGAACCCGGGAAAATACCTGAAAAGAACCATCGACCCACAAGAAGCTACTGGCAAGCATTCTCACATACCCACATTGGCTGAATCAGTGACTTGAAACCACACAGACAGAGGTGAGATGGCAGTGATCTGTAATGGAGAGTGCTTTAGACCACTTGGGGTCCATGTTCCATTTATGAATGTAACTGCAACTGAAGAGTTCATATTCAAAGTTTCATGATCTAAAAGAATAGCATGCAACCCAATTAGGGGAAATTTCTGTCCTCAAATTTATAAACAGATGATTTTGATGTAATAAAAAAAAAACTACCTTGAGTGAATCCTGGTCACTGTCCGAGTCTTCCATGAAATCTGCACCAAACATATTGTACCATTTATTCCTCATGCCTTGGGCTGCATACATTTGCCAGCGAAGCAGTGAGATGGGGCTGAAGGTCAATGTCAGGTTCAGCTGTCTGGTTAATAAGAGAAATGTTTGAACAATAGAGACATGTATTTTCTGAATGGAGTAAAAGGACTGCACAATGGTCAAGACATATGAAATGCACATTTGCAGTCCTGTTCTTCTTGAGGTAACAAACAAAAGCATTTGTGGTTCCTTATCACTGGTGTCACATTTAATATGGGTGCTCCAAGTACTTCCAAGATCAGTGTACAATAAAACAAGAGGCTCATGTGGGTCCAATGTTATTCATCTAAATAACTTACATGTACGCTTGTGAATCAAATTCATACATGTAATTGAAACTGCCGAGTGGAAAGAAAAGTTTGGAGCACTTATTTGTCATAGTCTGTTAGTCTTAAATAATTATAAGCACATTTCTGGCTTTATGAAAAACAAAAATTGTGTTGGCTAGATTTCTTTATTACTCACTCCCTGCCTCCACTTTCTAAAAGGGAACAATAGTTGCATGACATAATTTTATTTCTTTAAAGAAAAAAACCTTGTCAGTATTACTCAAGACAAGATGTACAATAGAAGTCACTAATAGATCATACATTCTAGCTATGACTAGTTGGTGTTAAAAGATATTGGGAGAAACAGTAAGTATCTTAATTAAATGTCATTCTATACATGTTTTTATTTGTTCAAAATACTTTTCTAATGGACAAAAAAATTTAAAGGTTTGGCATTCAAAAAACTGGAGGGTTTGATTTTTGAATTAAAAATGATTGCTAAATTTGAAGTGTTTGAGACGAAAAGGATACTGGGCTTTCTATTATTTTTAATTAAAATTTTTTAATTAAAAGTTCAAAAAACAAAATGTAAATTTAAAATAGTTTGTGATTTATGTCATTTGATTTTGAAGATGCCATAATTACACGTAATAGCATAAAAACAACTAATATTTCTGACATTTTAACAGAGTGAAGTGTAATATCAATGAACACAACTTTTTAAAAAAAAATCCCAAACTGCATAAACTTCAGTGCTTTTCAAGCCAAAAATGTGCTGGGGGTGGGGGTGGGGTATTTTATGTTATACTTACCTATCATAAATTCTTTAGCTTACTCTTTCTACAATGTAAAGTCCTGTATCCTTGAAAGATGCACCATCTTTATGTAGAAAATCTTAGAACATGTGTATTGACCCAGTCTGACTTTCCATTATATCCCCATGGACAAAAGCACATCCTCATTCTATTCTAGGAACTTGACTAATGAAGTACAGTGGGGCCTTGACTTACGAGTTTAATTCGTTCTGTGACGGACCTCGTAACTCAAATTACTCGTATGTCAAATCCAATTTCCCCATTGAAATGAACTGAAATAGAATTAATCCGTTCCGGACCTCCAAAAAACACCGCAATATCGATAATTCTGAAGCATATCCTGATGTTATAGACGTCTTTCCAGAACTCTCTAAGGTCGCAGTTTGTGCTCTCCGTCACCTCAAATCCGCGTCAAAACAGGTGCTTGGTAAAGAGCTTCTTGAAATTAGAAATCAACTGCTGGTCCATGGGCTGCAGGATAGGGATGATGTTGGGTGGAAGGTAGAGAACCTGCAGCAAATCAGCGTAAATAGCTCGTGCCTCCTCGCAGATTATATTGCCTTCGTCACGGTATCTCCGTCGAGCTGCTTTTCCGTCAACCCACCATCAGCAGCTTCTCCATATTTTAACGGAGAGACGTCCGCTGTTTTTTAATTATTTTAACGCCCTTGGCTAGCGTGATAGCCTGTATTGACTCCTTCAGCTTCAGTATGGTGCAGATCGTGGAAGTGCTACGCTCGTACTGCTTCGTCAAGTCGACTACACGCACACTTTGGTCATGTTTTTCAATGATTTCTTTCTTTAATTCAATGCATATCATCTGCTTCTTTGCAAAATAAGCGCAAGCACAAATGCGAGCACAACACTAATACTTCCACTGCGAGCTGACCGCTTAAAGTAAACAAGTTAGACACGGGATGCTTGGCAGATGTTAGTGCGTTTACTGTGACGTTCGCTGCGCCAGCTAGCGGTGGGGTATCTGATGCTGGCTCGTTACTCGAATTTAGCTCGCAACTCAAAGCAAAAAATCGGCCGAGAGACGATTCGTATCTCAAAAAACTCGTTAGTTGGGACACTCGTAAGTCAAGGCACCACTGTACATCAGAGTGGGTTGAGAACAGGGCATTTAATAGTGACTGGTAAAGATTACATAATTAAAATTAGTTTTACCCCACCCCAACCCCCTACATACTATTGCTTATTTGAACTCCTTAAGGGAGAAAAGGCCTTTCCAACCCTTTATTCTACTTCTGACAACTGATTAAATAGAGCCTATGCAATATTACTGGACAAAGGAGTCTGTTTTGACTGTCCCCAATCTCAGTTTCCTTTGCTCTGGGGATGATGACAAATAAAAAGACTCCTTTGAACGATCAGGGAACTCAGGTTCTATCAAGGATTAAGTACTGAGAGAAGCTGGCTTGTTTTAAATAGAAGAAAACTGGCCGACATAACCAGAGAAATAGAATCATAAATCATTCATCTGTAAGCATCTTTACTGATAACACATAGAATTGGTTTTTTTCTCTTCAATGAAGCAATAACAGTTACTATAAAAAAGACGGTTTTAAGATTTTCAAAGGTTAATAATGAGTCTTAAAGCTCACAAAACACATGAAAAATCCATTTTGGTTTGGACCAAGACACAGTTTCAAAAGCTTCAAGTACTTAATAAAATCTGCCACATCAATGGACTGACTTTTCAAGACTTTATGGGTGTCAGAAAGGGATGCTTTATAACCACCGATTGTGTAGACCAAACAAATTATTTACGCAAAATGGAAGAGTAGAAAAATGGCTATTGCAGAAGGGTAGGAACAGCTAGGATTAACATATCACAGTGTATCAACCACAAAGGACTGGTGTCAAGCAGAGTACCTTGTGTTGCAAGACAAGATTCTTCCAATAAGGTAACACCCTGAGTTGGTTGATCAATTGGTCAAGGAGGTCACTAAACCAAGATGTGTGAGACCAAAGATATTCTTGTGTGGTTTCAAGAAGTCTTGGCCATTGAAGTCCTCAACAATTCCAAAATTCTGTTCATCTTTCTGAGGGGAAAAGAAACCTAATCCAGCAACCGAAAGGTTGTTTCTTTGCTCTGGACAATACATGATCATTTGTAATTTCCCATACTTGGAGCATAAATACCTTAAGAATTTGAAAATTTCTGCAATATCATGCAAAGGTCATCACATCAGAACACAACATATGGAAAAGGAAGGTGAAGGAGGTGATCAAAATAAGACAGTAGAGGCCAACACTAACCAGGGAAAAGTGGCTTGAATTACCATCCATCTACACCAGTCTTACTGCATCATATGACTGCTATAAGTCACATTATCAACATTAGTTGCTGATGAAGTCAGTGTGATATTGCCAACAAAATTGAGTTCTAAAGTTATTCATGATCTGAGTATCATCAATTATTAATGATTGTATCCCTGAGTAAGGAAATTCATTTCAATGTCCATGTCATCAGGTAACCTTATTTCTCAGGGTTGGGAGTAAGTCCTTACTGAGTAACTTTGGACCAACATGGGTCATATGACATAATAGGGCTTATTTGCTGCTGTTGTGCAACAGCCAGTCTTCAGAGTAATGGACAAATGGAATATTTAGATATCTCAAAGTGTACGCCTACCACTCCCATAAACTCTGCTTAAGACCCTGGTTGTTGAAACAAGACTGAATGGCATGGCTTGGAAATGAAATACCCCGTCTGATTAAAAATCAGGAAGTATTTCTTGTGGAGGAAATATTAGTATCTGAAAATATGCATCCTGAAGATAACTCCCCCACCCTTTTTCTTGGGGACCATAAATATGTGACATCTCCATGGACATTGATGATAATGCCATGGCTGTAGACAAGGTGTACTCTAATGTCTTTGTTACAGCCTCCAACAAAGAATATGACTCTTCTTTCAGGGGAATGAGGGAGGCTATTTAAAACAGTTCAATGTGTAGTGCTATAGTCACTAGGCCCTTGTGTTTGATAATAAAATTTATAATGCTTTAACATAGAGGCAAGTAAATAACCCCAATGAAATCACACATGCAAAGCTGCTGCATCCTGTGGGGAGAATGAACCCTATAGCTGGAGTCTAAAGGTCTGGACTGACCACCACTCATTCTGCCTTTTCTATTTTTGATCTTTGCAAAACCTCAGTGCCAAGTTCTCCGACCACAGATAAGTGAGAAAGCATGAACAACATGGTCTGGGCATTGCCCTTCATGTCTTTCTAGCTGGAAAGAATCTTTGCCACAACAACTTATGCATAAATCAGGGGGAAAAGGCAGTATATCTTATTTATGTCTTTGATGGAGGACCATGTCTTTATCCTCATCAACTACCTGCAACACTTGGTACATCCTTCTCCTGATCATCAGTAAATTTTCTGTCCTGTTCAAACATTGGTGAGATAACAAAAGTGTTAGACCCAGAACTATCCCTCCATGGGGAAGGACAGGAAGTAGGAATATAGATGTTCTCAAAGTTATTTAAAGCTTTTCACTATTTTTAACAACTGGCCGTATATGACGGCATGTCAGGATCATTTGCATAAACTTCAACGCTTTTCAAACATAGATGCTCTGTGGCAAATTTGCTTAAAACTGGTGGTGGTGTTTTCTTGATAAAATTTGAAATAGCAATTTCAGACGTGTATGACATATAATGTACAACTGATGAGGGTAAAGCCATAAGCTCACTTGAAAAGGTGTTAGAAAATACAAAGTTTTGTTAAATTAATTTACAGTGCATGCAGTTAACACTTTCAACAGAATTTCCAACTACAAGCCTTTCAATGGTAAATGAGTGACAAAGGCTGAAGTATAAAATTATATAGCATAGAATAGTCCATGCATTTTTTTTTGTCTGACTCCGTATTTGAGCTATTTCACTTGCTATTATATCAATCAACTTCATTTAAATTACATTATGAAACCAAATACAGACTTACTTTGTGGTGTCATTAATTGGTTGGTATTCATTGTTTAAATTCCAGTAGTCATTAAAGTATAGGACTGGCTTGTACTTGTCAGTTCCTGGAACAAACTCCACATCTGAAGAATGCAAAAACATGCTAATGAATCATACAGGGCAATAGGGTAATAAGCAATCAGTTAAGAATTGTGAAAAACTTTTGTTAAATTTGGCACAAAATTATAAGAAACCCATCAGCAGTCATCAAAATATTAAAAAAGGTCATAGGTGACTTTACTGTCAAAATGGACAGTTTCAAAAGAAATAATTTTGCTGCCTTTTTATTTGTATGTGATCCAAATTAACCTCATTTAACTTAGTGATCTTCATTTCTACAGTGACTTTACAACCAATTTAAACTTTGTGTATTAACTGTCATTGTGCTCATGTTGGAATTATCAAAACTATCAATTTATCTAAAGATACTTAATGACTACCAAATTACTGCGACTTACTAGCTCTTTCCAGATAATGGCAGTTTAAATGTCAGCTGTCAGATGTGCCAAATAAACATGTAATCTCCAAAAAGAGGAAATACATAATTTGGTTCACACAGCTATCCAATTTATTATGTACTCTGCATCAGCTAGGTATTGTTTCAACTGTAAAACTACAGAATTATACTATTTCATACTGATCTTCCATATATAATTACAGCATTAATTTACAGAGACAAAATTATATAATTAAGTGTTTAATTGACATGCGTTATGTTAATACAATTTCCAACAGGTCAAGTTTTTCATTAAAGTGTTTTACCACAAAAAGCTAACTGTCAAATGCTTACACTCATCCAGGGGTTGTGGTACATGATCCCTTGTCCAAGCAGTCTGGTCTTCGATCAAGTTTATTGTCAGATTGGGATGCCAATGAGACAAGATCTCAAAGGAGGAGGAGTTTTCTTTCTGTAATGGTAAAATTATCAAGGCAATAATTGACAAAATTCAGTTGTGTTTATATCCTTCACAGAAAAGCTTATAACTGCTGATGTGGATAAAAGCCATGGCATTTAAGGAAAGGGATTTGACAAGTTTTGCTATTATGGCAAAACTTTACTTTCTCATTCCTCAAAGATATTTCAGTGAAAACTTCATCTCGATATGACCGTCCATTCAAAAGTAGCAATAGAAAGGTTTACAGGTCATATTGGCATCATTTTCATTATAGTGGGATTTCTTTTTAGATATAAAAAGATTAAAGTCAATATAATGACTCCTTCATGAGAAGTAGTGATAACAGATTTTCAAGATTGCCACAATTGATCAAGACCAATTTCTAGTTTGAAACAACAGATCTTGCATGAAATCTATTTGTGAAAATCCCATGTCTATATCTTTTCCAGAGAAGCTGCCATAATTTATTCTTAAAGATGGCTAATATGATCATAAAATTAGAAGTAGGATTAGCACCATTTTCATTAAGGAACCAATCAATAAGTAGCCTTTAGTAAAACTATTTGGGATGGGTAGGGGTAAAAATAGTTCCAATTATGTAATACTTACCTGCTTTTATTACTTTTCTATTTTCCTGGTGCTAGTCCCCAGCCAAAGGTGAAAATTTCTTACCCAAAGTAGTAATTGGAAACCAAGAAAAAACAACAAATTCCCAGTCTGTAATTGTCTGCATACAGAATATCACCCTTTAAGAACAGCATAGATGGGTGGGAGAAGGTAACTGGCAATAACAGCATGCCCATACTGAATAATTACAATTAGTTTTACCATCCAAAACACCATTTTAAGTACAGTATTGCACTGCCTGTTAGTAATACTTTCCTGGAAGGATGCAGATAGCCTCATAAGAATCTGTCAGAAATAACTTATCACCTGTTTTAGTACAATGCTCTGCAGAATGGTCGATGGCTTGTTAAAAACTTAATGGTCTTACACAGTCAGGTCTGACCCATAAATGTTTGCTCTGGTGCACCATAAAATGAAGAGACCACTAAATGGCAGCTTTCATAACATCATGAAAAATGAGTAATAAAGGCCCATGATGCTGAAAAAGCACAATCTTCATGGCTAACTGGTAATTCTCATCAATGAGAGAGGATTTTACTGACTTTGATAGCAGAGAGAGATTGACAGCCAAACTATTCCACCTGGTAAATGGTGGCAACAGAAATACCACAAGTATCTCTGAGAGGGACAAAAATACATTGTTTTAATTTTGTCAAACAGAAACACGAATCTGACCAGACCAAGAAATACTTTTTTATCAATCCTTACATAAAGTCTGCACGAAACTCTGAATGCAGATGCTATTCTGCGAGGACTGAATATTCTTGCTTGGACAGGCAGTCCAATACAATATTAACTTGCCTTGAATGTGGCAACTCTAAGAGTTATCCTCTATCTAGCTGTTCATCAAAGGAGGCTCCAGTCTCAGATGCAAAGAGTCCCCATGGCATGATTGATATGCCATAACTGGCATATCGTCTGTGATGACATTAACACAGTTGTTGATGCATTTCTGCTGAGTTAGCCTTAATTTTTTATGTTGGGGAAAGTCCTGCCTGGACCACTATTCCTTAAAAACTAACCCTTTGACTTTAGGTAAGGACCCCTTTCTGAATAATTAACTATCATTATACAGAAAGTACTAAGGTTCTGGTTGGAGATGGTGATAAGTCGAACTGTTCAAAACTTGTTCTGGTTTTTCCTCCAGATAATAAGATGGTGATATGTGCATCCCAATAAAATCTGGGTTGAAAGGGGGCCCTTTGAGGTCCCTAATCTGAAAACAACAGAAACTGGAGATGTTTAATCAAGCCATCTTGCTTGAAATTTGCTTTGGTGGTGAAGCTTGGATCCAAATGGACACTGAGTTGAAAGAGGGTTCTTGTGAGGACTCCAAATAGTTAACAGCAGAAATGGGAGGTATCATATGGAGTAAATGTAAGGGAACTAAATCCACTGTCATATGCAGGGTCCCCAAGATGAATAGGTATCTTGTTTGTGAGGAAGAGAATCTGTGTGATCCTGACAAAAGGAAAATGGTCCATCCCTTCTTTGTCAAGAAATTAATACCCAAGTAAGTCAAGTCTTAAGAATTAGATCTGACTTCCCATAACTGGGATTAAACCCAATGTGTCACTATGTCTGAGAATGTCATGGAAAGCAATTATCAATATAATGGATGACTGGAACCACAAAAGATCTAAAACTTGTTGTTTTGAGTACCATAACGTTGGTGAAGATTCTAAGCAAGGAAGCTAAACCAAGCATTGAAAGACACCCTTATCAAGATGGAAATATTTGGATGTAATGGTACACATCGTAAAGTTCTATGGCTCAGTTGGCAATAGATAATTTAGCACCATTAGATGAGCTAGCTGAAGAACACTGCCATGTCCTTATGCTGCAAAAGCATGGTTTTGACAACTTGCTAGTGTGCCTAAGCTCTCCTGGTATCATGATCCCTTCTGGAATTAATTAGTAGGTGACTGCCTTGTTCCTGAGAGTACCAATCAACACCCTTCATGGGGAGGAGTGTCCATCTGTGAAAAGGAATGAAAATCATCAAACTTTCTATATTGTTTTTTTTTTCAGCCAGGGGGAATATTTTTAGCACATGATAGGTCAAACATGGCAGGCAGAATATTTGGTGGAAAAAAAACCTGGCAAAAACCACCAAACCATGGGAAGCTAATGGCAAGCTTTCTCACATATCCACATTGAACAAGCCATGACCAAAGCGTCAAACAAGGCGAGATGCAAGTGATCTGTAAAAGTGAGCATCTTCATCAATTTGCCACCAGGGGCCACTCCCATATTAACAAGGGACAAAAAAATTATAACAAAATTAAAAACCAAAAGATCTTCTGATTGATAACTTGCTAAGAATATAAAGCGTGCAATGTTTTTACATTCCATACTAAATGCATTTGTTAATGCATGGGTTTTTCATAGTGTTCAAGAAAACCAAATTAATAGTCTTTCACAAACATAATTCATAAGAAACTCTTGAATACATACTAGAGGAGGAAAAAGTCATCTATTACGCAAATAAACATTTACAATTATAACTTCACAATTCCCTGTCACACGTAATCAAAAGTGAAAATAACTGTTAACTCATACAATTTAACCTGATGTAATTATGGTAATGTATAAACCAGAAATGACGACTATTCTGTAAAATTTGCTTACCTTGATTAAGTCTGGGTGAGCAGCTGTTGCACCAGTCAACAGATTCACAGTTTCATGATAACGTCTTTTCTTAAACTTATTCAGCTCTGAAATGGAAAACTGAGTGTTAGACTTTTCTTATTACTAAGGATTTCTTATTACTAAGGATTTCTTATTACTAAGGATTTCTTATTACTAAGGATTTCTTATTACTAAGGATCCTTCCACTATCTTGCATATTGAAACTGATGCTGTACAGTATTTATCACAATACTTTCCATCTACTGTTTCCTTCTATTTTGTATGAGATGAGGGGTATGCATACACATAATTCTAAAACATACTTCAGTGAGATTCTTTAAGGGAGATTTTCCAAAATATGCTAAGATTTTCAGTCTTTCACACTTTTTTTTATGAAATGCATTAGTACCTGTAGATGTGAACATAAACGGCTCTGGTTAGTTTCTAATTGCACTTAATGCACATTATTGACTATATCATACATAGAAAATAGAAGTCAAGTGTCTTTCAGAAGGCAGACTGAGAACATCAATCAAGGGCAGTAGCCTTGGCCAGTATCGAACCCACAACCCTTTGCATTATGAGTTTTATGTTCTAATAAATGAGCTAACAAAACACAGTTAAATACTTAAGAGAAGAAACGTGTTCATATTTTAAGTATTATTAGTATTACTGTAAAACTTAAGAAAATTGGACCCTCC
This sequence comes from Unio delphinus, assembly GCA_029339505.1. NCBI lineage: Eukaryota > Metazoa > Mollusca > Bivalvia > Unionida > Unionidae > Unio > Unio delphinus. The sequence continues at coordinate 2,805,869 of JAQISU010000162.1, forward strand.
CTTGTCCAGATATCTCTACAAGATGACCACTTTGGTTTGGAATAGATTTTTCCTATAAATTCTTTGTTATAAAAACTAATACAAACAGGAAGATACAAAAAAATTTGGAAACATTCTTGGAACCATTCTTGCAAATTTAAATCTACTGCTGAAAACTGAATGTGCTAAAAAAGCAAAAATAATGCACTCTGAGAGGTATCAATTTTATAATCCAAAATTAAACTGAGGTGTGATGCATAATGTGTTATGTTATTTTGGGTGATAATGCTAAATATCAATGCATGAGCAATCTGTTAAATGAAACCGTTTAATACTGGAGTGAAATAAATGACCTCAAAGATGTCTGTTTATGAAACCTTTACAACAGTTGTAATAATAGTGCTATAAAGTTTAACTGCTTTAGTTACCAAGATTGCAAAAAAGCGGTTTCAAGAAAGTCATGATTGTTTGAAATTATTCCAAAAAATATTTGGGGTAAAGAACTCCTGCTATGTTCAGTATAAAAGCAAGAAAGCTGCAATCAGGTCATTGAATAAGTTCAATAAGTTTATTTGTTATAGTGTATTTGCACAATCACAATCATGTGAATCAGTCTTAAAGTTTCTATCATAAGACAGGAAAGGCAGTTCATAAGCATTCCCAGGAAATACTCCGGATAGCGTTTAATGACATTTTAAAAGAAAATCTGAATACATCAGATAGCAAAAGAAGCAAATTAAGGGCCACACATAACACTAATGTGAAAAACTAAATGAACTTGTTTAAGACTGGTTTCAGTGCAACTGTTATTTCAGTCCAGTCATACAGAAGACACATATTTGCATCACAGTAGGGAATTCCTTATTTCAGTCTAATCATACAGAAGACACATGTTTGCATCTCAGTAGGGAATTCCTTATTTTAGTCCAATCATACAGAAGACATATATTTGCATCTCAGTAGGGAGTTCCTTATTTCAGTCCAATCATACAGAAGACATATATTAGCATCTCAGGAGGGAATTCCTTTTTTCAGTCCAATCATACATAAGTCATATATTTGCATCTCAGTAGGGCATTCCTTATTTCAAGGTGTCACATGAATAGCTCGATAAATTCAAACCATGTTATTCCATATAAGCATAACAAGAACAGTAGAGGATGAATCATGTCATCCCCATCACAGTGAATAGCATCTTTCAACTGTGATGAGATTGGTTTATTCTATTGGGCATTGCTAGAAAATTTTTCCAAAAAAGAATGAAATTTGTAAAAGCTGTAAAAAGTGCAAAGACTTATGCCCATGTCAGCAAGCTGTGCTACCTGGGAAGAATGGAAACCAATACTTACTGGTAAATTAAGATGCCTCGCTGCTTTAAAAATGGTAAGCAAAGCTTTTTAGTTGGGAATATAAAAGAAAGCTAAGATAGATTCTAAAATATTCTACTACCAGATCGTAAATTGCAAATCTCAAAATGAATGTAAAAATCACTAAAGTATTGTGCACAGTGACAATGCAATATTACATTCTGATAAATTTCTTAGAAAAACATTACCATTTTTTATCCCCAAATATGATGTAGCACCTGCAGTTGCTATACAAAGATGTGACCCATGATTTCAAACCTCAACACTGAAAGCTGATAAAATCACTCCTTGACAAACTTTTTAATGTTATTAAGTTGTAAAGATCTATCACATTGCTTGATACAATTCAATGGATTGACCAATCAAGGCAGCAAACAATTAAATATTTCAGTGTGGCCAGATTTAGTATTAAATGTAATAAGTATGACATCATACCTTAGCCAGATGTGTGTGTGTGAGAGAGAGAGAGAGAGAGAGGGAGAGAGAGGTGAGGGGTGGTAAGAGAAATAAATCATGCCAGCAATTATATCTGTAACTTATAATCACATGGGAAAAAGATTGTGACTTATAAAATTTAAGAAATAAAAGCAACATATAAAGTTAATAATGTATTCTTACTCATGGATCTGTAGACTGTGTTTCTTTTAGAATATTTCTTTTTGTCTTCTGGGTTTGGAGAATGGCCTTCTTTTACTAAATAACAATGTATGTATAGTGAGCCATTCTTCTGTACAGACTGTAAAAAGAAAGATACAAGTATAGTCAAACCTCTCAGCATATAGAAAGAAAGATAAAACAAGAGTCAAATCTGTTTCTGAGCACAACAAAGTTATTTAAACATTTGAGTGTGATGGTGCTACAGCTGCTGCTTAAAGTCATTCCTCTAAGAAATTCATTAATCAAATGAGATTGCATCAGGATTAAGAGAAATTTTTCCAAAGTTAAAGTTTAACCCCAAACAAATTTTATATGGTTACATCAGTACTAATTTCTGCAGTGCAAGTGTTTTGTGTACAGCATTTCTGCCAACCCCAGCATACAAAAATACTAACTACTTGTGACAAAAATACTGATTTGAAGGAACAAATACTGATTTTTAAATTTTTAATGCATATGTAAGTACAGTGGAACCCTGTTATAACGCGCCCCTCCATAACGTGAATTCGGATATAACGCGGTTGCGGCGTGGCTCCCGAAATTTTGTATATTTATTCACACGTGATTTTTTTCTTCTTCTTGAAGTTTATGCCAAAATAAACTTGATGTTGTCTTTGTGGTTGTCTTCAATTAATTCTGTATACAATCGTTGCTCTAACAATAGCCGACGTGTGTTTCTTCTTTAACTGCACACACAACCAAGCAACAGACAATGTGGTGGTTGATAAAAGCTTCTCACAGGTTAATAAACATCAAAAAATGAAAGCCGCCATGGGCGCCAACATGTTTTCTGGGCTTGGCGGCGTTATTTAGACACAATCAGTTGACCAGTAAATAATGTTAGCTTCACTAGCTGGAAACTGAGAGGGTATGAAATTGACATGCGTTCAGCTTTAAAAACAATTATGAAAGTGACTTGTGACCATTGCAGGAATACTGCACTTAGTTCTAGGGTTTTACATGTGTATTGGGTTTAATATGAAATGGTTATTAATTTCCCCTTCTTTTTCTTAATAAATATTTTACTGTTACGGAAAAGCAAGTTCACAAATGGAAGTCGTTCAATGCTCCTTGCGTAAAAAACATTTATTATGATTTTGGGGAAGAGATCGTGGATGAATTCTAATATAATACAATATATAATACCATAAAGTACAAGAAATAGTGTGTAAAACGCGGCTTCTGAAATGTATTAATTTCACCAGGTACTTGAATTGTTATGCCTAAATAAACATCGGAAATATAACTTATTATTAATCCAAGAGTAAAGACACGTGTTCTTGAACTGCATAAACAACAAAGCAGCCGACAATGTGGTGGTTGATACAAGATTCTCACAATTTAATTAACATAAAAAAACGAAAGCCGCCAATATGTTTTCTGGGCTTGGCGGTGTAATTAGAAGAAATCGTCTGACTAGTAAACAGTGTCGGCATTGTTAGCTGGAAATTGTACATGCGTACAGCTGGGAAAAAAATTTATATCAGTGGCACGTGCCCATTACAGACTCACTGCATATTATGATTTAGTTCTTGGATTTTATGTGTATGGTGTTTGTTAATGAACTCATCATTACTTTCCTATTTTTTGTATATGTAAAAAAAATATTTTACTGTTATTTAAAATGAAGTTTACAATTTGTATAGAGACCGTTCATAGACCCTGGAACGTAATGAACGTACACATGCTTCATCTTTCGTAACCTAATTTTCTGTTAATTTTTCTCACTGAATTCAGACATAATGATTTGACAAAAATATTGAATAGTTTAAATATGTTTGCAATTTTTGCAATGGAATTAGGTACAGGTATTATGGATTAGCTGCATGCCATGTCGGACTATATCAGACAGTAAGTAAATGGTGTTAATACTCTGTACATGCTATATATTGGACGTTAAATTCAGACACAATGATCTTGGACAAAATTATTGAATATTTTAAATCTGTGCAATCTTCCAATGGAATTGCATGCATTATGGATTAACTCTGTGCCACGACGGCACAATAGTAAACGATGTTAATACCCTCCCTATTCATTATATAACGTCGATCAACGTGTATTTTCGGATGAAAAACAATAAAAATTAGTAAAACTATCTAACGCAAAGTAATAACCTATAAATATATTATCCGTCCACTTTTTTGAATAAGTCTTATTACTGCATTCCATTTAATATTCGTTCGATAACATTCCGATTTCTTACATTAGACAAGAGTACACGTAAATACGCCAATGTGATGTTTGCTGGAATTTTTTTTTAAATACTGTAAAACCCTGCGATAACGCGACCATGCTTTTAACATGATCCAATTTCATAGAACCCAATTATCGCGTTATAACGGGGGTTCCACTGTATTTACAACATATACAACCATCAGTAAAGTAGCACAGTGCCTTACATAATTAATGTCAATTGACAAATTAATGTCAAAGGTGCATGTGTTTCACACTTGTACCTTCTGGACAGGCACCATGTTCCATTCAGGTGCCAATTCAGAAGGTGCAAGAGGGCAACACACTCAGACACAGGCTGTTTGTAGGAGCCTTATTCACACCTTGTTTTTCTTCTTATTTCAATCAATGATTCCAATGTACCAACTTTCATTGATGATCTCAATTCTGTGATTTTCTTAATGAATTGTTTACGTTCAAGCATACGAGTTATCCTTTGTGATTTTACTGTCTGGAAAACATGTGCAAAATAAATTGCCAGCAACACTAGTAACTGAAACAGCAAGTTTTATTTCTTAAAGAAATTTAATAAATCAAACTTTGATCGAATTACTTTAAGGTTCTCTCTGGTATTTATATACGTTGTACGTTTAGGCTCAGCTGTGTGTGATGAAGCAGGCTGATGTTTATTAGCTTTTTTGTTCTCTTGTATTTCATGGGCACCTTCATGCCTAATAGTGAACTTATATTACAAAATTTGCAAAACATCAAGTTTTCTCCTTTACTATATGGCTTCACAAATCTACACAATACGGCACAAATGTTATTCCAGTTGTTTTTTTCTTTTTCATGGAGAAAATTCTAAATATTCCGCTTTCCTATTTAACATGTTTAGAAGTTAAATATTACGAAGATGAGATACAGCAAAAACTATTTGCAAAATCCAATATGGCAGATAACAATAGGCATGGTGGCCATGATTTCTAATAACCAATTGTATCATAGAACTGCTTTCCTATATAAGCGTGATACATTCTATCAAAATAGAATTGGGTGCCCGTTCTAAACTGAAAATTCCAAGATTTTTTTTTAAAATTATTAAAAATTTTTTTTGCCCCAAAAACCATACACCTGTTTTAAGGTCCAAAATACGGGATAAATATGGACAAAAATGGGACAGTTAGCAGCTATGGTACAGAGAGATACATATAATCTGAATCACCAACACCTAGAGCCTCTCTAAATATAGATCAGGCCCATCCTGTGTTATAAGAGAGTTGCTCATCGGAACTGTTAAAAAACGAAGCGGATATTTGCTTTAAACACAGGAAATACTTAAGTTTGTAAATTCATAAAATGAAACATATCTGCAAAAAAATTTTATTTTTATTTTACGCTCAAACATTTAGGCTAGCAAGATATGCTGTATAATACACTGAAGTAGTGGATTTCTTGATGTGTGTGTGTGTGTGTCACTGTTCATATTCTGTTGTGTTCTGATTATTCACACAAAAACTATAAACAGCTACAAAATTATCCTTTCCAATTTAAAGTTAAATAAATAAAACAAGAAAATTCACTCCTTGTTGGATTTCAACTTAGTAGAAGGCCATACTTACAACTAGCTCAGGTAAGCATTCAAGAATAACTTTTGAATTTCAACATTATCTTGTTATATATATGGCAGTGGCATTATTTATCGTAATTCACAAGGGAATTATCATAATTATTTTACTTGGAAAATCCAGTAATTTACAGCCTAGCATAAAATGAAAGGTGTTATCTAATTTGATTGAAAGAAACTTTGAGCCAATTGATGAATTAATTTGAAGATCTTGAAAGACACTTGCAAATTATTAACACTGTTCATTGTTGGACCATATCTAGATGCAAATTTCTCTAATCATGAAGATCACCTGCTGAATTTTATCCAAAAGCCATACACTTTGTGTATACAAAGCAGACCATGTAACCTATGAATAGAAAACAATATTTCTTTCTCATTGTATCGTTGGTTACCTATAAATAGCTCTCACTTGTACAGCATGAATACTATTCAGCTGTCACTTGTACATTCCTACTTGTACTGAAAAATACTAAACAATTGTTTGACATTTATGCTAATAGCCTATGATTTTTTAAAATATGGAATGTTTTTTGTAGTTGTGACACATAAAGTACTATCACAGTCTAATTACAAACATAAAGCTACTGGAGGAAAACACTGATTAATGTGAAATAATTTGAGAGGTGAATATATATGACTCGATTAAATATAGGCTATTTCTTTTCATATTTAAAGTGCAGCAATATTAACATTATGTCAAAATAATTGTAAAAAAAGGGCCCATTTGTGCACAAATGGAAATAGGAGTTGGGCTAGTGGAACTGGAGTCAGGAATTATGATTTTGTTCCAGTCAAGGCCATGGGCTTGTGTCTGAAATTAAAAATGTGCTTCACCTCTGGTAAAAACATATTGTTAATTATTATAAATATCTTTCTCATTACATAATTATTCTCTTTTTTCTGAATCTGATAATAGAGTATGAATTATAAATTAGCGAAGGACAAATTAAGCAGGCTGAAGGTGAAACTAAACTTCGGTGTATAATCATTTGTTTAGACCATGTCTTTATATTACCTGTGAAGCTGCAATCTGTCCTGACTGGACAAAGGATCCATCACCATTTGGTCCTGACTCCCAGTCCCCATAGACAAGGCCTTTCTTGACCCAAAATAGGGTATCACTGTTATCAAAGTCAGTAAAATCCTCCTCCTCCGAGATGTAAACATACATGTCCTGAAAAATTAATAAATCTACATTCATACTAGCACTGACCCATCTACTATCAAATAAGGCTGGGTGCTGTTTCAGAGCTCAGTGGTAATCCCAATTGCAATTTAAAAAAAATCTGCACTAAGTGTACTAGTATCTATTGCTTTCCCCCATTTTTAGTTGTAAAATAATGAGTTTTATCTGGTCCCTGGATGTACCCTGGCAGTGATTAGTAAAAGGTGAGAGTTATAGACAACCAATCCACATTAGGACGAGTAACAAAAACACAAATTTTAAAACAGCTATCATGGTAACCATACTGGATCTTAGATTGTTTTCAATTCAGACTAACTAGACATAGTAAAAAGTAAAATCCCAACATCGACAAGACTTTACATCAAGGCAGAGTAGCAATAAGATGTTCCAAGATGACCACTGGTAGGATTATTGGAAATCAGATGAGCATAATTTTTATTTAAGACCAACTAGACACCATAAGAAGTATTCTTGTGAAAGCCCTATGCATAAAAAGTCTTTAAGTGAAAATCCCATATTGGCAATGATTGCTATTAATTTCTGTTCAAGAAGAGTAGCAATAATGATTTTGTCATGGTGGTCATATTGGATTACAGATCAATATCACTTACATTTAGGACCAACTATTGTATTTCATGTATTTTTCGTACCCTTTAATTTTTTTGTATACAATCCAGTTATCAATATAATAATTATTAAATTTAAATGTATCCTATTTTTTCATACATATCACTTTGTATTTTTTTTTAAATCCATTAAATTATCAGCTATACAATTTTTATCAAGATTAACATTTGCAAAAAGATCAAAATTACCGTATTGCCATTTTTTTCCTTACAAAAATTAATAATTGTCAGTCATTGAGAAAATACACTGATTGATGCATAAGTTCTCTTATTGTCATTACAATATCTACTGGTGTTTATTAACAAATGGACAAAGGCCTTCACAGAACAACATATCTATAAAAATTAGTGTTAATTAGTTCTCCTTATTAGGTCTGTCACCGTTACAAAATAACGTGTGTTCTTTATTTTCCTTCGATTGCAATTTGATAATGATGTTATTGTTGTGGTAAGAATACCAGTTGCACTTAATTTCTTGACAATGTTGACTCGTATAGTTGAGTACAATAAATAATACCCAAAACTATTACATGTTCAGACCATCTTAATCATTTTACCAACATTACACAACAAAACAGAGGGGCCCTGAGTGGCCTAAAGCGCTTTCCGTCACGGATCACTGCCATCTCACCTCTGTCTGCGTGGGTTCGAGTCTAAGATTCGGCTAATGTAGTTATGTGAGAAAGCTTGCCAGTAGCTTATCTTAGGTCGGTGGTTCTTTCTGGGGGTTTTCCCAGGTTCTTCCTCCACCAATAATACTGGTTGCCATGTATGGCCTATATTGTGCTGAAAAATGGCGTTAAACCCTAAAACAACAACACAACAAAACAGCTACAAAGAAGTATGTTCTAAATACAGACAAGCTTGCACATTAAGTCATTATCTTCTTTCTCTCTCGTTAATGTCATCAAAAATCTTTTTGAGTACTTTTATTTTTTTTATAAAAAACACTGAGACATAAAATATATGTCTATTTTATTTGTGTGTATTGGTTAGATTGTTGAGTAGTGTGTATTCCACAGAACTGTTTTTGGCATGATCCCTTAATTTTTCATAAACGGTCAGTATCACAAAATGATAATTATCTATTTACATACGATTTTTTTTACAATAAAATTTATAATTATAATTATAATGTTGTATACAAATAATTTCATGAAATACAGTAAATATCCCAAGAAGTATTTTAGTAAAAAAACATGTGTTGACATAACCATCCATTCAAGAGAGGTGTGCAATAAGAATCTCAAGATGGCCACTGTAAGGAAGTAATGGATGTCTAAGTGGAACCATTTTCATTTACAACCAATCAGATATCACAAAGATGTCTGGTGAAAATCCCATGTTGATATGATTGTTCAAGAGGGTTCGCAAGAAGATTAAAGATGATTGCCATGGTGATCATATTGCAAGTTTTACATCTTGCAATTATGGTTGTCAAAAACCATGGAAAACTTCACCCGGATACCCATCGCATTGTTTATTGGATCATAGGGTACCCATTAGAACATGAAAGACATGTACAACCCTAGTTACCCGACTGTCAAATTTTCACAAAAAATTTGTTCTAACAGATGGACAGATAGATGACAGACAACATACCAACCTATTAGCTCTTGGGAACTGTTACCATTAGTGCTAAAAACTGGGAGAATTTTATGAACACAGAAGTGATTTATTAAAGAAATAAAGGTACCACTTCACAATATAATACAGGACCCTTGCACAGCATTATGGGGTGGGTGGGTGGTGTTATAAAGAGGCACTAATAGATATATTATACCATGGACAAGAAGACGACAATGTAGATACAGTGGTCCCCCTTATGACCCCTCCCCCAGTGGCAACCCACTCTTTGCAGCCAGAATCCTTTGGCACCAACAAGTTTGTCTTAAAAATTGCCACCCCATTAATGCAACCAGCGACCAAGATATTAGTGCACAAATGGCCATATTTTATAATTAATACAGTAAGGTAAGTAATCTGATAATCTTTCCCAATGTATGTTTCCGGATGTCAGGTTTTCATTACTGAAAGAAGTACATGTACCACTAAGGTTATTATTATTTCATTAAAGACTTTTGCAGGCAATTGGCTCAGCAATGTTTTGATAAAGCTTTGGCATTCACAAAGCGTGTTTATTTAAATACAAAACGATGATCATGATAAGATATAATTGTCAAGATCATAACATTGTCAGATAGAAATTGGATCAGCATTATATTGCTAGAGCTTTGAGCTTCACGTGGCAGATTTTTTTTTTTTAAAATAATTGATTATGACTGAAGTAATTGTCAAGATCATAACATTGTCAGATAGGTGAAAAAATAGATTTTGTGAATTAACACACACACACAGAGGAACAATTAACCTTGAATAAACAGGGAACAAAACAAAGACCAAAAAAATCGTGTGACAGTATATGTATCACTTCCTTTATAACGTTTATCAGTTAGAAAAGTTTTGTCTGCAAAATTAAATTGCAGTACTGTACAATTAGTAACACTAAAATAAATCATTATAAAACTTTAACATGTCATCACATTAATAAAGAAATAATACTTTAGAAAGGAAGACCTGAAAACAATGGGTAGAATTCACTTCCTGAAAGACTTTATGTTGGCAAGATTCAAATAAGATAAGGAGAATATTCTATAGCAGTGGAAAAATGGAATAAATGGAAAGAGAATACTTTTAAATACAACACAAGATATGTAAAGAGATTTAAATAATGTTTTTGAACTCAGAATTTACTTCCAACTATTAATTTATGTTACCTTGAAAAAAACTGTTTTTAAGACAAGAACATTTTAATAATTGATGCTACTTTCAAAATGAAGATTCTGCTTGGATATCTCCACGTGTATTTAATTATTTGTTCAGTCTTGTATAGGAAATTTTATTTTTTTAAAACGTTTTATTGACATAGTTAAGTTATATGTATCTTTCTTGCTATATACATGTACACATATACATACACACCTCCAGGGCTTGAATTTTACACAAATTTCTTGGTAGTGTATTGAGAAATTTACTAGTTCTGCCAAACATTTACTAGTCCTGTCCACAAGACTATGTCACACACTTGTGTTGAGATTAACAAGAATTTTGTTTCATAAATAGCATTATCATATGACATGCAGAGGTACAGAAGTATAAATCCTACTTCAAATCATCAATTAGTCAATTAACTCCAATTCCAGAAAGGGATACAAATGTCATTTTTCATCCTCCACCTGCACTCTGGGTCCATATGGGGTTTGTTCTGGTCTTCTTACCCATCTTTGAAACATTCCACAAACTTATTGCTGGTGAAGGATCATATGTTGGAATGTCATTTGTATGGAAGATTATAAAGAGTAGGTCGGACAGAACCCAAGGACACAAAAAAGATCTAAAGTCACTCTTCACCATTTTCGTCTCCGATTCAATTTTAAAGTTCGAACAACCCGCAACAAAACTGGATGTTTTCTGTGTTTGTTTTTGCGAATTCCATACACCAGTTACACTGCATAACGTTCTTGTGCTCATCATAATTCAGCCATTCCGTGTCTTTTGTCTATGTCTTCTGAAATGTCCGATTACGCTTTTCCCTATCATAAGAATTATCCCTCTCTTTTATTTCATTTTCATTTAACTTTTGCTTTTTCCGGAGGCTGAACACCTTATTTAAAACGCCACATTTTGCCTGTCTTATAAGGCAGGAATTGTGCCTCTTTTTGAAATAAGAGATGTTACAGTATAGCTAATGCAAATTATTTAAAGTAAGAAAAGGATTGGCAGTGTTCTTTATATATGAAAGTCCTAGCAAGACACGTTTCAAAACCCGTGCCTCCCCCCCCGCCAGTAAATGGCCTCTCCCTAATAAAGTCTTTACTTCTGCAGGATCAAAGCAGTGGCTATTGTAAACACTGTTATAAAATATTAACATCAAAAGATAATGTTAGTTTCACCTTGGAAAATGTGTGTTCCAATCAAACGAAGCCATCTGACTCGGCGCGTTGCATGCAACAGCACCAATTATGGTCTCATCACTAATAGCGAAGTTTAGTAGGTGCTCCTAATTAATCTGACCTCAATGTATTGTTGAAATTAATAATAAGCGGAAATTATTTAAATCTTAGATGCCCATGCTGAGAGATTTTAATTTCCAACAAATGTACGGCATTCTGCTTGGATATCTCCACGTGTATTTAAATATTTGTTCAGTCTTGTATAGGAAATTTTATTTTTTTAAAACGTTTTATTGACATAGAAAAAGTAGTTGTATGGAAATGATGTGTCAGTAATGTGATCATAATAAATTGAGCTAATTCTTAAAATTAGTTCAATGCAAACGTAAATTATGCAGTTCCCCGTTTAAGACTGTTAGCGCATTTGGCTAGCAAGCTAATAAGGTGAAGAAAAAAAAAAGGAAACAAACAAACAAGTGTGCAAACTAATTTCTTTGAATAGTTGATACCATGTGTTGTAGTTTTGTAGTTTGTTAACCCTTTAGCTACTACAGCTGTTTTGTAGTTTCACTACTGCTCTGTGCTATCATATCAGTTACTCAGACTACTGAGGCTGTTTGCTAGGCTGAATACTAGAGCATCATCAAGGCTGACTACAGAAATTGACAATAAAAACATGGTTACATTTATGTTCATTATTTCAATAGTTTTTACTAGATTTAAGTGAAAGCAAATTTTTTAGTAAATTATGTTTCTCCGAGAATACTTACCCAATCACATTACTTTAGGGATATTAGCCTGCTACCTCGCGAATCCAGCCCTACCAAAAGACGAAAATTCGTCTTTCCTGTCTATTTCATATAGACAAAGGGCAATAACTCTTGCCCATTACCTCCCCTTGCCGCCCGTTTGATGTCGCTTCTTTAGTTTTTAAGCTGAGCGATATATAAAACACGAGGATTCTCGCATGGCGGGGTGGTTGGGAGGGTTTCTTAGTAATGTGATTGGGTAAGTATTCTCGGAGAAACATAATTTACTAAAAAATTTGCTTTCTCCTTTGAATACGTTCCCCAATCACATTACTTTAGGAGAATAAGTAATAGGAGGAGGGAATGCGGAGCATCCGACCTCCACCCCGGGTATCCTCTAGGGAATGATGGTTGGATTCCCCATGTGAATGATAACCCGGTCTCCTAATTTTCAATCAGCAACACAGCCCAGGGTCACGTGATATGTGACCCTTTTATGCGGTTAAGAAGATGGTTATTGAAATCTTCTTACCTACGAAAATTTATCTGGCGAATCCAGCGAAGCTAATAGGCTGTGCTGATTGTTGCACATGGGTCTGGTGGGCGTCTGGGCTGCCCAACACCGGACCTACTAGAATCAATGTTTGCCTCTGCGAGTACAAACTTGAAGATAAAACTGTAGAAGGTTGACTCTGCAACAGCTTCTATAAGATGACTGATTTGCGAATTCTCAGAGTACGCCGAGCGTATAACCCACTACAGCCATGAAGCAAGGGCTTGAATGGTGATATCTCATATCCCAGCTATCACCAGAAGAAAGAGGTGCTAGTATGTGACCTGACTCACCTCTATGCATTGAAGTGGTGCTAGAGTGCCCAAACAGGATCTTACATGGCTGTTGATCCTGACTTATCTATAAAGAAAGCGAGCTAATGACGACTCGTTGATCGCAATGTATGGTAATCTATTTTGGACTACGAAGCCTGGCTGCGTCAAGAGGACCATCAAACTCTCTGATCGAAACGAAAGAGTTCGGGTCACTAGAAAGGACATGTAACTCGCTCACCCTGCATGCTGAAGCTAAGGCTATCAAGAAACCCAATTTGTATGATAGTAGCTTTAACTAATCGTGGGTTAAAGACTCAATACTGTCTGAATTGAGTCATGTTAAAACCCAGGACAGATTCCATTTGAAAACAGGGTGAGGGATATAAGTCGATTAAATTTTTTTTTTTTTTTTTTTTTTTTTTTAAATGTCTAAAGATCTGACAAATCTTTGTCATGGCTGATAGCACATGTACCAGAATGGCGGAATGTGTCTGATATCATGGAGCGGTAACATTTGAGAATAACTGGAGCCAGATGTTTCTCCTCGAAAAGCCAGAGAAAAGTTGGCCAGTTGAGGGATTGTGACACTCAGAGGAACAATGTGAATGATATGGTACCAGTCTCTGAAAACATGCCACTTGCCCTCGTAAACCTTCAGAGTAGAGGACCTTCTTGCTCTCGAGATTCTCTCCACAATCAAAGATTTAAATTGTTTGTCTTGCAAGGCTGTCTGGACAAGAGCCAAGCTTGAACATAAAGACGGTCCGGACAGGGGTGGAACACCCCTGGCCCCGGTTGCTTGTGAATACTTGTGCTGACTGTAATCTTCCTGGGTAGATCTATCGCCTAGATTGAGTAGATCGGAGACCCAGAAGTTGTTCCATCTGAGAGGGGTAATCAGAACCATCTGACAATTCTGACCCCTTAACTTCTGGATTAATTCCAGTACCAAGACCGTGGGAGGGTAGGAGAATGCCCACAACCCTTCCCAGGTGATTGATCGAGCATCCACGACCCAAGCTTCTGGGTCTGGAACCTGTGAGATGAAAGGTGGACAACTTGCGATTCCATCTTGTTGCAAAAGATCAATCATCGGACGTCTCCAAAGTGAGTCAATTGGAAGAAAGTCCGATTGATGGAGTGACCATTCTGTGTGAATGACTAGATAGAGTGTCAGCCAAGACATTGAGTCTGCCAAGAATGTGTCTGAATTGTACATTGAGGTGGAGATTGTCGAACCAATGTAGAAATTGCCAGTTCAGATTGCACAGGTCTGGTGATTGGTGTCCCCTTGTTTTGAGGCAAGGCACCACCACAATGTTGTCTGACATAATGAGGGCAGTTTGTAATAAGAGTTGATCCTGCCCGAAATGAAAGGCATTGATGACAACCGTTATTTCTGAAAGGTTGATGTGGAAAGGGCTCGCCCCTGGCACCCACGTGCCGCTGACAGTATCGAAGTTCGGCAACAGGTGGGCACCCCAACCGTAGGTATTAGTGGCGGAACATACCGTTATCCCCTTGGGGTATCTCCAGAGTAATCCCTGTGGACAGCCTACAGGGGTTGTGCCATTGACTCAAGAATGATTGTATTTCTGGCGTGAGCATGACTGTTTTCTGGGATCGAAGGGACTTGAAAAGAGCGCAATTACGCTAGCAACGTCCTTTGTAAAGGGCGCATAAAAGGACGGCTGATCGGGATCAAGTCTGCTGCCGCATTGAATAATCCGAGGATCTGCAACTCTCTCGCTAAAATGCGCATCCTGTCGGAAACGGACTCTACGAGTGCAATTATCTGGATAATCGCAAACTCGAGGAAGCCTTACCAGATTCAGATCGGGAGAAACTCCACACCCAGATGGACCAAAATCCGGATTGGACAGAGATCGAACTTTATCCAGTTCACTAGAAAGCCTATATGACGTAAAGTGATATAAGATCGTTTCTGCTTTTGAGCAGAATAGAACTTGACAGATGTTTCTGGAGGATGTGATCCAAATATACTGCCGACGCAATAGATGAAGTCAAGCGGAACAGGGTGACGACGTAACCCATAACCTTGGTACTAGCCCAAGTGCTTAAATTTAGGCCAAAAGGTATGACATGGAGCTGATAAGCCTAGTCCCGACAAGCACAATGGAGAATGTCCGCTACTCGTGGGATAGGGACGTGAAATGTGCGTCGGTCATATCTAGCCAGCTTATGATGGGGTTTAAGCGACGTGCCCTTCAGACATGCGTCACGACGTATCGGGTCTAGGTTGGCAGAAGCAGTCAGCGCATTGGCCATGGAATGGTGAGCTGCCCTGTTAAGAACCCTAGCTAACCGGGCCGTCGAATCCCAAGCATGTTCATTGCCAGATTTTTCAGCGATCCTGAAAATGGCTAGGGAGGCTAGGTCTAACAGTGAAGACGTAGCGACTACATTCGAACCAGCTTGGACGTGGAATTGAACACAGTTTTGTCCACTTTATAAGACAATGCCGCAGACATATGGACTGCTGCCCTATTTTATCCCGAGCCAGGACCTCAGTATTGAACGCATCGGAGTGAGTTTTGTACCATCGACCTGAAAACGACGCTGGTACTTGGCTTTCAGAAAAGAACGCCTTAGCATTTCCTGGATCCCCTATACGTGTCGACAGACGGTCATTAATTTCCTTAATTTGTCGACTGGGGAAGGAGGCGGAAGGTTAGAATCTCTTCCCCTTCATCCAGATCGACCGACGCACTAATCCTATAGTCGGTAATTGTAGCAGGAGGTGGAGGGCATTCTGAAGGGGCCTTAACACCCTAAAAATTTCCTCCACTGCGGCTTTGAAGCTGAACTCAGTCCGTTCCATAGTTGGATCTGCATACAGCTGATTTGCCTGTGCTTCATCGCACTCACTATGTGCATAATCTTGCTCTGGTAAAGCATCCATATCGGGGTAATGCATACCAGGTGGCATAGATGATTCGATTCCGTCATCTCTAAAAAAGGCATTCACTCTCCCTTGTGGATGAGTTGATAGCCTATGGACGGCCGGCAATGCCGAATGAATTGATTGGTATATGTTTGGCCTGAACGCCTGCGACGGGCCGGCTATGACCGGCACCGACCGCTCGAATGGTCGGGTTGGATCGAGAGATTCATCGCCAACATCAGAGCCATGGTAGTGATATGTAACCGGTAGTACGGATTGACAGACGGAAACATCACTAGAATCTTCGTCAATCCGATTTGTGCGGATTGCGGTATGATAAAAGTCCCCGTGCTGGTACAGCGGTACAGTCGGACGGACTGGTATATGACTAAAATCTCCATACGGTTGGACGACCGTTGCCTGTTGGGCTGGACGGCCGGAGCCGGATGGACTGTCAGTGCCGGCAAGTGTCGGCTGGAAGCTTGGCTGGACAACCGGTGCCATTTGGGTTGAACGGTCATTGCCGGATCGACGCCCGGTGCCGGTTAGTGCCGGCTGGATGACCGGTGCCATATGGCTGAACGGTCATTGCCGGATGGACGCCCGGTGCCGGTTGGTGCCGGCTAGAAGGTAATAATAATTACATAATGCTTATGTAGTGCGACCATCACTGTGCACCCATCTACCATTCGCTCAGAGGGAATGTTGGTTCTGGTATAGCTTGCATATCTGTACAGCATACCAGGTGACCTAGATGACGCAATTCTGTCATAATTGACACTTTCACTAAATCTCCCTTGTGGAGAAGCCGTGAACATATGGACGGCCGGCACTAACGGCTGATTGAACTGACGAATGGTCGGCCTGAAAGTCCTGTTCTGGTAAAGCTGCCATATCTGGGTAGCGCATACCAAGTGGCATAGATAACTCAATTCCGTCATCTCTGATAATGTCACTAATTCTCCCTTGTTTTAAAATCACACCGACACGTATTTGACGTGACGGGAGGTGTACACCGGCTATACCGACTGATTTGTCTGGTATATGGTCGGCCGGAATGTCGGCGAAGGTCCGGCTATGACCGGCACCTGCCTCTCGAATGGTCTGATTGGAGGGAGATTCATCTATAACATTTCTCTCATGGTAGTGATATGTAACCAGTAGTGTAGATTGACTGACGGGTACCTCACTATAATCTCCGTAAATCCGATGTACAGCCGGTGCAGGTTGATGCCGGCTGGAAGACCGGTGCCATTTGGGCTTAACGGTCGTTGCCGGATGGTCGGCCGGTGCCGGTTGATGCCGGCTGGAAGGTCGGCTGGACGACCAATGCCATTTGGGCTGAACGGTCGCTGCCGGATGGACGGCCGGTGCAGGTTCATGCCGGCTGGAAGGTTGGCTGGACGACCGGTGCCATTTGGGCTGAACGGTCGTTGCCGGATGGATGGCCGGTGCCGGTTGATACCGGCTGGAAGGTCGGCTGGACGACCGGTGCCAATTGGGCTGAACGGTCGTTGCCGGATGGACGGCCGGTGCCGGTCGATGCCGGCTGGAAGGTCGGCTGGACGACCGGTGCCATTTGGGCTGAACGGTCGTTGCCGTATGGACGGCCGGTGCCTGTCGACGCAGGCTGGAAGGTCGGCTGGCCGGCCGGTGCCATTTGGGCTGAACGGCCGGTGCCTGTTGATGCAAGCTGGAAGGTCGGCTGGCCGTCCGGTGCCATTTGGGCTGAACGGACGGTGCCGGATGGATGGTTAATGCCGGTTTGCCTGCTGAAGTGCCGGCTGAACTGACGGTGTCGGCTGGACTGACAGCTGGAAGGCCGGCGAAAGTGCATATTAAAATGGATCCAATTGATCCAGCATAGACTCCATGCTTCCTGACTTACAGGCCCGAAAGCCATGTACGGATCTGCGGTGAAATTTACACCCACTGGGCAGCCTAAACCATGTCAACATAATTTCCTCCATTTCCACATTGCCAACACCCATTTTGCCATTCATGCCTTCGTTGTCGACTTTGCTTACTGAAACGACAAAAGAAGAGAACAAAGCACAAATTAAAAAATTCAGCATATTATTAATTCGATAATACTATAACCGTTATTAACGGAGTAGTCAAATTATTCCGTGCCATGTTAACTCTTAATGACAACACTAGTTATCGCCGTGAGCGTGTTGCGATGGTTCGTTCAAGACGAAGTCTACTGAAACGAAAAAGATGATAAACAAAGCACAATTAGCAATTCAGCACGCTATTAAATCGCTATTACCATAACCGTAACTAACGGAGGAAGTGAAATGATTTAGTGTCGCGTGAACTCATGACTTCAACATGAATTCCGCCAAAGCACAAATTAAAAATTCAGCATATTATTAATTCGATAATACTATAACCGTTATAAACGGAGTAGTCAAATTATTCCGTGCCATGTTAACTCTTAATGACCACACTAGTTATCGCCGTGAGCGTGTTGCAATAGGTCGTTCAAGACGAAGTCTACTGAAATGAAAAAGATGATAAACAAAGCACATTTAGCAATTCAACACGCTATTAAGTCGCTATTACCATAACCGTAACTAACGGAGGAAGCGAAATGATTAAGTGTTGCGTGAACTCGTGACTACAAGACGAAGTCCGCCATTAAAGTCACAAATTGGTCGTTCAAAGACTTTTTTTAAGTCTACTGAAACGTCAAAGAAGATAAATAAAGCACATATTATCAATGCAGCACGTTATTAGTCGCTAATATCGTAAACGTTACATACGGAATAAGCGAAATTATTGAGTGCTACATGTATTACATGCTAGTACCGCCATAAGCGTGCTTTGACCACGTTGTAACCTGGTCCGAAGTTTAGAAAAGGTGACAAAGTCACTCAAATTGGAAAATATTGTAAAATAATGTATACGACCTGTTGATGAATGATTATCCAACACAGTAATTCCAAATTTAACTTCGGATGGTCAGAATTTACACTAAGATGGCTTGGATTCATTGGAGGTCTAATTGTACGTGTTTGCACAGTACAAGCGAAGCTTAAAAAACTGAAGAAGCGACATCTAACGGGCGGCAAGGGGAGGTAATGGGCAAGAGTTATTGCCCTTTGTCTATATGAAATAGACAGGAAAGACGAATTTTCGTCTTTTGGTAGGGCTGGATTCGCGAGGTAGCAGGCTAATATCCCTAAAGTAATGTGATTGGGGAACGTATTCAAAGGAGAAATAAAAAACAGCTTACCTTGTATAGTGTCTGTTAGTCATATATTTCTACTTTATATATACTCCTATATCCCATCATATAAGAAATCCCAGTCACATAAACTGTTTTGAATTCCATAAAATAAATCCAATATTTTTATATGTACATATAAAAACATGAATGAAATCCACTCTAATTAAAATGTTGCAATTGGCACCTCTCAAAACAGTAATTATCCACACATAAATGACGATGTTATCAAGTATATTATAATATATGTATAGCAAAATTACCATGTTCTATGTCTTACATGTAGGACTAATGCCCACATGTGATGCTGATTTCATACCATTTCATGTCTTGCTTTTGGTCCCCTATTTTCTTAACAACATTGTTTGTTTCTTTCACAAGATTTTCTACCAGATATTCAGGAATTAATCTGAGTAAAAAATCTTTCATTCACTGGTCCAAGCTTGATTGTTGTCTGTTGAACCAACGTAAGAATCAAAAACATTGATTTCGAATACGGCGAGGTCGTCACTCCATTGTACAATTGAAACTACGTCAGCCTTGTCATCCGATTAAAAATCGTTTGTATCTGATGTTGAAATCAATATCTGATCCATTTTCTAATTATGATCCATTAAACTTTTCGATATCACTTGCACTGGACCCGTTAAAGTTGCTCATATCTGAATCGGAATCCATCTTTGTTCATCTCGAAAACACGCGTTTTGTAAACCGCGGAAAATTCATTTTAGTGTGTCTAAATTTAACCTCTCAGCATTCAAACTTGTATCAAAATGTCGAGTAAACAATCCTCTCATTGGTTATGATAATCAAAAATGTGTAAACTTTCGTACTTTCAACCAATCAACGTTTAGTTAACATGTACGTATTCTGCGCACATGAGCGTCGCTGGTAGTGATTACTGGTGAACTTTACGCATCTGTGCGACATTGGCTTGTAAGCTAGGTTTTTCGGCACTGCAGATATGCGTCACGGGTATTCGAGAGCTATTTACAGTAGACGCTTCGATGCGGCAGTGGTAGCGAAAGGGTTAATGTGGTCGCGTGAATAAAGTGTGAAACCAGGGTAATTTTCATATAATTCGCTGTTAGATTAATTAGGATATAATTTACCAAACTTCCGTTGTTTGTTAACGACGGGACCGTGATTGGCGCTGTTAAGCAAAATTCACAAAATCAGATGGCTTCTTGTAATAGAAACACATTTCTGAGGCAGAAATTGAATACATCTTCTCATGTTAATATTTTATGACTGTGTTTACAACGGTCACTGCGCTGATTCTACCGAATATATGCTGAAGTCACGTCTTTATTTGGGTACTGAGTAAATAAATGCAGACTGTTGATAAACAAAACTTACTAGCCCATCGGACTACTAATATTATGATAGTTACTAGTCCGACAGGAAATCTAATAGCCAAAGGCTAGTGGACTACACGCTAATTTTGAGCCCTGACTTCACAAATCAAGACACCTCTGGAAAAGCCACCTGTTTTACAAGGCCACTTTCAAGGTGAAGAAGGGGCGGCCGTCTAAGAGAAGGACAACTATATATATATATATATATGAAATAAACCCATGATAATTATCTCTTCAAACTTTTGAGATAAATATAAGGCAACATAAAGCTAAATTAAACTTACAAATATTGCTCCATTGGGGAAGATGTTTGAAGTATATCCAGATTTGGCTAGTTTTCCATTTTGGGTTGTATTGTCTGTAGAAGGTGTGGTTGATCTTCTGAAAAAACTGCTGATCATGTAAATAAAAAACACTCTTATCAGTAGCGTCTTCATAAAACCCCACATGCCAGGCCGGTTCTGTGCCTGAAAGTACATAGCAAGAAAAAGGTTTTTCATTGTGGAAAACCACCAAAGATCAGCCTAATACAGCATATTGACTACAGCCTAATACAGCATACAGTATAACATACTTCAAAACTGTGACAAAAAACTAGAATATTCTATTTAGATCTTTATACATACGACTAGATGTTTATAACAGCAAAACACCCAAAGGTATAATTGTAATTATTGCAAACGCAAGTTGCAATAAAATCATAAGTTGGGCCTAAAAGCTGTAATGTACATATTACATGCCATAATTACAGAACACTGTATGAATTATTAAGATTTAGCACTCACTTTAACTAGTCTATGTTTGTAACTGTCACTGAACAATTGTCAAGTCATGAATTCTGCAATAAGCATGATGATCATGTACTCGATTAGAGTGCAATATTCTAATATTCTTGTAAAATGGTCTTATTTCATCTGGTTTTTTTCAAATCTGACATGTCTTGAAGTTTGAAAAGTTCCATCTGCTCCAACATTTTCAGGCAAAACATCCACCAAGTCACAATGTTAAGCCTGTTTTGCATCTGGCAAACATTGTCATTAAATGGATACTGGTCAATATTATAAAAATGTGAAAAAATGTTTCAAACTGAAGAAATTCACATTTTTTTAAAACTGTTTTATGTACAGTTGCTACAATAGAAAATAAATAAAGCACATGAGATCTAGTACTGTTACAATATTCTTATGTAGCAGCCATCTTTTTAAGAATATTCTCAAACTTGTACCAGCGGAATTTAAATGATAAAAATAAATTTGACCAATTCAAGCCAGTGTAAGACATGATCAGGTGAAAAAAAAGCATAATGGTTAGCATATGTGTAATAAAACAACTAAAGAAACTTTCTAAAAATGTTACCAGCTTAAACTGCTTTAAACATGACCATAAAGCCATAACTGTGATCAGACACTTTCTAAATTAATATCCCAACATTTCAAAGTGGTAAGACAAAACCCAGTCTCTCTGTCATTAAACTTAAACTGACTCCTTGTCTTTCTAAAATATATTTTGACCAATCAAAAGGCTGCATTTGCACATTCAGAATAACATTTCTAAAAGTAACTTTTTATTACATAAAAGTAAAGGTTCATTACTGAAGGATCTGCAAATCTTCTTGTTTACCAAAAGGAGTTGATGTTATGGACTTGAAAGGCTACAACTTCCTTTTATAAAATGTTATAAATGAAACCAGCTTCAGCTGATTAGTGCTGATATTTACAATAACATAAGTATGTGGCAGAAAGACCTCCAGATGTCCATGTTGTCATTATAAGAGTATATAAAAAGACATGATGCAAAAGTTGGGTAGCAAGTTCAAAGACTTTGACTGGTCGCTGAGCGGTGGGAAAATGTGATGATACAGCGTGACACTGCTTGAGCACATTCCGATATAACACAAATTTGGAAATAAGTCATGGTATGGCTCCTGAAATTTCATATACACGTATTTTTCTTGTACATGAGAAAAATTCTTTCATAAAAGTACGAAAAACAAAAAAGGCTTATCATTTTGGGGAAGAGATCACATATAAATAATACAAGATGACCATGGTGTGGCTTCTGAAATTTTATATGTATTTTTCTCATACAAGAAAAGTGTTTTCGTCTAAATAGTGCAAAAAATGTGTACAAAGTTTAGTCACAAATTGTGATTTTTTCCCCCTTATTGGCTGCAAAATATACGGAGATTCCTTTATTGGCAACATTGTTGCTGTTTAAACTGGTGTACATACAACCTTTGGTTTGGAGTAGAGAAGTTCAGAGACCCCATGAAAGGAAGCTGCAAACTTGATATAAAATGAACTGCAATGTATCTATTGTTATATCAGAATCCGCTTATGTTGACATCTAACTCGAGTACTGTTTTGAGATATCAGGTTTTATCATTTTTTTTTTTAAATTTACATTTCTGGTAGCTGAAATCAACCAGATGAGGAATTATCTCATAATCTTTCGTCAGATTTTCGGCCGCTTGCTAGTATTTAATATATTTACATATACATGTATGGACATTTGTATGCAGATGGCAAGTAAAATCCTCTTCTTTTCACTCAGAATTAAATCCTACAGAACATTTTCTGTAGTAATTTCTGTCATCAGACCTGAACACCTGTACCTCTATTGTGAATTGAAAATTTCTTTGAACTTCTGACGCATGCTTGAAAAGCATCATCACTCCGCAACTACATATTGAGAAAAAAACAACAAAAAAATCAAACTCTTGTCTATTCAATAGCATCAGAGGAACAGTAACTACAACTGACCATATGAAAACCAAATCATTTTTAAAAAAAAATGTAACCAGATAAAATATTTTGCTTAAATTTCAAAGAAAACATTACTTTTGAATTACCGATAGTTATGACAACATACTAAGCAAATGGGAAAAAATCAATCTCAATCATGCAATACAATTATTTGATATTGCCACAACAATAAGAAACAAGCATTTCTCCAACAGTGACTTCAATCAAGCATGCACCCTTTATAAAAAAAGCTGACTACAATCTATTAAAAATAAAGAACATTTCTTCAAAGAAGTCAGTACAGAAATTTAAAAAGACAAATTGAATCTGATGGATTGTTTCATTTTCCAACGTGACTGGAGTAAGTTTCCTTTATACAAGAAAGCTACTGACACAGGTTAAAATCACAAACTTTTACAGATGTGGAATGTACTGAAAAGTAAATGTCATTATTATTAATTTCAATTTACATGATTGTGATATTTTTTCACACTAAATTCAGACCTATATACTTCTAATAATAATAATGAGGACTTTGTATAGCGCCAAATCTTTTGAAACTCTAAGCGCTTTACAACATCTATAATGATAAGAAGTAACTTCTTCCTAAAATTCATAATGGCACCTGCTGGATGTGTTGATGGATTTAGTTGGATATGGTGGCCATCTGTGCTGGCAGCACTGGACCAACCAGATGTAAGGTTTTTTTCCCCCTACAATGCTAAATCACTGAGATAAGGTTGACTGCATGCCAGCCAACAGCTTTGATTAAATATCATATCGAAATGTTACATTCAATTTTGAGACTTGAAGGAATGGCTCAAAGCATTCAAGCTATAATCATGGTGAGGTGACTCTGATCTGGTGATAAGTGTATAAACCATTTCATCCATGAAGCAAGGGCTTGAAAGGTGTATCCAGAAGGAAGAGATGTTTGACAGCGAGCAAGTGATGACTGAAGGACGGTAACCTAGTTTTGGCTACAAAACCTGGTTGTGTCAAGGGAACAACTGAACAATCTGATCTGAAGTGAACAACATGGGTTGCATGTGGATGCTAAAACAAAAAGCTGGCCAGTTACACTCATAAAGATGATGTTATTGGCATGGTATCAGTCCCTGAAAACATGCTAGAGCTGATCATAATATGAAATGAGGGCATGTGCTGGGAAGAATAAAGCATGTCCTTCGAGAATTTCATGCACATTGGACCTGGAAGATCAGTCAAAATTTTGTGAAAAAGGATTTTAAAAATGGCATGAAAAAACACTGATGATGTCAGGTCCAAATCTCTCTATTGTTTTAATTATTATTCAATTTATTATTCAACAGTTGGCTTTTGAAAAATTGACAGGTATGTGTGTATACTGTGTCTTAAATATGACCATCCATTCAGGAGAAGTAGCTATAACAAAATTGTCAAGATGGCAATTGTAGTGGCCAGACTAGATGTCCAATAAATCATTTCATTGAGAACCAGCTACATCATGAGATGAATGTGTGTGCAAATAGTTTAGGCATTACAATTAAGTTGTACTAACAGATGGATGATAGAAAATAGACCATCCCTTAAGGTTGATATGAAAATCTATTCACAAAGGCTAGAAATAACAAGATTTTCATGACGAATGCCATATTGGGCTTTAGATAAGCACTATTTTCATTTAGGACCAAGTAGACATCATGGGCAGTGGCAGATGCTTTATCTGCTCAGAAAATGGATGCACCCACCCATACAGGAATCTCCTGCTGCCTTGCAGGTCAGCTTTGGTTAGCCACAGACTAAGAGAGTAAACCTAAAAGAAAATCCAGAGTGGAGACCCTAAAGCAGTTGAGATGAATGATGTACTATATCCCTATCTGATAACTCCTTGGTCTGGAGAGGGATGGGCTCCACCAGACGACTTCTGGCCAAGACACTGATAATACTGGACAAATCTGAAGTTACCATACCAGATCAGTCATCACCCAGGTCAACAAGGACCACACTTGCTGCAAGATCCACCAGGACGGATGTGACAGGTGTGCTACTGGTACTTTTCATAAAACCAGAGCGAGAAAGTATAACCATCTGGAACATTAGAACTCTGGAGCAAACTGGAAGACTCCAAGACTTGACACATGAGATGGAACACTACACATGGCACATTCTGGGACTCTGTGAAGTAAGACCAAAAGCCCTAGGAGAACACCAAACTGAAGATGGGCATATACTCTACTATAGTGGAGAGTTGGACAAGTCCATAAATTGAGTAGGGTTCCTTCTAAACAAAGCCATCAAGGGATCTGTGTTTCAATTTCACCTCATATCTAGCAGAACCATCTCCATTCATCTGAAACCATAGACCTTTAACATCACAATTATCCAAGTCTATGCACCAACTACTGATACTACCAGCAAAATGGCATTCCGAATTGTGAAAGACCTCACCAGACAAAAGCAACCAAGTATCAGTACCATTAAAGACGAAAATGGAAAATGCCTCACAGAAACAAGTGACACTGCAGAAAGATGGAATGAATATTGTAAAGAACTCTACAACCATCTGTCCACAGGAGACCCAGAGGTGCTTAAAGTTCCAGACTCCACAAATGATGATGATTTTCCCATTCTCAAAGTGGTGGAGTCAGCGATAAGAGCACTGAAGAATGGGAAGGCAGCTGGAGTAGAAAACATCCCAGGAGAACTTATCAAGAATGGGGTAGGGGTGGGGTGTGTGGATCAGTGATTGAGCTACTAACAAAAATCTGCAACAAGATCTGGCAGACAGGCGAATGGCCAAAACAGTGGATCCAGTACTCGCAACATCAACAAGACATCTATCATGTGTTCATAGATTTCAAAAAGGCTTTTGACAGTGTGGCATCAGGCATTGTGGGCCACAATGAAGAAGTACAAGATGTGTCAAAAATTGACCAATACCATCAAGCAGCTGCATGCCAAGGCTACCAGTGCAGTAATTGCTCAAGATTCTGAAGGGGACTGGTTCAAGACAACAGTTGGAGTGACGTAAAGACTGTCTCCTGTCACCCGCACTTTTCAACATCAACTTAGAGCACATCATGAGTGAAGCTTTGGAAAACCACTTTAAGACAGTCAGCAATGGAGGGCGTAACATAACCAACCTCCGCTTTGTAGACAACATTGATGGGCTGGCAGGCAGTGAAGACGAGCTTGCCACTAAAATGAAGAACCTTCATGGAACATCTTCCAGATTTGACATGCAGATAAGTGTCGAGAAGACAAAGCTGATGACAAATAGTGCCAAATAAATCTTAACCAAGTCAGAGGACAGGAACTGGAAACAGTGGGCCAGTTCAAATATCTTGGTTTCATAATCACTGAAGAGGGATCAAGAACAGAAATTCTGTCACGAGCAGCACAAACATTGGCAGCTATGTCAAAGCTAAGACCCATCTGGAGAGACAACAATATCTGTCTGAAAACTAATATCAGACTATTGAGAGCTCCAGTCATCTCAATCTTTTTGTATTCATGTGAGGCCTGGACCCTGACAGCAGAATTACTACGAAGAATCCAGGCACTTGTAATGAGATAGTACAGAAAAATCCTTGGCATCTCTTACATGGACCACATCACAAATGAAGTGCGTTAACACCATCAGGCACAAAATAGACCATGACGAAATCCCCCTCACCACTGTCAAAATGAGAAAGCTGAAATGGTATGGCTTTGTCACTAGAGCCAACAGTCTATCTACAACAGTCCTGCAGGGCAGCATCCAGGGTGGCAGA
The DNA here is from genome assembly GCA_029339505.1 of Unio delphinus. Classification (NCBI taxonomy): domain Eukaryota; kingdom Metazoa; phylum Mollusca; class Bivalvia; order Unionida; family Unionidae; genus Unio; species Unio delphinus. The sequence continues at coordinate 2,833,010 of JAQISU010000162.1, forward strand.
AGGAGAGGTAGACAGAGAAAAAAGTGGACTAAAAACATCACATAATGGACCAGGAAAAGTTTTGCGGAGACATAGGCATTGGCACATGATCAAGACAAGTGGAGGGAATTGGTCAGATGTTCAGCAGCACAGTGCCTCAACGGCCACACTAGATCAAGTGACTGATGATGATGACGAGACATCATGAAAATCTTTCAATAAAAACCCCATACTGATGATATGGCCATCCACTGAGAAATAGTTGCAATAACAAAATGTTATAGATGGCCACTAGCAACCATGATGGATGTCAAATTGATGTAATTTTCATTTACCACAGTAAAATGTTTCAGTAAAAACACCATTCAGAAACAATCTGTATGCAAAGTGCTGTTTCTGGTCTTTAAGGTACATTATTGTGTAAACACAAGTAGATTCACTGTTGTTTCTACTGTTATTGGCTGCATATTTAGTATCTAAGTTTTCTATCTTGAATATATTCTTGTAGCTATTTGTAACCCTACTTAATGTTGATTTGTTGCTTGCACATAGTTTTAGATAGATTTTCTGCCCTTTGGATGATACTTCATAGTTACAATATATCCGATGCATTAATACTATCTATGTGCTTTTGTGTGTTTTGCAAATAAGTAAAGTACATGACCGGTAAGTAGTTTCTGCTCTTGTACGAGTCAGAATGTCTCATGGTCATTCCGTACCCAAGTTGATTCGTACCCAAATGAGTCGTTTCGCAGCAAAAACAATGGTCCTTTCATACCCAAGGTGCTGGTCGTTTTGTACATAATGCTATAGTCATTGCAAATGTAACTACAACTATCATAAAAAGATATTTCATACGTATTTTCTGTGTTGCTTTTTTCCTTTGTGATATATATATATATATATATATATATATATATAAAATAATATGACTTTCTATACTTTAACGGGAATCATAATTGAAATGTTGAAATTTTAGCAAATGCTAAAATCCACGGATATCTAGTAAGTTTAAGCTTTCAAGCTTAATTCAATTTAACATGTGTTTGATTATTTTTATTTTGATTATTTTAAAACAATTTAACTTTATGTTCGTGATTTAAAATTTGTATTCTCAGGCACTTATACTTTAGTATAAAGAGCATATGGCAAACTTGGAGTTATATACAATGAATTCAATTTATCATTAAGCCAAAAAGAATCAATTAGCAAATTCATTCATTTATTTTCATGGACGCATACGTTGTTACTAATTGTCCCTGCTCTTTTTTTTTTATACCGATGAACTATTTTCAAGATTCTTGCTAGCTGTAGCCATTTTATATATTTGTATACCCTCTTTCCATGTTAGCTTTCAGTATTATTTCATTGCACCTTTAAATTGAAACATAGTTGAAAACAATTATTTATGTATATTAATTAACACACGCACAGACTTCTTCATCATCATCACATGAAATTCTTAATTATTTAGGTATCTGGCTAGCTTTCCGGCGTGTGTATCCAGGCTGTGCATTTCACCTGGGGCAAGCTATGTGGCAAAAAACTTCAGGAATTGGAGTTGAGAACAACCCACATTCAAGAAAAGAGTGTTCATCAGTTTTGCAGGAAGGTAAAAAATAATGCCGACTTTCGAATGAATTTGCTAATGTGTATATTAAACGATATGTTTGTCATTATAATGTGTTATCTTATTAATAAATTGCTTTCATTATGTGTCTCTTTTTCATGGTCTGTGTTCCGAAAATCTGTACGAACCAACAACGATGTAGGATCAATGTGAAAGCCGGCAAAAGCCAATCTTCCATTCTATGTGCTAGTTCAGTCTTTTGTAGGTTGCGAGATTTGTGCAGTCACGTGACTAAGAATACAAATGGCCAGATCCAGGTCAAATTTCAGCAACGATGTACTTTCGTCTTGTCTATCAGAAGATTAAAGACATAACGAAGGCTATTTCAATCAGGAAAATCTCAATGAAAGATTGTTTAAGTTTGCTGGGCAGGCAAGTAATCGATTACCCCATGTTGACACCAGACGGTGTCGGTGAATTCCAACTTTTTGATAGGGAATGCACTCTGACCCTACACCCCAACATGAATGTCCAAATATCAAAAAATGGGGTGGAAAAGGTCAGAGGAAACTCAGACTAGGAGAAGAGAAACTTACACAAACAACACCACTGTATCTGCATTCTGCCCCATTATCAAAAGATTGCAAAAAATGTATAGTTGTTTTGAGGGAATAACCATTTGTTATTTATCGGACACGTTAATCATTACTAAATAATACCAAGAAATATGACAAGTTACTTGTTAATTGGAACTATATAAAAATAATGGACTTGTTCAGTTATTTAAACCTGGCCAACGTTTTTTGTTCTTACTGGCCATGTGAATACTTTTCAAATTTAAATTGAATTAAATTTTTATAAATTAATTGGTGCGAAACGACAAGCATCTTGGGTACGAAACGACCAGCATCTTGGATACGAAACGACTTGGGTACGGAACGACCAGGTGCCGTCAGTGCCCATAAGTTTGACTAGCGAAGTAGAGTGAATCTCTTTTACACCTGGCGATTTGTTGAAAGCCCATTTTTATTTTCTTTATGATCTAGATGAGTCAACATTTGTCATGGAAACGTATCACACTGATTCACTGCTGACTCACAGCTCAGATAAATTATTGAATATTCCAACTTGTGCCCTTTGCAGCATCATGCTAATTACAACAGTACAGAGGATGATCCTACGAAGAATATTGGGGTATCTACATGATATTTATCAAGAAGAAAGGACTATCAAGGGAATAATATATACCTGGTCACCCTGATTGCCAACTTGACCGGCATTTTCGAGTGGTTGATCAGGATTTGAAGAAGTAGCTACTGCAGCATCGTTCTCAGCCATGTTTTTCTTATGCTATAATCTTAAACCAAAAGTGGTTTTTAACAAATATTATGATTTTTCTTTTAATCAGACGCTAAACAGAAGAAAGTGCCATTTTATTTGAGTTATTATTTATGTAGATTTTGAATTAGTAATACTTCATTTACTTGCAACAGTATACATTTCAATCGATTATTCATGGGTTTGAGATTAAGATGAAGTATACAACTTCCACATTCAAGATGGCGGGTATTAGAGATCGTGAAAAACGTCATTTTCCGTTACAGCAAATACAAGACGTTGTCAATTTATTCAAAGATCAGTTTTCAGACAGTGATGAACCTAATCTTGCATTTTTGTCAATAGTTTTGGGATCAATTGAACATATTCTTACAGTTAATCGTGCGGTGCCATACAATAGAGATGCATCAAAATGCATAGAACCAATATTTCCTGTAATACAATTGGATACCATACAAGCATTGTTTACAAAGTTTGTCACGCTTGTCAAGAGCTCCGTTGACCTGACTCGGTATCCAGGGGATTTTGCCACAAGAGAGTTGGTCAAGAGAGTTTCTGATGTGATTTGGAGCGGGCTCACGAGGGCATATTACAAAGACAGGGCCCATCTACAGTCTCTCTACAGTTTTCTGACAGGTAGCCCAGCACAAGAAGCTGCGTCAGTATCAAAAAGGGATAAATAATATGAGCGATTGTTTTCTGTGGTTAATATGTAGGTTAGGTTTATGAATTGATGATTGTCTTTGATCATATATTTTATTTTTACTGATTCGAATGGCATTACAAGACTTGTGTTTTCTTACCTATGTGAATGATTGAAACTTTTACAGATTTGAAAAAAAAAGACAAAAGTGAAGGATATTTTAAAATGCTCAAGTCTTAGTCATTTCATTGATTCATTTATAATTTGTGACTTGATCTGGAGGGTCACTAACACTGTCATCTTGTTCACGTTTTTAAAAAAACTCGGGAGTTTCTTTGTTAACACAGTTGCCATATTTGTTTGGGCAATTATATTTTTTACTGAAAGCATATGTGATGTAGTTTTCATCAAAAAGCTCAGAATAATGTATGCGTTTCAGAGAGCTATATCCTTTTAAACATGTTAGAGTTTGTCACTCTTTTTGGTGTTATTTAATTAAAATATAAATATTGAAACTAGAAATTGCAGATGAAAGTGGTCTGTTATAGAAACTGGAAAAGGAGAATGAGCAGTCTGGTTGTTTACATCGACAGCTTCCATTTGGTTCAGAATGAAGACAAGATGATAATGTTAGGGGCTACCTGGCATCCATCAGGTTAGAAATTATAAATTGATGAATGAAATGAGCATGTTATGTGCATTGTTGTTATCCTTGATGCTTTTTGTTTTAAAAATCTGTATAGGTGTACAAGCAAATACAAAAGCTGTTATGTAACCCATACATGTGCATTAAAAGCCTAAAGTAAGAAATATTTTCATAAAGTCATACTTTATCATATGCAGAGACATGAATGGAAAGTTAAATATAAACAACAGTACACTGCTGCAGTTTGGAAATATTTTCTAAAAGAAACTCCTTCTTCCCCTTGAACAGTCATCAGCACTTAAACATTACAGGTACAGTCACCGTAGTAATTAGTCAACGTATCATTACAGACTCTGGTGATATCATATATACACAATCTGATTAAAATCAGATCTCTGCTGACCGCTTAGGGGTCCTGTGCTGGTGACTTTTGAATTAACCAGTGGACATGTAGCTGTAAAATATCTGAAAGTGAATCAAATCATTATGCTTTTTAGCCACACTGCTCTGTCTTCCAAACACAAACATGTAAGTCTTCATTTGATTGGCAGATAAAATTAGCATTTATGGTAATAACATAGGTCGTCAGAACATGACGGCTAAGCATGGAGTTATTTATGTATGACATTGGAGATCTGATTGTGATCACATTGTATATGCACAGAACTTCTTGTGATATTCCGATTTCAGAATCCATAGATGGCCATTGTAGATGTGCATGTCACATGTATTAAAACAGTCATCCATTGAATTCGACTTTGGCAACATAAAAAAGTACATGAAAGCTACTGAATGTTCAATAAATATAAGCAGATTTTCAAATTTTATATAGAGCTTTTATGTTTTTTCTTTATTGTTATATCTCCTCAATATTCAGTTCACTTCTGGGCAATGTTAGGCTCTGCTAGGGATATACCAGAAGAACTTATGTGATAGTCTGTCATTGAGTTATTATTTGACCATTAACACAAGTTATTGCCTCTCATCTTAACCTTTTTTGTACTGAAAACCGCTTAGACAGGCAGTTTATAGATCTTGAAATTTGTTCAGTCAGTGATGTGGCAGCGCAAGTGAATCCAGTGACATTGGTCAATTTCATTCCATTTTAAAGACATTAGATTTTTCTTTAATGTTTTAGATTTTTTTTTCCCCCAGTTATATTTCCTGAACACATTAAGGGATGTAAACTTGATGCCTCCAGAATCCAGTCCTGCTAAAAAAACGTTAATCTTTTCTGCATCTCATATAGGCAGAGGGCAATAACTCTTACTCATTACCTCCTCTTGCCACCACCACTAGTCATCATAAAACTTTGCTTTCTTAATGTAAACTTAGATAGTGATACATCCCAAGATAACATTACATTATCAGGATGTCGACATCATTTTACTTTTTTTCTTCTTGAGTTTTGGATGAATTTGTCACATTCTCAGACTCAATTTTGTTAATTGATGTTTGTTTCGATTCTCTTATTTTGACCAAGTGTATTAATGTAAGAAATTTTAAGTAAAGAAAAGATCCATACAAGTCTTGTAATATGTTCATGCACTGTTTGGGCTGCAGTTTTATAGAAAGGAGTAAAGTGAAAGACAAAGCAGTCTCACAAAGATATTATATATATTTTAAGTATTATGACTCCATCGTCTTAAACTAAGTAAAAGAAAGAGCAAAAACTAACAAGTTCTGTAACATTGAACAAATAATTTATTTTTCTTAAAGTAGTAATTAAAAAAATAAAAATAACTTACGGTATGGTGAATGAAATCCTAAATAGTCCTAAAAGTTCTATCACAGATCCAAAAGTTTTGAGTATTCCAAATGAGTTCCAGTAGTATTCTGAATGAAGTTAAGTAATTTGTGCTGATGTGCCAAGTCTTGATGTATAATGTAATCCAAATGCATTTAAATGAATTGACATTAATTCCACAACAGCTATTAGATCTTAAAGTCTCAGCAATTTGTAGTCAGATGAGTAATTGAAATAAATAAGTCTTTGAACTGAATTGAGCATAAGTATTTGACGCTACTAAGACTGATGTTTATGGTAGGAAGAATTAATTTTCAGTAATTCATCCATGGCATAAAACCTAAGAGATGCTACAGAAATAAATGAGAGTTGAATATTTATTCTGGATCAATATAACTTTTTCAAAAGGTCAGGAACTTTAGCAGCTAGCCAGTCACGGTCGGTCTGGTTTTTCAAGAAGCCCATAAGATGAACTTGTCTCATCAACAACTTTACTTCTATCTTAAAACTGTAACGTATTTACTAAAATAACCTCTTCTTAAAGTACAACCTACAATGTATAATATGTTGTCTAGTAAATGACCCTTGCAATATATAAAATCTTGAAAATTAACACAGATAATATAGATACACATAACATAAGCATACATCTTAAGTTGGCTTCTTTTGCAAGCCATCTTAGGGACATTACTGGTGTCCCACACCCACCTAAAGCATGTTTACATCCGTCAGCTACAGTTGCTAAATCAGGAGAGCAAAATGTTGAGGTTTTGCGTTCTTATACCTTTGAACAGATGCATTGTCTGATTCAGAAGATGATTTTTTAAAATTAGACTTACAAAAATGGTACTAACAGCTGCCTCATTTGGCGCTCAGCATTAAGAGGTTAGTGTTGGGACTGGTAGGCCTGGTGTCAGGATAATGTGACTGGGTGGGACATAATGCTGCATGATGCCCCAGTGCTAGACATCACTATAAACTACCTCACTGCAGACATCATAGTGATATGACTGAAAAATTGTTAAAGCTACATTAAAAATCCTAATCAAAGAAACAAACAAATTTATTAAATTCAGTCTCTTGTTTTTTCTGACTAGTTGGAAGAGTGTCCGTCCCTCATCCCAATTTTAGACAACCCAGTGGGCATAAGATCCAAAGCATGGCCTTAGAGCCTGTAAATCCAGGTGCACAGGTTTCTGCTAGATCCATTTTTACATGAGTTCCCGTTAAAAGTTCTCTGTTCATCTGGCCAGTCTCTGTCTCCATATTATTGTCTGACAATACTACTGGCAAACCAGTCGGGCATGACATATTTATCTGGCAGACACAGCTTTCCATATGTTCAAAATTTTAATCTGCAGGGGAGAAAGATGTCTGGATTGAATCATCATTGCCGTTGAGTGTGGTTTATCTGGATATGCAAACTGAACCAGAACTGGATGAAACACAGTCTGATGATCCTCCTTCTTGACAGATCAGATCATAGTACAGATTAGTTATTTACAAGGACAAAGAGTGTCCAGCCTTCAGAAATTAAGGATATCAATGACAAGTCTGGAAGAATCTGATCTGGGGAATGGAAAGGCTTTCTTTTTCTGAAAGCCAAGTACTAGTGACATTCTAATCTCACTGGTATAAAACCTACTCCAATGCCTTCCATACCGACCTGTATGTCTTGATTAAAATTTGACAGTGGTTCATGTCTTCCTCATTGTTTTGTAAAGTGGACAAGAATGTATTCCACGCCACTTTAAGGTGCTTTAAAACATTGTCACCACTTCTTTGATACTAGTTTGGCTTCATTGTTATATTTCCAGCTTGCATAAAAGGAGGCAGTGGATATACTTGGGACTTGATGGCCTGAATTGCATGGACATTAACATTGATGGCCTAAATTGCATGGACATTAACAGGGCCATGGCCATTGTGTTGACTGTATAAACTAATCTATACCAAACATAACACGATGCATGTTTGCACTCCACTCTAGCCACATCATGCCCCAGAATTATAGATGACCAGGTTTGTCGCACTGTTACTCTTTGGGGGCGAGTAAGAAGGCAGAAATGAACCTCTATCACTTTTGACTCATCTAGGTTATCAAGTGAACTGATAAAAGTCTGATCTTCGACTATCTCAACATTTTGTCAATTTGGATATGGAGTTTCTCAAACTACCCAATCTGGTAACGTTCCCTCATGTTCATGTAGTTTGGATCAGTGAACTCATAAAGTCTATTTCCACCAAAACTTGGATCTAAGCCAGATTTTTTGCAACTTCTGTCTATTCAATGTGGTGGCAGACTCATTCTCGCTTGCCTCTCTGTGTGCCCCTTACAGACAACCATGCTGGCCTAATGGTGATCGTTTTTAAGTCCCATTGATCAAAAAGCCGTGATCATGCACGCTGCATAATCCTAAATACATCAGTGGTTCATCCCAGGATGGCGCATGACAGAGATCGTGGGAAGTTCAAGATAAAATGACAGTATGTACCATTGCCAGTACTATGGTTATGTGCCCATCTGTTTCCAGACTTCACTACTCTCAGTGGCACATAAGAACAAGGAGGTTGACCTAGCCACATCTTGAAATGAAGGCTTACGTTATCAACATCAGGGAATAGAGTCCTAATTATGTTGAAAAACTCTGGCTATCAACATCAGGGAATACAGTCCTAATTATGTTGAAAAACTCTGGTGACTTGAGTGTTCATTAAAACATTCTCAAAAAATGTTTTTTCTGAATTGAAATTTTGCCATTGCCTGCCTAAAACATAAACAGTCTCATTACAACTGCTTCTCCTGAACAAATGATATATATATATATATATATATATCTGTTTTTATATTTTTAAAGCTCTTCTGTTTTGCAAGATATGATATTACTGCAGGAAGAAACTATCATTCTTTTTGATGACATTGTTATTAACTGAATATATGTTGATAAGTCAATTACTAACAATGAAATGTTGTTTGCAAAGATGGGGATATGGGTCTAAACTGCAGTGAGATGTTTTTACTTTTGTTAGAAACTACAGTGAGGTATATTTACATTTGCTGAATATATTGTCTAATTGTGAACATTGTTTATTTGAGATGTTTTTAATGATTGTGCTTATTTATGGTGACTAAACTTCAAAAGTTGTATGATGGATCATGTAAAATTTGGATATGAGGATCATGTGCAAGAATTATGATATAAAAAAGAAGCACACACTGACTTTTTTTCTCTATACAGTGTAGCAAAAATAAGTCCATATCAGAGGATCTATCTGAGGTCTATCTGTCATGTATGTAATTCGGCTACATCCTCATACATTAAGTTCTGTAGGGGTGTAGGGAGAACATTCCTGGTAATGACATGCACTTACTCTTAATTTGTTGGACTACCTAAGCGCTGTTCAAAAAATCAGGTAGTGAGGTGCCTGTTGGGCTTGTAAAAAATAATTTGCCTGAGGATGCTTGGATGAAATGAGTAAAAATATTTTCAGTCAGTATGTTGACATACCTGCCATAAAATGGCAGTCTAAATCAGATCACTACTGTCCAGCACTGACACTTGATTCAAGGGAAAACTAATGTATACACTCCATTTGGGCAGTTTAAATAGCAGCAATTAAAGGTAAAGATTTGAGATATAAACCATCATTTCACATATTACCTAAATGGCTGACAATAGCAAGTGAGATGTGGGTCTATTGTGCTTTGTGAATTCATTTAATTCACCAGCCCTGGGCCTGTGTCAAAAACAATTCTTTGGGCACTGCCTAGAACGATCTTTTACCTGCAATGGATTCACTCTACATGTGACTGCCATTTGACATGCAATTTGTGATGGCTGGCACACTGTTTAACATATGGTTCCTGCTAATGATGCTGAGAGAGGTGTGTAGAGACACAGCTTATTGAACCTGAAAATGCTGGTGCCAGAGGCCTATATGCTAACCACAAGAGTACCACATTCTCATTTAAATTTTCTCTTTTTTATGGTTTTTGTAGCAAATATAAAGTGATAATTTGACTATCTGTTTTTCGTGCATGTATTTGTTTTTCCCTTTATCTTTTTTTTTTTCATTTCTTTTAGAATGTAAGCAATGCTATGTACAGTGTTTAATTTTGTTAACAAAATAAAAATTATCTTGGCTCTTAAGTATAATTAATCATAATAAACTGTACTGCTAATTAAGCACATGTCTGAAAAATAAACACATGTGACCGTCACCAAGAAAGTTTTAGATGCCTTAGTAATAGCAGTAAACATTCTTGTCTTGCTGCACCTGTTGTAATTGTCATTATTGATGAATGGAACCACCTCCTCGATATCCACCAGAATATAGGTAGAGTATGTACCGACGGTTACAAAATGCTTTTGACACAATACTACATCAAGGACTCCTTAGGAAAATCAAAGCTTTTATGTTTTAGAGATAGAATAAGGCAACTGAGTGCCACATTTATGGATGGATGATTATCAGAGGCTCTTGGTAGAATGATTTGAATCAGAATGTGCATTTATTATCATTTGCATACCCTTGTGGCCTCTTTTGGGAACTATGGTTTATATTTAATAATAAAGCAAGCTGAAGCGTTTGAAATCAAACCATCTGCCTTTGAGGTGATGCTTTATTGCTTGTTTTTTTTTTAAAAATAATTTTATTTTTGAAATCAGAATTTGGAGGGGTTTGTCTCCGTTGTTCATCAGGTCAGAGAACTGTAAACTTCAACTAAATGCAGAAAATTTAAAGTCCTGTGTTTTGGTCATTTAAATAGAGAATACCTTTACAGCATAATGGATGGAAAAAAAATTAAACTAAATGTAAATTCACAAAGCAGATTACATTATGTTTAAGAAAGGTTAATCAAATTCTGTGACTGATTGAGAGATCATGTAATGCCATAATGGACCTGTTTTGTCTTTTATCAAATTCACCATCCCAAATCACAAAACGTGCAGAATTCTTTACATTTTGGCAATGGTTTTGTGTGTCAGTCAATCCCAAAAATTTATCAAAGTGTATCAAAAAATCAGAGCTGCTTGCACAAGCAAATTATCTGAAGTTGGCACTATCATGCTTGAAAATTGTTACTAAAAAGTGTTTTTTTTAAAATAAAATTTATGTCATTTGTGAATTACAAAATCATTTAGTGCTGGATTTGGGCATTTATGACAGTACCTATTTTGCTAGTTTTGAAGTTCAGTGACTTTTGTAATGTGTAATTGTTACATAGCATGTTTTCATTGTTATGACTGACTTAGTCTAAATATAGAACTGAACCAAAAGGTAGATCATTTTACTTGCTTATTTCTCTCTCAGATGAAGAAATACAATCACATTTGGAGAAAAATAGTTATATAGTTCTTTAGTTGGACATGTACAGGCATTCTGGTTATAACTATGATTGGTTGAAGGTTTTATTCACCATTTGTTTTTTGCACATTTAGATTGAAGATAACGAGTCACCAGAGGGGATAATTAACCAATTATGCCTGTTGAACAAAACAAAACCCATAGAAGATAAACCAGGAAAAACAGTTAATGAAATGAAATGTTTCCAGACTTTGAGTGGATTAAAAACTTATGTAGGGATAATTAAGGGTGTACCAATGTTTATAGTATCTCAATATATACAGTAAAAACATTACAGAGATTAACAAAAATGGTGAATGATGTATGAGCTACATGTATTAAGAAAAGAGGAGATTCTAACATTGCAAAAAAAAAATAGTAATAGAAATGATCATATTGTACAAAGTATTGAATGTCATTGACAGATTGTGTACTGATAAATTTTAGACATTGTAGATATTAGTCCAACTTGTCATTCATCGACATTGAAGAAATGTAATAAGATGAACTGAAAGAAGGAAGATCTGTTTCATTTCAAGAGTCACCAACACTTAAAATGGTGTACCAAAACAATGTTGTTTGACTAGGAATAGTTTCAGTTCAACTTAAATCAGAGTGCTTTTGAAACACATTCCCATACGCCCATGCTTTGTCCTACCCATAATCCAAACAGTGTCCCTGGGTTGTAGCTCCAAGAGACAATAATAGACTCATGGGCAAATGTTAGATGCATATATGAATTAAAGTGAAGGAAGTATATATCATATGGTTATAGGATGTGAATCTCAATAGATTTCAAGTTATTGCCTGGAGTTCATTGTTATTTGTATCTTTTAAAAAATGTATCTTTTTATGACCAGTATTTTTACAATATGTGGAGCTGTGTAGTTTTGAAGTTTTGACCCAGGGGTAAATTTGATTTGCATGTATGACATTGTCTTTTCATGCAAATATAGTGTATATGTAGTTGTAATATCATTGACAAAAATATTAATATCAACAGTTTCTAAGTTACAGTCCAGTGGGTTAAATCCATGGCATGACTAGGACTCCCATTCAAACCCCCATCTGACTTCATGTCAGTAATCATACAACTCAGACATGTGTCATAACTTGGGATTTGTTTTAAATTTGCTTTAAACAACCCCAGCCCTTTAGAGCCTGACCCCCACGGTATGTTTCAGAATATTAGTACAATTGCTATGCACATGTATAAACTACCTCCAATTATATCTCTGCCTTTGAAGTTTTAATCTTAATCTTTATATGTGGAGTAGTATTGCATTACTCATGCATGCATGAATGTCTTGACCAACAAGATTTGCTTGATTCCCTCCCCCCACCCCAAAAAAAGGACTGGAATTAAAGCTACTGGAAAAATCACCTCTGCGGACAGTAATACTGCTACTAATAATAATAACTTTAATTTCAGATAGTTTTAAACAAGAGCTAATCTACCTTGAGATCCTCTGTTATGTGCATGCATACAAGATAATATGTTCACAAACAAAATGCATCAACAACTATTTAGATACATATATACAGCATTGCAGAAAAAGTTACAAAACAGGGGGTTTTATCTTGTACTGCTGCAGCCATCTAATTCACCTGTTGTAGGAGGAAGAGTGACTTGTAGCAGATCATGAGGAATGCTGTAGACATGAGTAACAAAAGCTAATTGTTTAATAGATCCTTTTTGTTTTGGATACTTTGATATGGTGACCTTGTAGAGATGTTAGATTTGGGGTATCAGTAGATTCTCCTTGCTGGAAAATGTTCAGGTAAAGGTGAGCAAAGTTTGTGGATACATTATGCATCCTTTGGCATTTCTCAAGAATATTCTTTCATGTATTGGTAACACTTTGGTACACTTTGATTGTAAGCTATGCATTATGTACATCTGTTTGCAGTTCAAGATGTATTTTACATAACATGCTCTTTCGTGGAATTTTGTCACATTCTCATCGTATGTATTCCTATAATTATATTATGTTAGTTAGGATTGGATTGAAAAACATTTGTACAGTTTATCTCTGTCCTGTAATGGAATGATGGCATCAATTTTCTTAAGAGTTTATTTTCTTTGAAACTTAATTTATATGAAACACAATTGCAAGATGTCTACAAATATGCCAAGAATGCTATTAAAACACATCATTTTCTGATTAGTATTATCACAGTAAGCATGAAGCATATCACTTTCAAATCTTTCTGCTTTTTCTCTGCTGTCTATATGTGTAGTCTATATTTAGCATCATGCCATTTTCTAAGCACAATATTTGAAGTCTTTTGAGAGTATTTTGAAGGTTCTTCTAAAGTTTAGCTTATCATTTTGAGTATCAGATTAGGTTTTATCATCAACTATTGAGACTGCATCTCCAGTTTTAAGGGGCAAGTCATTTATGAATAGAACAAATAATGATCTTAAGAGATAACCTTGTGGTACTCCATGTATTATTGCACACATTTTCATGCAGCATCGATGAAGGGATAAATTCTGATTGACAATTCAATTGATTATTGTACAGATCATCTGTTAATCAAGATTGAAAACAGTCAATAAGATTTGATTAAATAATGGTGTTCAAAGTAAAACAGGACTAAAAATTGGGATAATAAGTGCATTTTTGAAAGAATTTAATAAATTTATCTAATTTCTCCAGTCTGTTTAAAACAACTGTGGGGGCCCTGAGTGGCCGAGTGGTCGAAAGCTCTTTCCGTTACTGATCACTGCCATCTCACCTCTGTCTGCATGGGTTCAAGTCTAAGATTTGGCTAATGTAGTTATGTGAGTAAGCTCGCCAGTAGCTTCTCGTGGGTCAGTGGTTCTTTCCGAGGTGTTTCCCGGGTTCTTCTTCCACCGGTAATACTAGCCGCCATGTATAGCCTATCGTGTGCTGAAAAATGGCATTAAAACCTACAACAACTACAACACCAACAACTAACTTCTAAAAAAAAGACTATTTCATGTAAGAAGCCTAATTGTTTTTTTTTAATTAAAAAATCTTGCAAATGATGCAAAATGTTTAATTTTGGAAATATACTATAAATCTGGTTTAAATTAACAAAAAAAAACATTTGATGTTACTATGGCTGCAGAGATTGACATGATATGTTGGAGACTTCTTAAGGAAGCTGTACCTGTTTTACGGATAATATATAACCTTTCTACATAATCAGTTTAAGAACGAATCAATTTCCCCATTTTTGGAAACCGCCATAATAGCACTACTACACAAAGCTGGGTCAAAATGGGTGTAAACAACATAAACCAATATAAATCCATCATTCTCTTTTCTTTGCTAGAAATGCATGTACACAATCTTTTTATGAACTGTTTCAGCAGTCACAATCTGCTTTATAAAAATCTCATTTTTATAAAACTGCACTTGACCAATGACTGAAAACCTTGGATACTAAGAAGTGAGTAGTTACTGTAGTTTTTTTTTTATTTTTTGAAAGCACTCGACCTTGTAGATCATAAAATTCTTCTTAAAAAAGCTAAAAATGTATCATTGTATTGAAAAGGCTCTTAATTAATTCACATCCAGCTTAAGAAATAGATTTCAACATCTAACAGGAAATGGTGACCTAGCTGAAAATGCATTATTTGTGTTATCCAAGTTCTCTTTGTAAATTTTTGCATGGTTTTGCATGGACAACCATTTTATTTACCACTCGTGAACTTGTGGTAGATTAACACTTTGAGGATATGTGTAAAGTCTGAATACATCTTACAGAAACAATTTGATAAATTTTACATACTTCTTTCTACTCGCCGTTAAGTAGAAATTACTGTTTATCAATAGCAGATAACATAACATTGGAATTACATTACGATTCATTATAGCTTGCATCTGAAAAGCATTGACATGTTTACAGTCTCAGTGTATCTTGATCTTTTCTTTCCTCCTGCAGTTGTGTGTTGTAGCACCTGCCACCCTGTGGAGGGGACTATGGAGGCTAAATTTGTACTTGTACATTATTTATACATTCTCGGTTATGTTTTTGCACTATGTAGACATGCTGCTGTACCTAGACTCGTGAAAGTTTTTGACAGTTACTACACATTCTTAAAAATACTAGTTCATTGTGACCCATATTTAATACTTCACTGACAGGTTACATATTGTAATTTAAATAAACAATTTTAGTTCAGATTTCTTTATTTAAGATTATTGTGTAGGTCTTGTTCATGCCAGTCATCAAACATGGTAACTGGATGAATGTATACATCACTATTAATACAATACCATTATAACAAAAGAAGGTCACTGAGACCAACATTCACATTTTAACTGGCTTTGTTTAAATCTCTGCAAATGATATGACTACATAAGAGCTAAACTTAATGAGGTGATGTGTCTTGATGAGAGCCACACTCACATTACAAAGCTATGTCACTGTGACCCATATTTCATGTTTTGCTATCTTCAGTTTTGTCTTCGGACTGGAGTCTCTAAACTAAATGAATGTGTGCATCTGTTAATACCACTTAATACAAAATAGGTCATTGTGACCTAAATTTCACGTTACTGTTTTAACAAAAGTTTTTGCATTTAGCTAATGATCACATCATATATATATATATATATATATATACTTTTAGATATTGTCCTATCTAGAATCATGAATCCTGGTGTAGGGACACAGTTTGATGAGCCCTACTCTATAATAAGTTGGTCGCAATGGTCTTATTTTATAAACTTAAATTTTGTATATGTTATTGTTTTCATTTTTCATGCTAGAATTTGATATGTCCACCTGCATTATATCATGTATCGTGATCTAATTTCTTTTTCCCTAGAACTTTCACTGATTATTTTGGTTGTTTGCTGTATATATTACAACAACCGTAGTCATGCATCGACCATTGTCAAATCAGATTGAATCTATTGCAGTGAAATGCCTACTATAGGTTCTGTTTATTTGCCTGATATGAAAATGCAACTGTCACCAACTGATGGCAGTATCTTGTAATGGGGAACAGTAGAACATGAATAATAGACAATGTTGCACACACAAAGACAGAAAGTCACAGGACAAAATGTTACAATTTAAATTTTCAATTATGTGAGGTATATGAGAATAGGTCACAAGACCATAGCTCGAACTTTGAAACTTGCGGTATTCCATTTTTTTTAAATAAACGATGCAGCTTAATTAACTGCAACTCTTTCTTTTATATGTAATAAACAATGTAGCAGCAGTATGATTAAAAAAAAAATTTAAAGGATATATTTTTTTGGGTCTTGCATGCACGTAATGCATGTCTACTATACAGGCAGCCTTCAAAACAGTTTAGAACCATCCTTGTTGCTTTTAATGGTTTTCATATTTAAGTTATTTCCTTGATAAAAAAAACCTTGGATTTGTATATTTTTTTTCAATGAAGCATATGGCATTGTTGGCTTATGTGCAGATATTTGAAGCCTTGTAAATATAAGCCATGTAGCCTTTCATTCTATTTACATACTTGTTTGAAAAAGTAATTAGAGATTGAAACCTGAAATGTTATTGCATATTCTTATCAAACTACCGTTTCCTTTCCAACAGAAGCCTTAAATAAGCCTTAGTGGTCTCAGTGTTTTATGTGTTTTACAGTTTTATTGTTAAACATAATTCGTAAGTAAATTCCAGTGATTTCTGTTATGTGTTGGTTTGACAGTTTTGTTGTTAAACAGAATTCTTAAGTAAATTCCAGTGATTTCTGCTATGTGTTGGTTTGACAGTTTTATTGATAAACAGAATTCTTAAATAAATTCCAATGATTTCTGTTATGTGTTAGTTTGACAGTTTTATTGATAAGCTGGAGCCTTAAATAAATCGAATTAATCTCAATGTAATACGTCTATTTTACAATGTCATTAAGACTTGGACACTAATCAATGATACCTGTGGAGTCATCAGTTCATTGTAATCATTAATAGTAACAAATATCAAACGTGACTTATGTCCTGTGATTATTTGTCTTACATGTCCACCATTACTATGATAATTCAAATTGTGACTTGATGTCCTGTGACTGTTTGTCTTACATGTCCACCATTACTATGATAATTCAAATTGTGACTTGATGTCCTGTGACTGTTTGTCTTACATGTCCACCATTACAGTAACTATGATAATTCAAATTGTGACTTGATGTCCTGTGACTGTTTGTCTTACATGTCCACCATTACAGTAACTATGATAATTCAAATTGTGACTTGATGTCCTGTTCTGTGGCAGAAACTGTATAGGAAATGTATTGCATGTACGAGAAAGGAAAATAGTATTTGTGTTTAGATTAGCATTGATTATTGATAACACAATAACTGGTGAGCAAATTGTATCATATATTGCAATAATCAAGCACAAATACTTCCAGACCTCGACAAAAATTGTTGGATATTGGTTCTGTCAGGAGTAGTTGTATTCATTCCTACATAGTATTAGTGTTTTATGTACAAATGGCTTCATGTAAGTCATTTGACTCATCAAGGCAAAAAATAGTGAGTCAGAATCCAAACCTACGAATCTTATTCAAGCCAATGATCATTTTTCAGTAGTTTAAAAAAAAAATAGTTATATTGTTTAAATATACAACAAAAATATTAGTTATATATCGTAACTAAAGCCAAGGCATATTTTCCAAATATTTGTTATACAAGAAAACATTACACTCAGTAGTAGTGACCAGAATATATTAATCTGACTAACAGGCAGAAAAGAGCTTATCCCAGACATCATGTCATGTTTTCTATGAGAAGAGCTTATCCAACACATCATGCCATGTTTCTAATGAGAAGAGCTTATCCTACACATTATGCCATGTTTTCAATGAGAAGAGCTTATCCCACACATCATGTCATGTTTTCAATAAGAAGAGCTTGTCCCACACATTATGCCATGTTTTCAATGAGAAGAGCTTATCCCACACATCATGCCATGTTTTCAATGAGAAGAGCTTATCCCACACATCATGCCATGTTTTCAATGAGAAGAGCTTATCCCACACATCATGCCATGTTTTCAATGAGAAGAGCTTATCCCACACATCATGCCATGTTTTCAATGAGAAGAGCTTATCCCACACATCATGCCATGTTTTCAATGAGAAGAGCTTATCCCACACATCATGCCATGTTTTCAATGAGAAGAGCTTATCCCACACATCATGCCATGTTTTCAATGAGAAGAGCTTATCCCACACATCATGCCTTGTTTTCAATGAGAAGAGCTTATCCCACACATCATGCCATGTTTTCAATGAGAAGAGCTTGTCCCACATATCATGCCATGTTTTCAATGAAAAGAGCTTATCCCACACATCATGCCATGTTTTCAATGAGAAGAGCTTATCCCACACATCATGCCATGTTTTCAATGAGAAGAGCTTATCCCACACATCATGCCATGTTTTCAATGAGAAGAGCTTGTCCCACACATCATGCCATGTTTTCAATGAGAAGAGCTTGTCCCACATATCATGCCATGTTTTCAATGAGAAGAGCTTATCCCACACATCATGCCATGTTTTCAATGAGAAGAGCTTGGCCATGTTTTCAATGAAAAGAGCTTATCCTACACATTATGCCATGTTTTCAATAAGAAGAGCTTGTCCCACACATTATGCCATGTTTTCAATGAGAAGAGCTTATCCCACACATCATGCCATGTTTTCAATGAGAAGAGCTTATCCCACACATTATGCCATGTTTTCAATGAGAAGAGCTTATCCCACACATCATGTCATGTTTTCAATGAGAAGAGCTTATCCCACACATCATGCCATGTTTTCAATGAGGACAGCTTATCCCACACATTATGCCATGTTTTCAATGAGGAAGTCTTTTGAATGTAACAGAGACTCAGTAAACTGTACACAGTTTAGCAAATCATTTCATGTTTTTAAGTTCTCAGATTTTTCTTACTTCTGTTTTCCTCCATTTCTTCAAAGCTTTCTCAAAATTGAAGGTCTTCCCCATAAATCTTTATAAGCAACAGATTTGTTTGTTTCTCAACCCCAAGCCTATTGTAAGATCCAATTCTGGACCGAGAATCAACTTCACTTTAAAATGAAGAAGCTGTATGTTTTGAACCATTGCTGCACAAAATTATGTTTTATCTTGCGAGCAACTGTTTTCTCATCTTGACTGTTATCATTGGTTGGTCGTAAATGGGGTCAGAAAGATATTTTTGCTTGTTCAGATCTATTTTAATTTTTTTTTCCTTTGACGCCATTTTTAGTTGAACGGTGATTGTGTCTAGGAACAATGCAATTATTTTCTGACTCTTTCTTCAGTGTGGTAATTTACAGTTCTAACATCCTGTTTCTACAAAGGATCTGACAGTTACAGGTCACATAAGGTCAACTCCAGGCTCTACACTCAGTTATAACCCTGTGTCTTATGATAACATTAACATAAGAAACTGGTGTGCACATGTTTTCTCTGTTTGGGAGAGTTGTGACATAACCATTACAGTAGTTAGACCAAAATTTGGTTTTGTGTTAATCAGAAAAATAACATTGATGCGCATCAATTTATGTACCGACAACAATTTGTGTGCTTCACGTACGGAAAGTTTCCGTATTTGATTCATGGATAGATAAAACACTGGTATTATAACCCTTGCTTACTCCAACCCACTTATCTTACCTTGGAATATTAATGCCAATATATTTTCATGTTTGGGCTTTTATTCGTGTTTTGAAGTCATATGGTAATGGAATTATCTCTTGCCTGTAGATTTAAAGTATGACACAATCCTTCTATAATTAGCTCATGATGAATACTGCATTTTTTTAAATCAAGATGTTATAGACTAAGAAAAAATAATAAATAAATGATGATGTGTCTGTCCAGCTTTGAAAACATTCCATAGCTGGATTTCATCTCAAAGCCTACAGTTTATATATTATTTGTGAGCAAGACAAAAACCATTGTCAGTTATTATTGTATGATAGTTATACTCAAGAAGTGCATTGCACTAAAATATAGTAACTTTTTTTATATGTATTAGTGGATAGTATCCTAAATTGATGAGAAAAGAATTTAAATTTACTTTGATTTCTATTTGTAGGGATATGATAATCTAACCACCCATTAATTTGTATAACAGTGTTAATTTCTAAGGTTTTAAGGTAATTTCAACCCAGCAACATTGTCTTCATTTAACTCCAGGTATTGAAACTTAGCTGTCATGTTTAGTGTTTAAGGCACTGCCCATATGGGCTTTTTTTTGTTGGCCTGAGATCATTATGAGTTTAGTCTACATCTCCCTAATTTGTAACCTGCCCTATTGGAAACTTCAAGGTATTCATTAATTTTTTATGTTGTGACAATCATCAGCTGTTGCCATTACAAGACACTGCTATATGTAGGTGATAGTACTTCCATAATAGGTAACCATGCTCAATCAGCAGAAGGTATGTAGTTACCTGTGAACCTGTTACAGATTTAATCATGATGGTTGGTATATGTGCCATGTGTTTATGATGCAGCATGTATTCTGATCAATCAGTGAAAGTCCAAAGGGAAAAGAAAATGTATGGACTATTTGTTGTTTAATGGCTTTGGTTATATATTTGCATAGTTCCTGGCCGTGTTAGCTTTTGGCATGCTCTATGCATTCTTCCTTGAGTCACAAAATTTGGTGAGTGATCATAATATATAGTGGCTTTGTTAAAATGTTGGGCTTAAAGTTAACTTATTGGCTACTGTTTATTCTAGCCAACACAAAACCCTAACTGACTAGTGCAGTTAGAAGTAGAAATAACATTACTTATTAAAATTAAGCTTTCCATATTAATGTCTGTGCATACTGTGGTAGGTTATTGTGAGTGGTGTATTTATTGTACATGTGAACAGTGGCCACAGTTGGCAGGGTGGTCTAAGGTGCTTGCCATTATAGATTACTGACTTCTCACCTCAGTCCACATCAGTTAGAGTCTTTGGCTTGGCCGTGGTGGGCTTGTGAGCAAGCTTTCCAGTAGCTTCCCATGGGTAAGTGGGTTTTCCTGTGGGTTTTCTGGGTTTTTCCTTCACCAGATATACTAGCTGACATGTGTAGCCTATCATGTGCTTAATAATGATGCTGAGCTGGTAATAACAATAACAACAAGACATGTGAATGAGTATAAGAATTAGGTGAGTGGACTGGATGCATTTCAAGTGAGTCCTGATCTGTTGTGGTAATGGTAAATTAGTATGTTTTTCTGTTAACTATTTTGTTGTGTGCAGTAACCTTTTCCAGTCAGATATAATCATTTCTTAACCCAGTTTAAATAGTAGAATGTTGTTTTTAAATTAAATATCTATTGAATCATTTTTACCCAATAGAAAATAATGGAAGGATTCCCAAACATGTCTCAGACAAGTCATACTATATATTGGGCTTAAAATATAAAACCTCCTTATTACAGTATGTGTGCATGATGCTCAACCAATCACTCTGCAAGCATGTGGAAGTAAGGTAGACCGAATGTGACTTGCATGGTTTATGATGTGAATAATGGAGGCAGTGGTTAGCATGCTCGACTCTTGGTAGAAAAGGTGTGGGTTTGAATTTTTATCATTGATTCAGATCAACTGCCATAGTGTCCTTGGTCAAGGGACTTTGCTGGAATTGCCTTGGCACTAAAGAACTTAGTTTTGTTGCTATCGCACTAAATAACCATGTTCTGTTGCTATGTCATAAACAACTATATCCACAACACCTGAGATAAATTCGGGAGAGGGTCAGTTGGGTTCCAGGATTTGGTATTTTTATTATTTTTGTATAAGGTATAACAGCAGTCATGGCTATATTACATCTAAGAGTAGATTTGTATCAGGTATAACAGCTGTCATGGCTATATTACATCTAAGAGTAGATTTGTATCAAGTATAACAGCTGTCATGGCTATATTACATCTAAGAGTAGATTTGTATCAGGTATAACAGCTGTCATGGCTATATTACATCTAAGAATAGGTTGGTATCAAGTTAACAGCTGTCATGGTTATATTACATCCAAGAGTAGATTTGTATCAGTTATAACAGCTGTCATCGTTATATTGCATTCAAGAGTAGATTTGTATCAGGTGTAACAGCTGTCATGGTCATATTGCATCCAAGAGTAGATGTGTATCAAGTATAACAGCTGTCATGGTCATATTGCATCCAAGAGTAGATTTGTATCAAGTATAACAGCTGTCATGGCTATATTACATCCAAGAGTAGATTTGTATCAGGTATAACAGCTGTCATGGTTATATTACATCCAAGAGTGGATTTGTATAAAGTATAACAGCTGTCATGATTATATTTAGCTAAGAGTATATTTGTATCAGGTATAACAGCTGTCATTGTTATATTCCATCCAAGAGTAGATTTGTATCAGGTATAATAGTTGTGAATCGGTATTTGTATCAGCAATGATAAACATCTGTAGAGGTTTAAACAGATGGCTCAATATCATATATAATTTTCTTCTTGTATTCAGTTGATTTTTTTGTTTTTAAGAAGTGCTTTATTACCATTTATGTTTAAGTGAATTATTGTTGCACTCTGAACATTTGTATGTTTTGGACCAAATTTCTATGAGTCAAAATAGTATATGGTTTATGATCTGGGCAAACTTGGTGCCAGGACATTCTGTTTTTATTGTCTTTGCCTGTTAGGTAAATTCTGTATGTATTATAGTAACTTCTCAGTTCATCATTTTTTGTTCACTTTCTAGAATGCTAGTATGCAAAAAATCATCAGTGATCTTGGTATTACTTTTTTATTTTGAAATTTTGAAGTTGAAGATTTTGTTTGAAAATATCTTTTGGGTACAGGGCTTGAAACAATTTACCAATTATTTGGGGCCGCTGGAACCAAAAGATTTTTCATGTGGAACAACTGTATTTGGTGCATTGTTATACATATATGTCTTTATGTTCTTGTTATGATAATAGTTAATAGCTATTTTATAAAGTTTTGAAGAATGCTTATTACAATATCAATGTTTGGTGGAGAATAGCTTTGGAAAAGTTAGTAAAGTATTTTTTTTTTTGTTGTAAATTCTTTCTTTAAGGTAACAAGTTGGACTGCTTTGGTGTTGCATTTGGTGTAGTCGCAGCATTCCAAGTACTGGGATACAAAGATGTCCATCTGGCTCTTTCAGAAGATCATGCCTGGGTTGTGTTTGGAAAAGATCTAAAGGAGACAGCAGAGGTCACATGGCATGGTAGTTTTATCTTCCTTTAAAACTATAGGCAATATCAGTGGCTACAACAATCATGTGTAATATTTGTACATGAAATAAATATACTCCTCATTTGATGACCCCTTTGATACTTTAGGTGTTACTTTGGCTGAATCCAAGTGTACATGCAGTGTGTAGGTAGGAAAATGTATGCTTCTACTGTTGAACTAAAATTCATCCATGCTGTTTGTAGACCCGACATATTTGTGAGTGTGGATGTCTACACTATACCCAGACCTGCCATTTATTATCTTGATGTACACAGGATCTTCCCAAAATTGTGTTTAAAAATCTGAATATTGATTTTCTGAATGTTCTCCCAAATTCTGATTTTTTGAAATTGCCGAAAAAAACCAACTTTTGATTCACAGTGGCTGAGCCTTGTTTAGAGAGAGAGAAAGTGATGCAAAAATTCCACGAGAAATACATATATGTTGAAAATCTATCATTTTTCTATTTTTATCTTTTATGTTGATATTAAGTGGAGATGTAAATTCTTTTGCAATGATTTTGTAAATATATGCTTGCAAATTATAACACTGTTTAGGGGTTTTCTTCTCATAATGATGTTTTTTTTCTCTTTGGCATCCTGATTTTCATTCCACTTAAGGCAGCATATTTGTGTGCCTCTTAATGGATAATTTTTTATTGCATCACAGTAATATTATTATGTAATGCTGTGAATCACTTTAAATTCATTAGGTTCCAATTTTCATGAGTGAGCTAGACCACAAATATAAAGTTGTTGATATCATGTGACTGTTATACCTCTGATGTCATTCACTTGTAGGTTGCAATATTTGTGTAGTCATTTGACTAGAAATGTAAATGGCTAGTACCAGGTCAAATTTAATCAATGCTATATAGTTGCATCTTGTATGCCAGCAGATTAAATGCATGATGATGGTAATACTCACATTTATCAGAAATCATTTTTCAGTCAGGTATGACTTGATCTAACATTGTTTAATTTTGCTTCCGTATTTTCGTGCATTTAAGACGCACCTAATTATAAGACGCACCCATATTATAAGACGCGGGTTTTGAAGATTTGTGTAAAAAATATTTTAAATAAGACGCCCACAAATATAAGACTCACGCGGCCTAGCCATCTGCTGAACTGAGCTTTAACTCCAGTGGTTACCTTTCCTTTATCATAAATGAAAATTTGTCCAATGTTCCGTCACCCGTCGGATGTAAACAAGGCTTCATTGCCATTTTTAGTTGAGATCAAAGGCCAATAGCAGATGGGTTTAGTACCTGGTATCTAGATTCTAGAACAATAAATGCCAGATGTAAATGTGGCTTCATTGATTCGCTAGGCCAAGTCTTCAGCGGGTGGGATTAGTACATAGACCAATAAACACCCGATATATGCAGTTAGCATATATAAACGTGGGAACATTCACTTGTTATATATAAATGAGTGATCAATTTGATTAGCATTTTTAAAATTTATAAAATTGTCACGATGCGAAGCGAAAATCATATATGGCCGACTTTAAATTAGACGTCATCAAGTTTGCCAAGGAGCGTGGCAACAGAGCTGCTGGAAGAGAATTTAGCTGTAGTGAGAAGAATATATGTGATTGGAGGTTGGAGGAAGAGGAGATTAAGAAGATGAATCCAAGGAAACGAGCTCATAGAGGTAGAAAGGCAAGATGGCCGAACTTGGAAGAAAATCTAGCCAACTGGGTGAGTTCACAACGTGACAGTAACCGTGCCGTTACAACGATAGCTATCGAACTGAAGGCTCGAATTATTAATAATCGTCCTTCAATA
Organism: Unio delphinus; assembly: GCA_029339505.1. NCBI lineage: Eukaryota > Metazoa > Mollusca > Bivalvia > Unionida > Unionidae > Unio > Unio delphinus. The sequence continues at coordinate 2,858,280 of JAQISU010000162.1, forward strand.
TCACACACTGTATCGTTCAATCGTGTTAAAAAAAATACTTAGATAAGACGCACCCTGGGTGCGGGATACGTAAAATTTTGTATAAGACGCGTCTTATATACACGAAAATACGGTAAGCCATTTTTCTAAGCTTGCTGGTAAGTGGCTACTGTATGCCACACTGCACTGTGAATTCCAACTAGGAGGGTCAGTAAGCTATGAAATATTTCTAACCATACTCAGGTCCTGACCCAGAATTCATTAATGACAGTGGATGTGTATTTTACATTGTTATCAATCTGTATTATAGGCAAGGGTAATGAGGACAAGAGAGGCCAGCCAATCACAGTTGGTGTTGCAGAAAAGAATTGGTTATACCTTAATGGGCAGCCAGTCATCTGTAGCAGAGAGATTGAAGTGGCAGCCATTGTGTCTGCCATAAACCCATCAATCAATGCCACAACAGACAGTGTTGAAATGGGAGCATTACAGCAGGTATTGAAATGCAGATTTCAGTTTAAATCATGAAAACTATAGCAGAGCTGCACATCTTGGTGCTTTTCTGTGTTTAGCACCACCCCATTTAAAAGGGGTTAGGTGCAGGTGCACATTATTACCACTGCATAGGCAATATCGCATATCCTTCATCTTTACTTCACCAATGTGTGAATAATTATGAATTGTAAAAGTAGAAATCTGCATAGCATAGCATCAGGCCCCAACATTTATTGCATTCACTTGTTCTCAGGACTGGGAAAATCTGCTCTTTTTTTTCTTGCCCAGAAATGAGGCTGCTTTCAGCATTGTAGCAGTATCCAAACATTGTCTTTACATTTTATCTAAAATCTTTACTGGTAACAGGAAATTAAACTAACATACTAAAAAGTAGTCTAATCAAGAAGTTAGAATTTAGACAGGAATGGTTTCCTCTGTGATAAGGTGATTGGCACCTTATCCCTCATGTGTCTGTTGCTGCTTGTCATTTGCATGTTCCTTTTGTGAGTTTTCTCAAGTCAGAGCAATCCAAGGAGTTTTATCATCATAATGGAAGTATGTTCCATCTACTCTCCCTCATAAGTTTGCTCCACTTTTATCATGGACAAAAGTTGTAATATCTTTTACCATATTTTTCAGCATAAGTGGATCCTTATTTTTACCTAAAGTTAGGGTTTTATCTTTGAATTTATTTTTGTGTTTGAATTCGCTTAAAGTACCTGTAATACTGGGATTTTGAGATGCAATCAGCAAAATCAGAAAAAGGTATGATAGCTGTCTCATGTCAGTAAATTGTTATAAACCAATACGACTGCTTTATACTATAATTGTTATCATTATTTTATATGAATCTATTTGTATCTGCTTGTATTTTCGGATTTCATAAACATGAAACATGAAATGAAAGAAAACAATGAAAGATTAACTTACCTACATGTTGAATTTGTGAATTTGAATCAATGCAAACATACAATTAGAAATATATAACAAATAAAATTAAGGATCAAATTCTGCATTAATGCATCCTGAAATGTTTCATTATCATTTGAAGGTGTATACAAAAACAAACATACTTGTAGAGTTTGGCTCTTAAATTCTGAGCAATGAATTACACTGCACAAAAATGGGGAGAAAACCATGTTAGCATTGGTGACTGCAATTTCTCCCTTAATCTGAAACAAAATTTCATAAAATGGGTAGTTTCTGGTGAAAAAGATGCAGCCAAGATGTTGATCTGGCTTTGTCTTAAGCTCCATCAACTTATATGTGGAATCCAAGAGAACCCAAAATGTATTGGTCCTATCCAAAGAGGGAGATCTTTCTTGTTCCTTACACTCATTGAAGGAATGGAAATGATATTTCCACTAAGGCTTATTTGTTCGGACCACAAGGATTTTAAATTTTATGTTTGTTGGTGGTTATGGTGATTGATTATGTATTTAAGGGTAATATAGTTAATCCAGTAGAACTCCACTTTAAGGAAGGGTAATATAGTTAATCCGGTAGAACTCCACTTTAAGGAAGGGTAATATAATTAATCCAGTAGAACTCCACTTTAAGGAAGGGTAATATAGTTAATCTGGTAGGACTCCACTTTAAGGAAGGGTAATATAGTTAATCCAGTAGAACTCCACTTTAAGGAAGGGTAATATAGTTAATCCAGTAGAACTCCACTTTAAGGAAGGGTAATATAGTTAATCCAGTAGAACTCCACTTTAAGGAAGGGTAATATAGCTAATCCGGTAGAACTCCACTTTAAGGAAGGGTAAGATAGTTAATCCGGTAGAACTCCACTTTAAGGAAAGGTAATATAGTTAATCTGGTAGAACTCCACTTTAAGGAAGGGTAATATAGTTAATCTGGTAGAACTCCACTTTAAGGAAGGGTAAGATAGTTAATCCGGTAGAACTCCACTTTAAGGAAGAGTAATATAGTTAATCCGGTAGAACTCCACTTTAAGGAAGGGTAATATAGTTAATCCAGTAGAACTCCACTTTATGATCCTTTTTCTTTATTGAAATGAAAAAGTAGCAATACAGCCATAAAAACTAAACACTGTTGTTTTAAAAAAACCAAATTGGACATGGTGCCAAAGAACATACAAAATCTAATTAGTTATGCTTGTTGTATTCTTTCAGGAATTGCTTTGGCAACTGTATGACATGGGGCATTTAGACAAGTAAGTAATAGGAACAGTAACCTTTTTGTCTTTCTTAGGATGGTGAATTTAAAATGGAGAATGAATAATCAAGCACTGTAACATGCAGATTTTTATCGGTAAGAATAAACACAAGAGATTATATTTTCTATCAAGGAATTTCACTGAAATAGTACAAATTTTGAAAGACCATATGTATCTCTATAATTTCTTTATTGTTGTATGCCACTTGGTTTTCTTTCATGGTAAATTCATATATAAAGGTTCAATTTCTGTTTACATGGTTGCTTTGCTTCACATATTCAGTTCCCTGATCCCCATTAGTGTTTAATGATGTGGATATATTATGAGTACCATTAATGCTTTATTGATGTGGATATATTATCAGTACCATTAATGCTTTATTGATGTGGATATATTATCAGTACCAATAATGCTTTATTGATGTAGATATATTATGATAACCATAATGCTTTATTGAAATGGATATATTATGAGTACCATTAATGCTTTATTGATGTGGATATATTATGAGTACTGTTAGTGCTTATTGATGTGGATATATTATGAGTACGATTAATGTTTTATTGATGTGGATATATTATCAGTACTAATAATGCTTTATTGATGTAGATATATTATGATAACCATAATGCTTTATTGAAATGGATATATTATGAGTACCATTAATGCTTTATTGATGTGCATATATTATGAGTACTGTTAGTGTTTATTGATGTGGATATATAATGAGTACTGTTAGTTCTTTTTTGATGTGGATATATTATGAGTACTGTTAGTGCTTTATTGATGTGGATATATTATGAGTACCATTAATGCTTTATTGATGTGGATATATTATGAGTACTGTTAGTGCTTATTGATGTGGATATATTATGAGTACGATTAAGTTTTATTGATGTGGATATATTATCAGTACCAATAATGCTTTATTGATGTAGATATATTATGATAACCATAATGCTTTATTGAAATGGATATATTATGAGTACTGTTAGTGCTTATTGATGTGGATATATAATGAGTACTGTTAGTTCTTTTTGATGTGGATATATTATGAGTACTGTTAGTGCTTTATTGATGTGGATATATTATGAGTACCATTAATGCTGATTGATGTAGATTTATTATGAGTACTGTTAATGCTTTATTGATGTAGATATATTATGATAACCATAATGCTTTATTGAAATGGATATATTATGAGTACCATTAATGCTGATTGATGTAGATATATTATGAGTACTGTTAATGCTTTATTGATGTAGATATATTATGAGTACCATAATGCTTTATTGAAATGGATATATTATGAGTACCATTAATGCTTTATTGATGTGGATATATTATGAGTACTGTTAGTGCTTATTGATGTGGATATATAATGAGTACTGTTAGTTCTTTTTGATGTGGATATATTATGAGTACTGTTAGTGCTTTATTGATGTGGATATATTATGAGTACCATTAATGCTGATTGATGTAGATATATTATGAGTACTGTTAATGCTTTATTGATGTAGATATATTATGATAACCATAATGCTTTATTGAAATGGATATATTATGAGTACCATTAATGCTTTATTGATGTGGATATATTATGAGTTACCATTAATGCTTTATTGATGTGGATATATTATGAGTACCATTAATGCTTTATTGATGTGGATATATTATGAGTACTGTTAATGCTTTAATGTGGATATAATATGAGTACCATTAATGTTTTATTGATGTGGATATATTATGAGTACTGTTAATGCTTTAATGTGGATATATTATGAGTACCGTTAATGTCTTATTGATGTGGATATATTATAATTTTTTCCCTCACCACTCAGGATACGCCACGGAATATAGCAACTCTAATATATCTTTATCAATTTTGGGTGTGGTTCACACACATACACACACACACACACACACACACAGACACACACACACACACAGACACACACACACACACAGAGCAATATCGCAGAGGGTATATAGCAAGTTCTACCAAATTATCACTATCACATTTTTTGATGACATTAGATTCCTTACTTTTATAGATATATTTATTTCCTCAGGTACCCAATGGCACTGGGTAATCTTGGAGACTTGGAGGAATTGTGTCCTACACTGGAGCGGCCACTGCCTGTTCAGATATTTGATAAAGCAATAGAATCGGCAAAAACCTATTATAATGAACAGCATGTGTACCCCTACACTTACTTGGGGGCATATCACTGCAGGAAGGGAAACTACAGGGAAGCATTGAAAGCCTGGGCAGATGCTGCCTCAGTTATCAAAAAGTAAATTCAAGTGTCAACATTTAATGTTTTTTCTTTAAAGTCCCATACCAATGAATAATTAAATTGAAACCCATTTGTATCTGACTTAAAATAGAAGGAAAGTTTTTGTATAATGGAGCATAAAGCTTTAATAAATTACTTGTGTATTCTATGCAGTAATGTATGAAATGTTTGCTAATTAATAATGTAATTCTGTTTTAGCCAACAAATTTAATTAGTTTAATTTTATTTCAAACTCCTCACCGTTAATTGTAATTAATACGGACAAATATCAATTGATACATTCTTGTTGATCACGCATTAGTCCCAATACATAATGATGTATTAAATTTGTCCTTGTTACACAGGGATAATTGTATGTGACAGTCTTCTCATAAGAAATCCATAAAGAAAAGACATGCACATGATGGCAGTATCATCTCAGCTATTGTTTGTTATTGTTGCCTGGTTTAGCAGATAATGAGTTTGTGTTACTGTATCACTTTACGATTTCATTGGCATCAGCAATGTAGTACCATTGGCATCAGCAATGTAGTACCATTGGCATCAACAATCTTAAGTGTGTGTGTGTATTATAATTTGTATCTTATATCATCTGTTGTTTGACCTTTTCCATGCATTCGGTTCTGGTGGCTTTTGCAATTGCCAGGTGTTGACTTAAAAACTTTATTTTACATGATTTATTACTTTTCTTTGTAACACTTGGTTTTGTTTAAACAGTCTGGGGTCAACAAGCATTTTCATGGCCATATTGGTGTGCCTATTCTCACCAACAATCCAAGCAACAGAACACACACACACACACACACACACTTCCATCACAAGTGGTTTCAAACACATTGTTTTATTTCTCTCAGATATGTTTCTGTTGTTGGAGGGTACAGGTGACAAAATGTGACCAATTGAAGTAGCATCCAATTTTCATATTGATTTACAAGTTGTGAAGTATACACATCATGATCCTAACATTAGGAGAAGTATATGCCATCATAAAAATATTTTTTCAGTATAACTGTGATATCAGAGTAATACCCGTTGCATAACCTGGAATCTACATGGCATCTGTTTGTCAGTTGTTTCCTGCAATCATCTGTTTAAAACTGGAATCAGTGAGTTGGCCTGCCAAGTCCACTTCCACTTTTTGTTTGCATGATATGGCCTCACAAAAACCTGGAGCATAATCATGATGGTCCTTTGTTCGCTGCCCAGACACTCATCAGATCATGACACAACCACATTGTTCGGTATCACTAACCAACTTTGCTGGGTTTGCTTGGAAACTTCTGTTTGTAATCATTGATTAAGTATGGGAACCACATGGTATTTCCTTCCACAAGTATATATATTCAGTGTGTCAGCTGTCTTTAGAAGAGTTTCGTCTCAAAAAGAAATGAAATTTGATCAATAAAACATTGTCTATGTTGATTTTTGTTATGTTACAACTAGGTCAAACTCTTAAATGATTTATTTTACCAAACTTCTACTTTCATTAGCAACAAATCATGGCCAGCCAAACATATACATACTGTTTTCTGTTCACACACATTTTCATTCTTCTTGTCATTAGTACCATAAGGCCTAGGCCGGGAGACTTTTTCAAGTCTATGGAGGATTGGATTCCTTTGGTAGCAGAAGTCATTCCTAACATTTAATGTGATTGGGTAATATATTTGATTGGGTACTTTTGTTGATTGGGTAATTTATTTGATTGGGTAAGTTTTTTAATTGGGTAATTTATTTGATAAGGTAAGTTTTTGATTGGGTAATTTATTTGATTGGGTACGTATTTTCTGGAGAAACATTTACCATTAAATTTACTTTTTGTGCCTATTAGCAGTAGCTCATTTTACTTTGCAGATACAATTACACCAGAGAGGATGAAGAAATTTACAAGGAGTTCCTTGAAATTGCAAATGATCTTCTCCCAAACATGATGAAATCCGTTGCTGGAGAGAATGCATCTCGACTTCATGGTACCTCACTGTTACATGACCCAGAAGCATATGCTAATTTTCTGCGTTTTTATGATGGCATTTGCCAATGGGAAGAGGATAGTCCTACCCCTGTACTTCATATAACATGGGCAAAGCAGCTAGTCTTCTCATTAGGCAAATTTGATCCTAAAGTCAGAAATTATATCGATATTCATGGAGAAGGAGAAGAAGACGAGGATGAAGAGGAGGAAGAAGAAGAGGAAGAGGAGGAAGAGAAAAAGAGAGATCTAGAAAAGAAAGTGCCACAAAAAGAAGTTTCTAAAGGTAGAAAGCGAAAGAGAAGTCATAAAAATTCTGAAAATGGTGATGAATATGAGACAGAAGATGGCAAATCTGAAAAGAGGGACATCGCTGAAGAATGTAGCACCAATTCAGTAGAACCCAAACTCAATGGACAGCAGAGTGATGAGGAACAAATAAAGTCAGCCATTGAGGAACTTGTGTCAAAGGTTGGTGAGGAGAGTCAAAGTGAGACTCCTAACCCAAATATTGCTGCTTTGGCACAGGCTTGTAGTGAATCAATTCTGAATCCAGACTACTTGCTGACTGGTGGTGAACCTTTTATGTCAACTAGTACGCCGTCTACTACATCAGTAGGAGTGGAAAGTACTAGGTCAGAGTCTCGGTTAGATGTGAAGGAATTCTTAAGTAATAAATCAAATGGCACACCATTTATGGGAATGACTGTAGATTCAATGTTGAAGGCAGAGAGCCCTGCAGATATGATGATGTACAGAAAACGTCCAGATAGTGCAGTGACTACAGAACATTCCTCAGACACAAATGCAAGTGAACCATTAACAAATGAAACAGAAATTGGCAGTGAGATTGCCCCTGAAACTGTCTCACTTATGCTACAGAGCCACAAAATGAAAGGTTTACGAAAGTTGCTTTTGTCAGAAAAACTAAATACAAGTGCAATAATGTTGCAGTTAACAGCCCAGTCCCAAGTTTTTTTTAAACCCCGAAGGAAGAGCACTGATACCACAAATGTCTCACTTCCAAGGAAAAGAACAAGGCGAGAATAGAAAAACTTTTGCAGCTGGTATAGCTGTGTCTGTGGTGTAAATTTTAAATCTTGAGTTTATTGCTTTATAGACTCAAGTCTATTTTAGAGGCAGATAGCCACGTAATGACAGATTTGAATCTAGGTTGTTCAAAGAGGACATTGCTTACACTTGAGTTTGCAAAGTTTTTCTAATTGTGCACTTCATGTCATTTTAAGCAGATGTGGGAGGGTTTCCTTATAAAATTTTATTTTTTAAAATATACCAGCATTTTCTTAAAGAAGACAGTGTGCTTGAAATGGGGTTGAAAATTTACTGACAGCTGAAACAATAAATCAAAATTAAATGAATCATTAGATAAATTTAAATTTGTGTCGGCACAAGATTAAGACATTTTACATAAAAGTGAAGCATATATTGTGGTTATTTGTAGATGATCATTTTCCAAATTAATACATTATTCACAAATTACCAAGAAAATAAGTTTTCATAGAACACAAATGTTTTCTCATAGTGGCACATTCAGTTCTAATATTATCTTTAAAACAAAACTGCTTGTGTCAAATCAGCTGGCAAGGCCTTATCGATTATTATTATTAGTATAGAATCTATTGTTTTCTTAAAGTAAATATAACTCTTTGACACATTTAGAAGTCCTGTATTCCCTTGAAATGTGATATTAAATACCAAATGATGCTGCACAATCCATCTGTACTAGTCATGAAGATTATTTTAAATGAGCAAAAGTTTACTTTTCTTTGATAAGATTTTATACTTGTCATAACCCTCTTTGGCTTTGTCATGATTTTATATTTGTCATGACTCTCTTTGGCTTTGTCATGATTTTATACTTGTCATGACTCTTTGGCTTTGTCATGATTTTATACTTGTCATGACTTTTTGTTTTTTCATGAATTTATACTTGTCATGACTCTTTGGCTTTGTCATGATTTTATACTTGTCATGACTTTTTGTTTTTTCATGAATTTATACTTGTCATGACTAGGACTTTGTAATGATTTTATACTTGTCATGACTGTTTTTTCATGATTTTATACTTGTCATGACTAGGACTTTGTCATGACTCTTTGACTTTGTCATGATTTTATACTTGTCATGACTCTTTGGCTTTATCATGGTTTTATACCTGTAATGACTCTCTTTGGCTTTGTCATGATACTATTATTCATATCAGTTTAACTAGGGAGAATGTGTAAAAATTCCATTAAAAAGTTCTTTGCATAGTGCATTTCTCTCACAAACTTAGTCATACACTTTTAGCAGTATGTGACACCATCATGCTTATAGCTGTAACATCCAATTGTCTATTTTATTTACTTTATAAATTCTACTCAAGAATTAGATGGGAATTTTGTTTGATTCTAAAAGGCTTAGTTCCAACAGAATGTGTAGGATTAGAACAAAATGAACATTTCTCTAAAATCTAATACTTTTATTTTTTATTTTGGGGGATAAATTTAGACATGCACACTTGTTATCACAGGTTAGGAAAATGCTGATATTCTGTGATGTTCCATTTTGTTTTCATTGAATTTGAATTGATGGACTTTTAGGTATATTACTGTGGGTTTTATTTAGTTACTTGATTTTAATTGATATTTTTGTGTTTAGTGGTACAAGCAGTGTAGGTACTTTCTTAACCGTTAACATGAAGAGCCAAAGACATATGAGGTATGCAAATAATAAATTCAGAATTTAGGGATTGCAAAGTTCAAGTAATGTAAGCACCCAAGATAACTGACAAGCTACAGTGATATGCTTTTTAAAATTCTTTTCTGCTCAATATGTTTGGATTCATATATGTAACCGTCTACATTAGTGATTAGAGAAAGTAATTATTAAAATCTTAACATGTTAAATAATTGGCTTTGCATGCAGTGATGCATGAAAGAAATGCTGATATGACAGTGTACATTGCCAGGGGATGCTACTTAAGTGCTAACTAACAACCACTCAGAAAGACAATGGTGCACTGTGATATATCTTTTATTGGTTGAGTAAGCATTGTCAGAGTTTCAAACATTGCAATAATTGACTTCAGAACATTGGAATTTAATATGGTCATTCAGTTCCAACCTTCCTCATTTAGTAACAGTTTGGTCTATTCAAATAAACAGGAATGCATTCGATGTTCGCTGAATAATAAAACAAATATTCAGGAACTTGAAGAATTTTAGGATAATGCCTGTTAGTGAATCTACTGTACAATCTTTTTATACAAGAGTATATTTGTTCATTCGTAATTGTTATTCAACACTTGAATCTCAATATTACCATGTAATGATTAGTTCAGAGTATTTTGTTCTCTTCAACAAAGTTGAGGAAGAATTTGAGAAAGGAAAAACAGTACCTTACAATTCACATTTGTTAGATTTTGATTGTTTTGATTATTTTTTCAGTTGATCTTATTGTTAGGTCACCTGCTTAACATTGGGGACCTAATGCTGTACAATAAGAAATGTACTTATTATTTTAGTCATTGTTAGCTTTGGTAGCATATGCAGTGTGAGCGTTCATTTAACATGCATATTTCCCATGTTAGTTTTTGTACTCTCGTGAAACTTGGTTTGTATGCATCTTCAGGGGTCCTAAAAATATTGTACCATATATAATTTGCCATGAGCTGCGTTTCACTTTTAGTTAATATTTTGATTGAATATGTAGGCTTATTCATTAATCAGACCTTTATCATAAAAAATCTTGGTATGTTGTATGCATCAATAGAGATATTACAACTGCACCAGAAGCAGGTTATTGTAACCGATTTTCATGCTTTAGTGACCAACAATAAGTTTCCGTGCTCTAACCCAGGCTATCATCAAAAGACACTCGGATCATAGTACATGTACTTTGTTACTGGATCAAAACTACATTTGAAGGTATTTAGTTTATGCATGCAACTCAGTAGTCCACAAATATTTGCTTGTAAGGGGATGGAAGTTAATATGTACATAAAATACTTTATAAAGAAGACTTTCTTTTTCAATTCACATTCTTTCGTGTAATAACTCAATTATTGTTGTAATTTAACTGGTTTCTTATGGAACATTTCTTGGACCATTAAGAGGTAAATTGTTTTCAAAACATGAGAACTTTTACATTTGGATTATTACTGATTACAGCCAGTTTACCTCTGTCCACATTGGTTCAAGTCTCAGGCTGCGCTAGTATAGGCATATGAGAAAGCTTGCCAGTAGCTTCCTTTTGGTCAGTGGTTCTTACAGGGGTTTTCCCCGGGTACTTCCTCCACCAGTTGTATTGGCCGCCATGCATAGCCTATCTTGCTCTGAAAAATGGCATTTAAACTCAAAACTATAACAACAACAATTAAATCAGTATGTCATGGTAAATATGTTTCCTCATTATTTTCTTGTTCATTAGAACATAATGCTGAGTTAGGGCTTATGTTCTCTGGTGTTTTTTTAGGAAGCATAATACTTTGTTTGCACTACTTGTTCTCGGTGTTTGGTTAGGCAAGGTTTTAGTATCCTTGACCATATTGACACATTCATATTTATTTTTTAAATTTCAGTGTTATTAAATAACAAAGATTTTCGTTATATTTAAGTACTTAAGTGAAAAATTTCATTCCGTATAGTTGGTCATTTTATTCATTTTTTTTTCTTAACATGGTATTAGAAGTGCATGTTATGGTAACCAAGATTTTGTGTTGCTATTGCCATGACAAAAAATATATGTTGCGTTTCCCGCTAATAAAAAAAAGTGTCCAGTAAACAAACATGAGCAGTGGCCCTGACTTGAACAGCTAATATTCACTCCAGGGCCACAAACTTTAGGCAAAAATGGCATGAGTTAAACTGGACATATATATTGTGCTTTCTTTTATTTGCATCATAATTGGTATTTAAGTTTTAATTCCTCAAATATTTTTTAATCAGTACTTACTGTCACTGTCAATGAAAGGTACAGACCTAACTAATGTCATCAGGATCTCAAAGCAAGAGCATTTAAGTTGTGAGAAAAAACTAATGACAGGCATGAAATTAGGACGGCTTAGCTTAAATATCAGCGTTGATTCTTAAATAGTTCACGTGAGAAAGGAGAGAAAAGTCGAACCTTGTATTATTATATAGTACATGTATGACAAATAAATTGTAAGCAGCCGTACAAGCCCCGGTGATGATGAATAAATGTACACGACATTAGCCTTGAACTATAATCATTATTCTGTGTCTCAATATGAACATGGAATACTTTTTTTTTAAATAAATGGATACCCGGTTGTTTATTTTATTACCTGGGTTATTATTAACAGGTGAGTACCTGTTGGCATCTTTATTTGATACCTCTATGGAATCCATATTTCTGGCCCAGTTTCAACAAAACTAGGAATAGGGATTTGTATCATCGGAGTCTCAAATGAGTTCATTAATGCAATCCATACATAATAATGAGATGATCTTGCGTCTGGTTGGTTAACTTTGTTACAGTTCTGAAGGTAACAATTCTAGACTGATTTTGATCAAAACTGGAATATAGGCCTATGTCACTAGGATTTTGTATTAGTTGATAATGAGTGAAATCTGTGCATACTAATGAGGTGATCTTGCATCTGATTTATCAATGTTTGTTACCATTCTGGAGGCATTTTTGATTAAGCTCTTGCATGAGTTTAATAATGAGTGAGATGCATACATAATAATGAGGTAGCCGTGAATCTGATTGACTGCACACGCATGAAGCCCTATTTCTGATCTGATTTTGATCAAACTTGAAATGTGGACTTATGTCATCAGGATCTTGTATAGGTTTGATAATGTAAGAGATCCATAGATATTAATGATATAATTCTTGCATCTGGCTGGCTGAGCTAGTGGTATTCTGAAAGTCATATTTATAACCTTATTTTGGAATATTTGCTAATATCATGTTCTTGGATAATTTTTTGTTGTTGAGCTTAATGAGGAAGCTCATTCAGAGTAAGGAGGTGAATCAATTTCACAAAATCTACAATCTTTTAACTTTAGAAACCTTTTGACCCATGCTTGGTAAATATTTTAATATCATCAAGATGTTGGGTGAGTTTTGTTATGACAGAGACCTATACATATATTTTTGAGGTGGTCTTGCATCAGAAATGGATATTTTTACTGCTAGAGGCTGTGTTTTTGATAGAAATGGTTAACAGGCATGTATCATCAAGATTTTGGTTGAGTATGATTGTGAGTGAAAGTCATGGACATTATTTGATTTGGCCTTGCATCTGATTGGCTGAGCTTATCAACTATCTAGAAACTGTATTCTATATTAATGTGTAATCTTTTATCTGATTGGCTGTGCTTGTTAGCTCTTTAGAGTCAGAGTTTACTCCATCTTAAGCTTATGTTGTTATTGTTGTTATGTTGTTATTGTTCCATAAAAGTGAGATCATGACCTATAAGTTTGATAATTAAAAAGATAACATACATCTGATTGTTTGAACTTGTTACCCCTCTATATGTGTAGACTATTTCTCAGCCAATTTCTACAAAACTTTATAAATGTGTTTGTATAATCATGGAGGACCATGGTTATGAGATGCTACCTATTAATTATTCCATTATCTTTAAAACTGATTTTTTTTCTTTCCAGATATAGGAAAAGGTAGTCAGCATGGTGTAAAGTTTTGTAGATAGTTACCTAGATTGTATTCTTACCTGCTCTGTAACAATGAAAAACTGTATAAAGTTGTCAATCTAAGTGAGCATATAAGGCCTACATGAGCCTTTTGTTGTAATATGGGTTTGCTGTTGATATCTTTACTTGATGTAAATTTATTTCTATTTTGAGGTTAGATATTAAATCAAAATGCATAATTAGTTTATGTCAAAATACATGTTTTACCACTTTTGGCAAATTGTGAATTGGTGTTAATTTACTTCACCATTGCTTACTGTGTGAATATTATTGCTAGAGGTAGTCATGGTTTATTAATGGTTAAATTACTGAGCAAAATTACAGTTGTTGAATGTGAATATTTGTTTTATTATCAACATCTTAATGTAGCTTAAGATCACATGTTCATTTCATTAGGAATCAAATATTTAGTTTCTTCAGTTTTATGAAAATTGTAAATATTGAAAATATATGTATAAAGTTTGTTAGTATTTGTACAGTTTTTGAATATGTTGATCCATCTTTATTTGTTTTTCTCCCAGCTTAAAGTGTGGGTTATGTTATTAGTTTTATGTAAATAATTTTTTTTTTCTTGTAAATATTTTTTGGTAAAATCTCTCATAGGATGATCATCATTGGTGTACATTTCTGCTACTGACTTAAAAGTAAACCATCTCTAAGGTATGTAGATGAGGTTAAATTACATTGTGTTGTTTTAAATACTGAATCTTTTAATTTTCATGGCAACTGAATAATTTTGACATGAAATGCCATGAATTTTAGCTGACATTACACTGGTTTTAATGTTACTTTGCATATTACCATGTTATCAGTGAACACTATAAAAGTGTTTGAATACTTTAAAAGCTGACTTGCGGTTTTGTTGAAAGAGTCATTTACTTGGGAGAAGCAAATGTTAATCTTTGAATACCTGTTGATATATTTTTAATTTCTAATACTCCTCTTACTTGCATCTGAACATCATTATTGAGTGCCATCCATGTGTCTATTCCATGAAGCTGATTTGTACGAGTACACAAAAATTGCATAACATATGAATCAGATTTGGTAGGCTTATTTCTGTTCATTTGTAGATGACCTCATTAGGTTTTCACAACATTTACCCAAATTTTGAGATCTTTTAATTGTGGACTTTTAAGATTTTTTATTTAAAAAACAGGCCAGAATTTCTTGATAATGACAAAAGAGGTCAAGATTATGTCCACATGTAAAAAACAAAAGTTGATTTTAGTACCATTTAAATCAGATTTGAGAATTTATGTGGTTTTTGGACTATATGAAATTATCACTTTATTAATGGACTTTGTACAAGCACAAATTTAGTTTCTTCATGTATCTGATTTCATTGACTTTATCAATCTTATATCTCTTGTATACAGCGTATTAGAAGGAAATTAAAGCCATTTTACAGGTTGATTGATTAGCGTTACATTAAAAATGTGACTCAAACGGGATGATTGGAGTGGTTAGATATTGTTATAATGTAAATAGGTGTATTTGTGATAGTCTTTTTTTCCTATGATAATTTACATCAAGTGTTGGCGTCAGAATAATTAATCAGACATGTCCAATCAAGATACCATATACACCTGCTTAAAAGTTGAGTCAAATTACAAAGAAAAAATCCTGATTTGCTGTACTGCACACTAAACAGATCCAGATCTGCTGTTACATAATGCACCTGCAGATCTGGGTCTATATTTTTTCTTCTTCTGATGACTTAAAAAACTGCACAGACCCAGATTTGCAAGTGCATTATGTGACAGCATAACTGGATCTGTGTAGTTTGCAGTTAAATTTGTAAGTGAGTAGATACAGTACATATTGGTAGAATTAAACTGTTATCAACATGTATTTTTTCTTTTGTTGTCATCAAGACAATGTCTACTTTTAAACTATGCACAGCTCAGATGGCAGTGCTTCAAGTCAGTGTACCATACTACAGGTATATTTTCTCACATTTCTAAGCAAAAATAATCTTTGAATCCTGAATACGGTATTGCAATTATTGATCTAACCTATAAACAACAACAACAAAAAACAGTGAAAATTTCCTCACCTAAAAGTTACGTTTATACTGAAAAATTCATTGTAAACTTGAAGTGACATAAAAAAAAATTGTCAGCATTTTAAAGAACAGTGGTTGAGACTGCTAAAGGTGTGGCATTACACAACATCCAAATTGTGTATTGTAAAGGTTCAATGATAAAAAATGGGAACAGGTGGAAAAAATCCAGACAGATAGAAAACAATGATACAGTTCTTGATTTTTCTTTAATCTAGAATTGATATACCCTTTATAAATAATTATTAAAATATAAATTTAAGCAGAAAAAGTTAGACAAAGAACTTTTTAAAATATTATTTGGACTTCAAAAGCAGGGCACTTAACTGCTGCTCATTTTGAAACATTAAAGTGTTACATTTAATATTTATCATGATTATTTCAAAAGAATCTTCAGGTGTTACATTTAATATTTATCATAATTATTTCAAAAGAATCTTCAGGTGTTACATTTAATTATTTATCATGATTATTTTAAAAGAATCTTCAGGTGTTACATTTAATATTTATCATAATTATTTCAAAAGAATCTTCAGGTGTTACATTTAATTATTTATCATGATTATTTCAAAATAATCTTCACTTCAAGTGTTGTTGGAATTTAGGGAGTTTTTACCTCTTTGTGTGCACAGTGCTTGCAGTTGCCTTTTATGTTTTGAAAGATGGTACATGGTGTAAAATTCAGATATCTCCCTTGAGTATTATACACTGGAAAACCTGCTCATACACATAGGAATGTGAAAAATATGAAATTGAGCAAAAATTATTGCTATTGACAGTGATTAATCCTTATTACAATAGCATTTATTATTTTCAGGACAGAAAGAAACTACAGTGACTTTAATCATGTGATCTTTGTGATATGAATATGGTCTCTGATGGGTTGTGCTCATCCCACCCACCAAATTATGCTATTACCTTTTGATTAACTGAATACAATGAATCATGGAATGTGACAAAGCATTTAAAAATCATTCTTGATGTTGTTACCAAGTTGTTACCGTCCTGATAACTAGATCTAGTGTCTTTCATTATTTGTTAAATATCTTGCATTAGCCTGTTTGCCAGGGCAAGACATGGTCAGTTATAAATCTACATTTTTTTAAATGAGTTTATGGTATGACTCTGCATTTGGCATGTGTTGTCAGTCTTCAATCATGCATTGTCCTTCAAAATTTGATATTTTAAATTTCTCAAAATATTTGGACTGATTTCTACCAATTTAAGCAAAGAATTTGGGCATATAGAGCTAATAGTGAAAATACGGATCTGCCACCATTTATAGCCACCTTTACTAAAAGCATAAAAACTTTTTTCAAATGGCTCGTTTGTACCAATGATTCCCATTTGACATTAAAAAATTGATACAACTTTAAATGGCTTTTCAAATACAACTGAACAGAAATTGATCCAATTCAACAGAACACACCCTGAATTGAAAAGTCTTCATGTTATTAAAATGCAGATTTTTTGTCAGACATGGCCACTGTTATGATAAAAAGAGAAACATTTAAATTATTTTTCTCAAAAACCACTCGAACATAGGTGCAATTTATAATTTTCTTATCTTTTTAATATGACCTCTGTGAATCAAAGTACACTGACATATTTTTAGAAAGCTGCTTACCCTGGGTACAATAAATGTTTTAAGGAAATAACCCAAAATGTACAAACTCTATAAGCAGTTTATTCTAAAACAAAACTTTTCAGTAGACCAGATTTGACAGCATTCTTGCTTGAAAGCCATTATACCAGACAGCATTCTTGCTTGAAGGCCATTATACCAGACAGCATTCTTGCTTGAAGGCCATTATATCAGTGATTTTCATCTGCCAACAAATATTGCTACTGTTGTTAGAAACCGATTTGAAAATTTTTATCTAAAAACTTGAAATGCTGAACAGAATTAAACCAATTGACAGAAAGGCTTTTAAGTAATAAAATATTTTTGATGTTGTGATATCATTTATGGATGCAAAAAGTAGAGAAAAATGGTTTTTAGTTATCATGATGTATGCTATCAGTAGCATTAATCGAAATTGTACAGAATGAATCTGACTGATCTGTTTCATTTGCTTATAAGCAGAAGAATCTATAGTCAGTGATATCACACCCACTTGGGTCTCCTATTAAATTCCATGTTTAGAAACAATATTTTATGTTAAGATTACTTTAAAATTTGGTTTGTGGTTTCATTGTTATTTTAAATATATTAATTTCAGGTACAATAATACATAAGTTATTTAACCTCAGTCAACTTCATGCATGAAATTTCATTATCCAGATAATCACTGGTACTTAATTGAGGATTTAAATTTTTTTTAAAAATAAGGGCAATGTGTATAAGTTAGCAACCTGGATAATTAGCATCCAGATAATGGGTATTCTACTGGATTGAATTAAAATAGCTGCACATTTAAAAAGGTCCAGAATTTACTCCGCCCCCCCCCCACCCCCTTCCCCCCAAAAAAATTTGTCAATACACACCCATGTATGATGGGTATGCAGCTGTGAACACCTAAATCCAGATCTGTTGTCACATACTATGCCAGCAGGTTAGAGTCTATTCTATTTATGATCTTCTAGTACAGTGGTATCCAACCTGTATTCAACAGACCCTGGGGAATGGTCACTGGCATATTCTAATTAACAGAGCCTAACAGTACATCTATTGGCATGAGGGATCTGTGAAAGTTTTTCAAGGGGTCTTCATTGTCTAAAAGGTTGAGAACCACTATTCAAACACATTATGATATCATAGGGTTCCTGATATGGGGATAAAAGGTAAAATATACAAAAATTGCAATACAGCTGAAGAATTAGTAAATTGAACATTAAAAGGGTGAACATTTACTTCAAAGATGCACATCATTGATTGTCAGAATTTTTCAGTTTGAATGTGTCTGTAAGGTTTCCTGATTGTGAGAGGCAGTTATTTTCAGGGTGGTTTTTCTTCATTACCCAAAATGATTTTGTATTCTGATCATAACTGGTGTTAAGCTGTGCATCTGATGTATAATGAACTTAAGTGCTTTCATTTTCCTTACAATATTTCAAAACTGTTTGATGTTGCATACTTTATTCTTAAGTGAATGTGGCAATATTATGCACATATATGTGTGTAAGAGAAAGAGACATTCTGTATGATATTAATACTGTGTGCCCCTTCTTGAAAACACTGACATGTAGTTCACATTTCTAAATAGTTGCATTATATCATAGCTCAGGTAATGACATGACAGATCTATTAACCTTTGTGCCAATCAACTTTATTTTCTATAACTCATTTAGTCCCTTCTTGATCCAACCATTCGTCAGAAAGATTTTCACGATATAAAATTACATAATTAGTTGCAAATGGCATATTATACAGTGTTAATATTAGTGCCTACAGTTTCATCTGAAGTCTTTGTTTTAATTTCACAGGACGCACAAGATTTTAAATATATCTGTCATCAATCTTGGTACATCAGCATAAGGAATATGTAAACATGGTTCTGGGCTATCATTGTGTGGTTCTTAATAAGGAATATGTAAACATGGTTCTGGGCTGTCATTGTGTGGTTCAGCATAAGGAATATGTAAACATGGTTCTGGGCTGTCATTGTGTGGTTCTTAATAAGGAATATTTTAACATGGTTCTGGGCTGTCATTGTGTGGTTCAGCATAAGGAATATGTAAACATGGGCTGTTATTGTGTGGTTCAGCATAAGGAATATGTAAACATGGTTCTGGGTTGTCATTGTGTGGTTCTGAATAAGGAATATGTAAACATGGTTCTGGGCTGTCATTGTGTGGTTCAGTATAAGGAATATGTAAACATGGTTTTGGGCTGTCATTGTGTGGTTCAGCATAAGGAGTATGTAAACATGGTTCTGGGTTGTCATTGTGTGGTTCAGCAGAAGGAATATGTAAACATGGTTCTGGGCTGTCATTGTGTGGTTCTTAATTAGGAATATGTAAATATGGTTCTGGGTTGTCATTGTGTGGTTCACTATAAGGAATATGTAAACATGGTTCTGGGTTGTCATTGTGTGGTTCAGTATAAGGAATATGTAAACATGGTTCTGGGCTGTCATTGTGTGGTTCAGCATAAGGAATATGTAAACATGGATCTGGGCTGTCATTGTGTGGTTCAGTATAAGGAATATGTAAACATGGTTCTGGGCTGTCATTGTGTGGTTCAGTATAAGGAATATGTAAACATGGTTCTGGGCTGTCATTGTGTGGTTCAGCATAAGGAATATGTAAACATGGTTCTGGGCTGTCATTGTGTGGTTCAGTATAAGGAATATGTAAACATGGTTCTGGGTTGTCATTGTGTGGTTCAGCATAAGGAATATGTAAACATGGTTCTGGGCTGTCATTGTGTGATCTTAGTTAGAATTTACCAAAAGCTGAAAACTTGGGGAAAAGGATGTCAATGACAGCAGTGTCTCTAAACTACTGAACTCACATAGATGAATTTTGCATCAATTTTGAGATTATTGCTTGCAAAAAACAAACAAACATGCAACACATCTTGACCACTTGCATTTACTGCAAACTGTCATTCAATAATTGGCTTGCAGGTTTTGCCATTTTATTGCAGGAAAAGTAAAACAAAACTCAAAGTAATCAACATTAATATAGGTAATTGCATGCCTGTATTGCATGACCCATCATTGTTAGAAAGAAAAAAAACTTGTCATGCTTGACTGGTTTTCAAAAGGTTAATCCAGAATACATGACTGGAATCAAGACATTGATCAATCAATCAATATAAGAGTGGAATCAATATGATGTATCTCCTGGACAATCATATTTTGTTAGCTTTAATGCAGTATTAAGAGAAATAGAAAATAGAAGTTCCATATACGAGGGTTACTGATTCAAAGTTTTGACTAGTATGTATATGTTTTTGGTCAAGGCACAGCCAGATTAGGTTGAATTGGTAGATTTGTTCCAGATATAAATGCACTTAAGTTATACACTTAATGAAGCCTCACATATGTTGTACTGAGGAAAAATATACTAAATGTGTTAGCCTTTTATGTAGTTCAGATCTGGCCTATGCTAAAGGCTGGCTGTCCTATGTTGTGGGCAGTCTGCCCTATATTGTGGGCAGTTCATAATTTCTTTTAAGCATACTGCATATATCCCATGTTTATAATTTTCATCAATCTGCAAAGAGCATATATACACATAAATTATGTCAAATGCCAGCTGGTCAAGATTTATGCTGTTATTGTTCTGTAGATGTTATGTTTTTTGTTTTTTATGGTTTAACGCCATTTTTTCAGCACAATATAGGCTATACATGGCAGCCAGTATTAGTGGTGGAGGAAGAACCCCAAAAAAGCCTGGAAAGAACCACTGACCCACGAGAAGCTACTGGCAAGCTTTCTCACTTCACTACATTAGCCGAATCTTAGACTTGAACCCACGCAGGCAGAGGTGAGATGGCAGTGATCCGTAACGGACATCGCTTTAGACCACTTGGCCACTCTGGGCCCCTGTAGATTTTAAGTATAGAGTAGGTAATAAAATTCTGTGGCATTATGTTATGTCAGATATGATTGGACAGATTGATTGATTCACAGTTGGGTACATATTAGACTTAAGCAAAATGGTATAATATTACAGTATTTTGCCATATTTTACTTGAGAATTATGGTATAAAATTAGTCTCTTGCCATACTGTACTTGAGCATTATAATTTCAGTATTTCCTTATTCTACTTGGCAATAAGATATAAGATAAGTGTTTTGGTATTTAGTTCTCAGTATTATGGTCTAAACTTTCAGTATCTTGAAACATTGTGAATATCGAGCAATATTGTGCTTGAAAAAAAAACTATCAAATTACAGTTTCTTTTTTGTCATATTCTGCTGAGCAATATGGTGTAAAATTACAGTATTTTGTCGCTATCTACTTAGACAATATGGTATAAATTTACAGTATTTTGTCACGATCTACTTAGGCAATATGGTGTAAAATTACAGTATTTTGTCACTATCTACTTAGACAATATGGTATAAATTTACAGTATTTTGTCACGATCTACTTAGGCAATATGGTGTAAAATTACAGTATTTTGTCACTATCTACTTGGACAATATGGCATAAATTTACTGGATCTTACCATATTATGTTTGAGCAATATGGTATAAAATTTCAGTATATTACTATATCTTTAATCCAATTTTTTAAAAAAATCTCATTTGTTGCATACCTGCCATAACATGACGTGCCATGCTAAATATGGTATTTCTTTACTCCCAAACCCTGACACACTCATGTTTCAAAAAAACACAATTTTCAGCAATCTTCGGGGAAACAAAACAAAATCAGAACTTCAGTATATGCCCTTAACATGCATAAAAGGTAAACAGTTCTCATGTGGAACTATTCTTGGGAAAGTCTATACAAGATAAGGACAATTAAAGGCAAGGAGGTCAGCCACCATCACACATTATTTAATTGGCTGACAGTAGCTAGGGTGATGTGCTAAGTTCTTTGAAGATGACTATGGATAAGCCTATTTTGCTAAAAACTAAGCCCGCATGGTGTTATTGTCTTGAGGAGGCCATTAATTTTTCCTTTTAATTGCATAACTTTATGCATTAGCTAAACCCCCATGATGTGTTATTCTCTTGAGGAGGCCAATAATTTTTCCTTTTAATTGCATAACTTTATGCATTAGCTAAACCCCCATGATGTGTTATTCTCTTGAGGAGGCCAATAATTTTTCCTTTTAATTGCATAACTTTATGCATTAGCTAAAGTTAAACCCCCATTGTGTGTTATTCTCTTGGGGATGTAACTATTTTGTCATTTTATTGCATATCTGATTTTTCTTTACCTATGATAAATATAGGCAGCACTTTTCTGATAGCAGTATAATCGTGATTGCTGTTAGCAATATTATAGTTTTATGTTAAATTTTGTCACAGTGATATGTTAATGTCAGGTGGGATGGGATACACTTGGCATTTTGGAACACATTTGTCTTATTATTCATTATGGCAATTTTGTTATTATTCATTATGACAAACTCATCAACCATATAATTATTATCAACAACACTTTTGATTGAATTCCAGCAAATGGTTAAGATTGTACACGTACATAGGAACTCGCATAACAGATTTCAGTATCATCAACCACAGAATGGATAGGGTTATACTGGTCACCAGTTCTTTCTATTCCGTCTTTTTGCTTGGCTTTGAATCCAGATAACATGTTTAGGTTTTAAAATATCTGAAACAATCATATGTAATTTGTCTTGTACCTCACAAATTTAATTTTCTTTCAGTTTTAGAGTTGAGTACTTTTCTGTAGTACAGTTATAAATGCTGTTTACAGCCTAAAACAAGATATACTATCAAGTGCTTGATCAGAAAAGGAGAAGTGGAGAAGCTACAACAGGCAGCTAGTGCATATTTTCTTTATCTTGGATGTAAAATAAATCTTTGGCTTCAATCTCTGCTCAACATCATTTTATAGGTTTTTCCATAAAAAATGTGCTTTAAAGATTTGTCAGCAGGGCATCCTGCCTTGTAAAATATTTTGCACATTTTTTAATTTGTTCATTTGTTGACAGTACCAGATACCTGAATATTTGTTTTTTGTTTATAACTTGAAATGTCTAGAGAAAATGTTACTTAAAAAACATTGCAGTCTTTTATATTCAGCATAAAATGTAAAATTACATGTTTTGAGAATGATACTCTGGACATAATAGGTCAACATGACCTGTCCATTTTACATTTCCATAAATTGATTATTAGGGCCTGTTCCATTTGAGAAAATGTGTATGGTGATGTGATCTAAATACTGGCAAAGACAACTTTAATAGACCATGCATACAAAATTTATTTTGCAAATGAAATTTGCATTCATGAATTTTCATTTTAAAAGCAATATTTACAGGTCATTTTTGCCAACCTGTATCATATCTGATTCAGCAAAGAAAAAAATCTAAGCTAATATTCTGTACAAAAAGAGCACAGAATATTAGAAATTTCTTGTGTCTTTAAACTTTTATTGTAATTGCTGAACAGAATTTTTGAAGATTTTTTATTCAACATTTTTTATTATAGGTGATTGGTCAGAGATTGAAAACAAATTTAAATATTTTATTATGTGAATAGACAGTGCTTTGTTCCAATTTGTTCTTCTAAGTTAAGTATTTTGATTAGAATAAATGTTAGCTGTTGAAGCATTTGTTTTTCTGTGTTTATTTATACCTCACATACCTAGGGGACTTTTAAAGCTTGTCATTTTGTTTGGGATACCATGCATGAACACATGACATAATTTTGTAGTATATCTTAAAAAGATGTAAGATATATACAGCATTTGGTGGAAAACTTAAAAGGCATTAAGCAAATCTGTAAGATGTAGTTAGATCTGTTTGGCAGTTTTTGTTGAGAAGTCATTTAAAGATTTTTTTCAATTTTGAACTCTAATGATCATGGACATGAAAAGTGTACATGATGGTCTTTAATTATGGACATGAAAAGTGCACATGATGGTCTTTGATCGTGGACGTGAAAAGTGTACATCAGAGTCTTTGATCATGGACATGAAAAGTACACATGATAGTCTTTGATCATGGACATGAAATGTGCACATGATAGTCTTTGATTATGGACATGAAATGTGCACATGATAGTCTTTGATTATGGACATGAAATGTGCACATGATAGTCTTTGATTATGGACATGAAAAGTGCACATGATAGTCTTTGATTATGGACATGAAAAGTACACATGATAGTCTTTGATCATGGACATGAAAAGTGTACATGATAGTCTTTGATTATGGACATGAAAAGTACACATGATAGTCTTTAATTATGGACATGAAATGTGCACATGATAGTCTTTAATTATGGACATGAAAAGTGCAAATGATAGTCTTTGATTATGGACATGAAAAGTGCACATGATAGTCTTTAATTATGGACATGAAATGTGCACATGATAGTCTTTAATTATGGACATGAAAAGTGCACATGATAGTCTTTAATTATGGACATGAAAAGTGCAAATGATAGTCTTTGATTATGGACGTGAAAAGTGTACATCAGAGTCTTTGATCATGGACATGAAAAGTACACATGATAGTCTTTGATTATGGACATGAAAAGTGCACATGATAGTATTTAATTATGGACATGAAAAGTGCAAATGATAGTCTTTGATTATGGACATGAAAAGTGTACATGATAGTCTTTAATTATGGACATGAAAAGTGCACATGATAGTCTTTCAACACACAAGATCTACTCGTAAACTACTAAGTGGATTATCAAAATGTTTTACATAGACATTCATCTCAAGGTCAGGTCGGTTCCAAATGAAAATGGTGCCCCTTGGCAATCCAGTAAGGCCACCATGGAAGTCTTGTTATCACTAGATGGTCATGGGGTTTTCATTACAAGTGTTTTAATGACATCTAGTTGATACTGTTCTGACATGCAAAATGGCAGCTTCAGTGTCCATCTAAAAACATTATTATTATTTTTGAATGGACATTTTAGAAAATCTTAGTTTTTAAATGAAATGTGTGCCTTCTGACATCCACCTACATGTTGGCCATCTTAAACATATTATCAAAACTCCTGAGCTCATATCTAAATAGGGTTTTCACTAAAAAGCTGGTAGGTCCTAAATGAAAATGGTGCCAATATGACTTGAATACCTATTCCTAGAACTCCTCCTGAACAGATGGTGTTATTGACATGAGGATTTCACTAAGAAAGTTATGATGTCTAGTTGGCCCTAAATAATGGTGCCCCTCAGATGTCCATTGTGGATGCCACAGAGAAAATAAATTTTGAAAACCTTCTCGTCATTATTCCACCTGAATTGGTGGTTGTATGTAAATGGGATTTTCAGTTGAAACGTTTGAAGTCTACTTGTTACTAAATGGATGTGGCCATTTTGAAAACCTTGTCATCATGACATATCCTAGTTCTAGAAATAAAATGCTTACATACTATCATTTGACATTAATCCTCCTGAATTGATGGTTGTATATACATGGGATTTTCACTTGAAGCGTTTGAAGTCTACTAGGTACTAAATGGATGTAGACATCTTGAAAACCTTGTCGTCATTAATCCTCCAGAATAGCAGCAGAGAGAGTGGACAGACCGAAACTATTTCAAGCAAACCGAAACTATTTCAAACAAAATCCTGAAGGATTTCAAACCGAAACCAATTCAGGCAGACAAAGAAAAAGAGAAATGGTTTCGGTTTGTCACGCTATTGAGACTGTCTCCAGACAGACCCGACGCTGATTTCGTTTTGGAGACGAATTGTTTTAACCGAACATTTGATCAAGTCCGATACGATATCTTGATCTAGGGTCATGCAAGTTTATGGTTACAAATCCATGTGGGATTGACTGAGCGTGACTAAAGAAATTGCTAAAGAGATTATAATCCATATCTCCACTGCACCAGGTCTGGTGAATATTTCGTAGTGTATGTATGTCAACTCCATTAAATACAGCAAGAATATTGCAGTTATCTCTGATCACTTTTGGTATTTGTGTATACTTCTGAGTAACATATATCACATCGGTACTTTTATGCCTACCTCTGGAAAATATCCTGGCCGAGTTTTCTTGTCTATCTAACATCACATCATCATATACGACTAAATTGTTAATACTTCTATCAAGAGAATCAACACTCGGTGCTTATTCGATATCGGTTATAAACTCAATAATATCCTCATCGATTTCCGATTTTGCTTTCTCGTTAAAATTATTAAACACCTCGTAACATTGCTAATCGTCTACACTTGGGGCTACTAAATACAACTTATCCAATTTCATCCATCTCGTTATCAAATTAAGTAACAACTGTGTCTTGCCACTTCCAGATGGTCCGATTATAATCATGCGAATAGAATTCAGTAGCGCTGCATGATGCTTAATGGCTTCTCGTTTTTTTCTCGCAGAAAAATCAATTACATTCATGTTATTATAAATAAATTATGGATCTAATATATTGTGTGAAATGTAAGAAGCGTACTAGCACAAACGACTTTACAACAATTACAACAAGCAATAACAGATAGCACTTACTGGTAAGTGTGTACAATGTGGTACAAAAAAATTTAGATTTATTTCAAAGGATTTAAAAAAAAACGAGGAGGTGATATTGCAGCCAAGTTAGTAAAACTCCCAGGAACGCCATGGGTAAAGTATCCAGGAGAAAAACACCTTCTAGGGTATGGTTATTGTGAAATCTGTACCAGACTGGATATTCGACTCGATGATCAAAACCAACCCAAACCCGGTGAAAACCCAATAAACGCTATTGATAAGGCGCGTCATGCTCATGATGTTGCTTATAAAAGCAGCAATCTGCAACACAGACATATCGCAGATGTAAAATTGATTCATGCGTTGAATTCTAACACTGATAAATCCTTCAAAGAAAAATTGGCTTCATGGTTGATAAAATCGGCGATGAAAAGTAAATTGATGTTGGGTACTGGTAATTAATAACATCATGGAATCTATTTATTATTCTCCAAGAGGATATTGGAGGGGTAAAGCAGCAATCAATAAACTCGCTAGTGCTGCAAGGGTGAAAAATACCACTGCAGCGGATTGGTTATCCAAACAGGCGATATGGCAAATTTATCTACCACGGCCTAAACAAATTAATTTCTCGCATTTTTATGTCGGCGTCGTTAATGCGGTTCATCAAGCTGATATATTATTTCTGCCGCATGATGGTGTTTACAAATACGCGCTAACCGTAGTTGATGTTGCGAGTCGATACAAACAAGCAGAACCTCAAAAGACAAAATCATCAACTGAGGTGGCTTCTGCGTTTGAAAGGATTTATCGGTTCTCTGCATTGGCCAAATCTATTACAAGTTGATCATGGAAAGGAATTTCAGGGAGTAGTGTTATCAACAATGAAGCATCGAAATGTCACCATCCGACGAGTACATACTGCACTACATCGCGATCAGGCAATTATTGAACGATTTAAAAGCACACTTGCTGAGCAGTTATTTGGATATCAATACGCGAAGAAATTTATTCAGGATAAACGATCCCGTGAATGGGTCAAGAGATTACCGGGTGTAATTACCGCGCTAAATAATGAGATTACTCGAATAATCAACATGAAACCTAACAACGCGATTAAAAAGAAGTATATACCCGTAAAACCACAAAATGATTTTTCAAAACAACCAATACTTGGTAATGTTACTGTTAGATATTTATATGAACCAGGAGAGCTCGAAGGTGGTAAAAAAAAGAGCTACTGATCCTATTTGGAGTGTCACTGCACATAAAATATCTAGCAGAACACGATCCACGGGTAGACCGCCGGTCTATAGGTTGGATTCAACTGCTCCTCAGCGAGGATTTACTCGTGAACGATTACAAGTGATACTTGAGGATACTCAATTACTGCGGCGTGGTCTTAATTATCACCTCTTCGTCTGTTGCACTCAAGACAAGTCAGCATCACATTATCTCTGGTATGACCAAGGCTGCTATTTGTTCTGTCTACGGTAAATTGGCGAGGATCTTTATCCGACCAACACCAGTGCATTATACAATTACAACTCGCGCAATGATTATTCTGTTGTCGTTTCAGTGTAATTATAAATTCGGAATCAATGTCAAATTTTCTGTTATTTGTTTTGCCCTGTTGTTTATAACCATGGCTGACAATATCACTGATTGTTGTGTCATTATAATCTATAACAACTCTTCGAAGTTGATTTATTCTTCGTACTCTGGACACTGCAAGATATATTAAATTCGACCACTCGATGCGATTATCTACGATCCAAACAATTGTATCGGATATAGTCAACCCCTGCTAAGAATGTATCGTCGCTGCGTATCCTAGCTTCCATGGGGATTTATCAGCGCACAATGCATCTTCGACAACACCGATATCAACCAACACAATATCATTTTTCACGAGAATTTGTTTTCTTGACTCTCTCAAGCCAGGAATATCAACTTCGATATTCTGTTTTCGTTTACCCTTGGGTCTATAACAAAGCGGCACTGGAAGTGTTGAAAATTTTTCTTTATGCGCGCTAAATAACTTCATCTGAAGTGTATCTCTGACTATCTTTCTACTTGCCACTATCAAATCGTTTGGTCTCCATGCTTCCAGAAATCATTTAATGGGATTTCTGAAATTATTTCACGCGCTATTTCACACTGGATTCTATCCGGTTGTAATCTGATTAGTTTCTTGAACTCGCGTAATTCATTATCAAGTGATCTATGATCAGTACTAATTTCTTCATAATAGTCTACAAAATTCTTCAGCCAGTTATGTGGAGACAAACCGACAAATAGTGGTGGTTGACCATGATCGCCACACATTATCACTTTTGTATTCTCTAGCAATAACCAATCGAGAAACTTTTGTAATAGCTCTAACGACACTGTGCATATCTCATCCCACATAATTAAATCAGGAATACTTTTCTCGCCCATTCGATCAGGAGTCCATTCGTCATTTTTCCATCGAAAGAAACTATGATAAGTGCAAGCATTAACCCCCCGCTGTGTCATCTCTCTTTCAAGTTTATGTGTTGGTGTTAGCACAATCATGTTTGATTTCCCTCGAAATAATTCAATCGCAGGAGTCGTCTTCCCTGACCCATCACAGCCGTTTAGGTAACTAGTTTTATATAAGCATATTGGATCGGAACTCGACGGTCATTAGATAGTTCTGATATCTGATTATTATTCAACTAATTGTTTTCAATCGTAACATCTGCTGATTTAGAATAATCACGCAGTATTTCCTTTTTAAATCTGCATGATCCCTAATTCTCGTCGGTATTTGTAAATTCAGCAACTATTTCTTTATGTTTTACATCTATATAAAATGAATCAGTGGCGGCTCTAACTGCGGATTCAGGAAATATATTTATCATCGAAAGTAAATTAATAGAAGCATAAGACAGCATAGACAACCTTAATTACGTATACTGAGGATTTTCTCCATCTGTGTAAGTAACAATTGTACCTAATTTGGTTCCATCGGACAAGAAATCGTCTTTACGATCGACATATATACCCCTAGATGTTACATCTGCGATTATAAAATCGTATTCAGCATCATCTATAATCAACCACGAAGAATATCGTTTATTATCATATTTTCCACCCTATGTGAACTTACCAACTACTCTTCTACCGAAATCTTTCGCGTGTTTATTTCAAACTTCAAATATTTCATTGGACCACCTTAATCTAGACCTTTGTCTAGAGTAGAAAATTGTTTTTTGTTGTCGCTGATTATACTATCTAGACTATCGGGTTGTGGTAACCAGACTTTAGTTTGTTTCCGATATGATATAATTGCTTCACTGACAATCAGCGATATCAGCATTTTAGAATCAATCATATACCGTAATAACACTATTGGCATCCAGTGTTTTTCAGAGATGTGTCTACCAAACCAAACATAACAACACGGATGAAGTCTTTTAACCAATTCAAATGATATCACACGAGCGAATCCGGTTAAATCAAAATCGGGTAGTGGTTCATTAATCGCAACACGGGTCATCTCGTGTGTGGGATGTCCAAATCTTTTGAAGTACTCAGAACATTTTCCATATTCAAGAAAACTGCCCGGATAACACGCAATCATATCAACCGAAATGATGTTTTCAGGGTCGTATTTTGTATTCCATAATCCACCATGGTCATATTCAACGCAGCTTGATTCGATATCTGAGAGAAATTCTGCGCGTGTTGGTTTCCATAGATTTCTCTTTCTCGTGAAATGAGCTGCAACTGACGGTATTGTAAAACAGTTTGTTAATAATTGCTCGTCGTAAACCACTAGCTAGTTTTTTCATCTCTTTATGGAGGGCTTCAGTACGATATATTTCGCCATTTGGGTTTTACAAATTGATCAAATTTACCCTCTTCGTTTTCAAAACTGTGAAGTAACCACACTGACACAGGATCGTTTTTACTTAACTCGTAAATAAAATCAAATAAATTTCCCGTGTAATATTTTACGGTTCTATCCCGCGGAAATATTGTTACCGCGGATGTCCAAGCGTGTGCATTATGGTCAATAATTTTGATTGCAGATCCTCTCGATTTATATATCGGTTCATATAATATTTCGCCTGTTACCGTCTCTACGGATATTGGGAATTTTAGTATCCGTTCTAACATTTTGAATTGTTGCTCCGCTCTCCTTTACTGTCAATTCCCAATCATTTTTTTTTTGTTTTGCATCTTAGATCCGTCAATTTGTTTCCAACTCAACGTATTTGTAAAATGCGCTATTATTCGTTCTGTTACACAATTCAACGACGAATATTTCATGGGTTTTAATTTTTCAATACTCGTGTTACGGCTATTGGATTTAATTTATTTATTTTTTATTGTTAAATCAAATTTGTCATTTAGGGTTTAATATTCATTAATTGGGAGATTCTTTCTAGAAAATTCAGGCTGACCTAGATTCTAGTTGTAAACAGGCTGAACTTGGCTTGTTTACTTCATTATCTGACCTTGCTTCAGATTGATAAACAGGTCTTTAAAACTATTGGTTAATTTCAAGGGCATTCTTATATTTTTAGTTATTGGGGATGGTTTTTCTTCTGGATCATTCTTTTAATACGTGACTTTTTGAAGGCAGTCTCTTTCTGTGACCTTCCATGAACCTCTATCAATTTCTAGAAAATCACGTGATCACTTGTTTACTTAAGAAAAACAAGTATAAGAACTGTTGTTTGGGATAGAACAAATCAGTAGAATCTCTGGACTTTAAGATATTAGTTGTGTATTTTCTGTTTGAGTTTAATTTTAATTATCTTGTTCTGGACTTTGTGTCAATTCATTGAAGAAACAGGATTTATTATCTATTTGGAGGAGAAAACATGTGCTCATAATTCATTTGGATGATAATTAAACAAGAACTGCAACACGTGACATTGTCAGCCATTTTGGATTACATCGTCAAGATTCGAACCTGGAACTATTAGAACATTTATTTATCAGGACTCTTACAATTCCATTAGTGGATTATTTTTGTGAATTCTATATTGGATTAATGTTGGATTTGATTCTCTAAAACTGTAAGGTTATTTACTTTATGAAAATAATTGTACTTAATAATTCATTGTTCAAGTTATACAAGCTTGTTAGTTTTCACTCTTTCTGTGTTGCTGCTTATTCGAGCCTAAGCACGTAACAACTCGGTTTATCATTTATCGGATAGATCCCATAAACAACCGCGGTTACAGGATAGGATCTCTCGTAATACGATTTATCAATTCCAGTCAGAATTCCTTGTTTGGAATCCTAACTCACAGTGATGGTTCTCTTATTTTTCAGGATGGGTTCAAATTTGTCGCGTATCATCCAATTCCCCATTTCTAAGCGGATAACGAATTTCACTCTAAAAAAAATACTTTTTCTGGTCAAGATGTAAGATTATCATTTCTGCTCTTTCGTCGTTCATGGTAGCATCAACACTACCATCAATTCGAAATGTTGACCAATAGTGAGATGCTCCATCGCGCTTGAATTCATTAAAACCATCACGGATTCTACCTATCATGCTTCTATCACTTATTAGACTCTTTGGTACATCAGTGGAGACTCTATCGAGATTGAATTCAACATTTTTTTCCAAGGCGTAATTTTCGATAATCTCTCGAACTCCTCCATATTATAATTAAAACAAGTATTTAAATAAAGAATTTATTATATGATGAATCATTGCAAATGGCTTATGATAGGATCAGTAACCGCTTGTAACAAATCATGCAGAAATGAATTCTGTGGATATCATTTAGAAAGCGTACGTCGTGGAAGCTTATGGCCCTTATCTTGCATACGATGTGGGGTAGGTGTGAGTGGTAAGTCGCAGTTGTATCTCAATTGCGGTGGTAAGCGATACAGAGAGC
The DNA here is from genome assembly GCA_029339505.1 of Unio delphinus. NCBI lineage: Eukaryota > Metazoa > Mollusca > Bivalvia > Unionida > Unionidae > Unio > Unio delphinus. The sequence goes on from JAQISU010000162.1 coordinate 2,890,895, forward strand.
TAAAGCGCTATTATGATAATAGAATCAAAGATTCCGTTAAAAACTTCATCAATGACTCTAACTGTGTCAGCGTCCTTGACTCTGTCAGAAACAAAATCATAAGAACACCTCGATACTACATTGATAGATTCTCAAGCAATAATCAAACCAAATAATGAAATAGATAAATAATATTATAGTATATAAATGAACCAAAAATTTCAACCACATCCTGTGATTACCAATTATGAAGCATCTCGTGATGGTATTGTCAGACACCGCAGGCTGAAGAAACCAGTCGGTGTTGTTAATAATTTTGGATATTTTATATTTAATTCTGGAGGGAAAAGTCATCTTAATCACAGAATCGCATATGAATGAGTGTTTCCATGGATTGAAAAAAGATGGGTTTGTAATCGATCATATTGACTTCAATCCTAAGAACAATTCTTTATCGAATCTACGAGTTATAACACAAAGGGAAAACACCAAACGAGGAGCGACTGGAAAACACTCGAAAAATGCAAGACCTATAAAATCATTTAATCCAGAAAATAACGAAGAAAGAGTATTTCAATCAATGAATGAAGCTGGAAAGTATTTCGATATTTGTATACCCTCAGTACGATTTGTTGCAGAACAAATATGTCAATAAGCGATTTCCAAGAGAACCGGTCATAGAATTCAATTTACATATGTCTGCATTCTGTTTTGTATTGTATATATGTAACACCAAGGGAAATAACTCGTGTTGGCTTGTGTATACGGTTTTGAAACAACGATGACTCCTTTGTTGTAGTCACGAGATCTCAATGGGATTTTTTGATGACTCATGGTCTAACTGAACGGCTTTTTTGTGTGATTTATACACCATCCGTTAAACCATTCACGTGATACACTTATATTATATTTAAAATTATATACCCGTAGATTACGAACACTAGTGTATTCCATACACGGTTGGGATCTCGACCTGGGGCCCATCGTTTGAATCTCGTGGCAGGCATTATTGTCGACGGTACCGATCGGAAGGTTTTACTATATATAATTGGTGCTTTAAGCCATTCGAAATTCAACCGTGAAACCACCATATGTCACACACCGTCACACGGTGTGAATGTGTTTTTGCATTCAACCCAGGTGATTTTGTTGAGGGTATGGTGGTTTCAGTTGAAAGTAGAACAGCCCCTTGTGTGTATGTGTCATCATTGTAAATATATCATCATTGTAAATATATCATCATTGTAAATAGGTAAATACTTGTAAATATGTAAATATGTAAATACCTGTAAATATTTAAATATGTATATATCTATAAATCAATATGTAAATGTGACGTCCATTCACCAAGCATACCTTCTTGGGGTTCTAACCCGTTATTTGACGAGTTAGATCCCCTCTTGGAGACAATGCTTCGTGGTATCTCTGTGCCTCTCAGATGTGAATAACATCGGATTTGAATATGTGAATAACATCTGAGAGGTTCCGAATTGGGATGTGATGTCTTATATATGTAACATCTGGTCCTCTCAGATGTGAATAACACCTGAGAGGTTCCAAATGGGGTTCATCATATCATAACTTGCATAATATCTCTAGGCACAATAAAATGTGAATAACACCTTATAGCGAATGGAGTTCATCACATCACATCACATCGCATCGCATCGCATCGCATCGCATCGCATCGCATCATATCATATCATATCATATCATATCATATCATATCATATCATATCATATCATATCATATCATATCATATCATATCATATCATATCATATCATAACTTGCATAATATCTCTAGGCGCAATAAGATGTGAATAACCCCTAATTTTGTTATTAGATATATTAGATATATAATATTCATATAATGAATTTCGAAAATATGAATGTCATTATAATTGAGATTTCAAATTTGAAAAATCAAGGAATACAATTATCAGATAAATTAGATTGTAATCAGATTCTTTCTGAGTTTTATGATATTGATGATAGCGCCCGGAATAATAGGCATGTCCTTCCAAGGCAGTATGGGTTGATCAAACTAATTCAGCACGCGGTAAATGACTCGCTCGCTTTTTGTAAAGACATCAACAAATTTATCCCTCTGTTAATTGCTGTCATAAAGGTCAGAAGTGAATTGGGCTAACAATATGAAATCAAACGCACAATAAACTCGAAAATCAAAACAATAAGAGAAGAAATCATCAGACAAAGTGAAAATCCCCTCTTGGTTACCTCAACACAGTGAAAAATCTCTCCATGGATTAATTGAAACTCTAAGCAATGCCCAACCCGTTGCAGGTGAGTAATCCGCATACAATAAAGCCCCATTGACAAATAATTTTATAGATAGGTATGCGCTTACTTGCATATAACGAATTTGTATAGACGGGTATTATAGTGTTCGTTGATTTATCACCAACGCGGAAGTAATGAACACCATCTCGGGGATGGGTGAGTTTTCACTTACAATTTAGATCGTATATTATATTTATCATGGTAGGTGAAGCCCTAACAACGAGATCAGCACGCGAGAGATCGGTTCGTGATTCCGTTCAAAACAAGCTCCAAACGGGACAAGAATTTTTTCAAACTGTTTTCACAACAAGAACTGAACAATTATTCAAACCAATAACCACTGCAACGGGGGAAGTCGTATCGACAACTGAAAAGGTCATATGGGGAGATATTCCTGAGGATCAACGAGGGGAAAAAAAGCAGCCCTTCTTCCTGTACTTGAAAAAATAGGAAAGAGATCCAAGCAAACAAAGGAATCTTTAAAAACACTTCCTGGTGATATAGTAGCCGCTGTACAACTTAAGGAACAACACGAACAAGAACAATGTGAACGACTTGAACAAGAACGACTTGAAGAAGAACAACTTGAAGAAGAAGAAGCTGCACGACTTCAGGAACAACTTGAACAACAACGACAACAACAACTTGAAGAAGAAGAAATTTCGAGAGATACAAAATATTCATCTGAAAAAATATTTACGAATAAGGCATTGTATGAAATTAGAAATATTTCCACGATTTTGCTGTTAAAATTTTCAAAAAAAAAGATAAGAGAAAAATATATAAATGATGGAGCTGAAGACTATAACAACCGCTGACACCTGGTATAGAAAAATATATTTGGTAAATCACGGTGGAATTAAAATAAAAAACGATGATAATAATTTTAAGCGTTATATGAATAAATAAAAAGTGGTTCACCACCACCATATGAATCCCCCAAGGAAATAAAGTAAGAACCGCAGTTGATCACATACAAGGTGCAACTGGTACTACCGGTAAGGGTTTTTCTCAAAGTGGAGCCCCAAGGGGAATTTCAGGTAGTGGTCTTGTTCGTTGTCCTAGTAATATTCTCGGGAATATATCACGATTAGAAATTCTCGTAGAAGGGAAACGAGCTGGAAATAACTCACCGGAAATAATTAATGAGGCAGTTGATATCCGCAGACGACTATTTGAGGGTGGTATCATGGATATTAGTGTATACCGAGAGTTTATTGATGAGCTAGCGGACGGTTGCCACAGTGACTAGTCACTGAAATTGCTAGCAATTTACGATTAGATAAATTTCATTTAAAACCATGACTTACGTAGTAAACTCACGATTACCTGTTTATTTAGCGTACTATGGAGACGGTCTCGGCAATACCATTGCAGGGTTATTTGCAAGAATGGCTCCAAAAATAGCACCAATCGCAAAACAGTTATCAATGAAAGCTGTTGATGTTATTCGTGATAAGGGTATTAGCGCTGTTGTTGATGTTGTCGGGAAAGCATTTTCCGCGGCTAAGGAAAAACTACTAGCGTTAGTTCGGCGAAGAAAGAAACCACTGGCGATAAAATCACTAGAGAATCTACCATCTACGGAACTTTTGCCCGCGAGTATTAGTAAAATAATAAACAACGCAGTGGATCAGAATATAGCATCACGGTATGACACTCAGGGAAATATTACTGCAAATATGATATCGGGAAGTGGTTTGAAATCGCGAGCGAGATCGCGATTTAGATCAAGAAATATATAATAATATATTCAAATCGGCTCCTGACCCAGCGTTCTATATGGACGCCCCAGTACCCAAGAATGATTCTGTACGCTATTATCAGTTCTGTTCCTATTATGCAGTACAACCAAACAGTCGATCAAGAATCGAACTTCAGGTCCAGGATACAAGCAAATATTTTCTACCCGCGGAAGCATTTATCGAAGTAGAAGGAGAAATTGTAACAGCTACTGATACTCCTGCTTTTCCAACACCATATGTACTTGGTGCCAAAGTCGGCTTTGTCAATAATGGTATCATGGCGCTGTTTAACAGCGCTAGATACATGATTGATGGAAGAGAGATTGAATCCATAGAGCATGATGTTGATGTTGCCACAACAATAGTGGGGATAGCAAGATATTCTGATGATTATACAAGATGAGCAGGTCCGTCTATGATGTTCTCTAAGGATTATTACTGATCACGCTGAATATAATAAGTATATTAAAGTAAGGGCACAACAAGATACCGCAGCTGATCCACATCCAATTGATACTGAACATCAACTTAGACCAGCTGCTGCCTTTGATGTTATAAAAGGTGATAGTTTTCGTTACAAGGTAGGGTTTGCAACACGCATATCAATGTTGCATGAGCAGCGTAGATTATTCTCATGCGCGATTCCACTACATCATATTTTTGGATTCTGCAGAAATGTTAGAAAAGTTATCTATGGAACGAAGCATACAGTAGTACTCGTGCGAGGTGGCGACGATAATAATGCAATCTGGCGAGAAACAGGCCCTGCTGGAGCTCTAGTCGCTGGTGGTAAAGTAAATATAACAAAACTCTCACTGTGGATTCCAGTAATGACTCCATCAATCAACGCAGAGGAAAAATTACTATCATTTATGGATCATGCAGGAAAATCATTACTAAGTTGGCTAACAACAACAACAGCTACTATGGATAGTACTGTTAATGGTGTATTTACATGGTACATGACATCAAAACAAGGGGTTTCTGCGCCGCTGCATATATTTATTGCGTTACAGGATAAAGCGCGATTAAATTCAGAAACACAGCCATATGATATTTGATCAATTGTGTGTTAATGAAGTCTCGTTGAGGATAAACGGCCAACAGGAACCATCCGAGGATATTTTATTTAATTACGGACAAAACCAAATAGCACGCGCGTATTATCGTTTGCTATCATTTATGGGACGCGATAATAATGTGGATACCGGTCTGCAAATATCACAATTGGATTTTAGAAATCAATATCCCATCTACTACTTTTCGATGGAACATCTTGACTAAACCAGACAATCCGTCGTTGACATACACTTTCGAGCTCGTGTAACCGATCCTCCTGCTGGTGGTTACAGAGCAGTTGCTGTCATTCTCAGTGCAAATCAATGCTACTCGAAGGTGTTGGTGGACGGATGAAAGTAATTGATCCACCAGTGGAAAATATGTAATGTAACAATTATTAAATTAATCTATTAAATAAAATGTCATATAGTCATGTTAGTGTTACGATAACTCCTGGTCAAATTAAAAAAATTGCAATCAGAATCAGCTAAAAAATGTGGAACCACAATATCGCTGAAGCACAATCAGATGTCTGGTGGTCAGAATAAACTATCACTGACAGCTCCTCAGATAAAACACTTTAATGATGCTATCAAAGATAAAAAGGTGTTCAGATCACTCTGCGGATGCGATCAAAAACATGATAAAATCAGGTGGTATATTACCGCTGTTAGCTGCGTTACCAGCGTTGATTGCGGCCTCGGCTCCAGCGGTAGGAAAAGCTGCTGAGTTAGGAGCCGTTGGTACAGCGGCAGGGATAGCACTAAAGAAAGCTACCGGAAGCGGGTATAAAAAAAAGAAACGATCAGGAAAGGGTCTAAGACTACCAGGAACTCCGTATTCATGGTACAGCGGAAAGGGCCTGAGACTAGGAACAGTTTACTAACTCGAGAACCGAAGGTTCCATCGCGAGAACCTATAGTTCCCATGTCAAATTTTGATTTACTCGATGCTGTTAAAAAACTAGCGATAACAAACTTTAGAGGTGTCTTTATGAGAGATCAATTACCACAACAACAAAACAACACTGAAACAGGTATCATTAATCTCTAAAACAGCACCGGACCTGGAACTCACTGGGTTGCATACGTGATTGATCTGCGTGCAATTGTTTATTTCGATTCATTATGGGTTAGCACCGCCCAAAGAATGTATGCGTTATATAAACCGCTTTAAAACTCCTATCTGGTATTCCACGCTACCAACACAGAAAATGAATGACCCACCAATATGCGGCATAGAAGTATTAAATGTCCTCAACGCTATTTCATCATCGGGAAAACCACCAGATAAAACCGTATACGAATATACGAGTAATCGTTTTTTAGAGAGATCTTAGAGTATAATGATTGATATCTGGGGGAGATCTCTATCAAGCCTGAAAAAAAAAAAACCACCGCGGAAATATCTGTAACCGGTGATGTAAAAAAAAATAATCGAAGATGAAATATCCGAGATGTTAAACCTCGCAAGTGTTGATCTAAATGAAATAGTTGTATTTCAAGATCGTCAGGGTAAACTGAAAACTAGTAATATTTCCCTGAATGATATTTTAGTTAAACAATGCGGTGTAACGGAAAACGCTATCGCGGTTTTTTCCGATCAGGGTAAACTCAAACCAGATGTTCTCATTTCAACTATTGTGGATAGAATTAACAATTTAGAGCCATTAATAAAAACTACGCGATGAATACGACGACCATATAACTAAATTCGATCAGTTTTCTGAATTACAAAGAAGTATAGTTGACAATATTGACAAACCTCTATTAGATGTCTTTGGAAATCCACCGGTGACTACACCGAAACTCACGGAGATAAAAACCACTATCGATGTTTTGACAAAACTACGATCCGATTATGACGCTCATATCGAGCAATTTACTATGTTACGTAAAAACTTTTAAAACCGATTATGCCGTCGATAAATTTTTGGGTAAAAAAGCTAAACCCGAAGAAATCAAAACAGATCTCGCTGGTATTATCACGAAACTCGATGAAATAACAGCGATTAATCGGCGAATAGAAGTTTTTCGCAAAGATATTAAAACGACCAACGATGCCATTAGGGATGATCTACCGAGTATGATAGAAAAACTTGAAAAAATAAAAAATTCCTCACGAACAAAAAAATATCGTAAATAATGTGTACGCGATCCAACACGGATCATTTGCGTGGACACCACAAAATAACATATTAAATATCACCGCGACCGTCAAAGGTATTTATCGAGTAACACTAGTGTCGCCGACTCAATTTAATATTTCATCAACAAGTTCATGTGGGGTCAACAATATGATATCAACGATCATCGACAAGGAAACAACTGAACGATTCACAATAATATCAACTGATAATAATTTGGCTAGGGTTTCAATAACATGGTATGTGGAATTCGAACCGAATTTAAGTAAACAACTGAATTAAAAATCCATAGGATTTTCAACACTGGCAAATTTAATGCCAGCAATTTGAAATCTATTATAATAACTAAAATGTCATCATTGGCAACGTCACAACAGTATCGCTATGATCAGGTCAGAGAAATTCAAACAAATCTCAAAACACTAATTGAGGAGTATCAAGTAAAAATAAAAAAAATATCGACGAAGAATCACCGCTTTTGATGTTACCTTGTACTCGGTATCAGGTGCAATTACCGGAGCTGGTATTATACTCTCCTCGGCGACAATGGTTGCTCCTAATGCTGTTTCAATTTGTATATCCGCGGCGACAACAATCGCAGGAATTATTTCGATTATAACAAAATAATATCATCATGTAGCCAGCATAAACTGCAGGATTACGTAGTTAAGTTCCATGTTGTGTCAACCGCATACTCGATTATATCGTCTTCCATCGATGACACATTAATATCCGATAGTGAGTTTTCAGCGATGGTACGTGTTTATGAATCCGCGATGTCAAAATTAGAAAAACAACACGAATATAATAACAATGGCAACATCGCAAGAACTACTTCAACGAATAGCGGAAAATACCACCCCAGTGAAAACCAGCATGATATCAATAACCTCAACGAATCCTGAATTCAATGTCAAATTCCCTACTGCGGTTCCCGTGAAGGAGATAGCACTGGCAAAATTACGAATGTATCACAGTTGGCCTAACATTAGATCAGCACCATTTGGTTGTCAACAACCGAATAATTCCTTGGTGTTTGCGAGTAAGAATAAACAAGACGGAACTCCTGACTGGAACGTTGTTTCCTTGCCATCTGGGTCCTACCAAATTAAACAAATTAATAATGAATTACAACGCAGAATAAAATCCATTACTGGAAAAGAATAATAAAAAATCGCTATAACAGTCCATGAACCAACACTATCATCCGCGATTGAGATAAACTCACCCGGGTATGTCGTAGACATCTATCAGAGTTCGATAAGAACAATACTAGAATGGCCTGAAATAACACCTCCACCTGAACCGAAAAAATCTGATTATGTCACGGATAAACAATCATACCACGAATTTACCCCATCATATAAAGAAACCTCCTCGATATAAAAAGTCATCACTGCCGGGTAGTTATTTTAATTTTGTTGATCAGGATTCCGCCTTTTGAAGATTTAAGGTTGGACAGTCTCCAGAATCATAAAAATTTGTTTGTTTGATTAGGATTTTTAACGTAGCTTTAACAATTTTTCAGTCATATCGCTACGATGTCTGCAGTGAGGCAGTTTATAGTGATGTCTAGCACTGAGACATCATGCCGCAGACATGTAGCATGATGTCCCACCCAGTCACATTATCCTGACACCAGGCCGACCAGTCCTAACACTAACCTCTTAATGCTGAGCGTCAAGCGAGGCAGCTGTTAGTACCATTTTTGTAAGTCTTTGGTATGACTCGGCCGGGGATCGAACCGACGACCTCCCGCTTCCGGGGCGGACGCTCTAACCACTAGGCCACCGGAGCGGTTGAATCATAAACATATATAAATATATATCATAACAGAATTATTGAATACTTTAGAGAGATCAATCAAGAACACAGTCAAAAACTACAACGACTACAACAGGCTTTCCATGAGTCTAATCGGAGTGAAATCATTAAACGAATTGAAATATTAAATCAACTTGTATCCGACATGGAATATATCAACCAGCGAGTAGTTCAAGTAATAACTGATCATAACGATGACAACATTAATCACTCTAAACGAAATTTCCTAACTGTGTACAAAATAACAGTTGATCTACCGAATTTAAAGTTTCCTGGGTATAACGCAAACGAACTAAAAAAAATCCGTTAATGATTTATCAATGAAAAGTTTACTATGATACTCACCGCATGGAGACAACAACACAAGGGTTCAACCATCCTCAAACATAATAATGACCCAGATGGTGGTGGTAGGCATGTCGCTCCTAAAAACGTCAATATATCCTCGGTGATTGCAGTGAATCTAGTATGTGATGTTATCGAAGGAAGTTATCAAATAAATCTCGAAAGATCAAATCAAGCTCAACAAGGATATATTTTATACTCATTTGCACCAACAGCTCCTCCAGGATTTTTAATAATCGAGAATCCAACTAATCCGGTCTATATGCGATGTCATAATGATTCGTTAACGAGAATTAATTTAAAACTCACTGACCAGTCCAATAATCTGATTGATTTACGAGGAGAGATTTTACAAATCAGTCTGTTTGTGAAATCCTAAATTGCTAGCAATTTCAAGGATTTTCAATTCGTCTCCAAAACGCAATCAGCGTCAGGTCTGTCTGGAGACAGAGTCTCAATAGCGTGACAAACCGAATCCATTTCTTTCTTCTTTTTTTTTTTGTCTGCCTGAATTGGTTTCGGTTTGAAATCCTTTAGGATTTTGTTTGAAATAGTTTCGGTTTGAAATCCTTTAGGACTTTGTCTGAAATAGTTTCGGTTTGCTTAAAATAGTTTCGGTCTGTCCACTCTCCCTGCTGCTTGAATAGATGTTTTTATGTACATGGATTTTCAATTGAAACGTTTTAAGTCTACTTGTTACTAAATGGATGTGGCCATCTTGAAAACCTTATCATCATTGATATATCCTAGTTCTAGAAATTAAATGCTTACATACTATCATTTGACATTAATCCTCCTGAATTGATGGCTGTATATACATGGGATTTTCACTTGAAACGTTTGAAATGTACTAGATATTAAATGGATATGGCCATCTTGAAAATATTATATAACATCCTTTTTCAGGGATGGACTTTCTAACAATGGTTTTAACTTTTCATATATGTATTTTGGTCCTGAATGGAAAATTTTGCCAATATTTTATTACATTCAAAAAACAAAAACTTTTGTTCTTTCAATATACAGATGTTTCTGAATTAAATTGATGTAGTTAAAATATCCAATATGACCACCGTGATGGTTTTCTTCAAAATACAGTTATCAGTACTCCACTTGCATGAACTGACAATAGGATTTAATTAAAACACTTATTTCATTACATAACTGCTTCAAAACAAAAATTGAGCACATCTGACCACCAGCAAATGTGCACTTTTGTGAAGGAACTTTGAAAACCAGTCCAAATTGACCTTAGGTCAAGTTAAAGGTCATTCAATGCATTTATGTACTTCACTGAACTTGTGAACACGGTGACATGTACCTATACAAATTTACTGACCAGATCTTTTATTAGTTTTATTCCAGTGAAGAAATTCATACCACTCTGATCTTTATTTTAAGGTCAAAGGTCCTGAGTTCAGTTTTTATAGTTTTGGCTTGTATGCATTACAATACAGACAATAATGAATGAATTTTTGTTATTTAATCCAGTTTTGGGATATATCTGAAATAAAGCTTGAATGATACAACTTCAATAATATAGTTTTTCTCAACAGCAATAATAGATTTAACCAAACTTAGCATGTGGTTACCTATTTATAGACATTTAGATATATATTCAATGATCTATGATATCAGGTTCCAGGGCAAAGATAATGGTAAAGAATATTTGCATTGTACTTTCAACTAGATTATGAACACATTTATAATATATATATATATATATATATATATATATATATATATATATATATATATATATATATATATATATATATATATATATATATATATATATATATATATATATATATAACAGTTATATTACCAAATATGGTATGTTGGAGCTGCTAAAGAATATTAAAAAAATTGTCTAATTTAAACAGAAACAGTGTTTTCTTGGATTTGTAGAAATTCTTTTTGGCAAGCTAAATAAACATCCGTTTCTGCAAGAGACTCTTGTTAGTAATGGTGGTCACATGTGAACATTTGCAAAACTTTAAACATTCTTAACAAATGTGAACATTTGCAAAACTTTAAACATTCTTAACAAATGTGAACATTTGCAAAACTTTAAACATTCTTAACAAATGTGAACATTTGCAAAACTTTAAACATTCTTAACAAATGTGAACATTTGCAAAACTTTAAACATTCTTAACAAATTGAAAAAACATTATTATATTACATGAAACCATTATGAAAGAAAGAAAAAATATTTCCTGTTGTAAACATTTTATGCAGATTGGCAACATTTGAATAAATCTGAATATGTTACTGCCAGAAAGCTATTAAATTTTGTCAAATTCTGTTTAGCAGCTTTTTTAAATGAAGTTGTTTGAAGGTTTTGTAATATTTGTGTTGTATTCATAGCTCTGAGAGTAACATTGGAGAACTTGGAGGCCCGGAGTGGCCCAATGGTCTACAGCGCTCTCCATTATGGATCACTGCCATCTCACCTGTCTGTGTTGGTTCGAGTGTCAGATTAGGCAAATGTGGGTATGTGAGAAAGCTTGACAGTATATTCTGGTGGTTCGGTGGTTCTTTTCGGGGCATTTCCCTGGTTCTTCCTCCACCATTAATACTGGCCGCCATATTTGGCCTATCATGTGCTGAAAAATGACATTAAACCCTACAACAACACAAGAGAGCTTAAAGAATGGATTCTTTTCCTTTCATTTGACCTCCAATATGACCACAATAATGGTCATCTTCAAAACCTCATCACCTTTTCAACATGACCGATCATATCAACATTATTCTTTCATCCAAAAATAACTTCTTATGTATAGTTGGTCCTAACTAGAAATGGTGCCAATCTGATATCTGTTATAGTCACTTTTGCAGCCATCTTGAAAATATTGTAATTATTCTTGCAAAAGAAGCCATATGAACATATTCTTTTCTTTTCTTATGATTTCTTCTTATTCCTACTTTAAAATGGTGATGATCCAACCAATCTTGAGAATCCTACTATTGCTTGTAAATGTAAAGTCATTATGACACTCAGGTTTAAGAGTAAATGAAAATGATGACCTTTAATATGGCTACCAAGGTGGCCATCTTGAAAATATTTTGTCTACTCCTCCCTAATCGATAGCCATATAAACATCACAAACTGAATTTTTATGATACCTAGTTGGTACTAAAGAAAAATATCATAGTCAAGATGGCCTGATTGAAAATCTTGTGTCATTTCTCTCCATGAATGGATGGTCATATATTTTTTATATACAGAATTAGGATATATCAAATGATAGTATGAATGTAAACATTTTATTTCTAGAACTAGGAAATATCATATGATAGTAAGTAACATTTTTTTCCTTGATCAAGGATACATGAAATGATAGTATGCAAAAAAAAATTATAACAAGTAAACATTTTATTTCTAGAACTAGGATATATCAAATGATAATAAGTAAGCATTTTATTTCTAGAACTAGGATATATCAAATGATAATAAGTAAGCAATTTATTTTTAGAACTAGGATATATATCAAATTATGGAATGTTAACATTTTATTTATAGAACTAGGATATATCAAATTATAGTATGTCAAATTTTATTCCAAGAACTATGATATATCAAATGAAAGTATGTAAACATTTTATTTCTAGAACTAGCACATATCAAATGATAGTAAGTAAACATTTTATTTCTTGAGGTAGGATATATCAAATGATAATATATAAATATTTTGTTTCTAGAAATATTAAGTGGAGGAGGTAGGATATATCAAATGATATTATGTAAATATTTTGTTTCTAGAAATAGAAAGTGGAGGAATAAATCTAAGCACCTAATAAATAAGGCAAAAGAAAAGTACTATAAACAGGCTATTGATGACAGTAAGAGTACCAAAACATCGTGGATGCATCTAAAACAGCTGAACCCATCCAAGAACAGTTGTCTTCTCCCTAGACTTAAGCAAAATGACGATAGAGCAACATGTGTACAAGACATTGTGGAAATGTTCAACAATTTCTTCATAAGCATCTCCAAAAACAGTATTCAGAACCAGACTAAAATCCCAATTTGAACTTGATGCTCTTCTATTATTTATAAAAGCTAAAATTCCTGATGATAATTATTTTTCAATAGCTTATGTTAGTGAAGCTGATGTTTTTGATATGCTAATCAAGGTGAATATTAATAAATTCTCTGGATTGGATGCATGTACTGGTCTACGAATTCTAAAAATTGCTGCACCAGTAATAATAAAGTCACTAACGCATATCATAAATTAAAGTATAATGAGTGGTAATTTTCCAGAAAAACTGAAATTTGCAAAGGTTACACCTATCTTTAAGAAAGGAGAAAAGGAGGACTGAGGAAATTACAGACCAATATCAATTCTACCTGTATTGTAAAAGCTATTTGAAAAGCATGTAGCCATTCAGGTCTATACATTTTTTTGAAACATCCTCTCTATTTCATAAAGTGCAATCAGGATTTAAAAAGTACCACTCATGCCAAACAGAACTTAACAATTAATTGATCTTTGGCTGAAGGAAATGGAGAATGGATATATAACTGGGATTGTTTTTCTTTGAAGCCTTTGATCTTGTTGATCATGAAATTCTGCTGCAAAAGTTGAACTCTTACAGGTTTGTTAATTCTTCTTTAAACTGGTTTAGATCATACCTAAACCAAAGGTCTCAACAAGTAAGCATTGGCAATATTAGCTCTCATACTCGCACTATTCATTCAGGAGTCCCTCAAGGCTCAGTTTTGGGCCCTCTCCTCTTCCTTATCTATATCAATGATCTACCATTAAATAATGAATCCACAAATACAGATTTGTTTGCAGATCATGCAACCTTGTATACATCTAGTTCTGATACTGATGTTATCCAAACAAGATTAAACTCAGACCATTATTAGAGTCCAAAACTGGGCACAACAAAATAGGATGGTAATTAATGAAGGTAAAACAAAATGGTTTTTTTTGAGGGGGGGACATCACAAAAGCTACACATGTCAGGGAACCCAAAACTATCTCTTGCAATAAATAATCATCCATTAGGAAATGTCAAACAAGAAAGGCTTGTAGGTGTGTCCATAGATAATAATTTATTATGGAATAACCATATTAATAAGCTTTGTAAAAACACTGTCATCCAAAATTGCCCTTCTCAGCAGAATCAAGAAATATTTACCTATAGAAACTTACAATCGATACTACAAGTCATATATTCTTCCAACAATGGATTATTGTTTAATTGTATGGGGAAACTAAGTCGGAGCTTGACAGGACTTATAAACTTCAGAAACAAGCAGCATGTGTAATTTTAGATGCATCTGTTGATCATCCCTCAAAAGCATTATTTACAGAACTCAAATGGTTCACAATATATGACAGGATAGATTTTCACAAGGCAGTTCTTTTACATAATGTCTACATGGAAATTCAACAGAGTATCTTCAGGACTTATTCAGGACTTTTTCAACACAATACCAGTTGAGATCAATATCACATGGAAACAAGTTCTAGTACCAAAACCATGAACAGAGCAATTTAAAAAGTTTTCAATACTCTGGTACAGTTCTGTGGAATAAGCTTCCACTACATGTAAAATCTGCTAAAAATATTAGAGTATTTAAGAAAATATATCATGAGCATGCATGTGTTTCTAATAGATAATGGAATTAAGTATTTTAATACTAAACATGTTAAAATAAGCACTAATTATTGCTATCTTCATATAATGTGCATTGTTATACTCTCCTTAAGATAGCTTCAAGGGAGAATAGTCCTTGACTAAAGAATCTCCCTTTAAAAATAATAAAGCATAATTATTTTTATTATTATTATTATCAAATGATAGTAAGTAAACATTTTATTCTAGAACTAGCATATATAAAATGATAGTAAGTAAGCATTTTATTTCTAGAACTAGGATACATCAAATGATAATAAGTAAACATTTTAGTTCTAGAACTAGGATACTTCAAATGATAATAAGTAAACATTTTATTTCTAAAACTAGGATATATCAAATGATAGTAAGTAAGCATTTCATTTCTAAAACTAGGATATATCAAATGATAATAAGTAAGCATTTTATTTCTAAAACTAGGATATATCAAATGATAATAAGTAAGCATTTTATTTCTATAACTAACATATATCAAATAATAGTAAGTAAGCATTTTATTTCTAGAACTAGGATATGTCAACTAAAAATATGTAAACATTTTGTTTCTAGAACTAGGATACATCAAATGATAGTAAGTAAACATTTCATTTATAGAAATAGTATTTATCAAATGATAGTACCGGTATGTTAACATTTTATTTCTAGAACTAGGAAATATCATATGATAGTATGTAAACATTTTATTTATAGAAATAGGATTTATCAAGTTATAGTAAGTAAACATTTTATTTGAAGAACTAGGATATATCATATGATAATAAGTAAGCATTTTATTTCAAGAACTAGAGATATGTTCATAGAATACAGATGTTTCGTCTGATGACCTTAAAACAAAACATAACAGGTATTAATTTATCATCACAAAGCTATACTATTATCAGGGCAAGTTTGTTTTGTTTTGCTGGAGTTTTAATGTAATTTTTCATCATGTGACTAGCCAAATAAAGAAAAAAGCCAGAATATTTGGTGTTTATAGAGCTGCTGGTCACTGGGAAGCTACTAGCAAGAATTTTCACATATCCATGCTGGTCAAGTGGATACTCTACTCACATGGACATAGGTGTGAGTGACCTATAAAAAAACACCTTTGACCACAAGGCCATCTATGGTCCCTGTCATGGTGGGTTTAAAAAATGCATCTTAAATATAGGAAAATATAGGACTCGTTTTTGTCATTTCATCTGTGCTGTTTTTACCACAGTAAGTCAAGAATGATGCCCTTTCAATTAAAGTTCTGTCTTGTACAACAGATTTGTTACTAAAACAAAATGGTTGGATGCAGACTTAATCATTTTAACAAGAGTTGACTATTGTATTTGTACTATTTGAATCTAAGTCTAAGAAAGAGGAATGCATGATGCATACACAGAAGTAATGCTTCATACATTTTTCTTGTCAGTACAATTTGTTATATACATTTATACGAGTCAGGTTGACTTCAGACAGTATATCTTGTACAGTAATATGAGAACAAGAGAAAGTAACTCAAATGATACATCTACTGTCAATCAATTCACTTTTGTTGTTGCTATACCAATTTTCATGGTTTATTTTCATACAAATCCACAATCAAAAGACCTAATGAACAATGGTGAATTAGAAAGCCTTTCAAATTTGAACCAACCAAAATGTAATTTATTTTGCAAAATTAATGTGTTCTCATCTGCTGCATACATGCTCTGAAACATTAAAAACATTTACAATTGTTTTAAAAAAGTGTGATTTTATATAATAGTAGAAGCTATTAATTAAGAAGAAGAAAAAATGACATCCTAAGAAACATTCAATGAAGAATTTTTTTGGGGGTACCTGGCTTACTTATACTAATTTAGTAACGGGTCTTGTTTACTTATACTAATTTAGTAACGGGTCTTGTTTACTTATACTAATTTAGTAACGGGTCTTGTTTTAGAACTTTGATCACGCATACCTTTAAATGGTGACAATTCACTTTATTCGGATCCTCATATATCCATTTTACTCTGGAAGGTCATTATTTTAGGAAACAAGACAAAAATAAATATTGGAGTATGTAGACACTTTTGGAGGAGGTCAATGTAAAGTTTGGATTGAATGTCATGTGCTCTGGTATCACAATGAAAGCTACACATGTTATTGTGACAATGAGACCCAACATGCTTTTTTCTTGGCTGAATGTACTACTTCAAAGTAACAATTAGGGTTTAAAATTACTATTTAGATTTATTGATTTAAGTTTAATTTTCTAAATACATAAAGTATTAGAATGTATATATCACAGTCAGTAATTAACAGAAAACAAACCACCCATAATATTTTGTGAGAAATTAGGATGTTTTTCCATTTAAAAAAAATTAAAAACAGTATTTAACCAAAACAAAAAACTGAAAACAAGAGACACCCATTATTAACTGTAACACTGAGGTCAATGTAAGGTTTTGAGAGATGGGTATACATAATGACAACAAAGTTACTGTAATGTCATGCCTTCTGCCATGCAGGATCAATAAACAACTCTCCTAATTAAGTTTCATCCAGCTAAAGTGTTTCATTTTCAGCAATAAATAAAAGTTTTCAGCACACTGATTTTGACAGGAGGTATCCAGACTTCCCAGAGGTAAAGTGTCACACACGTCCTGAGTAATTACAGCCTATATATGACATGAACATTTGGTCTGAACCTGCTGATAGAAATACACTTTAAAGCATCAGATTAAGCTACATAGATCATAAAACATAGAAATACCTTTTTCATTAAGTCTTTTAATGATGAAGACAGCCTACATGTGGATAAAGACTTAAAATAGTATTGATCTTATCTTGTACAGTCACAATAGAATAAGTACTAAATTACAAGACAAACTTTCCATAATAGAAATAATACTCCATGAGATGGCATTAACAATCTAGAAGATATTTTGATGGTCATAAGGTACATATACAACTATTTTAATAGCGATGAGATGGCAATAACAATCTAGAAGATATTTTGATGTTCATAAGGTACATATACAACTATTTGTAATAGCGATGAGATGGCATTAACAATCTAGAAGATATTCTCATGGTCATAAGGTACATAAACAACGATTTCTAATAGTGACCTTTTTTTTTCTACATACCAATCTACAATACAAGATTAAAAAGCCTTGGAGTGACATAATCTACAGCCAATGAGAACTTTGAGGAATGCAAGTCTGTTTCTGCTGTCCTTTTTTTAAAAAAAAAAACTGACAAGTATTTGAGTTGGTAAGTCCACAAAATAATTTGAGTGCAGTACAAAACTGACATTGAGTTTTAACCTTGAAATTGATATTGATCACTGAATATAATTGGTTCAAGGTCAAAATATTTCCACATACCAAATTTAGCTAAAGCTAGAATTATGTTTTGAAAAAACAAGAGGGTTATTGAAATGGCATCATTCAAAATATTCCTCAGATACAAAGTGGATTTGGTAAAAATCCATTCATGTTTGCTTTTATTATCATGCTCACAAGTTGGTATAGTGAAAAACCAGAGTATTAACCTTTGACCTTAAAATCTCTTGTTAGATTGTTGACTGTCAACTTGTGTTTTGAAAATTGTGACTAACTACCAAGTCTGATCTAAATTCATTGTACAAGTCACTGTCTTCAAAAGGTCATTGAAGTAAAAATATGGAAGCAATGACCTTTAGGCCAGGTTTTCACAATCCTTTATAAACAAGTGGTTATGTAAGTGGTTGTATCAACAATGTTTTTACTAGAAATAATTAAATTTGCAGGATGTGTTTGAATGAAAAGTTCATATCTATGCCACAATTTATGTTTGAGGGAAAACTTCATGACTATGCTACAATTCATGTTTGAGTGAAAACCTCATATCTATGCCACAATTCACATTTGAGTGAAAACCTCATGTCTATGCCAGAATTCATGCTTGAGTGAAAACCTCATGTATATGCCACAATTCATGTTTGAGTGAAAATCTTATGCCAATGCCAGTATTCATGCTTGAGTGAAAACCTCATGTCTATTCTACAATTCATGCTTGAGTGAAAACCTCATGTCTATACCACAATACATGTTTGAGGGAAAACTTCATGACTATGCTACAATTCATGTTTGAGTGAAAACCTCATATCTATGCCACAATTCACATTTGAGTGAAAACCTCATGTCTATGCCAGAATTCATGCTTGAGTGAAAACCTCATGTATATGCCACAATTCATGTTTGAGTGAAAATCTTATGCCAATGCCAGTATTCATGCTTGAGTGAAAACCTCATGTCTATTCTACAATTCATGCTTGAGTGAAAACCTCATGTCTATACCACAATACATGTTTGAGGGAAAACTTCATGACTATGCTACAATTCATGTTTGAGTGAAAACCTCATATCTATGCCACAATTCACATTTGAGTGAAAACCTCATGTCTATGCCAGAATTCATGCTTGAGTGAAAACCTCATGTATATGCCACAATTCATGTTTGAGTGAAAATCTTATGCCAATGCCAGCATTCATGCTTGAGTGAAAACCTCATGACCTCATGTCTATGCCACAATTCATGCTTGAGTGTAAACCTCATGTCTATTCTACAATTCATGTTTGAGTGAAAACCTCATGTCTATGCCACAATTCATGTTTGAGTGAAAACCTCATGACCTTATGTCTATGCCACAATTCATGCTTGAGTGAAAACCTCATGAAAATGCCACAATTCATGCTTGAGTGTAAACCTCATGTCTATTCTACAATTCATGTTTAAGTGAAAACCTCATGAATATACCACAATTCATGTTTGATTGAAAACCTCATGTCTATGCCACAATTCATGTTTGAGTGAAAACCTCATGTCTATGCCACAATTCATGTTTGAGTGAAAACCTCACATCTATGCCACAATTCATGTCTGAGTGAAAACCTTACATCTATGCCACAAATTATGTTTGAGTGAAAACCTCATGACTATGCCACAAGTCATGCTTGAGTGTAAACCTCATGTCTATTCTACAATTCATGTTTAAGTGAAAACCTCATGAATATACCACAATTCATGTTTGATTGAAAACCTCATGTCTATGCCACAATTCATGTTTGAGTGAAAACCTCATGACCTTATGTCTATGCCACAATTCATGCTTGAGTGAAAACCTCATGACTATGCCACAATTCATGCTTGAGTGTAAACCTCATGTCTATTCTACAATTCATGTTTAAGTGAAAACCTCATGAATATACCACAATTCATGTTTGATTGAAAACCTCAAGTCTATGCCACAATTCATGTTTGAGTGAAAACCTCATGTCTATGCCACAATTCATGTTTGAGTGAAAACCTCACATCTATGCCACAATTCATGTCTGAGTGAAAACCTTACATCTATGCCACAAATTATGTTTGAGTGAAAACCTCATGACTATGCCACAATTCATGCTTGAGTGTAAACCTCATGTCTATTCTACAATTCATGTTTAAGTGAAAACCTCATGAATATACCACAATTCATGTTTGATTGAAAACCTCATGTCTATGCCACAATTCATGTTTGAGTGAAAACCTCATGTCTATGCCACAATTCATGTTTGAGTGAAAACCTCACATCTATGCCACAATTCATGTCTGAGTGAAAACCTTACATCTATGCCACAAATTATGTTTGAGTGAAAACCTCATGACTATGCCACAATTCATGCTTGAGTGTAAACCTCATGTCTATTCTACAATTCATGTTTAAGTGAAAACCTCATGAATATACCACAATTCATGTTTGATTGAAAACCTCAAGTCTATGCCACAATTCATGTTTGAGTGAAAACCTCATGTCTATGCCACAATTCATGTTTGAGTGAAAACCTCACATCTATGCCACAATTCATGTCTGAGTGAAAACCTTACATCTATGCCACAAATTATGTTTGAGTGAAAACCTCATGACTATGCCACAATTCATGCTTGAGTGTAAACCTCATGTCTATTCTACAATTCATGTTTAAGTGAAAACCTCATGAATATACCACAATTCATGTTTGATTGAAAACCTCATGTCTATGCCACAATTCATGTTTGAGTGAAAACCTCATGTCTATGCCACAATTCATGTTTGAGTGAAAACCTCACATCTATGCCACAATTCATGTCTGAGTGAAAACCTTACATCTATGCCACAAATTATGTTTGAGTGAAAACCTCATGACTATGCCACAATTCATGCTTGAGTGTAAACCTCATGTCTATTCTACAATTCATGTTTAAGTGAAAACCTCATGAATATACCACAATTCATGTTTGATTGAAAACCTCATGTCTATGCCACAATTCATGTTTGAGTGAAAACCTCATGTCTATGCCACAATTCATGTTTGAGTGAAAACCTCACATCTATGCCACAATTCATGTCTGAGTGAAAACCTTACATCTATGCCACAAATTATGTTTGAGTGAAAACCTCATGACTATGCCACAAGTCATGCTTGAGTGTAAACCTCATGTCTATTCTACAATTCATGTTTAAGTGAAAACCTCATGAATATACCACAATTCATGTTTGATTGAAAACCTCATGTCTATGCCACAATTCATGTTTGAGTGAAAACCTCATGACCTTATGTCTATGCCACAATTCATGCTTGAGTGAAAACCTCATGACTATGCCACAATTCATGCTTGAGTGTAAACCTCATGTCTATTCTACAATTCATGTTTAAGTGAAAACCTCATGAATATACCACAATTCATGTTTGATTGAAAACCTCAAGTCTATGCCACAATTCATGTTTGAGTGAAAACCTCATGTCTATGCCACAATTCATGTTTGAGTGAAAACCTCACATCTATGCCACAATTCATGTCTGAGTGAAAACCTTACATCTATGCCACAAATTATGTTTGAGTGAAAACCTCATGACTATGCCACAATTCATGCTTGAGTGTAAACCTCATGACCTCATGTCTATGCCAAAATTCATGTTTGAGTGAAAACCTAATGACTATGCCGCAATTCATGTTTGATTGAAAGCCTCATGTCTATGCCACAATTCATGTTTGAGCAAGAACCTCAAGTCTATGCCACAATTCATGTTTGAGTGAAAACCTCATGTCTATGCCACAATTCATGTTTTGGTGAAAACCTCATGACTATACCACTATTCATGTTTGAGTGAAAACCTCATGACCTCATGTCTATGCCAAAATTCATGCTTGAGTGAAAACCTAATGACTATGCCACAATTCATGTTTGATTGAAAGCCTCATGTCTATGCCACAATTCATGTTTGAGCAAGAACCTCAAGTCTATGCCACAATTTATGTTTGAGTGAAAACCTCATGTCTATGCCACAATTCATGTTTTGGTGAAAACCTCATGACTATACCACTATTCATGTTTGAGTGAAAACCTCATGACCTCATGTCTATGCCAAAATTCATGCTTGAGTGAAAACCTAATGACTATGTCACAATTCATGTTTGAGCAAGAACCTCAAGTCTATGCCACAATTTATGTTTGATTGAAAACCTCATGTCTATGCCACAATTCATGTTTTGGTGAAAACCTCATGACTATGCCACAATTCATGTTTGAGTAAAAACCTCATGTCTATGCCACAATTCATGCTTGAGTGTAAACCTCATGTCTATTCTACAATTCATGTTTAAGTGAAAACCTCATGAATGTACCACAATTCATGTTTGATTGAAAACCTCATGTCTATGCCACAATTCATGTTTGAGTGAAAACCTCATGTCTATGCCACAATTCATATTTGAGTGAAAACCTCACATCTATGCCACAATTCATGTTTGAGTGAAAACCTTATGTCTATGCCACAATTCATGTTTGAGTGAAAACCTCATGACCTCATGTCTATGCCACAATTCATGCTTGAGTGAAAACCTAATGACTATGCCACAATTCATGTTTGATTGAAAGCCTCATGTCTATGCCACAATTCATGTTTGAGCAAGAACCTCAAGTCTATGCCACAATTTATGTTTGAGTGAAAACCTCATGTCTATGCCACAATTCATGTTTTGGTGAAAACCTCATGAATATACCACTATTCATGTTTGAGTGAAAACCTCATGACCTCATGTCTATGCCAAAATTCATGCTTGAGTGAAAACCTAATGACTATGTCACAATTCATGTTTGAGCAAGAACCTCAAGTCTATGCCACAATTTATGTTTGATTGAAAACCTCATGTCTATGCCACAATTCATGTTTTGGTGAAAACCTCATGACTATGCCACAATTCATGTTTGAGTAAAAACCTCATGTCTATGCCACAATTCATGTTTGAGTGAAAACCTCATGTCCATTCATGCATGGGTAGTATTGAGTGTGATTTGGATTTTTAATATAGATTTTAAAAAAATTCAGTCATATTGCTTTAAACCAGTCATAACACTAACCTCTTAATGCTGATTGCCTAGTGAGGCAGCTGTTAGTACCATTTTTGTATGTCATTGGTATGACTCGAACACTCAACCTTCCACATCTGAGGTGGATGCTGTAACCAATCGGCCAATTGGTTGGTAAGAGTATTAGTAATAAAAAAAGTTTGAGATTATATAGTGCCATAATGGAAAAAAGTCATTTTAAAAATGTTTTTAGAAAAATATCAATGATACTGATAAGGCCATCAAAAGACAGCAGTAAAAGAATAAAATGTAAATAATTAATTTTCAAAACTGATCAACATTTTGATTTAAATTAACCTTGTCTGATTAAAATCTGGTTAGAAATACCATCTCTCAAGTTCATCCAGTCTGATGCATGATGACCTGAGCAATAATAATAATTTACAACATCTATAATGATATGGATACAAAAAACAAAACTAACACCATAAATTAGAAAACATGAATGCTGAAAATATTTAAGGTAGGAAACATTATTAGGTCTTTAAGTTTGTTCTTGCAATCAAAAAAGGCAAGTTTTACTAGTACTCTTGAAAGGGATCACTATGTCTTTGTGTCTAATTTCAATGGGCAATTCATTCCACATTGCATACCCTGGTATGCAAAAGAACATTGTCCATATGACTTAGTTTTCATAGTGGGAATAATGAGTATACGATTGTCAGAAGAGGAGCGTAAGTATCTTGCTGGTGTGTACACATGGGTGAGGCCAAATAGGTATGTTGGACAGGAGTCCATCAGTGAAATGTAGCACAGAGAACAAATGTTATGTTTGATTCTGGATCGAACGGATAGCCAGTGTAGGGTACAGAGCAGCAGGGAGGCGTGCTCTGATTGTGGTACTCTAAGGATGAACCGAGCAGCTGTATTTTTAATTTTCTGGAGTAGATATTGAGATGAACCAAACAGAATTGAGTTACAATATGAACAGATCTTGCTCCTAATAACAGGTCTTGGGTAATATCAATATATTCAGAAAGTTTTCTTTAAAAAAAATCTCATTAATAATTATATCACTAAACTGTTGAGAAGTTCAGCCAATCAGATACAGTATCTCCTCAATTGTATTAATCTGAAATGGTTTAAGTCTGCATATATTTATCAAGTGCAATCAAAATTGGATAAAAATAATTAAGTGTCTAGAGTGTAAACAACTCCAACAAGCTCACCTCAATAAATGCATCAAACTGATCATTTAACTCATGCAAATTTTTAATTATATAAAGCTATATTACAAGCTTGACCAAACCTGTATGAGAAATATGGCCTCCAGAGTGCTGCAAGCTCAGCAAATCAAATGCATCACTATCTAATTAATAACAACTCTTATTTACTAGAAAGCTCATGTGACTCCTGATGATGTAAACCCCTATTCAAGTCTGACATCAAAAGTATGGCTTCTTGATGATGTAAACCCTTATTCAAGTCTGACATCAAAAGTATGGCTTCCTGATGATGTAAACCCCTATTCAAGTCTGACATCAAAAGTATGGCTTCCTGATGATGTAAACCCCTATTCAAGTCTGACATCAAAAGTATGGCTTCCTGATGATGTAAACCCCTATTCAAGTCTGACATCAAAAGTATGGCTTCCTGATGATGTAAACCCCTATTCAAGTCTGACATCAAAAGTATGGCTTCTTGATGATGTAAACCCCTATTCAAGTCTGACATCAAAAGTATGGCTTCCTGATGATGTAAACCCCTATTCAAGTCTGACATCAAAAGTATGGCTTCCTGATGATGTAAACCCCTATTCAAGTCTGACATCAAAAGTATGGCTTCCTGATGATGTAAACCCCTATTCAAGTCTGACATCAAAAGTATGGCTTCCTGATGATGTAAACCCCTATTCAAGTCTGACATCAAAAGTATGGCTTCTTGATGATGTAAACCCCTATTCAAGTCTGACATCAAAAGTATGGCTTCTTGATGATGTAAACCCCTATTCAAGTCTGACATCAAAAGTATGGCTTCTTGATGATGTAAACCCCTACTCAAGTCTGACATCAAAAGTATGGCTTCTTGATGATGTAAACCCCTATTCAAGTCTGACATCAAAAGTATGGCTTCTTGATGATGTAAACCCCTATTCAAGTCTGACATCAAAAGTATGGCTTCCTGATGATGTAAACCCCTATTCAAGTCTGACATCAAAAGTATGGCTTCTTGATGATGTAAACCCCTATTCAAGTCTGACATCAAAAGTATGGCTTCCTGATGATGTAAACCCCTATTCAAGTCTGACAAAAAACGTATGGCTTCTTGATGATGTAAACCCTTATTCAAGTCTGACAAAAAACGTATGGCTTCCTGAGATGAAACCAGAATGAGAACCGACAGCACTAACCTACCATTGTGCATAAGTCATGGAAATAACTGTTGCTTGCTAGTGTTGTGATAATAGTATGTCTACTGTTATGTTTAGGCTCTTACAAAATGCAATGTGAAAAGAGTGAAGACAATAAGCTCTGTAAAATTTAGCAAATAATTTATTTCCTTAGAAAACCAAGGCAAAAATGAGAAAAATAAGTTACAGTTTTATGAATCAAATTTTAAAAAAACAAGAATAGTAAAAGAAATTGTAAAAAATAGAAGTCCTAGTAACAAAATGTCCTAATGAAACTGAGTTCGAACCCTGATGAAAAAACTAATGGAAGGCACTGGTGTATGCTATGGTCAGCATCACCCTGATGTGTCAACAGTTATTTGTTGAATCATAGAAAATAATATTCCAGTGTTTGAATTCTTTGTAAATATTGATTTGTCCTTGTTCAAAAATTTAGAGCACATATTTCCAGGGAAAATAATCTCTTGGAATCCAAATAATTTAAAGATTTTATTTTAAAAAATCAACTCAAACTGGTCACAACAAAACACCTTTAAGTGGCAATGGTTTAAAGCCTGACTGCCCAAACTCTCTATAGGAAACAGTTATACACTAATTTAAGACACAAAACAGATTCCCATATGAGGGTCACATGATCATGCCTAACATCACATAAGTAAGACCTTGACTAAAACCAATGATTTTTACACTAGGTAAAAACAACAACAAAAAAAACCCCATTGTTTCCTTCAACTCGTACTAATTCCAAATCAAGGTCAGGAACTAGGTCAGCAATATTATTTGTTTCTCTAAAAACAGGTCAAACTGAACAGACTTTCTGGAAAATGTAAATTCCAGTAAATAAAGTTACATTACAATAGCATGTAATGGAATATAAAAAAATATAAAACTAAGAAACAATTAAACTAAATCAAATATAGATTAAATCAAATATACATAAAACTACCATCTCTACCCATATAAGTTGAATAAAACTGTAAATAACAAAGATCCTGATTTGCCATATCATAGTGCACCTGCAGATGGACTATCTTGTTTGTTCTACCGATTACTCCAAACCTTTTTGACCGTAGGAGGTTATATAGCTTCTTTATGACACTTTTTCATTCTTTAAATAATCTAGTGTCATGTTCTTTTCAGATTATATAGTTCTTGCAATTGTGAAACTTGTACAAGGGATTCTATCTAATAGGAGATAGCAAATGCCAGAAAACAATTGCAGTCTGCTTGCAGTCTGTTGCATTTCATATAACATTTTTCTTGAATAGAATACCTGATACAGTCTGTATTCTGAAATGGTACATCTCAGTACAACTATCCCCATAGCAATGCTGTTCTTTTAACATAAATCACAGGCCATTTATTTATTTCTCATTGAGTGCAATATGATTTGATGGTGGTATCTATGTTCAACCATTGATTGAGAATGGCTTACATGTCAATTATTAAATACTACTGTCACTAACAAAAGGTTTTTCATCCATAATTTTATCTGCATAACAATTTCCTTTTTGAAAGACTGGTATTCTATTGACTGACATGAATTTCCAAGAATCCATGATAAGATTAATTCTTCTGTTTAACTTCGTCAGCAAAATTCATTTCACACGACTATCATAGCAGAAATATTGCATGTATATCAACACCATTTCATTTAGGACAAACTGGATATCACGATTTGTATTTTGTTTGTTTGATTAGGATTTTTAACGTAGCTTTAACAATTTTTCAGTCATATCGCTACGATGTCTGCAGTGAGGCAGTTTATAGTGATGTCTAGCACTGAGACATCATGCCGCAGACATGTAGCATGATGTCTCACCCAGTCACATTATCCTGACACCAGGCCGACCAGTCCTAACACTAACCTCTTAATGCTGAGCGTCAAGCGTGGCAGCTGTTAGTGCCATTTTTGTAAGTCT
The DNA here is from genome assembly GCA_029339505.1 of Unio delphinus. Lineage (NCBI taxonomy): Eukaryota > Metazoa > Mollusca > Bivalvia > Unionida > Unionidae > Unio > Unio delphinus. Next base: position 2,918,621 of record JAQISU010000162.1, read on the forward strand.
TTGGTATGACTCGGCCGGGGATCGAACCTACGACCTTCCGCTTCCGGGGCGGACGCTCTAACCACTAGGCCACCGGAGCGGTTGATTTGTATTTTGTCTTTTAACGAAACCTACATGTTCATAAAAGCATCTATTCATGATGAATTACAATAGCAAGGTTTTCAAGATAAATTACAATAGCAAGGTTTTCAAGATGCATGCCACAATGACCATATTTAATTTCAATTAAGACCAAATAAACTTCAAAGGAATTTTGGCAAATACTACAAGGCAACAAGATTTCCATTTAGAAGAATAACAAGATTCTGTGGATATATTGGATGTCTGATTTTCATTTGGAACCAAGCAGAAATCATAATAGATATTTTAGTTATTTTGATATATCTCCAAAGGAGTAGTGATAACAAGATTTTCAATATGGCCACCATGGTTGCCATAATGGAGGTAAGCTCAGCACCATTTTCATTGAGAGCCACTAGACATCATAAGAAGTCTTTCTGTTCTGGCTCAGGGGCAATAGATGGCTGCCATGGTGGCCACATCAGATTAGCACCATTTTCACTGAGGGTCTAGCAGGCATCATTAGTAGTCTTTGAGTGAAAACCCCATGTTAATATGAGTATCCATTCTGCCAGAATTGTGACAAGATTTTCTAAATTGCCACTGTGCCATTTTGAATGGCACCATTTTTAATTAGGACCAACTAATTGCTGAGATGAATTTGTGGTTATAAAGTTTCATGTTAATCCTCCAAGTAGTTTGAGAGAAGCAGCAATAACAATCTGTGCTAATGGATAACTTTCCAAAGGATAATGGAGATAGGTCATTCCAAAGCTCTTTTGGTCTATAACCAATAGAACACAAAGGCACACATGTCAAGCCAATCCACCTTAATTAGTGGTTACTGGATGGATGTATTTTAACCTTAAACACAATATTATCATAAGCAAGTTTCAGACATTGCAAAACTATTTATTTGTTTGGAAAGCAAGATTTAAACTGCTATTATTGTGGCACAGAGAGTTGATTCAGTCTGAACGAATTTCACTTTATAATGTAGACTGTATGTTCAGAAGCACTTGAGGGTAGGTCTGGAATGATTATTCCAATGCAACCAAGGTCAACTTTGCCATTTTATGATAGGAAGTCATACTTTGAATGAAAATATAAATGGTAATGACTTGAAAATGCCTAATTTGCAAAGATTTACTTGCCATCAGTCCTAATTATGCCACTATTTCCCTTCCTATGCATCACTGTAAAAAATGGTGTATTTGCCCTTTGGACTAATGAAATAGTTCTCCAAGGATCACCAAATTCAGAGGATTTACCATACATATGTGACTCAAAACATGAGTAACCAAAAGTACAATTGTATAATTTTTTATGCAGTCAGTACCATCAATAACCCTTCAACGCATACAAAATTTTCAGGATATAAAGAGAAGAATATAATCAATGTATTTTACAACCAATTTTTTACATATGAAGATCACCGGAACATTCATTTGCATTATAACCTGGATGGCAAAACTTAAGGAAACAAACTAAAATAATATCAACTGTCCAGAAATAAAATATTTCTTAATATCCTGTTGAATGAAGCAAATAACAAGACTATGTATCGTCTATATATAAACAGTCTGTTTGTACCTACTATAGAGCAGAAGTTAATTAATGAACACTTGAATCAGAAAAACTTTTTGTGATTATTCTAATAAAGATGAGTAGTAAAACTGGTACTATACAAGAAATAAGGTGAAATGTAAATTAGGGTTGCATCTAGGATTTGATAAATGTGGGTACTTTCCCCCACTAAACCTGAAAAAAGGGGAGGGGGCCAACATAGCCAAGGGGGTGGGGGCTTCCAGTATGGTGTTACAAAAAACCTCAATGTTTTTAAAAAGAGCAATAGCAAGCATAATATGTGCACTAAATGCATATCATGTCTTCTGTATATTATAGTATAACACTTAAAAAATTGAAATCAAAGTCTTATGTTTTATAATAACACTATTCTATCTACATACTAGCCATTAGAGAATCAAACTATAGACTGTAAATAGTGTCACTCCTCTGGCCAATCTTAAAAATCAGTGTCGCGTACTTCCTGCATGTCAAATGCTCAATTCTGATTAATTACAAATCCATACTAAGAAAGATTGGAAGAGCACATATTTTCATTTCATGGATGACAAAAAGATAATTTTTAATGAAATGTCCAACCTTAAAATGATTTAGGGAAACTATTTATACAGTTTCTATAAAAGAAATCTCTTAATTGTAATTTATACATCTCAGATCTGCATCCAGACCGACTGTTTAATGTGACTGCATTATTCTGCAAATATGATCACTATTTTCTAAATAGCCTCCTGTCCTTCCTTATCCTCCACTCTACCAATGCCTTGTTAAAGTTGAAGCCTCTCAGAGGTGGTCCTTCAATTAAAATCAACACGAGTCTGTTGAGAACCAATTCTGTTTCTTCCTGCATTTTTATTGCTGAATCATCTCTGTCAGCGCTTTGGTATGGTATAACCATGGCAACTGATGCTAACAAAAGAATTTCGGAAATGCGTCTGCATGATGTTGATGTACAGTTTCAGTGTCTGCACATTTTGTCTCTAGGGGTAAACAGGAATTTTACAGCAAAAAAAAATAATAAATGCATTCTTCACAAAAAAATGCACACAATTCTTATTTTTTATATGATTTTGCCTGCATAGGATTAACATATTTGCAGGAAATCTTGAAAGGAGGGGGGGAGAAATTGCACAATCACGCATCCTAGATGCAACCCTGGTAAACTAAGCAATGTTGTACAACAGTGTCTTCAAATCTGATGAACCACCTGAAATTCAAGTTTCCACTTACAAACTGATGCTAATGTCAATATTCTTTATGCTCACAACATTCCAATTTCTATTCATTGGATTTCAACTGTTCTTAAAAAGAAAACAAGGCAAGTTAGTAAAAAAACACTGTATGAAGTCGCGGTTTTATCAAAGCATTTATATATCAATGAACATATCTAAATTTAATTTAATTAAATTAACTGTGCAGTTTTGATTGTGAACAAATCACTTTCAAGAATTGTTTGAGATTGTCCCTGCTTTTAACACAAGTGTCACGGAATTGTATGAACCCCTTTATTTATTAACTACATGTACTAGAGTTTTGTTTTGTGTACGATACCCAAGGGTGATTAATGGATATTGCGCTGTATTTCGAAATTGGTAGTTCGGTCCATCATATGCCGCACATGTGAAGTGCTTTTGGTGGGAAGAATCTAATGATTCCAGCACACAGATGATATCTGTGCATAAATACCACACTGTAGGTAAAGCTCTTTACATTACAGAATGTCTTATCAGTGAGCGGGTCTATCATAAGAACTTGCACAGCTTCAGCTGTAGAGGCAAGTTTATTAATTTCATGTATATAAGATATAACTTTTGTACTACCATATTTATTTTTGTATGTTTGTAGCTTTGTTTTAAGCAGTATAATGCACATATTTCTATTCTTGTTTGCGACTTAGCAAAGTAATTATATTAGTAATACAAGGCTACATTTTTAATAAATGTTTAGTACAGCAGGAGTTTTGGCAAGCAGGATTAGGTTTATATTTGAACTTGTTTTGTAATTATTGTGCTGGTAATGTAATCTGTATAACTTACTGTGTCTAACATTACATTACTACGTATTTATGCCCGTGTCATTTATAGTACATGGTGTTGGATATGTTTTCAGCTGTCCGGAGTGTGTAGAGCTGTATTGAGTTGAGCTGTCCAGTGTCCAGAGTGTGTAGAGTTGTGTTGTGTAGAGCTGTCTGGAGTGTCCAGAGTGTGAAAAGCTGTGTAGAGCCATTCTGAGTATATGGAGTATCCAGAGTGTGTATTGCTGTGTAGAGCCATTCAGAGTATAAGGAGTGTCCAGAGGGTTTGGAGTGTCTAAGGTGTCTAGAGCATTCAAAGTTATCAGAGTGCTCAGGGTCGACGTGGCGCAAGCTGTAAAGCCAACCACAGGAATTAACCATAGCAGCTGTGAAGCTGAACTGTAGCAGCCATGGAGCTGAAATAAAGTGTGCTGATGACAGAGTGTATCTCCTTACATATAATCTATTAGCCTTGGGCTAATTTTGGGGTTCATAATCATTATCATTGTCAAAAGTGTTCTGTTAAGAATCTGGAAATCCCATCTGGTTATCTTGTTACAATAAGAGGTGATCAAGAATTTCTGCCCTTTGTTTCTGATAGTTTAAAAATAAACAGGGAAAATGACACAATCACTTGATTATTAGTCTAAATTCCTAAAATTTACTCAAAACCAATCAAATGTCAAGTAATTAGATGAAGATGATGGAGTTCATAGTGTTTTCAGAACTGCTTGGTGTGGGGTGGGAGTTGGTTGGGGTGTGTGTTAAAAAATACCAAAGAAAATAGAATGTATTTGATAGCTTTATTAACATTGATGAATATTCTATTCAAATCTGGATACATTCCATTAATATTCTGGGCTGTTTCAGTAAAACATAGGACTATGGGAAGGCACCTATAATATGGGATACTCACCCATCGACTTAATTTATAATTTTCTCATCTTTTTTAATATGAACTTTGTGATATCTAAGTACCCTGGCATATGTTTTAAGAAAACTGCCTTCCCTGGGTACCATGTACATTTAAATGGAACAGCCCTCAGATCTAACCAACAACATCAACCCAATTACTCTGCACACATGTTTAAATTCAAAGACTTTTTATATACTACCTGATAGAAAATAATAATGCTGCAAGAAGTTTTCAAATATTACCCAATGTATGTCTTGATCTATTTTGACAAATATGTGTTCTATCCGAGCACAGTTTGTTTGCTTACCCTATACTACAGATTGATTCTTCTAACATTTGGACCAAGTTTTGCTATCCCTCTGTATGTCATTAATCATTGTAAATTTTGAAGGAAAATAGTTTTACAACATATATGCTTCATAACTATTCAATATTTGTCTTAAAAAATATAAATCAAAACAAAGCTTTTGGTTAAAATAGTTGCTGAATAAATGAATCCTATGCATGGGTAACATAAATATATTTTTTTCTTGAAGTAAATATACCATGAATCTGAGGTGCTGATTTTATACAAAATCCCATCTTTTGACAGAAGCTTCTTACAACTTCTCTACCATGAATGGCACATTATACACCTGTTCCATGTCAGTAGGTTACCAAGACCTTTTGACCCCACCATGTAGAAATAATTTTATTTTGCAGAAACAATTTCAATCCTTTCAGTTCCTCTGACTATTTACCCCAGAAATCAACAGGCTTCGTATTTACCTGACTATTTAACCCAGAAATCAATAGGCTTTGTATTTACCTGACTATTTACCCCAGAAATCAATGGGCTTCGTATTTACCTGACTATTTACCCCAGAAATCAACAGGCTTCGTATTTACCTGACTATTTAACCCAGAAATCAATAGGCTTTGTATTTACCTGACTATTTACCCCAGAAATCAATGGGCTTCGTATTTACCTGACTATTTACCCCAGAAATCAACAGGCTTCGTATTTACCTGACTATTTAACCCAGAAATCAATAGGCTTTGTATTTACCTGACTATTTACCCCAGAAATCAATGGGCTTCGTATTTACCTGACTATTTAACCCAGAAATCAACAGGCTTCGTATTTACCTGACTATTTAACCCAGAAATCAATAGGCTTCGTATTTACCTGACTATTTAACCCAGAAATCAATAGGCTTCGTATTTACCTGACTATTTAACCCAGAAATCAATAGGCTTCGTATTTACCTGACTATTTACCCCAGAAATCAACAGGCTTCGTATTTACCTGACTATTTAACCCAGAAATCAATAGGCTTCGTATTTACCTGACTATTTACCCCAGAAATCAACAGGCTTCGTATTTACCTGACTATTTAACCCAGAAATCAATAGGCTTTGTATTTACCTGACTATTTACCCCAGAAATCAATGGGCTTCGTATTTACCTGACTATTTAACCCAGAAATCAACAGGCTTCGTATTTACCTGACTATTTAACCCAGAAATCAATAGGCTTCGTATTTACCTGACTATTTAACCCAGAAATCAATAGGCTTCGTATTTACCTGACTATTTAACCCAGAAATCAATAGGCTTCGTATTTACCTGACTATTTAACCCAGAAATCAATAGGCTTCGTATTTACCTGACTATTTAACCCAGAAATCAATAGGCTTCGTATTTACCTGACTATTTAACCCAGAAATCAATAGGCTTCGTATTTACCTGACTATTTAACCCAGAAATCAATAGGCTTCGTATTTACCTGACTATTTAACCCAGAAATCAATAGGCTTCGTATTTACCTGACTATTTAACCCAGAAATCAATAGGCTTCGTATTTACCTGACTATTTAACCCAGAAATCAATAGGCTTCGTATTTACCTGACTATTTAACCCAGAAATCAATAGGCTTCGTATTTACCTGACTATTTAACCCAGAAATCAATAGGCTTCGTATTTACCTGAAGTACAAACCATTCAGCAACAGGAGATGGTACAAAACTTGGGTTTTGGTGTGGAAACAAAATTGGTAACAGACAGGCTGAGTACAAGAATAAAACTGTCCAATAAAATATAAAAATGGTTTGACTTTGCAAATCCAACCCCTCAAAAATCTGTAACAGACAGACTGACTTCAAAATATAATATGCAGTACCTTAAGACAAGATTATAAAAATGCCTGAATACCAGAGAAAAAAACTGGCCACAAAAATATATAAAAAAACACATTTAGCTTTGTAAATTCTACTCCTCAAAAAGATTACCATTCCAAGAATTACACATTCACAAACCAAACAGCAATTTGTTTTTGTAAACAATGCTGCCTCATCTTCTGAAGTAGCCAACTCAAATTCAAAAGTAAAATGCTAATTAATCAACAAATGTAATAAAAATGGCTACAAGGTTATAATTTGTAAAAACATACAAGGTTTTAAGTTGGCTACCAGCTATATCTCTAAATCATCCCCAAAGATGAATGAGTTTGTATATTTATTAGTAGGAATACCATTTTTCAATGTGGGTCAGGAAAATAATACCAACCAATACTAAATTTCTTAGAATCAGGAAGTTCAATCCATTTATTTTAACTTCATCTATGCAATCTACAAATGCTGATATATTTTATATGAGGAATGTAAGACAAAATACAACACCTGACAAAACTAATGACAGACATAATACTCTGTGAACCAGTTTAATATTTAAGAATGAGAAAAGGATACAAAATTTTGCATCTATTTTTTTTTCTACAAGCAAAGAGATTGTAAATTTAACATTTTCTAGCTTTTAAATAAAAATTGAAAATGTACTGATACTTATTAAAAAAAATACCTGAAAAGCTAAACACAGTAATCTTTAATTCTATCCAAGATTTTAAGATATAAACTCATCTATGTCGATACATGTGATAAGGACATGTGCAGCTTTTATTTATTACCAACAGGTAATTCACGTTGTTCTTGCTTAAATCTAAATAATATATATATATATATATATATATATATATATATATATATATATATATATATATATATATATATATATATATATATATATATATATATATTGTATAAAAGATGTGTAAAATTATTTACCAGTAACAATGTCTTAAGATATCTTTAATAGTTAAAAAGCATTCCAATACCTGTTTTGTTTATAGTATTATTCAGACCCAATCAGAGCTTCCAAATTAAAATAAAATAAAATGCACATTTTCATTTTATTTCTCAGCCCAACATTAACATGATAATCAGGATGGAATATCAGCTTTTTGTCTTTTGGATCCTTTGTAATAAACAGTGGAATGAGCTTGTGTGACTGTGTAACCACAATCTCAGTAATAGTTAATTTTAAACTTAATTTAAATTATTGTAATAAAGCTTTTTCTAATATAGGGATAGAAAACCATAACAGATAGTATCTATGTAGAGAACAGGACTAGAAAAATGTGTAATTAAATACAAACAAACATTCATCTCAGGCCAAATTTAACCAAGGCAATAATCACTGTTGATAAAATTCCTCAACTATATCTTAAAACTGACGGTTACCACTGTTCACACATCCTTAAGGTTGACCATACTTATTAACTAGTTGCCATCTTGTTTTTCTACAACATCACCAATGATGAAAGATTAAAATCTACAACAAAGAGTCTATGGCTCACCAAACAGAGCATGTTAACAATATTAAAGGGCCGAGACACAAGTAACAGCAGATCAGTTACAAACTTTAAGATGCAGTAACACTGTCCCAAAGTTTCTGTTGAATAATGTGACTTATGGAAGTTATATAATGTCGTTCAAAACCGTTAACATGAAATTTTTAAATTACCTACAAACACTGCAACCTCCACTGCTATCCCTGCCAGGAAAGTGATACCCAAGTCTCGTCAATTATAGGCCCATGAAAATGTTGCAGTTACATTTAATATAAGAAGTAATTCCATCCTATCATTTTATTTGCAACTTCATGCTTTGAACAAATTGTATGCCAGCTAAATATTTAACAAAATGAGATCTTAATTGCTAGATGGTGTTCAGTTCATAAAATGTCAGGTCAAGAATAAGGAAAGTAAACATTCCATGGTAACCAGTCTGTACAGGCTTGACACAAAATCATCACAGGCAAACTCAACATATCTTGTTTTCTCTTGTTATTTGTAAAACAGTCCAGTATCCTCAGAACCACCATTTTATTTCTTGGTAGGTTTGTTACCAGGTTTGTTGGCTGACTTAACACCAGGTTTGATGTAAAACTCATCTTCATCATCTTCTAACTTTGGTGCCTCATGTGGGGCAGGGAGTTTGTACTCGGTAGGTTCAGTTCCCCATATATCTCGGGCATACTCTGTAATGGTGCGGTCACTAGAGAACTTCCCGGAAGATGCAATGTTGTGCAGACACATCTTAGACCATTTCAAAGGATCCTGAGACAATAAGAGGAACAATTGAAACCGAGGTTAAGGTTGAAACCAATAAAATAAATCAAAACAAGGGTCTAACAACAGTAAATATTTGATTAGTCCGAGTTTCCTCTGACCCTTTCCACCCCATTTTTTGATATTTGGACATTCTTGTTGGGGTGTAGGGTCAGAGCGCATAGCTGTTTAATTGCCAGCCCAGCAAACTTAAACGATCTTTCATCAAGATATACCTGATTGAAATCGATAGGAATATGATTTTTTTTTTTAAACAATCACGAACATGGCATTCGTTATGTCTTTAATCTGCTGACAGATGAGACGAAGATACATCATTGCTGAAATTTGACCTGGATCTGGCCATTTGTATTCTTAGTCACGTGACTGGACAAATCTCACAACCTACATCTCCATGATATCAGAGGTCATACTGTCACGTGATATCAACAATACGCCATGCCAGGTGTTGCTGTAGGAAAATAAATCTAACATAAAACTGAGCGTCAGGTAATTTTTATTTAGAAAAACAAAGAAAAATAAAGTTCCTAAACTATTTATTGCAAAAACAACTGAAAAATGTAAAAATAACTGTAAATGTTGCAGCAATTTGAGGAAAACCAATTCATTACACAGAAAGCATTGCAAGGTACAAGGTGTCACGTGTTACAAACAAAAACATCGCTGACACGTGCATGGTACTTTTTGAAAATAGTTTTTTCCACCCATCTGCGATACTGGAAGGTTTCTGGTCACTGATCACAGAATCAATATGTTTAGAATAAATTGTGCATTTTTTTTTTTTTTAAATATTAAGTGGCTACTTTATAAAATGTTCAAATTATATGTACAACAACTTTGTTTATTGTCGATAGCACGTCACAATATGACCTCTGATGACACTGACATGTAGGTTGCGAGATTTGTGCAGTCACGTGAATAAGAATACAAATGGCCAGATCCAGGTCAAATTTCAGCAATGATGTACTTTTGTCTTGTATATCAGCAGATTAAAGACATAACGAATGTTATGTTCGCGAATTTTTAGAAAATAAAACATATTCCTATTGATTTCAATCAGGAATATCTCGATGAATGATCATTTAAGTTTGCTGGGCAGGCAAGTAATCGGCTACCACATGCCGACACCAGACGGTGTAGGCGAATTCCAACTTTTTGATAGGGAATGCGCTCTGACCCTACACCCCAACATGAATGTCCAAATATAAAAAAATGGGGTGGAAAGGGTCAGAGGAAACTCGGACTAATATTGGATATTTTCTTTTCCCACTTTTAATACTGGATATATTTCATCTTGTGGTAAAAAAAAAAACATGATATTTTAATGAGCGGCAAAGCCACAAGTTAAAAATATATAGCTTTTGGTACCACAAGATGAAATATATCCATTATTAACATAAAAAGAAAAGAAATTTTTCTCTTTATTATATACTAAACTCGCTCCAGAATCAAAGTTTAGAAAATTAAACTCACTCTTTGGCACAACAGGCACCCCAACCCCACTTTTAGTAAATTACCATTGCCTCAATTTCATTGCCTGATCATAGAAATATAAGAAAGCAGAAACATTGGGTTCACAAGGTTTGTCACAGTAAATTACATTTTTTGTCATTTTGTAAACTATTGACCCTTTTTGAAAACAATGCAAGTCCAATGCTAACAGCATCTGTTCAAATTTCATTATCAAAGATTAATTAATTTCTGTGAAATGTAAGGCAGTTTCTATATATTTGTTCACAATGTACTCTTTAATTGTTGTAAATACAAAGCCTGCCTATATTTTGTACAAAACAAAGTAACTATTACAGAATTTCTCCCCTACCTCACTAGGTGGTACTCCATATATTGGATATCATCAGTTTAGCTTGAGCATTGTCTGAGACAAGATGCTCACATTGTGGTGAGCATTGTCTGAGACAAGATGCTCACATTGTGGTGAGCATTGTCTAAGACAAGATGCTCACATTGTGATGAGGATTGTCTGAGACAAGATGATCACATTGTGGTGAGCATTGTCTGAGACAAGATGCTCACATTGTGGTGAGCATTGTCTGAGACAAGATGCTCACATTGTGGTGAGCATTGTCTAAGACAAGATGCTCACATTGTGGTGAGCATTGTCTAAGACAAGATGCTCACATTGTGGTGAGCATTGTCTAAGACAAGATGCTCACAAGATGCTCACATTGTGGTGAGGATTGTCTTAGACAAGATGCTCACATTGTGGTGAGCATTGTCTAAGACAAGATGCTCACATTGTGGTGAGGATTGGGAGGGATTTATAGTAATGTGAGTAATTTTGGAGACATAATATACTATAAAAGTTCCTTTTTTCATTAAATACATTATCCAATCACATATATATTAGGAGAATTGGCAAGAGGAGGAAATGCTGAGCATCCAACCTACACTAAAAAGTATCATGTTGGACCACTCTACTTTTAACCCTTTGAACCCGACAGGCCGGTTTACTGGCCTGTTGTAACGGTGTATATACCCAAAAGTAGAGCTGTACCGATTAATCGACCGTACGCGTAATCGGGCCGATTATTAGCACAATCGGTATAATCGGGTATCGGCAAAAATAATCGGTGCCGATGCAAATAATTTTTTTAAATAACCAATTTTTCCTGATAAAAGTTGTATATACAGTCGCGTTTTGACTGACCGTAGCTTAATCCTTTGTAACACTAGAGCTCGGGATAAATGCAGTATGCAAACAAGTTGCTCATTAACTAACACTACTGTATAGTCGAATAACCATATATCGATATAAACACATCGAACCATCAATTAATCTTTTGTAACAAAGAGATTGCTCTAATAAAGTATTTAAAAAGAATTTATCTTGCTGCCGGTTGTGCGAAATTTTCAACTCCAGCGTCCGGTAACATTTGTAAACTGCAGTAAACCAGACTAAAGTACATGTCGCTAACCGCCATTGTAGTGCCAAAGTCATGTGAATAGCCAGTAAGATTAACATCAAAGGGAGTAATGATGGATATATACACAGTCAATTTTGAGGCTTGTGTTTTTTCTTTATCTTTATGAAAACTCACAAAACACCGTTAGTCCTTATGTCCCAGTGAGAAATTGTTTGAAAGGACTTCAGTGTAGGTTTGAGTACGTCGTCTGTCTTTCAGTTAATCCGTAATGCCTGGAGGGTGAACGAGCTCATTGTCTTTAATACTAGTAAGTGAAAATCATTTCCGGATTTTTTAAAATTATTTTTTATTTCTTTTGTTAGTGTTTCACCAAGCCACCATCTGGCAGAAGGGGCGGTCTCTCATAAGTCATAACAGGTTTTACTGTACCTTTGAAGCACCGACATATACTAAACAAATAAAACAATTCTATATCAATGTTTTACAATTATCTGATGTTGCCGCAGCAATAACGAGTATTTGTTGTCGTCAAAGCAAGCCGACGACCTTTGCTCATAGAAAGTCGGCAATAAACTCAAAAGCATTGTCTCAATTTACATAGTGATTAGAAGATATTTATTGTGTCGCGAAACTTTCCTGTTTGCAAAAAAAAAAAATCGCCCACCCCCACGGTCTGTGGACAACAGAGTAGTAATTTATTGTTTCAAGAGCCCGAATAGATTTAAAAATTTTTTTGATTGGGGGGGGGGGGGGGGGGCATCTGTCTGGTGGCCCCCCCCCCCCCAAAAGAATAGATTGTCGGCTTATACCTGAGTACATAATATGGTAATGAAATAATCGGTCTCATAATCGGTATCGGCAATTTTGATAATCGGCTATACGCGGTATCGGCATAATCGGCAAAAAGTGACATCGGTACAGCTCTACCCAAAAGGCCGGTATACCGGCCTCGCTACATACATGCCAACCCCTGACGAGGAAATGGCGTAATCCAAGTGGTTAAAAAGCAGAATCTAGGCAGAAAAAGCATAATCCACATATAACATGCTAAAATTTCAATAAACAACGATTATTTGCCCTTCTTGTCTTTTAACTGTTACTGTTTCAAGTTTTCATATGTAGCACTTTTAGCTTTACACACATCGACTAGAAATCAACTTAAGACGTTTAGTGCTAAATTTTAAAATTCTTTCGACACGGCCGGAAATAGATGTCATGTGATGCTGTACTCTTTTCTTAATATTTAAAGGATTCTGTTATATTTTGTTTCGGGGGTTTTCGGTTGCCTTTTTCTAATTTATCTGGGATATTTTTGAAAGGGGATATTTTTGCTCACATAAATGCATTGAGTAAAATAAAATATACTTTTTAAGCGCTAAAATATCTTTAGACTGGTTCTGCAAGAAATAAGAATTAGAACATGGAATCTGTGAGTAAAGATTAAATTTGGAAAACCAGTCTGCTCTCTCCTTACTAAGCATGCAGATTCTATAAATATAATTCGAGGCCAACAGTAGAACCAGGTTAGCTATAAATAGAACATGATGCTGTTACGAAAGTCCATGGTCAAGCGTACTCTTATATTGTAGTTTCGTAAAAGCAGAGAAAACAAATAATTGATTTGTTTGGGAGGTGGATATACTGAAAAAGCGTAATCCATATACATTTAAGCGTAATATGTAATTTAGTGACAAAAAGCGTAATGATTACGCCAAAAACGTAATGGTTGGCATGTATGTCGCTATCTACCGTCATAACCCGACAGGCCGGTATACTGGCCTGTGTTATGTTATTCGCTAGATTCGCTATAAAATTGTCAAAATTTGCCGGGGAGGCTCGGGTTAGGGTGCCGAAATATGGGGGAGATTAGGGTTCAAAGGGTTAAGGATAAAACTCAGCTAATAACAACTGACACAACCGAATATAAACATGTTCAAGAAATGATCCTGTGGACTCCCCCACTCAAGAAATAATTACAAAAGGATTTTCTCAGACAAATCCAGCTAAAGTTGACAGATCCTATACTCTGTCAGGAGTGGCATGGTCTGGTAAATGTTTGGGCAACATCCATGGGACAAACTATATTAAACACAGCATTCCGCAAGGCCATGTATCGTAAATAGAAAGAGGAAAAACTAGGATGGGCATGCACAACAAATAATACCATAGATCTTCAACTGAAACACTGTGTCGAAAGATAAGGCTTGTAAAAATAGCTTGTATTTTGTGAGCCAAATCCTCATCAGTTGTTCCTAATAGAGATGCTGACTGAATGACACCCTTTAGCCATCATATTAATGTTTGTGGGGTTAGGTCTTTCTTCCCTGGCTTTAGTGGGAGCAAAAGCCTCTGATGTCCAGACCATATAGACTTCATGCACTTCTGATTAATATTGAGGTATTGTATTCTTGCCTCTCCTGAAGAACTGATCAATCTTGCCTCTCCTGAAGAACTGATCAACAAGAGAGGCCAAAAAGTCAGTAGACAGAAGCCCATTTTTAGTCATGAAGCCAGATTGTCAATAAAATGAGAGAACCATCAGAACAAAAACTGTACCATTTTTAGTAATGAAACCTGGTTGTGTCAATAAAATGAGTGAAATGTCAGAACAAAACTGAAGTTAGTTTGGGTCCACAGAGCTTGCTTATTCTCAGTGCAGAAAAAAAATTCTATCAAAAATCATGTCTTGTATGATTGTTGTTTCAGCAGGACAAGGTTTAATCTTTACAGAATTTAAGCTATGATAGAAGACTCCACTTCAGGAACAGGATTAGTGAATCAGGCTGGGATAAATCAAAGTTGGTTAGGAATTTATCCTCATAAAAGGTTGAGGGCTGTCTAGCTGATTAGATCCTCTCCACAATTGAAGACTGCATGAACCTGGAATGCATCAAACCTGAATATTTATTTGATGTTAGGAATACCAATGAAAGTAGTCCCATATTAACATGCATAGTTTTTGATCATTTTGTTCCACCTTGTTTCTAAAGGTAATCACCACCTCTGAATTGTCCAACATGATTATGACAGACCTGTCAACATCAGAGGTGTTTGTTTGTTTGTTTGATTAGGAATTTTAATGCAGCTTTAACAATTTTTCAGTCATATCACTATTATGTCTGCAGTGAGGCAGTTTATAGTGATGTCTAGCACTGGGGCATCATACCGCAGACATTCAGCATGATTTCCCATCCAGTCACATTATCCTGACACCAGGCTGACCAGTCCTAACACTAGCCTCTTAATGTTGAGCGCCAAGCAAGGCAGCCGTTAGTACCATTTTTGTAAGTCTTTGGTATGACTTGGTCAGGGATCGAACCCACTACCTCCTATTTCTGCAGTGGATGCTCTAACCCCTAGGCCACCAAAGTGGTGTCTGGAGGTTTTGCTTCATTTCCAAGAGGATGACATGAAGTTTTCTCTTTTTGTATTCACTTGCCATTGACCATCTCTAAGCATGGTAGCAAGTGGGCTCCACAGCCGGAAAAGTTTGTGTCTGAGCAGATTGTGACCTGTGGATGCGGAGCTTCAAATGGAATATCCAATACTAGCCATTCTCTAATTTGCCATTGAATCAGAAACTGCCTGATTTTCCATTGAGATCTTTATCTGTTGATCTATGGGACAAGAAATTGGATGTCACTGACAGATTAGGATATCTGCAGAGGGTACATATAGAGATGGCTGAGATTTGTGATACTGCAATGAGGAGACTGAGCAGTTGATGGAACTCTCTTGGCATGATAAAAGTTTTGGAAGAAGCTATGATGCAGCTGATGCATTTGGGAGGATGACAGACTAGCTTGATATGAGCAAAGTAACTCCATACCCAAATGAATAAAATGTAGAAGAAACAAGTGTTGACCAGTCAATATTTACCATCCACCCTAAACTTCAAATGAGACAGATCATGATACAAATTTGAACTTAGAAAGTGTTTCTGTAGGATATCACCTAGGCATGCCAATATCCCAAGGGATGATGTCATGCAGAAATGGGTTATAACAGAGTCCAATGTTCAGGTGAAAGTCCAAGGGCTAAGGCAGAGACTGAAAGGTAGGGCACAAAACTGATCCATTTCATGTGAAATACATGTACTTTCCTGCTGTTATGTGAATGGGAATGTGCAACCATGCATCAAACAGGACCACACTTAGTTGGGTCATAAAGACAGACCTTGCTGGTTCCAATTTGAACTTTGGAACTTTTATGAAAACTTGCAACTGTTTAAATCAATAATGGGGCACAATTTCCCATTGGCTTTCTTGACCAAGAACAGTCTGAAATAAAAGCCTGGGGATGCTGTTATTTTTTAATGACTTAACTTTTGTTAAGTAATGTCTTTATCTCATTCTGCAATATGTTGGCTTTCATGGATTTGGTCAGATTCTCCATCATGAAGGAGACTGACAAAATGGGAGAAGGCTGGATGAATAAAATGAGGAGCCCCACCAAAACCAATTATATCAACCACTCATTGTGAGGAAATAAACTGGTCCATGAACCATGTAACAGAAGGAACCTGGTATTCACCTGAGGGTTGCCATGGTGAGGTAGATGGTACAAAACATTGTTTGAAGCTGAGAAGAATAGAGGAGAAAATCTGTTTTCACTCTCCTCTCTCTGCCTGTCTGGAAGAAGAATTCAATCTCATATTGCTTGCTTTGCCTCAATATAGGTTGGGTCTCAGCAAAACCTCAATTATATCTTGAATATTTGTCATCCCATTTGTGAGGCTACTTGTAATGAGGGCGAGCCAAAAACTGGTTTTGTACTGACAACTATAGAGGTAATTCATGCATTGTTTTCTGATTTTCTCTACAACTACCCCACCTTAAAATGCCTGCATTTTTATATTTAATAGCCATGGTGTCGCTGACTTTCAAAAAATATAAAGAACAAAACTTATTAGGTGCAGGTACAGTCTGAGATAATGGCTATCAAATATTCAAATATGAACAAATAATTCTAATAGGTGTACTAAATCAACAATAGTCTGCAAAGATGGAAAACGAAAAACAGTTACTGATAACATTTAACATGGATAGAATGAAATGGTAATTAAATATATTTTTATTATAAATATATCAGTATAAAGTGCAAATATCTGCAAATTGTCAAACCTATATAAAGCATACTGCTGAACCACATAGCTGTAATATAAATGCAGTATACACGGGATAGTATGATTGCTTGTATCACCAAAAAAGGATGGCTTGCAGAAAAATAAAAATCCATGGATTTTTAAAGACCTGTCATCAGTCTGCAGTGAAAGTTAAAGCTTACGATATCAGGTATACATAGTGCTGCCAAAGGAGCAAGGGGAAGCAATCTATAAACGTTATTTCCCTTTGTGTAACTAGTGACTTATCAAGCCTATTGGTGGGCTGGATCCTGGAGATAGCAGTACTAATTTATTGTTAATGTGACTGGGTAATGTATTTGATTAACAAACATTTCTCTTCCTTCAGTCAGTAACTCTGACCTTTAAGCTTTTCACCACAAACTCAATAAACTTTATTCTTACCCAAAGTGCAAGTCATCTTAAAATTTTGCTGAATATGCATGGCTGAGAACTGACACTTTTGTCATAAAAACATTTTTCATTTTGATGTCCAGAGACCATAACCATTGACCTTCTGACCTTTAAATGAATAGTCATTTGTCTGACAAGTTGATGCCATCAACAAAGTTTGGTCTAGGTCTACAAGTTAGAACTAATGTTGTTTTGCAGAAACATTTTTTCTTCTTCCAGTCAGCAATCTGGACCATTATCATTTTGACCCCAAAGTTTGGTCAAGGTCTAATAAGAAAGTTGTTTTGTGGAAACTTTTTTTTATTATTGATAATTTATAAATGATGTCTCCAAATTCTGGAAACTGAACTCCTTCAAGATCTCATCAACATAAAAGCCAGCTGCCAAACTTTCACTACCCTTGGTAATGTTAAGCTAAAAGACCAATAACAGGAGGAAAGGCAAATAGGGGCATAACTCGTGTCATGGAATGCTAAAAGTGAACTCATTTGACTTCTGATCAACATAAAACTACCCAATTTGGTTAAAACACAAGTCTTGGTAAAATTATGCTGCTGAACCCAAAGTCAGGAGGGGCATAAGGAGGCATAACTTTTGTAGACTGCTATAAATTAAACTCAATCAACACCTCACCATTATTGAGCTGCTTGCCAAATCTGGTAAATCATACAAACCTTTCAGACGTGCAAATAATGTTTGAAGGATGGGCAATCTGAGGCCATACTTCCTCTAAATCATAACAGAGGTGACCTCAGTATGAAACTGCATAGCAAATTTTGTGGAAATCCAACATTCATGCAGAAACCAAACTGCTGACCAAGATGTACTGACTTTATAAAGGAGGGTCCTATATTTTAATTTCATTAAATGGAAGATATAATTAACAAGTCTTTCCCATAATACAGTGTGTCACCCTTGCCCCATGTGCTATGATACACACACATTGTATCTCACTTGGATAAACTTTAGCACAGAATTTGTACCTTGGATTCGACATTCATGTCACTGGCACAAGAAAAGTTATACCTATATATCCCAATGCTTATGCAATCAATAAAATAACGACATATGTCCATAATATCTTGAAGGTTATACCTATATATCCCAATGCTTCAATCAACGAAATAACGACATGTCCATCATATCTTGAAGGTTATACCTATATATCCCCATGCTTATGCAATCAATAAAATAACGACATATGTCAATCATACCTTGAATGTTTCATTAACTCTCTCTTGACACTTAATGTAAGAATCATAGTCCTTCAGGAGCATAAACCTGGTGAAGAGAAAAAATGTATAAATAGTTTATCATACCCTGTAAAATCAATTGATGACACATACTTGTTATAATGTTTGGTTAGTGAAGTATAATGCTCAGTACGAACAAAAGTCTTTCATTGCAATGAATGCATAATAGGGGATTTGCATTTTCTGACATGATAGTGCACAATATATTGAGAACAAAACCTGATTTATGTTTTTTTCTTGGTACCCATGACATTTTCTTATACATAAAGCTATTTATTATAACTGGTGCATATTATGAGTTTGTTCACATATATATTTAATTTTGATAGAATATAATTTTGATTTTTAAAAAAAATGATTATAAAATATGCTACTGAATTTACATTAGAATTAAAATTGATTGAACATTTAGCATAAAAATGCTGAATGTGTTCCCAATAAATAAAAAGAAATATACAAATAAATATATAAACTATACTCACATTTACTCATTTACAAGTAGAGTCAACTGAAAACAACAGAGACCACGATCTGCCATGACACAATGTGCCAGCAGGTGTTATTCTTAATTTTTGTTTTACTTATTATTCTAAACTGCACAGAACTAAATCTGCTGGCACATTAGCAATGGCAACTTCATGGTTTTGTAACTTTGCTGGACTTGATTTATAAGTGAGTATCTTCGATTGTTTGTTTGTTTGTTTGTTTGAATTTTAACGGCGCACCAGCACTTTTAGGCTATTTAGCGTCATACAAGAGGTAAAGATGCTTAAAAATAAGAAAGGTTTAACATCGACCAGCGATATAAAAAAAACATAATAGTTAAATGTAAAATGGTAAGATGTTTGTGACAGGAAAATATGATACTTGTGCTTGAGTAATTGCTAGATTTATAAATAATGAAGAAAGATGTTCTACAATACAATGCTTGGCTGGTCTTAATGACACTTGATAAGGCTATATCATACATAGAAGCTTAGAAGCTTTCCCATGGGACACACTGAGGCAGCTTACCCAAGCTGGCCTGGGTAGATATAGAACTTATGACCAAATGCAGTAGCAGGTGAGCTACTATGACTCCCAAATATAGAGACATAAAAATATTATTAAATATTTCAATACCTAGACTGTTTCAGATGACCCTAACTGAAGAATGAAGATCAAAATAATGTATGGAATAGCACTGTATATATTAGGTGGTGATTCTGCAATATTTTGGATAAGTTGCTAGAAATATTAACACTGCAATTAAAACTGCCAAATTATTTTCAAAAATTACCAAAAGGTGTTATGTTTGTTTCAAGTTTACTGATGTCAAATACAATTTCTGCCAATAAAATTTACTTCTGGGGAAATAATACATTTTGGAACCACAGAGATGAACAATATATATATCACATGTTTGGGAAGCATTTGTCTGTCTAAAACTGGCTTCCAAAAAAGATCTGTGCAAGACATGTGGTTTCTAATTTTAGTAAATGGCATGTCTAAAACATCTGCAATGATAAAGAACACAATGGCATTACCTATCAGTGTAAAGTAAGGAGTTGTAGATATCTCGGAACATCCCTGGATCATCTGGGGAGAAGTACCCACTGTTGATCTGGTCAAGACACTGATGCAACTCTGGGTTTCTGTCATAAAACTCCTTCGGGTTGTAGCTGGATGACAAAATAAATAAAAAGCTAAATGAATCTAAAATCACGTGGATAACATCTACTTAATAGCTAACTGTAAGAACAGTTGACAAAGAAATCCGTGTCAGTAAATTGCTTTTCTAGAAATTACAACCAATACTGTTGCTTACTTGAACAATTGTTTCAAGGTTTCTATATTTTTTCTCTTTCTAAATACTTGACATCAGCACTAAAAGGTTTCTTCAGCCATAATTATGTCTTTTAAAAGTTTGTCAAATTCCAGCATTCCCACCCATGGGTGTGAGAATTTTGAGTACATGGGTATATTAGGTGTTACATTGCTTTGAAAATCAAATCAGGTAAACAATTGTGTAATATAAATGAAAGAAAGAATTATAAAATATACAAGTATATGATAATTAAATATAAAATTTATTAAAATTGATCCAATATTTGAGTATATCAAAATGCTTGTCGTGTAAATAATTCCCATAATGTAAAATTAAGCTATTTCATGACCAATGATAATTTGGTCTAATCTTTCACCCACTGCTACATGAGCTGCAATTGTCCATTCAGCACAAGTTGGCTTAAATAATGAGGTGGCAAGGTTCACTACTACAGTGCATTGATCATTACCATTAACATCATCTTTTTCATGATGACTTCCAAAAACTGTTTAGCATACCAGCTGTGGAATCTTCTTTGTACTCTTTATTTATTGTCAAGTCTAGTGATTGACATGGCACAAACACATTAGCGATTATTCAAATTTTGGTGGCCTCTTAACACATCAAAATATTGCCAATGCATGCTGATTGCACTGGGTTCCTTTGATGATGAGCACTCAGATTAAACACAGTGTAAGTGAATGTTCTTGACAGGTGTTTTTTTGTTGTTGCTCATAGAGGTGATAGTATTGTTTTAGTGTTGTTGGTCATGCTGGCTCCACTGATGTTATTTACTCCGATGTAAACAATATGTTAATATTGAACTTATCAGATCTTTAATTTGTGAATGTATATGTGGTAGTATTGTTTTAAACAATCAAGTGACTGCTGTTTAATAATTGACCTTACACCCTGAAACTTACCCATTTTAGGGTGTGTTAAGAATGTCCCATATGAGCAACTTATCTTTGGTTGTTTCTGATCCAAATTTCTATCATTACCTCAATAATAGACACACTGTATGACAACTTTTCCACAGCTTATTATAAATAAATTTGTATTCTGCATAAGCTGTGGAAATGATGTCCTCCAATAAACAGTGGATACCAATGTTATGCTGGTCTAAATGCTGCTTGATTGGTTGTGATAGTGGCAGTATCACAAATTTACATATGAAAAGCATAAATGTGTGCAAAGTATTTTTATTTTCATTCCAAACTTGGCAGATACATAGTGTGCTAAATATACAGGACTATTTAAATGCATACTCACCTTATATAGTTCTCGCATGTGTAAAAAGTACTGCAGTGTTTGTGACACATGTGCAATAATACACATATGGTTATGTTGAAATCAGAGGATTGGAGTTTTATGGATTCTAGACTTAAATTTAGAACACAGTTCTTGTCACAGAATAGTGTGAAAGAAAAAACATTTTGTATTAAACCAACACTTGATCATAATGATTTAAAGAACTACAGTCCAGTTTCTAATCTCCCATTCATATTAAAAATCTTAGAGAAAATGTTGTTCTAACCCAACTTGTATCTCATCTGAATTCAGTCTTTTTAGCATTGTACAGTCTGCATATTGCCCTTGCCACAGTACTGAAACTACTCTTCTCCAAGTAGTTAATGACATTATCTCTGCTTTGGATAGCAGAAAGATTACAGTCCTCACCCTCCTTGATTTGTCCTAAGGATTTGACACAATAGACCATGATATATTACTTCACAGTCTCCAGCATGTATCTGGCATTCACAATACAGCCTTACTGTGATTGAAGTCCTAGGTAGTCAACAGGACACAAATTGTATATGCAAATGGAATATACTCCAGCCCAGTTGATCTATGTTGTGGTGTTCCACATGGGTCTGTTGTTGGACCTGTTCTCTTCATTCTATACACTGAGCCACTCTCAAGTGTCATAGATCATAACCCAGTGTCGCACCAATTGTACACTGATGACACCCAAATATACAAATCTATCAACCCAACTGAAGTTGATGCTACCATCGAAGGAGTAGAGAGGTGTATTTCTGATGTGAAATCATGGATGACATGTAACAAGCATCAGATAAATGTTGATAAAACTGGGGCCATTCTGATCACAGCACAAAGACCTCAAACAATAAATATCAGCAACACTAACATTAAATTCAGAGTCAGTATGAAACCTAGGTGTTACTCTTGACAGCACTCTCACATTGCACCAACATGTCATGAACATATGCAAGATTGCATATCTTGAGCTGAGATGCATCAGCTCCATTCGCAAATATCTTTCTGATGATGCCATTAAAACACTTGTGTGTTCATTAGTACTTTCAAGACTGGATTATTATAACTCAATTCTGTCTGGTTCGTCTCAATATCTACTCCAGAAACTTCAAAATACAGCTGCTCAGATCATCGATCAGAGCACACTTTTATGTCTTACACTGCATGCAGATGATGATCTAAACATGTAACAAAAACCATCCAAAAATGATGGACAAGTTGTGTTCACAAGATTAGGTCTTACACTGCATTTAGCAGATTAAAACAACCACAAGAATCCAAACAAAAACTGGAAGAGGACAATAATATGCCAGTATGTACATCTTTAAATAATAACACAAGGTGACCTTCACTGCCTTGCCTGTATAAAAAATTGCCCCTGTCGATAATCATATTCTATACATACCTGTACATAGCCAGTAAGGTCTAATGAGATTAAATTGCCCCTGTCGATAATCATATTCTATACCTACCTGTACATAGCCAGTAAGGTCTAATGAGATTAAATTGCCCCTGTCGATAATCATATTCAATACATACCTGTACATAGCCAGTAAGGTCTAATGAGATTAAATTGTGCATCCAACTGTATAATATTAAATTCTTTCAACGTATTTGTGCCAAAATAATATAAAACATTTAGCTTTTCCATGAATTATCTGCAAGTTTCATAAAACTTTATCACCCATTTTTTACTTCTTTAACATCTTTATGACTGGTTTCTTATTATTTACTTTCTATTGTTTACACTGTAAAGCTAAAATCTATAATGTATCAAAATTATATTGGTGCTGAAGTATTTTTCTTTTATACAAAAGTCCAAACTTTTGATCAAATCAAGGATTTCACGAATATAAATCTTAATGTTGAATTTCAACAGCATTTCTTAAATAAAAAAAAAAATTCAAATGGTTAGAATCTCCTCTCTAAAGGCTTTCTATTTGTTTTAGCAAAGGCAGACATTTTTTATGGTAGATAAGCATTATATAAAGAAACAGTTTTTGAGCAATAATAAAATAATTGATGGTGGATCGGCATTATCTGTACAAATTTAAAATGCACTGATACTTTTTGTCAAAATTAGTAAAATTCTGTTAGTAGTAATTAGATGCTAGTAACAGTGGCTTGATATGCACAAATGTGAAAGCATGCACAAATGTGAAAGCTCTTCACATCTGGATGCCTGATGAAAAAGTTGGTCAACTTCTAGGGAGCAGTTTGTCATGAAGTTGTCTACAGGATTTACTATTTTCAGTAACACTGGCCATATGCTAGCAGGTTGGGATTATTTATACATATGTGAAAGTCCCTTATTGCCAGGATTCTTGGGGTTTTAGCAAGTTGAAAAAATATAAATTACTGATGCACGAAAATTGGACAATGTAGGATGGATGCCCAGACAAACCATAAGCTCACTTTGCACTCTGACATAAATATTTTATCTTTTAAAACACAAGTGTTTGATATATTGTTTCAGACAGTTGAGAACTGATTTTTAACAATCTTCATTGAATCATATTTTTAGTTTTGTGCATGTTATTAGCAAACCTAACCTTGAAACATAAATATTTGACAATAAAAACAAAAACCTGCTAAACTGAAAGCATAGTTTCCAAATTTTCTTTTAAATCATACCTAAAATGCTTGGTAACAGAAAATTTCCTTGTCTTTCTTCAATGGAAAATTACCAAACATTCAAGTATAACCATTAAATGGATATCCTGATGTAAATATTAAGGCTTACACATACCCTATCTTCTTAGTCTCCTCAACCTCCTCTACTGTCATTCCAAAAATGAAGATGTTCTCAAGCCCCATCTCCTCCGACATCTCAACATTGGCTCCATCCAGTGTCCCAATTGTCAGGGCTCCATTTAACATGAACTTCATGTTCCCAGTTCCAGAGGCCTCTGTTCCAGCAGTTGAAATCTGTTGACTGAGGTCAGCCGCAGGAATAATCTTCTCTGCTAGGGATACTCTGTAGTTCTCCAGAAAAACAACCTTGAGTCTATCTCCAACGATGGGGTCATTGTTGATGACTCTTCCAACATTATTGACAAGTTTAATTATTAATTTGGCCATGTGATAACCAGGGGCAGCCTTGAATGTATAAAGAGATGCTTTTGTTAGGTATATTGAAACAGAGATGTTTACAAAGAATGGTTAGTTTTACTGCAATTATTTGACCTTAATTACATCAAGAATTATTAAAAAATGACCAAAAATGTTTGCATTTAGAAACAAATGCAAATCATAAGTTTAATCCAAAACTATGTTTTCAAGATATTAAAATTGTAAAAAGCTTTCTTACATGTGGAAAAAGTAAACCTGAGACTTATATATGTCACAGGTAAGATCGGCTCTAAACATTCTTAATTCTAACAAAATCAGATAAATATTTCTCCTGAACTCAGTAACTTATGCAATATCAAGGTATATTCAAATCCAGTTACAAATCCTAAACATATTTCAATTTACATATAACTCTAAAAAAAAAAACAGTTATTTTTAATACTACAACAGCCTTATGTGTCTGAACACTAAAACAGATGTGTGTAAATGAAACACTAAAACTTACCTGGCATACATGAACACTACAACATATTTCTGTGCCTGAACACTACAACTACCTTGCATACATACATGAACACTACAACATATTTCTGTGCCTGAACTACCCTGTGCTTGAACATTACAACTGCCAAATTACAAATCATCAACTGCCAAGTGTAATTTAACACTACCTTTATTTCTTGCAATCAATTCTTCCAACATGCACTCTGCTCAGTTCAAAACATGAATCACCAATTTTCTATTGATGAAGTTTCTTGCTGGATCAAAGAATGGCATACATTAGCTGAAGAAAACCAGGCAACCTTCAACTGGCATCCACATACTTCTTTGTACTGCATCCAAATAAAGCTTCAGCCTGCCGCTGTATACTTTACTGTATCCTTCTTCAACATGCATTTTGATCTGAATATCAATTAAAACATGAAAAAAAAAATCAATTTAACTAATTTTCTACAATGCTTACACCTGCTTCTTTTTCTACAATGATTACTCTAAGGACTACATATCATCTATTTGTTGGTAATAATTTTGTGATACCTTTCCTCCAATCATGATGGTCCTGGGTACAACGGAAGCACTTGGATTCTTCTTGATACGGTTGTACATGGTTATCATGTGCATGACGTTCAGCAATTGACGCTTGTATTCATGAATTCTCTTCACCTGGATGTCAAAGATGGAGCCAATGTTCACCTTGATATTGTATTTTTGCTGAATGTAGTCTGCCAACTTCATCTTGTTCTCCTGCAAGGCATACATAAACAAAGTAAACTAAACATCTGTAAAACACCTTTTCTTGTTTTCAGTGTAGCTAATGGTATTGAAAGTAACTTGATATTTCTTTATAATAATTTAATTTATGTGAAAAGTATCCATGCAAAAAGCCAAATATTAAAAAGGTACATCAAAATCTTTAAATACTTTTAACAAGTGTTGGATAATTTATTCTTGAGGATTTTAAAGTGGCAACCTTTAGCAGTTGTATAATGATGTCAGCTTTGAAATATGCATAACAAATGTTTGTGTCAAAGCTATCCAATTTTTAACTGAAAGAGCAACAGCTAGAGCAGAGCATATATTATCTAGTCTCAACTAAAGAAATGCATTTTGTCCAGGGTTTTTGTTTGTTTGTTTGATTAGGATTTTTAATGTAGCTTTAACAATTTTTCAGTCATATCGCTATGATGTCTGCAGTGTGACAGTTTATAGTGATGTTTAGCAATGGGGCATCATGCTGTAGACATGTAGCATGATGTCCCACCCAGTCACATTATCCTGACACCAGGTCAACCAGTTCTAACACTAACCTCTTAATGCTGAGCATCAAACAAGGCAGCTGTTAGTACCAATTTTTAAGTCTTTGGTATGACTTGGCCAGGGATAGAACCACGACCTTCTGCTTCCGCGGCGAATGCTCTAACAACTAGGACACCGGTGCGGCTCATTTTATCCAGGTAATACATTGTTTAGTTAATAGTTAAAGATATCAAACACTCTCATGTTTTACAATCTGCATACTTGTAAAAGGGTTTAGTTATGGCCATATTGAACTTGAGCTACTAGTAATGTATTATCACAAAGGGCTGAGCTCTCTACATTAAAACTTCAACTGGAAACTTTAGAAAGGTTGGGGATTCAGGGGTAATAATTCTTCACGATGATGATGTGATATGCTGGAAATCTAACTCTATAGTGAAGCCATAATGTTGAAAGCAAAGATACTACAACTCTTCCATTTATTAATATGGACAATCTTCAATCCATTAAAGATAAACAAAGCTGCTCTCTAAATCTGGTTGAAATCCGACAAGGCATGGTAAATTTATGCTACATAAACCAAAGACAACAAGGCAGGCCATCAGTGCTCTTAACTCCTGTAAATACAGTCATGGAATGCTGGAAATCAAACTCACTCAAGATCTCATCAACAGAAGTCACTGGCCAAATTTAGTTGAAATCCAATATGTTTTGAATTTATTTTGCTGAAACCGAAGTTTGGCTGAAAAGCAATCCAGTGACTATACCTCTTTTAAATACATATAGAACCTATGCAACTCCAAGAGAAAATATTAATACCAAACAGCAGCATCAGAATATGATGTTGTGAGTGATATCCTATGTGAAAATATATTGAGATTTGCTGTTGCTGTTTAACACCATTTTTTAGCACATGATATATATAGACTATACTTGGCGGCCATTATTAATGATTGAGAAAGAACCGACACACGAGAAGCTACTGGCAAGCTTTCTTACATAACCACATTTGCCGAATCCAAGACTCGAACCCACAGAGACAGAGGTGAGATGGCAAACCACTCAGCAATGTGGGGCCCCAGATATATTGATTTGTTTGTTTGATTAGGATTTTTAACATAGCTTTAACAATTTTTCAGTCATATTGCATTGATGTCTGCAGTGAGGCAGTTTATAGTGATGTCTAGCACTGGGGCATCATGCTGCAGACATGTAGCATGATGTCTCACTCAGTCATATTATCCAGACACCAGGCCAACCAGTATTAACACTAATGACTCGGAAGAGGATCAAACCCATGACTTCCTGCTTCTGCAGTGGATGCTCTAACCACTAGGCCACCAGAGTGGTCAGATATATTGAGATAACGTACACATCAAAAAGCATCTAAATATACTAAACAGATCTTGATCCATGCTGGTTATAAGGATCTGCCATAGGGAGGAAGTAATGGTGATGGTAAAAGGGAAAAAATTCCATATAAACAGGGTATGAAAATAAAATCCTCTGAAATGTAATTTTACATGTAAAAGACAATTCACCATCAAAATGGCATTAAATTATTTTACAGGGTTGCAGAACTGGACTGGTTGCAAGAAGCATAAACACAGTGTTAACATATGGACACAAGGATTGAGAAACAGATGGATGGACTTTGATGTGGGACCACCATTAACATTGACAATGTAACTATTATAAATTTAAACTATACCTGTTTAACTTTCATTATGTCCCTAAGAAAGTTTTCATTGCTGTCGAACTGTTTCAGATCTTTCAGCCGGTATAGATCCGTCACCCAGCTCTCACCAATTTTCTAAACACAAAATAGAGAACATCATTTCTGCATTAATTTACAAAATCAAAGGTAATATTGCTTTTTCAAAGTCATTATGGGTTATAAAGGTTCCATTTAAAACCATTCTCCACAACAGGAAGCTCTAGATTAAACAAGGCAATAAAATGTGTTAAAACAAATATTATTTTTGGTTCTACATTACAACATAAAAGAAATAAATGGTTTGAGCTTTAAAATATGGTTTCATAAAATTAAACAATTGACAGAATATGATGACTTAACACATAATTTGTTTTGTTTTTTTAAGAAAAAAAGATTTGTGTTGGGAAAAATATTTGCCCCATTGCAGCAAACTATCTAACCAGTTAATCTATATGTACCTATAAATATGAGCACTATCTATCTAAATTTATTTGCTCAAGTCATTTGGTTTCTGCATAACTATGCAAGCAAAAGTTCAGTAATTCCAAATGCCTCATATGTAATCTAAATATGGAAAATGAAAACATGCCTGTTTATCTAGGTCAAGAAGTGTCTGTCAAATCATGGGCATGTCTGGAACAGATGGATAAACTTGTACATGAAAGTATGGACAGAGAAACAAAAATACAGATGGACAGCAGTAAATCAAGGTGACTCTTACACCTGCTGTCTGGTATATAAAGAAAATATACTCTGTGAGTTAATGTCACAACTATAATCTCAGTATTACCTCAGCAATAACATCTGACAAGCTTGGATTACAAAGCAAAAGCCATCTCCTTGGGGTTATGCCATTCGTCTTGTTCTGGAAACGGTCTGGGAACATCTCATGGAAGTCCTTGAATCTGCATTGGGCAAATTATTGTATAAAGCTATGCTTGTCACTTTACAACAAGTTATATCAATTCTTTCATTGAAACAGAATATTATGTAAAAGAAATTTAGACAAAAAGAATTAAAGGCACAGTTAATCAGACAAAGTAATAGATGATGGCTTCTGCTGGTATGTGATGACTCGGGCAAAATATTTGTATGAACAACAATGGATGGCATTTCAAAAGTTAAAATGCTTTAACAATCCACTAATGCTAGCTGGACAAAAATGATTGTGTATGATACCTCATTAATATAAACTTTTAATTTTCTGTGACTACAAGCTCTGCATTCCTGAAATTAAACTAGACATATCAGTTTTGGTAATCTGAAGCAATGCTTAGATCTTTAGAGGTATGTCATGAGGATATCAGAGTTAATATTTTTTTAATTTTTTTATACAAGTCTTGAAGATTTCAGAGTTAATGGTTAGTTCCTAACATAAGAGTCCTTACATAATACAGGACAAATGCTAAGTTCCTAACATACAAGTTTTAAGGAATTCAGGATAAATGCTTAGTTCTTTACATACAAGTTGTAATGATTTCAGGACAAATGCTTAGTTCTTTACATACAAGTTTTAATGATTTCAGGACAAATCATACATGCCAACCCCTGACAAGGAAATGCATAATCCAAGTGGTCAAAAAGCGTAATCTAGGCAGAAAAAGCATAATCCATATATAACATGCTAAAAATTTAATGAACAATGATTTATTTACTCCTCTCGTCTTTTAACATCCTTTACTGCTTCAAGTTTTCATATGTAGCACTTTTAGCTTTACACACACATCGACTAGAATCCATCTGAAGAATTTTAGAAATATTAAAATTGTTTCCACATGGCCTGTAATAGATGTCACGTGATGCTGCCCTCTTATCTTCATATTTGGATTATTCCTACATTTTTTGTTTTGTTTATTTTTTTTCCTTTTTCTAATCCATCTGTGGAATTATTTGAATGGAGATATATTTGATCTCATAACGCATGGACTAAAATAAAATATACTTTTTAGCGTCAAATACCTTTAGACTAGTTCTCCACTAAATATGAATTAGAACAAAGAATCTGTGCATAAAGATTCATAATAGGAAACCAGTCTGTTCTCTCCTCACTAAGCCATACTGCTGCTATAAATAGAATACGAGGTCAAAAGTTGCTATAAATAGAACATGACACTGTTAGTAAAGTCCACGACAAGCATACTCTTCAATTGTAGTTACATAGAATCCGTCTTTTCTAAAATACGGTCTTTGAGATTAATTTAATTTTTGGGAAGGTGGATATACCAAAAAAGCGTAATCCATATACCGTTACGCATAAGGCGTTATTTAGTTTTAAAAAAGCATAATGATTATGACAAAAGTCTAATGGTTGGCATGTATGACAAATGCTTAGTTTTTTAGATATAAGTTTTAATGAATTCAGGAGAAATGCTTAGTTCTTTACATAGAAGTTTTAAGGATAAATGCTAAGTTCCTGACATACAAGTTTTAAAGATTTCAGGATAAATGCTTAGTTTCTTACATACAAGTTTTAAGGATTTAAAATTGAATGCTTGGTTCCTTACAAACACGTCTTAAGGACTTCAGAATGAATGCTTAGTTCTTTATATACATGTCTTAGGAATTTCAGAGTGCTTACGTCTCAGCTTTGAGAATGTCAGAGTGAATTGCAGCCACTCCATTTATGGCATGAGATCCCACAATTGATAGATAGGCCATATTGATCTTTTTCTCTCCATGCTCCTCCACCATTGACATGCGACCCACACGGCCCATGTCACCAGGAAACTTTTTCTCTACTTCCTGAAACATGAATACCATAATATTTCAGCTATGTAAAGAATACATACCATAATATTTCAGCTATGTAAAGAATACATACCATAATATTTCAGCTATGTAAAGAATACATACCATAATATTTCAGCTATGTAAAGAATACATACCATAATATTTCAGCTATGTAAAGAATACATACCATAATATTTCAGCTATGTAAAGAATACATACCATAATGGCCAGCTGTTATGGTATGTAAAAATGAAGTCTTTAAGCAGTGTGAGAATCAAAATGAAGTATACGTTATATTACATTGTTAGGTGTCATGCAAGTATTGGCAAAGTGTTATCTATAAGTGTGTTGTAAAACACATACTGCTAAGACAAGAACAAGTTGAAAAATTGATAATGTTTTTTTAAATTACTATAATGGCATTAAAGTCTAATTAGTTTATCTACACTATAAACAAATATTAATACCAAATTTCCTTTGTCCAACCCTCAAATTGTTTTTGATAAACTGAAACATCATAACAAAATTTATTCCAAATATATTGTTGGCATCTGTGTTATGAATGTTCATTAATTGCAGAACACAAGTTGCTGACTTTGAAATGCTTTCTGTGGATGCTGTAATAAATGTATTTTTGACCAACTGTATATGTTATCACATGACCATTTCATTTTCATCTTAACTGAATGGTCTCATATGTTTAGCATTTTTTTGGTCATTCTTGTGCCAATTTTTAAATTCAAACCAGGTCTTGTGCTTCAGTTGATAAGAACTACATTGAATGTTTCATGCTTAATTTTGATTGTACAGCAACTGCCACTGCTACTGCTCAAAAACAAGAGGATAGTTTAAATAAGGGATAACCCTGATAACCTTTCAATTCTCTTTTCTTTAAGAGTGAAACTTGATTTTGTTTATTTACCAATCATTCTTTTACAATCTGTCTCAATCAACTATAAAGTCAGATGTCTAATTAGAATGGCCAACAATATTATAACTTTAATATGGAAACTTGTCATGTACTAATTTTTGGAAATACAGTAGTGTAAATGAATCACTATTAAAAAAAAATACCCAATTCATCAGTCTAAAATAAATACTTATATTTTGCTTAGACATTTATAAATATGTAAATTCAGTTAATTCTTGCCTACTATAGTAAAATCGCTAAAAATTTATAGTAATGAAATGTGGCTGTGACTCTTGTAACAGAGTTGTAGAGTAACTAAGTAACTAAATTTTATATATATATATATATATATATATATATATATATATATATATATATTTATTTCCATTTTGACTATTTGAAACATAGTCAAAATGGAAATGAGGACCTTCATCCATTGACTCATCTTTAATGACTGCTATAGAACTTAGACGACACATAAAAAGGTGAGGCTATAGTGTTCAGAGTAGAGATGCTCATGACATTTTGTAGGCAAAGTTCTAGTGGTGAATTACTGAAACAGGATCAAATGCATTCACATTGTCAAACTGGCAGCTGAACGGTTCTCATTAAATCTTGTCCTTGGCATATATCAATTTCTGTATTCTGTCCTCATTTAATTCCTTTGAAAGAAGCCTGTCTCATCCATGGTACTAATAGCTGGCATAGACAGATCGATCAAACCACAGATAATCCAACTACATCCACATAATAACATTTTTATCAGACATGGACACAGAAGAGTTTTTAAGTAGAGTTTCATTTGTCTATTTTGCACATACAATGCATAAGTTATTTTCCTCACATTGCCATGATCTATATTTGTGAGTGGTCATCAGAAATTATTGAATTTTTTCCCTTCACATCACTATTATCACTTTAACTAAGATAAAAAACAAACGTAAATTAAATTTACTCGATATACTTAAAATTTCAGCTGGAAAGATGGAGTGGCTACTGATTTTATGCACCTGTCCACTGTAAAAAAAGCTGGCATCTAATTGGCAGGCTGACAATAATTTGGCATGTTGCTAACAAAAATGCTATTTTGCGCAAACACCAATAAAACCTAGAACACAACTCCTGACTGTAATGACTCTTAAAGACAATAAATCATAATAATGAAATAAATAAAGCATTGAAAACACATAGCTTACAGATGTAATTAATTTCTTAAAGAAATTTTTTGATTCTATACTGCATATAAACAGCACTAACCATATTAATGTTGCATGTAAGAAATAAACAGGCAAGCAGGGCAGGACAAATCCAATGCCAAGACCTAGTTCAATTTCAACTTTGGCAAGCTCATGTCGCAAGCTACTTGCCCAAGGACAAGTTTTTGAAAAGAGAGAGAGAGAGAGAGAGAGAGAGAGAGAGAGAGAGAGAGAGAGAGAGACTAATATTGAGAGAAGTTCAAAATAGCGAGAAAGATCATGTTTAGTTTGTAATGCTTCGTTTTTTTCTACAACCTTGCCACAGTACGTATACTAGTGCCTTTATTCAGCATTTATATATATGCATGCTTTTATCACATAAATGCCCAAAGTTTAATTTGCCTATTGATCCTTTATTTTACAAGATGGATTATCAAAGGTGGTCACTTTCATCTATAAGTTAATGACAAGGTCAGTTTTTAATCGTCTTGCAAAAACATTTCTTTGACAAACCGAGACACAAGTTTAAGGAATAAATGCTATGTACTATAAAAGTATGAAATAATGAGTTCTAATTGGTATGCCACAGCAATGATGTTGGTGATATCATGGGTAGGGCGAGGCATCCATGAACATAGTTACCACAATGAAGAAGAAAACTATAGTCAATTAATTGCTAATTTCCTGGATAAATACAAATTACATCTTTAAGGAAGAGAGAGGGGCATTTTTTCCTTTATGTTTCATCTGAAACTGAGTAGGGACTGAAAATGACTCTTACAGTACCTACCCCTTTATATTAACTTGTGTTATGCTACTGAAAATCTACTAAGGTCATCCGATTATGATCATGATAAAATGTATAAAATTCCATGGCCTCAAGTTGAATACTTCATGTAATATTGCAGTAGAATAGATACAAAACACAAGGACATATGGACATGCATTTATATGGGCATATGTACATGCAGTTCTACTGATATGTAGACTTAAGGATATATGTAAAAACAATCAAGCACAACAATATTATTTCCCTTCTTCTACTGATACAAGGCATAAAAACACTAATTTTATAACTTCTTAACTGTGAAATACGTATCGAAATTTGACTATTATTTGCATCTAACAAAAAAGAATTTCTCAGCATAGTTGTGAAAAAGTTACATAAATTATGTCCTCAGATACTGCATTTAAATGTCAGAAAACTAACCTTGAGGAAAAGTTACATAAATTATGTCCTCAGATACTGCATTTAAATATCAGAAAACTAACGTTGAGGATAAGTTACATAAATTATGTCCTCAGATACTGCATTTAAATGTCAGAAAACTAACCTTGAGGAAAAGTTACATAAATTATGTCCTCAGATACTGCATTTAAATGTCAGAAAACTAACCTTGAGGAAAAGGAAGTTTATGTAGTAGATAATCTCCAGGTGGCGTGGTACAAGTTTCTCCAGTAGATGTACAGGCCACCGCTCTAGAGCTTCAGGAAGAATGGTGTGATTGGTGTAGGCGCATGCACGAACTGTGATGTCCCAGGCTTTATCCCATGTTAATCCTTCAACATCCACCAGGATCCGCATCAGCTCTGGAATGGCCAGGGATGGGTGAGTGTCATTCAGCTGGATTGCAACCTGTACAGACAGTGTTCATGTGAAAATTTGGTGTTGCCATGAAATACTATATCTTACCTACAAACTAAGCCAGTATACAACCTACAAGTTTTGTCATTTTCAAAACCATTATCATGCAAAATCTTGTGCTGTTATCATCAGCAAAAAACTGATGCCATATACTTGCTATCTGCAGACATGAAAAAAAATCAAAGTACATTATTATGACATTCCTAATTGGTTTCAGTTCTAAATTATTACTTAGGCTACTGTAAACTGATAGGCATAGAACAATACAGGTCAGTTATCCTAATGATAATTAGATCAGCACAATGGTCTGTCCTAATATGTGAAACACTGTGTTGAAAAATCAACTAAATGAAAAGTAATTATCCATCATATTTGTCATTCCTACCTTGTTTACATTGTTAAATGTTGCATATATATTACCAATTCAGTTGCACCTTTTCAGTGAAATCAAGAGCGGAAGTTCCCTACTAAATTTTATATCCAGTTATAAACCCTATCAGCCAATCTAAGAAGTGAAACCTCTCAAAACTGAACACCCTTAGTACCAAAATTAATATTTGGTTTAGAGTTTTTGTTTTAAGGGGAATATTGCAGACACCGTGTCTCCTCCTACTTCCACTTTGTGGCAGTGAAACCAAGATTCTGTTTGCAACAACAACTTTCCAGGGTGTAAACGATTAATCTCTGCATTCAATATGTCAAGCATTAGGTCCATCCATTAAACTTTGTGGGAGGTACCATGTACCAAGATCTTGGATGATTGGGCACAACTTGCTATAATAGACTTTTTGACAGATTGTCAAGTGGTTATTACTCAAAGCTGTGTGGCTGACCATCTGAATTTTCCAATCGAACTAATGCAGAAATCAAGTGATATATACTGTTAGGGGACCTAACTCTTGTTATACAAAATGAAGATAAAATTATAAATGAAACCGAATTAGTACTTTCCTTGTATGTTAGATAGAAGAAATAACAGTTTTTGAAGAAATTAACTTCATATTGATAGATTGTCAAATGGTAATTACTCAAAGCAGCATGGCTGACCATTTGAACTACACTGGAAATCACGCTATACCCACTGTTAGGGGACTTAATCTTGTTATATGACATGAAACCATTTATCGATCATAATTTTATCGCATTTTATTTAATCAGTGCTCTGTGCTCTATGAAATTTGAAAAAAAATCAATTTCCTTAACCTCATTGTCAGAAATTGATATCATACACTAATGTCGTGTTAGATATCTTAGTATAGATCAACAAGGCAAGACGAGATGAATATGAGACCTACATACATATACAGCAAGCCTTAATCACAAAACTTTGTGTTTCTCTGTGATTTTGGGTCACATGTACCTTGTCAGGGAAGGTTTCAAAGGAAGTTCTGACAGGATCTCGGCTACCAAAACGTGAGGACTTGAATCGACGGATGATGTCCTGAAGAGTTGCAGCCACCATGAAATATTCTTGCCTCAACCTCAGTTCCTTGCCCTCAAAGAACTGTTTTAATAGAATTTTGGATTCAAGTGATCAAGAAACACAACATTTAAAACAAAACTGAAAAATTACACAGATCTGACATTTCCTGTATTTCAGCTAACATAAATATTTTATCTGGGACTATAACAGGCAATTCTGACAAAAGAAACCAAAAATTGTTTAAAGAAATGTTTTTAAAAAATAATTCATTATATAGTTTATACTTTATCCTAGTTACATTATTTAAGAACATGAGGAAATGATCATTTTTTTTAAAGGCTTCCATGTTACAGATACCAGGACCTTGAAAGCTGATGGTAAACTGTACAGTTTACGTTGTACGAAAGGACCTTTATTTAAAATTGTCTATACAGTACAGAATTTTCCATAAGATATGTTACTTTTGTTTGTGAAAACATTGTCAAGTTCTCATGTACATTCATAAGTGTCATGAAAAATTTACAATATGATATCTACACTATATACTATCTTAATATGAAATTGACAAACATACAAAAGTACCAAGGGATAGGAGTTATCAAGAATACTGACAGTACATCTCCTTTGCTAAGCCTGGTGTGACAGCATTTGATTTGATTTTTCATTTGTAAGTGAGTTAAAGACAAAAAAAACCCCAAAAAACTTTTGTATGTTTAAAATTTGCCCGTTTTCCCCCCTCAAAAATAGTGAATAGACTTGTCATGAGATTAATACTGCATATCCTTTGCAAACACACATGTACATACATTGTCATTTGGATAGAGAACTCTGGAAATGTTTTCAGCTTTATTCCTGTCACACACAGCCTGGATATAGTCACCATCATTGACTGTAAAATAAAATTAGTACTGTCAGTACGGAAGACATTCGAAGATACATGTAATACTTTAAAATTACCAAAAGAGTTGGCTTCACATATAAACTCAGCAGGAAATAAAGTCAACAGAAGAAACCAGAGAGAGATCCTCGACTCCACAAAAAGACCTGTAAAAGAATCTAATTTATTGTGTCAAAGAGACACAGAGAAATGGGATCAAATGGGTGTAAAAGAATCTAATTTATTGTATCAAAGAGACACTGAGAAATGGGACCAAATGGGTGCAAGTCAAAAGGTATTGTCTACTGGCACAAATGGAAAGCTTAAATGGGAAGAATACAAAACGCTACCCATGCATAAGATACTCATTAGCGCAACTCAGATATACCTCTCTATCTCTAACTGTTAGAGTTATGCCCAGGCTAATTTTGTGCGACAGATGAGCTATATTCTGATCTGGCAAATACAGGTGCTGGTACACTTCATATGTGCACTACCCTTAAAACACCTAAAAGCAATGCCTTACCTAGGCACAGTGATTATTTTGTTAATCTAATCTCACCTGGATTAATTATGCTCTATTTTGCCACTGGTCAAAACAATTTCAATCGAGGTTGATTATTTCCTGATGAGAAGACAACATGCAAGTTGAATTTACAGCAATTATATTTAACCACTGCATGCCAACATTTTTAAATTGCATCCACTATTTGCAAAAGTGCTCTTAAATAATGATGATGATGTGATAATATCTTACAGAAGTGTTGGCCTTTACAAAGAGTATATGGCACCATATGCATGAACTGGTATCTTATGAAAATCTGGTCATGGAGTTCAATATGACCAACTTGACCTTAAATGCTTCACAGTGACAAACCAAATATATAATCATGGAACATGGATGCCTAAAAATGCAAAACCTAACCAAATGTGCCAAGAATGGAGACATTACCAGTAGCAAACTCATAGCTTGTTTTGTTTAAGGAACTGCTTGATCCCAAGGTATGAAGTGTGTGAGCTGTTTTATTGATTTCAGTTAAATAGATACCAAAGCAATGCCAGATGATGTTAGTTTCTTAATACAGGTAAAACATACCTCAGTTTATGTTCCAACTTTTCATCAGATGAAAAAATCTTGCACTGGGTCTGGA
This sequence comes from Unio delphinus, assembly GCA_029339505.1. Classification (NCBI taxonomy): domain Eukaryota; kingdom Metazoa; phylum Mollusca; class Bivalvia; order Unionida; family Unionidae; genus Unio; species Unio delphinus. The sequence goes on from JAQISU010000162.1 coordinate 2,956,884, forward strand.
AATTTGTTTTACTATGTACAATTAGTACAAATTTGAAAATTCAATGTCCAGATAATTAGAGGATCCAACTATTTCTCTTAATTGCAGTAATATGAGCATTTCAGAAGCCCAAACATTTAAGACAATCTGAGAAACTTTAATGATGACAAACCTAGCATTAGAACTATGCATGATCAATGATTTCACCGCAACAACTGATTGACTTGAAAGACTAATGTATTTGGAAAACTGATCAAATATTCAAATTTTCCTATAAGACACAATTTAATCTAATGGCTTCCTGATGAACTAGATTTATATAAATTTTAAGTCATAGTTCAAAATACAGTTGTGAGCATGTACATTGATAAACTTATCACTGTGTTGCAAATTGTATTACCTTTTCAGTGTTAGGTAGTATATATACTTTAAAATAGAAATAACAATGTTACAATATTTTTAGTAAATGTGGTGAAGGTCATCATAATTTATGCTGGTGTATGATGCTCCATTTTACCACAATGTATTTAGAATTGCTTCTCAGGCACTGCAGTTGAAATTGGTAAACAAAATAAAATGGGTTAACAGTGTACTAAGCTGTGTCTAGCTATGTGTGCTAAGCTGTGTCTAGTTATAGCCCCATATAGTTTTATATGTTTAGACAATTTTGTAAATATCATGCATATGAATTTAAAAATCCACAAAGTTATAACCTATTATTCCAAATGAATTTGTCTACACAGTGATGTATTTTTTTTTAAAAAAATCTAGTCTTTCACAACTATTTTAAACACTATTTACAAAATTGACACAATCGCTATAGTCTGCTAGATCCACAATAATTCTATCATCATTGCTATCAGCATCCCCTTCTTCTGACGATTCAGTCTCACAATCTTCGTTGTCCGAATCTAAATCTCGCAAAATATCCAACTGCCAAACATATTTTCCTTTCCATGCTCAATATTTTTTAGATTAAACCAGAGAATCTCCTCATTTTCGCTCTTGCCATCATCAAATCTTGTCTACCATCATTTAGGATTTTTCATGAACAGAACTTGTAGTGAAAATACCCTCCTTTAGTAACCCTTGGTTTCTGAACAACTCAAATTTGCACAAAGAAAAGTAAAATCAATTCTGATTGGTTAATATTATTCTGATTCTGGGAGAAAAAAAATCCATTTGTAACCAATCAGAGACATCGTATTTAAACACATTCCAAGCATCAAAAGATGGGATCAGAAACTGAATGCAGTCAACAAACTTCGACAACTGGTAGGATCAGCCATTTAATGCAGAAACCAGATCATGAGTATTGAAGGGATCAAGCCAAATAAGTTAAGCAAAAATACTAAAAAAGAATAACCAAAATAACCAATGGAAAACAATGTTTCTAACATAACTAGGCATTAGGCTAATGAAAAAAAAACCTTCAGGGGTTAATGTGTTAAACACAAAATGTGAAACTTACAGAAACTGAGGTTGAAGCTAGTGGGAGCCTTTGCTGACCAAAGTCTCAGGGTGTTAACAGTGTTGTTTCCATAACCTGGAATAGGGCTGTCATATGGCATGGCAAACACAACCTGTAAGAGAAAATATGAAAAATGGTCCTTTAAATGGATGGATCATGGTAATTCAATCTGCAAATAAATCAATGCTGATTCTGGTATCATTTATGCATGTTCACAGATACATAAATTCTTAAACAATGGAAGAACAAATTCCATCAAACAAATGTAACTCTCTGTTTTCAAAGTCATTACATATTTAACACAAATAGAAATATTGGTTGATTTGCAAAGATTTTAAATGACAAAACAAGAGCTGGAAACCATTTTTCTTTTGAGCTACAATGACTTTCACCTATGACATTTTACCCCCAAAATCAAAAGCCCTCTTCCTTTCTTTAAGTACAAGCCTTTGATCAAAGTATATAGTCATAAACTTTGATCCAATATTATTACCAATGATACCAATGTGCCATCAAGATAAGCCAATGTTATTACAAATGATACCAATTTGTCATCAAATATAGCCAACGTTATTACCAATGATAACAATTTGCCATCAAGTATAGTCACTGTTATTATGAATGATACCAATTTGCCATCAAGTAAAGCCACTATTATTACCAACAATAACAATTTGCAATCAAGTATAGCCACTCTTATTACAAATGATAACAATTTGCCATCATAGCCACTGTTATTACCAACGATAACAATTTACCATTAAGTAAAGCCACTGTTATTACCAATGATAACAATCTGCCATCAAGTATAGCCACTCTTATTACAAATGATAACAATTTGCCATCATAGCCACTGTTATTACCAACAATAACAATTTACCATTAAGTAAAGCCACTGTTATTACCAATGATAACAATCTGCCATCAAGTATAGCCACTCTTATTACAAATGATAACAATTTGCCATCATAGCCACTGTTATTACCAACAATAACAATTTACCATTAAGTAAAGCCACTGTTATTACCAATGATAACAATTTGCCATCATAGCCACTGTTATTACCAACAATAACAATCTGCCATCAAGTAAAGCCACTATTATTACCAATGATACTAATTTTCCATTGTAACCACTCTTATTACAAATGATAACAATTTGCCATCCAGTATAGCCACTGTTATTACAAATGATACCAATTTTCCATTGTAGCCACTGTTATTACGAATGATACCAATTTTCCATTGTAGCCACTGTTATTATAAAAGATACTGATTTGGCATCAAGTATAATATGTAAAATAATAATTAAGCAAAAAAGCATTTTTATTATGTAAATCACCATCACCATGACCTCTGATCCCAAATCAATAAGCATTCACTCTTGACTAATGTGTAAGACATCCACACAAAAATATAAACAGTCTAGAAATGTGTATGCAGTTCTTATTTCCGACAATATCTTTGACTTTTTATACTAAAATCCACATGCCTTCCACATGGTTTGGTAACTGTTGATGGTGGACAACTTGAGTTACTGCACATAAATAACTATGGAAACAGATGGATGGGAGGACAATATCATGACATACACAAAACATTATGCTGAGGCTACAAAAACTGTATTTATAAAATCCATTATACATACAGGCGATAAGGAAAATGATATACACATACTTGCACATATATGGAATTTTCCATAAAATGATGAGAAAGGTTTACAGTATATTTTTCTCTATATTACATCTGTTACTTGTCCCTGTATGACACATTTATCCATTCTTGTAATGAAGACAAGTCTTACTGTACTCTGATATTATGAAGATCTATCAATGAACCTGTGTATCCACCCACTTGGACTTCGACCCTTCTTTGATAACTCTTCCATAGAAATTGACAGGGAGGACATATTCTGGACGTGCCTTCTCCCAGGGGTTCCCATACCTCAGCCAATCATCTGGTTCCTCTGTCTGTAGCGAGAAAATTACATTAAGGATGTGATCATGTAATATATCCTACTTGAATATAACACACTAACCCTTTAATTTCATCTGAGCAACCTGTAGGTTGCATTTCATCCAAAAGGAGTCCAGATATATAAATTAAATATAAATATACAATACAAGTATTTAAACATACAAGATCACAGATACCTTATGTACAATATAATACATATAAATTTACAGCGATTGATTTTTTCCAGCATTGTTATGAATGAAATTATGTAACAAAAATGTCACAAGTCCATAAAAATTTTATGATAATTATTTTGTTTTTAGATAATATTGTTATCACTCAGAACATATATTTTCTCCCTACTTCTTCAAAACTAAATATGTTATAGTTTGCAAACATGTCAGAGGCTGTGTTCCACCTTAGAAGGCTCAAAAGAAAGAATGACTATTATAACCAATGATTAGCTTTCTTTGCATAAATTCACTAACGTTTGTCCAGTGAGGATCGCAATATATTAACAATAAGATCTGAATAATATAATATTGTAATTGAAAGAACAATTTCTAAATTTTGAAGAAAGCATGTTTACTCAAGTACACAAAAATATGTAATGTCTCATACTATCTTCATCATCTGACAGATTGAATTTTAAAATATGACCCAAACACGTACAACTGAAGACAATGTAGATAACAGCATGGCCCTTAAGATATACAGGGGGAGGAGATGTAGTTTAAAAGATGCTGGCTGAAAGACTATGCATACAGATTTTTCTGTATTATAGATATTATTCTCATATGTGTATTATTCATATATCTTAAATAATTTCCTTCAACCTGCAACAGAAGGACTTGTCAATGACATATCATCAGTAAAACTAATATTGTTAAGAAATATGGAAAATGCTGGACACTACTAACCATATGTTGGGACACCATAAATTAATTTTTAAAGTAATTTTTTGTGTGCAGTATGTTCTGGGACATATCTTCTGAGTCAAAAGTTGTGGGACACCTTTTAATCATTCAAAATTACATGTCGGTAAATATTATATTTAATATTATTTGTAAAAATATAAAACTACACTTGATTTGAAACTCTTTAATCCACAGCATCATCATTTTGCCAACACAATCTTTCTCTTGCACACAAATGGTTCATTCTTTTGTTGCATGAATAATTTCTTAGCTTTCTCATGCCGTGAAAAATTGTCGTGTGTGCGTGTGTGATTAGAATTTTTAACGTAGCTTTAAAAAAAATTCAGTCATATCGCTACAATGTCTGCAGTGAGGTAGTTTATAGTGATGTCTAGCACTGGGGCATCATGGCTAAATCAAGATAGGTATCAATAAGATCAACAATAACTCTGCAGAATGTTATATTTGGTCTGCTGTGCAGGTGCATGATACAAAATTTTACTAGAGAAAGAAAAGCTGGTCACTGAGATCTAGATTTCATAGATATGAATACCGGCAAAAGAATAATGCATACATCATGTTTCATGGCTGCATAAGCCTTTTATGAATAACAATTTCACAGATCAATCAGCACTAAATATAAAAGTAACAATGATACGAAAAAAGAACAAGATCAGAAAAGTGATCATTGTTTGCAATAACAACACAACATTACGCTGATAATCTCTTCAGCATGAAGCACACAAAAATTTAAATTGAAAAAATTTCTTCATCTTATTTACCTGCCACCCATTTCTAATCTTTTGTTCAAATATTCCATAGTCATAGCGAATACCATATCCATAAGCAGCTAGACCCAGGGTTGCCATGGAATCCAGAAAGCAAGCTGCCAAACGACCTAGACCACCATTTCCAAGACCAGCATCCTCTTCAATTTCCTCTAATTCTTCAATGTCAAGGCCAAGCTAAAATAAGATTCAACTTAAAATTAGAAATGTGTTTATGGAACAAAAATATCCTGCATAATAACCTTAACACAAAATTGTGCCAGACATAAGGATGTATGGACTGACAAGGAAACTATATGCCTCTATCACATTTGTGGCAGAGCACAAAATGGAAAATCGTATACCAAATTTCTATCAACGAACAATGCATATAGCATTTTTACTGGTATGGCTACTTGAGTTCATTATATTTCAATAAAATATCTGTAAATTGCTTATGCTTTTCCTTGTTTTATAATCAGAATCTCTTGTAATCCTTTACAAATGTGTAAACAATTGGGAAACTAAAGATACAATTATTCCAAATCAAGATAGATGCGTAAAAAAATTCAGCATGCTATATTCATATATAAAAGAATTTAACGAAACCACAATCTTTCCATTAACATGCTTTTTCTTCTCTTTGTCTGAACTTTGATTTAAAGTCAAAATTTTATTTCAATTTTGGCATCACAACAAAAACTAGTTTCTATTATTTTAATTTACTATTTTTAATTTAAAACATAAATATTAGGACACAATTTATAATAATCCATATGTTAATATCTTTGTACCAAAAGCAGGTCTATAAGCCAAATTTTAAACCAAAACGTTTTTTTATTGTGCAATACCACTCTAAATTTTCATGTACACTTTATTAATCTTTCATACACATGGGGCTTTTTATGATGCTGTAAATTTATCATTACATCTCTAAATCTCACCTGATAAAGTGCCTCATCACAGGAACTCTGAATACCCAGGTTGACCATGGTGTTGGACAGGGTGCGGCCCATATAGAACTCCAAGGACAGATAATACACCCTCTGAAAACAGAAGGAATATAGTTACATTTTTTTTTTATTGTTATTACCACAGGCAGAATGACCTCTATGCATGGATGATTTATCTGACATATTATCAAGGGGTTCTTGAGTTCTGGAGTTTAAATGCTGTCAATACTGCATGACTTCAAGTAAGGCACAATCCTCTCTGTCATCAGCATCTAATAGGCTTAACCATTGTTTCATCCAGGAGTGACTCAGTTATTATTTCAAGCAATGAAAAACAGCGGCACTATGAGTTGCGTAAACTGTACGGATCCTGCTGGCAGATCATAATACATTGCCAATAAACCGATTTTGCAATATCTTATCAATAGTATATTAATAAATCATTTATTCTGTTTCTTTTGTTTGTCTTTAGCAATTTTTGTAATTCCAGCCCAAAAGATTTTCAGAAATGTGTCCACTGAGAAAATGGCTAAATACACTTTGCACTCAACCTGATAAAAACAATCTAAAATGACAGATTTGGAGCCTAAAGTCTGGTATAATAGCTGGTGCTCAATGAAAAGGAAAAGTCACTTGTCCGCAGAATTTTTGACTGATATTCTTCAATAAAATTGGAGAGGTATTCAATAATTTTCCATTTGACATTTGGGACAAAAATTTCTTTCTTTATTTGAAGTTAAGGGATTTTGGTTTACAGGATGGGGGGCATGGGGGGGGGGCGGTATTTTCACTTTTTGCGGGGATTCTGAAATTTAATGTACAGTACAACAAACCAATCAGGAAGATATCACAAGAGGTGATATTTTGCGATATGAACATCCATTCAGAAGGAGCAGTGATAACAGGATTTTTAAAGTATTATCAATAACAGCCATATTGAAAATTTATGATGCATTGTTCCCTTGCAAACTTATGGAAAATCACTTTATTAAAAAATCCAATAACTTCCAAATTATTAAGATTCCCAAGTAAACCTAGAACTCACAGTATAGACTCATTTTGGAAACAAGCTCCTGTGTGGAGAAAACCGTAAAAACTACAAGTGTTTGCAACATGCTTCCAATTCCACACCACGAGAATCAGTATACAATTGTCTTGTTAAGTCTGAAAATGTATAACAGCTTAAAGATCACTAGGACAACAAAATTCACAAAGCAAATATTGACAAAAAGGTCCATATGAACACTGTATAATAAGATCTGTGTTTGGCTGCAGATGTGTTAAGTCTTTTGCATGATCAATAAGATAAAAATTGTAAGAGTTATGTTGCGGGATATTTCATTACATAATATGAACTGTATACATGTATATAATTTGCAAGCAAATAATTAATATTGCTCATTCTTAATTAAACATCTTTTCATGTAATTCAAACATTTGGATTATAAGTTCAGATCCATTCAACAATTAGTCACAGATCAGATATTCCATCTGTAGTATTCCCTACTTACAAAAGGTGCATCTATCATCATTGCTTGAATGAATATGAAGTTTTGTGGCAATATTTCTAGGAAGAAATACAACATCAAAGAAATGGTCCATTCATCCTCTCCAGTTGCAGAATCTAAATACATGGTCCAAATTTTCACATCTACCATGTCAAGTATCTTAAATCATAAAAGATCTTTATATGTTCTCATAAACTAAGGAATGGAGTTTTGTGAGAAACAGCAAGAAAACTATTTCCAATATCCCAAAAAAATTTCTAATTTTCTTTTTTTCTGTCTGCATTGTGACAGTTTATCGTGATGTCGAACACTGGGGCATCATGCCACTGACATGTATCATGATGTCCCACCCAGTCACATTATCCTGACATCAGGCCGACCAGTCATATCACTAAGCTCTTTATGCTGAGCGCCAAGCAAGGCAGATATTAGTACATTTTAAAGTCCTTGATATGACTCGCTGGGGTTCGAACTCATGACCTCCAGCATCCAAGGCAAATGATGTAACCACATATCAAATTGTAAACACTAATTAAGTAATTATAATCAGTGATCCCAATCATGTGATTAAAAGAAACTGATTCCTAAATTCTGTCATACCAGAATGAGAGGTGTGTACATAAATCTGTGCTTACTTGAAACTGATTTTCAAATTCTGTCATACCAGAATGAGAGGTGTATACATAAATCTGTGAGTACATGAAACTGATTTTTAAATTCTGTCATACCAGAATGAGAGGTGTGTACATAAATCTGTGAGTACATGAAACTGATTTTTAAATTTTGTCATACCAGAATGAGAGGTGTATACATAAATCTGGAAGTTTCAGAAATTTTATACAAAAATGTCAGGACTACAATTTTAAAAGTCTCCCTTGCAATTTGTTTAGTATATACTGTAATAATTTGTACTGAGCTACTAAATGACATATATGCTGACGATAGACATTAAAGTTCTAATCCTGATATACAAAAAGAAAACTGAATTTGACATTTTGAATAGATGATAACACATTTTGGTACATGGATATCTTGATTTTGAATAGATGATAACACATTTTGGTACATGGATATCTTGATTTTGAATAGATGATAACACATTTTGGTACATGGATATCTTGATTTTGAATAGATGATAACACATTTTGGTACATGGATATCTTGATTTTGAATAGATGATAACACATTTTGGTACATGGATATCTTGATTTTGAATAGATGATAACACATTTTGGTACATGGATATCTTGATTTTGAATAGATGATAACACATTTTGGTACATGGATATCTTGATTTTGAATAGATGATAACACATTTTGGTACATGGATATCTTGATTTTGAATAGATGATAACACATTTTGGTACATGGATATCTTGATTTTGAATAGATGATAACACATTTTGGTACATGGATATCTTGATTTTGAATAGATGATAACACATTTTGGTACATGGATATCTTGATTTTGAATAGATGATAACACATTTTGGTACATGGATATCTTGATTTTGAATAGATGATAACACATTTTGGTACATGGATATCTTGATTTTGAATAGATGATAACACATTTTGGTACATGGATATCTTGATTTTGAATAGATGATAACACATTTTGGTACATGGATATCTTGATTTTGAATAGATGATAACACATTTTGCTACATGGATATCTTGATTTTGAATAGATGATAACACATTTTGGTACATGGATATCTTGATTTTGAATAGATGATAACACATTTTGGTACATGGATATCTTGATTTTGAATAGATGATAACACATTTTGGTACATGGATATCTTGATTTTGAATAGATGATAACACATTTTGGTACATGGATATCTTGATTTTGAATAGATGATAACACATTTTGGTACATGGATATCTTGATTTTGAATAGATGATAACACATTTTGGTACATGGATATCTTGATTTTGAATAGATGATAACACATTTTGGTACATGGATATCTTGATTTTGAATAGATGATAACACATTTTGGTACATGGATATCTTGATTTTGAATAGATGATAACACATTTTGGTACATGGATATCTTGATTTTGAATAGATGATAACACATTTTGGTACATGGATATCTTGATTTTGAATAGATGATAACACATTTTGGTACATGGATATCTTGATTTTGAATAGATGATAACACATTTTGGTACATGGATATCTTGATTTTGAATAGATGATAACACATTTTGGTACATGGATATCTTGATTTTGAATAGATGATAACACATTTTGGTACATGGATATCTTGATTTTGAATAGATGATAACACATTTTGGTACATGGATATCTTGATTTTGAATAGATGATAACACATTTTGGTACATGGATATCTTGATTTTGAATAGATGATAACACATTTTGGTACATGGATATCTTGATTTTGAATAGATGATAACACATTTTGGTACATGGATATCTTGATTTTGAATAGATGATAACACATTTTGGTACATGGATATCTTGATTTTGAATAGATGATAACACATTTTGGTACATGGATATCTTGATTTTGAATAGATGATAACACATTTTGGTACATGGATATCTTGATTTTGAATAGATGATAACACATTTTGGTACATGGATATCTTGATTTTGAATAGATGATAACACATTTTGGTACATGGATATCTTGATTTTGAATAGATGATAACACATTTTGGTACATGGATATCTTGATTTTGAATAGATGATAACACATTTTGGTACATGGATATCTTGATTTTGAATAGATGATAACACATTTTGGTACATGGATATCTTGATTTTGAATAGATGATAACACATTTTGGTACATGGATATCTTGATTTTGAATAGATGATAACACATTTTGGTACATGGATATCTTGATTTTGAATAGATAATAACACATTTTGGTACATGGATATCTGAAGTTTAGAATGAAAGACATGAAAATTCAAATACACATCATTTCATCCATTGATATATCACTGAATATCGTTTAAGTTATAATGTTAACATGTGCACCTAAGTCAGGATTAACAGCATAAAGGTACAAGCTTGGAGATGCAACTGTTTTCAATTCAAAATGGGCCAGTACTGGAATGTACAAATTGCTCATCATGTGATCAGGATATACATGTACATGTGTACACTGTATCACCAACTGTATGATGTTCCCAGTCTGATAAGGAAAAACTGTCAACATGCATTAATAAAGTCACATAATACATGCAGTCTCTTTGCTAAATCTTCTGATATACAAGCCTGATACAAGGCAAACATGCAAAAAGAACATAAAGGTCTCACATGTAAGAAAGAAAGCTGTTACTTTGGTATTAGCTCCAGGACTTTTAAGTGTTCCACTTAAACACGTACCTACCATCCATATTCGCTTATAAGTTGAGTCAAACTGCAAACAACAAAGATCTTGATTTGCTGAAACATAATGCACCTGCAGATCAGGGTCTGTGTTATTTATTCTACTGATAACTTCTAATACACTGCACTCTTTTAAAAATACACCTAAAAATTGAGTCCATAACAAGTCACAATCTAGTACTGCCAAGGGGAAATTATGCATAAAGAAACACAAAATTGTTTTTGGGCTCTGAATGGCTGAGTGGTCAAAAGTGCTCACCAATATGGATCACTGCCATCTCACCTCTGCGTGGGTTTGAATCTCGGGTTTGGCCAAAATAGATATGTGAGAAAGCTTAACAGTAGCTTCTCATGGGTCGGTGGTTTTCTTCCAGGGGTTTTCCCGGGTTCTTCCTTGACTGTATAGCCTATCTTGTACTGAAAGACGGTGTTAAACCATTCAGCAACAGGAACAAAATTTAGTTTAGTAACGAAAGATCTTTTTAAAAAAAATAGCAATAGGTATTCATGAAGTGAACCAGATACTTGAAAACATTTTCTTTGACTGCATTATGTCACCCTCTGAAATCATACAATAGGAATATTATCCCATATTACAGATTTAACTTTGTTATTAACAGGTAAATGGGTTTGAGATCTTCAAGGCAGTTCATAAGTAGCTCAGAATTACAACTAGATTTGCCTCATCACTACTACTATCAAATTAGGCTTTTAAATATATACCACCTGAGCTAAGGTAAAAAGTGTTTTATCAACCACCCCCATCCCACCCCCAAAAAATCTATCAATGCAAACATCTTCATATATTTTCTTTCTTTCTTTTTCATTTGTTGACTTGCAAGTATACTGTAGCATGTTTGTCCTGTATATGTTTTAAGCTACTGACACTTTTTACAATATTCTTTTAATAACTCATTAGCATGTTGCGGTGTTTGAAACATTATGCCTATATTTTGACATCAGCTACATTATAAAAGCAAATATTATTGTTGATGAGGAGGGAGGTTAAAATAAGCATGCTTGTTCTACAACCCTCTAAATCCCTTGCTTGATTTTATGTACATTTCATGAAGACTTCTGTAAATAAATACTATTTAAACCAATAAAAAAAGACTCCTCCCCCATCATGTTGTTCATGTCAAATTTCAGCTGCATTATTACTATCATATTTATGGTTTACAGTACTCATTCAATTGAACACCATTCATTAATGGATTCCATTTCATTCACTGGCAGCAGAATTACATGCATCATGTACTTCGTTACAAAGTGACCTCATAATAAGGCAGTATACTCCATGGATCCAATGGACAGTGTAATAATGAGAGAGTAACTATTACGAAATCCAATATGGCAGATAACAGGCCTGGTAGCCTCCATTTCGAATGAACCAATCGTATTGTAGAACTGTATTCGTGTATACATGTAATATATTCTGTCAAAATAGAACAGAGAGCATGTTCGAAACTGACAATTTCAAAGAAATGTTATTATTATTTTTGTAATTAAAAAACGTATTTTTTGCCAAAAAAACGTACACCAGTATTCAGGTCCAAAATACGGGACAAATACGGAAAAACGGGACAGTTGGCAGCTATGAAACAGCCTTAGCAAACGTGAGACCCAATTTGAATAATTTTTGCAGGGTCCCTCTGTGACCATGTCATTTGAAAAAAAACTTTTAAATAAGTTTGATATGATACTGAACTAAATTTTTCTTCCATCACTTTAAAATAACTTTCTCTATAAAAATTTTAAAAAATTGCAAATGTGTGTAGTCATTGTGAGTGCAGGGCCTATTTGGGCCAAATCAGTCCAATTGGCCTCAGGCCTGCTCTGTTTTCATTCCAGGATGCAAAGTGTCTTGGTGTTATTCTGTATTATTCTGGTGCAATACTATACAAATTGAAACTACTTTTTTGATGGTTTAAATTATTTTAATTGCCATGAAACGCTCTTACTGCACCCAATGTATTGGGGGCCACATGGGGCCAAGTGGTCAAAAGTTCTTGTCATTACCAATCAATGCCATCTCATCTGCATCCAAAGTTCTTCCTCCAGCAGTTATAAATGGCCATAATGAAAAGCATTTTGTGTGCTGAACTAATGGCATTAAACCCCCAGCAACAACCTAATGTACTGGGTGTAGGAAAAATTCGCCCTCACAAATGAAAGATAGGATATCACCCCCTCCCCCATTTTAAGTTTACCCTTTTTAGACCATCACAAATATACATCTTTGGGTTTTTGGTGCAAAGTTTACTTTAACTGACCACAACTGTTAAATTTCAAACATTACTTAAAAGCTAAGTAATACATTTATTAGATAAGCACAAAATTCCTTTAAATCAATTCTGAGGTATATTGATGACATGTCACATTTCTTTTTACCCCCGGGGTTATCAGTGCTTAAAAGGTAAGCCATAATTTTATTGGATAAACATGAAATTCCATAACTAAATGGAAGTATGTGGATGATATATTACATTTCTTCTTTCCCTCCAATCTCATTTCATAATAGGCAAGTATATTTGTGATGGTTTAAAATGTGTAAAAACTTTTACTAGTGGTTAGGATTATGTTCCATCTTTCATTCTGCTGGGATATTTTGTCCAAGGGGTAATTTTGTCCAATGATATCTTGTCCTGGAGGGATTTTGTCTGTACCCCTGGTCAGAAAATTATGGAACTGCTTTTAAAAATGAGTACTGAAATTCAGTTATTTGTCAATAATTCATGATCTTCTTTATTGAAGACTGAAAAATAATTTGTGACAAGAAAATTTGCAAATAAATGAAAATAACACATTTAAAATCATCGTCAGGTCAGCATTTTAGTTTGTTTGATTAGGATTTTTAACGTAGCTTTAACAATTTTTCAGTCATATCGCTACGATGTCTGCTGTGAGGCAGTTTATAGTGATGTCTAGCACTGAGGCATCATGCCGCAGACATGTAGCATGATGTCCCACCCAGTCACATTATCCTGACACCAGGCCGACCAGTCCTAACACTAACCTCTTAATGCTGAGCGTCAAGCGAGGCAGCTGTTAGTACCATTTTTGTAAGTCTTTGGTATGACCTGGCTGGGGATCGAACCCATGACCTCCCGCTTCCGCAGCAAACGCTCTAACCACTAGGCCACCGGAGTGGTTCAGCATTTTAGTACTTGTGCAGCTGATATTAGTGATCAGCTAAATGCCAAGGTCAGAATATAGGACAGCTTTTGTGCATGACCTATTTACACAGCTATTCAAATCTTAAAACTACCAAGACCAAGAATCAATGCATTGAAGTCGCTCACATATAAAAGAGGATCTATTGAATAAAATCTACCACTTGAACTATTGCAGGATGAAAATCATATTAAGTTCAAATATAATAAAATTTAAGTGAACTACTTGTATGACATTAATTATGTTCATTCATTCTTTCCTGTATAAACAGTGTAGAGAATGTTGTATGCCCCTGAGGGTTTCATGTGAAATTAGCAAAGAATTATGGCTATGTGAACTGTACCCTCAGAAAAGAAATTATTATCGTTATTAAACTTGTCACAAATCTTCTTTATTGAACACTAACCAACCTCTGTGGCAGTGGTGTGAAGGTTGGAGACTCAATTTGTTTTTTTTTCAGGTCCCAAGGAAGTGAAAAGCAGGTATACCAGCTGTAGGCCAAAAATCCAACAGGAATAAATTTGCCTTGATCAAAAACCACTTCCACTGAAAAATATGACCTAATCCTCTCCCCCAGTCTAAGTTTTTGAAACCATCACCAACATATAGCTACCGGGTATATTGGTTTTCAATATGTTATCGATATAGACTTGAGTTAAAGGATCTGGTACTGACCCTTTTATATCAAACAGAATATGGTGGAAAAGGAAGAAATTTGACATATCATAAACATACCTCATATTTAATTTCATTATGGAATTTCATGTTTATTCAATAAAGTATAGCTTTGTTTTTAAGCACCTCACAAAATATAAATGGTAAAATACAGTAAACTCAGTAATTATTCTATTTTTATGACAATAATGCCCTATTTTCAATGAATGCAATGGATTTATGACAAGGACATAAGAGTTCAAATTAGCCTCATCAAACAAAACAAGTCCTAAACTATTGGTGTTATTTGACTAAATACTGAATACGATTAAAAGTTAAAAATACAGCAGAAAAATATAGTATGCTGAATAACTGTGAATGATTCTGTTCAAAGTGAGGTGAAAAAGCACATGTAATATATATCCTTCTGGGTCTGGTAAATCGTAATTGCTACTTAATTTAAAAAGGTGATGGCTCATGTGGGATAACTTAAATTTAGTAGCTCTGTCAGTTGATGATAAGAGATGCTACAATGGGCTTAGGATGGCAATAAAGTTGTTGAATTTATCACAGACATTGATGGTGCTCCATTTGTAGATGGCCTTGATTTACTCTATGGCATGCAGGTGTAATAAATTACAATCAAAACTATTTTCTGGGTGGTTCAAGCTCAGCCAGTGTGGGTATGTGAGAAAGCTGCCTTTAGCTCTCCATGGGTCAGTGGTTATTACAAGTCTTTTCCAGGGTTCTTCGAACATCAGCATGTATAGCCTATCTTTGCAAAGAAATGGCGTTAAACTCACTGCACCAAAAGCCAAACACAAAATATGTGTTTCTGGGCATCCAACAATCCCTGTATATACGTGTGTGTTTATAAAAAAAAACTAACATACAACCAGTGCAATACAAAGCATTGGATATGGGGGAAGAAAATATTAAACTAAAGAGCTTCAGATGGCCACTTGGTCTACTTGCCTTTATAAATCACTGCCATCTCACCTGTCTGCATGGGTTCAGGTCTCTGGCTTGGCCAAAGTGGGTATGTAAGTAAGTTTGCACATAGCTTACAATGTGCAAGTTCTTGTCTCAATAATTTATTACCTCCCTTGAAGAACAATGTGGAAGAGAATTTTTAAAAAAATACATTTTTGTAAAGAAAATCTGAAAATTAATCAGCATATTTACTTTTTTTGGGGGAGGATGCCCTCCCCGCTGATCTTCACAGACCATTGTGGGAAGGCCCGCCTTTAATTTTTTTTGTTTGTAAGTTATAGATTGAGTTGTATGTTGTATATGTACATGTATATATATTATTATTATTATATATATATTTTTTGTTTGTTTGTTTTTTTAAAATTTTTTATTTTATTTTTTTTTTAAAAATATCTTTTATATATATTATATATATTGCATTATATAAATTCCCTTATATTATATTCTATACATTCATCATTATATAGAGCTTCTTCCGCCATTCGTCGTTCCTCTTCTCTCATTTTCTTTCTTTTTATTTTTTTCCTTTCTAGCCTTTCCTGTATGAATTGTTGTTCTGCTGTTATATATTCTACCGTTTGTTTGGTTCCCATTACAATGGTTTGTTGTTTATCTGACGTTATGTTGTTTCCATTTTGTGTTTGTCCTTTTATCCTTTGTGTGAATTGTTGTTCAACAGTTGTATAGTCTACCGTTTGCTTGGTTCCTGTCACATTAGTTTGTTGTTTATCTGTCGTAATGTTGTTTCCATTTTGGGTCTGGCCTTTTTTTCTTTCTATTTGCTTGGTTTCCATTACATTATTTTGTTGTTTTTCTGACGTTTTATTGTTTCCATTCTGGATATGCCCCGTTTGGTTGGTTCCCATTGCATTAGTTTGTTGTTTTTCTGATGTTTGTTGTTTGCATTATGGGTATGCCCTTTTTTTCCCTTTTGTCTTTCCAGTTATGTTAAGTGGCTCCTGCTGTACTAAGCTGTTTGGTATTGGTATTTTCCATTTGGTTTCGTTAGATTTCTATTTTGCTGATCAGTTTCTCCTTTGTTGTTGTCTTGCGTGACACTTTGTGCTCCTCTTATGTTTGCTGTTTAAGAACATTTACATCTTCATGTTCATTATTTGTGATATCAATCGTAGGGTTTTCGTTTGTCTGGCATTTGTGAGGCGTGTGTCTAGTTTTCCCACACCGATAGCATTTTCTGTGGTATATGCAACCCTTGTACCACGTCCTGGTTAAAAAGCCTCTTAGAAAAAATACTTTTTTCATTGTATGGGAAGTTTTGTTTTCTCTATTTCCAAACTTCTGGTTCCATTATAGAGGGAGAATCCTGGAGCTACTCCAAGTTTTGCATTTTCAACCTTGATACTGAATTTTTCCTCAAACCAAATTATTATGGCCTCCAATGTTATCTCCATGGGGATACAAGACAGGTAAAGTTCACCTGTTTGGTTTTTGATTTTCCTCGTAAGTGGTTTTGGTTTCTTTACTATTGCTCTCTCCCCGCAAATTGTGATTTCCCCATATGGTAGTACAGGTTCGTTTCCTCTAGGTCTTATCTCTTATCCTCTATCTGCGTAGTTGATCGAGTATAATTTTGAGATTATTTCTTCGTCCATTATTTTTATAGATACCAATATTGCTGTTATTCCTGGTATTTTGTCTCTTTGGGTTCCCTGAAATTCTATCATTTGTGTGCCTTCCTAATACCAGCATCCTATGTACACTCCTTCTTCTGTTTCGACATGGCATATTTTTAAAAAAATTCTGAAGGTCCGTGATAACCTTTCTTGCCTCCGCCATTTTTTCTCATGTCTCTTGTGTATGAACTAGTTCAAGTTCAAGTATGAACTTTTGTTTTCTTTTGTATTCTTTTTCTCACCTTATTTGTACATGTATTTAATTATTTCTTTTTTGATTCATAGTTGTTGCAGTCTCGCTATTTCAGTTTCCAAGACCAGTGGATTTCCTTGCGGTCTGTTTTGTTCTTGCCATTGTGATTGTGATAGAGACTAAGTAGACTTCTCAACTACAAGTACTTGAATCTTTTTTTTTATTATAGAAAAATAGTTTAATTAAACACTGAAAGTAAGTAAGCATTTCAAAAAAGAAAAGTCATCAATTATTACATCATGATTTCTAAGAAAGATTATGATTCAAAAGTTAATGTCAACAATATAATATAAAGTATTCGATTTTATGATCAGAAAATGCATTTCACATGTGGAACAAGTCTACATGTAACCATGAATGGCATCACAAAAAATTGATTTTAATGATGTAAATGAGACATCATTATTTCCACTCATTTCAGACAAACTTTATTCTTGAAGAGCTTTTAACAAATCAAGAATCTGACTCTCAGAATCCCATTCCACAATTTTTGCTTTCAAGTCCAGTTCACTTGCCTCTCCATCTAAGATACCTAGCCTTTTCATTTCACGCCAAAGTTTAAAATCCTTTCATGGACAAATATAGTCATGCTGCTTCATGGTCAAAGCTGTGCATAGGTCATTATAGCCATCTACATATACAACATGCCTAAATCTGATTCCATCTCTGTCTCGTTGTTTGATGTGCTCCTGCAGAATGTGACCTTTGCACAGATTAACTGTGCTGAGATCGCACCAATCCTGTTCATGGTAATACTGAATTCGAAGGCAGCCCGAGTTGTCAAAGTGTGCAGGATTTGTATAGACCGCATACACATGTTAGAAATCTCAGTATATTTACTATTGTGAAGTGGTCAGCAATTTAGCACTTGTGCAGCTGACTTTAGTGATCAGTAGAAGGTTAAGGGGTTTTATGCATGACCTATTTATACAGCTGTTATAATCTTTATTATAAACATTAAATACTTTCTTGGGGTTAAGGATAGCAGGTGGTTCATTATGTTGTACACAGCTGTTATAATTTGTATTATAAACATAAATACTTTCTTGGGGTTAACAATACCAGGTGGTTCATTATGTTGTATACAGCTGTTATAATCTTTATTACAGGTATAAACATATAAATACTTTCTTGGGGTTAACAATACCATGCATGTTGCCTGTGTCCATGCTCTGGTTTTGGAATTTACCTAGCTGCTGGCTGTTTTGACCTGGGTGGATATCAAAAGGCAGTGTCACTAACTAAATGGGTCATAAGCATCAACTATCCATTACCAGAAAATGGAATTTTATGCAAAATGTCTACTATATTTATTTTAGCTAATGAATCATTTGAAAAAGTTTAGAATACAGATGAAGGTCTTACATTTTACTCAAAATTCGCAGATATACATGTACTCAATATATAGGCTCCACACAAACATAAAAGAATTAAAAAAAACAGACAGCCTCAATGTACAAGAACAAAATCCAAACTGCAAGATCAATATCACAATGAGAAAATTACAGATTATGACTCATCAGGAAATTGAAGGAATCTAATTTGACAGAAGCAACAAACCAGAATAAGAACACCAGAACTCTTCACATAAGTAAGCAATGATTTACATCCCATTCTAAAATATGAAAAATGGCAATAAAATACTTGCTGAA
Source organism: Unio delphinus (assembly GCA_029339505.1). NCBI lineage: Eukaryota > Metazoa > Mollusca > Bivalvia > Unionida > Unionidae > Unio > Unio delphinus. The sequence goes on from JAQISU010000162.1 coordinate 2,976,171, forward strand.
ACAAAAGATATTGTGACAACTGTGCTAATGATGTTTAAAAAAAAAATTACCCAGAAATTGACAATATAGAATCAGATGAATATTTTGGCTCCAAATTTTAGAAAAACTTTAAAAACTATAATTAATGGAAATAACATGTGAAAATGTATGGCAATATCTCCAAAACCTTGATTCTCAAAAAGTCACAAGGGTAAATGGTATAAGCCCTGATTTGTTCAAACTAAGTACATTACAAATCAACAGCAAACACCATAAACATAAGCCTAAGAATTCTCATCAATGGGCTCTTTGACAATACAAGTTTCAGACAATGTGTGGTTCCTGGTATCCAGTACTAAAAATCAAAACGAGGCTATCAATGCTGGGTGAATTTTCTTTGTCATTGGTAAGTCTGAATATCCTGACATCATGTATATGTACTTGTAGTGTTAATAAAGAAACATTAGCATTCAAAATAATAATAATAATAATAATAATAATAATAATAATAATAATAATAATAATAATAATCCCCAATTTTTTTAAAAAATAAATACATGCAGTCAAGCCAATGAAAAATTTCTCTTACAAACTGGTTTTATACATCAAGTAATAATTTGTTTTACAATATATTTTATCTTTTTTTTTTGCAATAAACCAATTTAAGCAAGTTCTATTCAAGTTTTAATAATATTAGCAAAGCATGTTTGGAGGTATATAAAGTTTAGCTATCAAAGCACATTTTGATGATTTAAATTAACATAAATGCAATCAGTGGAAAAACAATCACTAACCTTACACATTCATAAGGCAGCACCCACCCCCCACCCCCGTTGAATTTAAATTTAAAATAAAGTTTTCCTTAGTCACATTAGACTGCTAGTAATATACAGATTTTAGTTATGTAATGAAATCTACTGGTCTCTAATGGAAATAGCGAATGAAAATGTACGGTACTATCTAACTGTCTATTGTTAATTACCAATCCTGAAAATGTCTACATAAACACATTTTCAGAATCCAGAATCTAAGTCTGACAATTATCGAAACAATTTTTAATTTAAAGCAACAAGATCCTATTGTCTTAGTATTTTAATTAAAAAACAATTATTATATAGCTTGGTGTTTTGATTTTTAAAAAACTATTATTCTAAAGTTTGGTATTTTAATTAAAATAACATTTTTATAGATGTGCTATTTTAATTTTAAATAACATTATTACGTAGTTTTGGAATTTATTTTAGGTAATTATCCTATTGTTTTGGTATTAATTTTATTCTAGGTAATTATCCTATTGTTTTGGTATTAAGTTTATTCCAGGTAATTATCCTATTGTTTTGGTATTAAGTTTTCATGGAGCCAATCACTTTCAATGCACACAAAACAATGTATGTTACTTGAAACTTTAACTTCAATGACATTCATTTCAGTGAAAAATGCAAAGGCTATTTCTTATTTAAAAATGTATTCCTTACATTACTGTTTTTGTGTATCTCCTGATAATTTTTTAAAAAAATCTCCAGTCCACTGAGCATTTTCAGACAGCCATAACAGATTGTGAAATCTTGGAATATCAACATCACACTTAAACTATTATTTTAACTGCAAGGCATTCTTTAATCTTCAAAATAGGACATGTTTACACTACTAGCATGACCATTTGTCCACTGACACTATTGTTCAGATTCACCCACACAACTTTTACATTTTCAGTGTTTGTAAATCTCCCAAGTGCCTCATTTTTGGAATTGCAAGGCTATGCAACATAAACAGTGACTGTTCTTTTCTGGTACATTTGTAATGTTAAACTGGTCCATTTCTTTTTTACCTTAAGGAGCATGTGTAATGTTAAACTGGTCCATTTCTTTTTTACCTTAAGGAGCATGTGTAATGTTAAACTGGTCCATTTCTTTTTACCTTAAGGGGCATGAGTAATGTTAAACTGGTCCATTTCTTTTTACCTTAAGGGGCATGTGTAATGTTAAACTGGTCCATTTCTTTTTACCTTAAGGGGCATGTGTAATGTTAAACTGGTCCATTTCTTTTTTACCTTAAGGGGCATGAGTAATGTTAAACTGGTCCATTTCTTTTTTACCTTAAGGGGCATGAGTAATGTTAAACTGGTCCATTTCTTTTTTACCTTAAGGGGCATGAGTAATGTTAAACTGGTCCATTTCTTTTTACCTTAAGGGGCATGTGTAATGTTAAACTGGTCCATTTCTTTTTTACCTTAAGGGGCATGAGTAATGTTAAACTGGTCCATTTCTTTTTTACCTTAAGGGGCATGAGTAATGTTAAACTGGTCCATTTCTTTTTACCTTAAGGGGCATGAGTAATGTTAAACTGGTCCATTTCTTTTTTACCTTAAGGGGCATGAGTAATGTTAAACTGGTCCATTTCTTTTTACCTTAAGGGGCATGTGTAATGTTAAACTGGTCCATTTCTTTTTTACCTTAAGGGGCATGAGTAATGTTAAACTGGTCCATTTCTTTTTTACCTTAAGGGGCATGAGTAATGTTAAACTGGTCCATTTCTTTTTACCTTAAGGGGCATGAGTAAAAGCATTTGGTCCTACCTACCATTTCCATCATTAGTGACAACCATGTTGCAATACAAACCAGTACTTTCATACTAAATAAATGACATCACACCACTCAGACCATCAATCCAACCACTCATGACATGATGTGCGCATAAAGAATATTGATAAATGGCTTGAAGACATTGACAACATAATAAGACCAATCCTTTAAGATCTAAAGATAGCATTTTACTTTCTTGACCAAAACAAAATTGGAAATCTAGCATATTACAATTTCAATACCAAAACTACATCCTGGATAGAATCTTATATTAGTTGCAGAACCCAGCAAGTTAGCTAAACAGAGCTCTATTAAGTCCTGGCCACCAAATAGTGTGCCTCAGGGCTCAATCCTAGGACCTATCTTTTCTCCCATGTACATTAAGGACCTGCCTATATAGAAAACAAAGAGACCTGTATGTTTGCAGGTAATGCATCATTCCATATGTGTTCTAAGCGCATGGTAGATGTGCATGCAGTGCTCGCTGCACTGCACAAGCATTACGGATACAAGCAAAATTTAACGTTGGATTGAGCAAAAATTGACAATTCAGCTGCACGCGGATGCCTGAGCAGCTGTGCACACGCAGCTTAGAGGGAACGTTGATGATAATCCTACAAAATTCAAACCATGCTATTTATTTCAACCACCTAAACATGTCTTTCATCAAAGATGCCAAAAGTTCCACCTTTGTTTGGCTTCAAACAGGTTACAATGATTCAAATGCAAACAAATATTTTTAGTTTAAAGTGAACTATTATTGTGGCATGATGCTGTAATTAATATGTTGATTCTTTCTTTTATAAGCAATGTGAACTTTCATAGAATGTCATTTGAAAGTAGCTGAGAATTTTGGCTAAATGAGTTGTACCCTCTAAAAATAAATTATTATTATTACTTTTGTTGTTATTATTATTATCATTACTATTATTATCATCTGATCACCAAAATGCATTTAATATTCCATAGATATTCTTTATTAAATATCTGCCAACCTCCCTAGCACTGTTGGGAAGGTTTTGAAACTCAAAGTGGGCTTTTATGAGGTACCAAGGAAGAACGGAGAGAGGTGTTCATGACACTCCCAATATGCTGTACCCGTACAACTTAAAAATGTTAAATACTCATATAAGCATATATATGATGACTGGAGATTCAAATAATAATAATATTTACTTCCAAACAAAAATACAGTTGATGGCATTCACAAGTATTTTATCTACACATTCAAGTATCTGCACACACTCAGTTAATAACAATCACACAGGTATTAAAAAATTAAAAAAAAAGTTTCTGTCTTCAAAACCTTTTAGATGGTAAAATGGTCTTTAGTTATGAAAAAGAGGTTTGGATTATGGCTTTTTTTTTAATAAGCTTGGTAAAACAGTCATCCAATTAAATTACTCAGCAGAATCAAGAAATATTTACTTGTGGAAACTTGCATTCTATACTACAATGCATATACTTATCCAATAATAGATTACTGTTCAACTGTATTAAAGAACTCTGTCAATCGCAGCTCAACAAGATTTTTAAACTTTAGAAAAGAGCAGCATGCATTACCGTATTTTGGTGTGTATAAAGCGCACTTTTTTAAACCTAATTTTCTTATCTTTAGTCAGGGGTGCGCGTTGTATACAAGAACTAAAAAAAAGATTTTTTCCAGGTCGATCTGAAGAGGATGAAGGCACTATAGCCGGCTACATGTATCACATTAACTACTTGTGAAATATTAAATCCATTGTACATTGCATTGTAACTAAAATGTTTACCGGTACTAGCCGTATTAAAGAAATAAATAATGCTTACAAATAGTCTTGTTCTTTGATTGCTCATGTTAATAATCTGGTTTCATTATACATCACTGTGTCAAGTTTTGTTCTGTGCCTCGGCTGGAAATACATGTACATAACGACTGGCAACTTGTTCAAAAGCTGTGCTAAGTGCCGCATTGGAGCGGAACAAATACCACTGTGTGGATTACCGTACTTGTTCCGTAAATGTTCAGTACCGTATTCTATAACTGGTGATCTAATCAAATTTGTCTTTATTTATTATTGGTTAAATTGAAATATAATATGTATAGAATTCAACTAGTGTTAATGTTCTCATCAGAGCATCTGTAGGGGACATATTTTTTGCGACTACAGGTTCTTTCTTACGGGAACACTGATATGTTGTGGAACGAAATAATCAATGTATGAAGTCGGAAAACAATTTTTTCCTCTTTGGAAAATAAGCTTGTTACTTAGTTTTATTTCTCATCTTAAATCATAGTATTTAAGATATCTTTGCGATTATACAGTGATCAATGGCTTCAATGCTTCATTGACTCGGTGTGGTCTTTTCACGGTAATCGGCGCCAGGTAAGCTTTGATGCGCTCAACATAGTTACAATTCTTTGTCTCAGTGAGCAGTATTTAACTGATCCAGCTCGCTGTTTTTAATGGTGATCAGTGCTTCATTGACTCGGTGTGGTCTTTTCAAGGTACTTGGTACCGACTAAAGCTTTGATGTGCTAAACTCTTTCTTTGTTTTATTTCTCATTTTAAATAACAATATTTGATGCGGTACTTCTTTGTTACAATACATAATTACAATGCATTGTCTTGGTAAATTCTAGCCTGAACATATGGATATATTTTAGAGGTGCCATGATAATCCAAATAAGTATAAATACTGGACCTAAACTTTCACATATCATATTGTGTTCGATCTTGAATCTAAACGAACATGGGTCGTATGAGAAATTCGTATACTTCGAAAGACAAGCTAATCATCATTGCCTATGCAGAAGCACATGGTAACAGCTGCTGTGAGGGAGTTTAATATAGGAGAGTCTTCTATTAGGGAGTGGAGAAGAATGAAAAAAAGACTGAAGAAAATGCCACAAACAAAACAGGCAGAGAGAGGGACAAGTGCAAAGTATCCGAAGTGGAGAGTGGAGTCCTTGAATGGGTCATGGATAGAAGAAAACGGGGAATCGCAATATCTGTGACAGAGATTCGCTTTCAGGCAATATTGATTGCCAAACAGAAAAAAATAGACGACTACAAGAGGTCTGTGAGCTGGGCTTACGCATTTTTACGACGTAACGATTTGTCAATTTGGCGACGCACACATATAGCCCAGAAGCTGCCAGAAGATCATGAAGACAAACTGCTGGAATTCCAGAGATTCATAATTAAACAGCGCAGGTGACTTAAGTTTGAGTTTAGCCAGATAGGAAATGCTGATCAGATGCCCATGAAATTTGATCTTCCATCCAGCACCACTGTCCATATGAAAGGGGCCAACACCGTCAGCATAACAACAACTGGCAATGAGAAAAATCATTTTACGGTGATGCTTGCCTGTACCGCGGATGGCGGAAAGCTCCCTCCATATGCTATTTTCAAAAGGAAGACATTTCCAAAGGATGCAATGTGGCCAAAGGGGATAATCGTCAGGTGTCAGGAAAAAGGATGGATGGATGAAACGTTAATGAAGGACTGGATAAAACATGTTTGGGGAAAACGGCCAGGCGGTTACACCAAGAAAAGTTTATTAGTTCTGGATGCCTTCCTATGCCACAAGTCAGATCATGTCAAGGACCTGCTAAAGACAGACTACCAAACCACTCTGGGCATAATTCCTGGTGGTATGACATCGATGCTCCAGCCCTTAGATGTCAGCATAACAAGCCGATGAAAACGATGCTCAGAAGGAAATGGAATGAGTGGTATGCTGGTGACCAACACACATTTACACCGTGTGGAAACATAAGGAAACCCGAGCTGACTGACGTCTGCCAGTGGATAGCGTATGCATGGGCTGAGCTAGATCCTAGTATCATCATCCATGCCTTAAAAAAGTGCTGCATCTCAAATAAAATGGATGGCACAGAGGATGACATCTTGTGGGAGGACAATGCCAAGCATGAAGACCACTCAGAGAGCGAGGACAAAGATGATGATGAAAGTTATTATGCAGCAACACCAGGAATGATGACAGACGAGGAATACAGCGACTTTTCGAAAGTGATGACGACGAAGAGGAATTTGAGGGAATTGATGCAATAGATTGCCTCAACTAGATGAACCTTTAAAGGGCTCTTTTAAGGAAGGGCCAACAATAAAATCGGAAAGATACAATATCAATATTGCCACTTTTTCATTCACTATCTAAAATGACCAACTGTTCTTGCACTATGAAAACGGAGCGAAATACCGATAGTAACGATTTTAAAATGCATTATATCACATGCGCATTATATGGCAGAACTACGTTTTCCCACTTATTTGGGGTCGAAAATCGGGGTGTGCGTTATACACACCAAAATACGGTATTTCAAACATATCTATTGATTATTCTTGAAAATCATTGTTTTTAGAACTTATATAGCTACCAGTATTTGAAGTAGTGATGGGAATCGGTCAGAAATTCATAATCAATAATTGGTTCCCTTAACCAACTGATCATCGATTATAATCGGTTACTAGGAGCAAATTTTCATTTTTTAAAAACAGTTATATCTTTGATCAAGAGTTCAATATGTTTATAAACGTACAGGAGTAATCTCTTTTAATGACATTTATACTTTAACCTGACAATAATACTACATTATGTGTTACTTTCGTACAACAACTTTGTTAAATGAATGCAACTTTTTATGGCTGATCAGTCATATGTAACTGAAATACTGATACAATCCCACAAAATGTTTTTGTTTACATGTGATGTGTCTGTAATTTAAAGTATAGAAGGACATGTATTTTTTTTGTTTGTCATTGTTTATAAATACTACAAAAGATGTTGCAAATTAACTGAAACAAATCAACAAAATGTTTTAAATGTATTAACTCAACAATTTAACAACTTGACCATGTAATAATAACTATATCTTCTTAATTATAAATCATAAGGTTTCATATTTGTAGTTGTGAAGGGAATGAATAAATTTCAGGTCAACTTTAGTGGCTGGGAGTTTTACTAGCCTTTGTGCTTTGCATTCACCTAAAAAGTAGTCTCCCTTTATACATTATCGATTATAGAGTTCACAATCGATTATCTGTTCAAGCAACTGATGATAGATTATAATTGATAATCGGAACAACACTAATTTGAAGAACTCATGTTCACAAGGTAGTTGATCCATATATCTTTAGGATTTATTTAGGCTCTATTCAACAATTTATCCACTGAGATCAAAATTGTGACAACTATTGCCAAACAAAACCAAGAACAGAAATTTAAGAAAAGCCTCCAATACCCTGACACAGTTCCGTGGAGCAAGTTTCCACTGCATATACAATCTGCAGAAATAATTGCTGAATTTAAGAAGATATATCATAAGTATGTTAGATGATAACATTAACTATATACATGTATTAATAATACAAAAAAATATCATATTTTCTTTTTTATGATGTACATTGCCATACGTTTCCAAGGGCATCAAATAAGAATAGTCATTGAGTCACTCTTTATTAATAAAGTACTATTACTATTATAATAATTTCAGGATCTCTGAATTACAGGTGATAAGAAAGGTGTCTCTTGTTTTCCTTTTTCTAGGTTATTGAAAAATTGAGTTTTTTTAAACACTTTTGTATTGAGGGATCAGATGTTTGGTTGAAAGTCAAAACTCATGTTTTAATGTGGCTTGCATTATGGCAGACATGCTATTCACAGATTTTACTCTAAATTATTTAGAAACGGCTGTTTTATTACTTTAATTTACTAGGAAACTCAGACATTCTAGATTGATAATCAATGAATAAACTTTTGAAACAAAATCTGAAGATGTTTATGAATTCTAAGTCTGATCATAAAGACAAGCTGTGCATAATTTTGAACGGTTTTGAATTATGGATAGCTCAAGAACAGAAACAAAATTGTATTCTTTTAAAATCCATGCATGACCAAATTATTTTGGCTTTTAAAACCAATGAAACTAATAAACGTGTCATCACTGGCACTGGCTCAGTTGTGTGGTTCCATTTAAACCATAAATATCAGCTCATGTTTTGCTCACACAAAGACCACATATGATGCAAGTTAAGAATGTAAGCAGAATTTCAAAAATTGAAAGAATCTGGGACAAATATGGTTTGTTTTTTTCTGCAATCATAATGTGTTCCAATTAGCTCCAATTTTAAATGGGTTGAATTCACACAAATGCATTCCTTATAAACTGCAAAGTAATTAAGACAATGATGAACAACAAAAATACACAATTACCCCCAACTCAAAATCTCAGAATGGATTTATGTAGACTTTCATTGTCAATTTTAAGAACAATGGATGGAATCAGTTATAATAATAATAATAATAATAATAATAATAATAATAAATACTAATAATAATACCTTTGGGTCTTTATCATAGTAATGCTGTTGTGTTCTAATCCAGCGACTTGTAAGGTGATCTCGGACAGTGTTAGCCAGTGCAAAATAGTAATCCCTGGGTGTAGCTACATTCCTGTCCTTGACGAGAGTATAGTGGAGATGCCTGTTGAACGTTTTCTTTATGCTAGCGATGTCCTCAACTGGTGCAATTCCACGAATGCTGATTTGCTTCCTCTTGTCGTGGTCGCTCGTTGGTACAGAAGCCATTTTTCATAAAATTATTAGCAATTGCTAAAGTGCTGACTGAAAACTACTAAAGTTAGTTTTAGCCGATCTTTCCTATGTATCCGTCTTGCTCGGCGACCAGGGACTATGTCCTCGACCTTTCGCAAGGTCGCCCGTCTGGTTGCCTATTTTTATATCCTTTCGTGGAATATAAGTCAGTGTGTTGGGGTTGAAAAGTTGAGGAGTACCAGTCTTCAAGCATGGCCGACAAGGGACAAAAGTCTAAGAAAACACGTGGAAAGAAATCAGATTTGCAATTACATGACATCTTAAAACTTGGTGGAAACAAAGTTAGATTCCTAAAGTTCTTACAGATTTAATTTGCCCTGTTTTTTGTTACGTATTTGAAGGAAAAAACCTGCTTTCCAAAGTAACCGCGATATAATTGAAGTGTTACGTATTTTCAACGTATCAGTTTGCGTGAGTGACTAGAACTTGCCATGAAACCCTATTTATTAGCAAGGTTTTAGTAGGAATGCTATTTAACAGCTGCAACCCGAAACTGTCATCACTCACAAAAACTGCCGGTCTTCATTTAAAAATTATCACGTTTTTAAGTCTACTGGACGATCGTGTGAAGTCTACAATGAATCATATGCATGACTTGAAGTTGTAGAAAAGCTTCAGTATGCGCTGCCAAGTGTATGAGATATTCTTGAAAATTTGGACACTCGTTCCAGTCTTAATCCACTTTGAAACAACCTACACAAGGCCTTTATTTGGGCAGTAAAACATAGTCCGTGTTCACGATTTTTTTTATAGAAAATAAATCATATTCCTATCGATTTAAATCAAGTATATCTCGATGAAAGATCGTTTAAGTTTGCTGGGCCGGCAAGTAAGCGGCTACCCCATGCCAACACCTGATGGTGTTGACTAATTCCAACTTTTTGATATGGAATGCGCTCTGACCCTACACCCCGACATGAATGTCCAAATATAAAAAAATGGGGTGGCAAGGGTCAGAGGAAATTCAGACTATAAAACATAGCACCAAAACATAAATAACAAGTGATGTGTCTTACATTGTAGACTAATCCTGGACTGCCAAGTTCCTGAAAAATGTTACCTCTCGGTCTCCTGTCAGTTAACTTGGGAACATGCTACACAAGGCAGTAAGACATAGCATTAAAACATAAATTTGTGATACATCTATTGTAGGACAAAGGTATTCTGTTGTTTGCACTACCCCCACTAAAAAAATTCATATGTATGCATGGCTCGAAGTTAGCGGTAGTTCGCTAGCCCGAGGCTAGTAGATTTCCTGTTGTACTAGTAACTATCATAATGTTATTAGTCAAAATGGCTAGTAAGTTTTATTTATCAATGTCAGCGTTTATTTACTCTTTTGATGTTAATATTTTATAACATTGTTTACAATAACCAATGCAGAACATCCGCTGAAGTCAAGACTATTAGGGAGAGGCCATTTAATGGGGGGGGGGGCAGATGCTCATGTTTTGAAATATGTTTCTTGTTCGGACTTTCTTATATAAAGGACACTGCCATACCTTTTCTTACTTTAAATAATTCACGTCAGCAATACTGTAACATCTTGTATTTCAAAACAAGACACAATTCCCGTCTTATAAGACAGGCAAAATGTGGCATCTTATAGGTGTTCAGCCTCTGGCAAAAAAGCAAAAGTTGAATGAAAATGATATAAAAGAAAGGAATGCAATACTAGTGTGTGACATTGTTTTCTTGACAGGACTAGTAAATGTTTGGCAGGACTAGTAAATTTCTCAGTACACTAGTCATTCTGGCTACAAAGAAATTTTCATTAAATTCAAGCCCTGGTATGCTGCAAGTTGTGAAGTACACAAATTTTTCCCCAATTTCAGTATGCATCACATGTTTAAATTTTGTATATCCTTGCATTGTTGAGCTTCCAAAGATATTTCTTCTTGTTTTTTACAATTTATTTTCCTTCAAATCTGTTAGCAAACTTTTCAACTTGATACCAAAATTATTTTAGTTCCAAATAGTTCAAGAACTATTTTAAACTTGTCAGGTTGCCTGCAGTCTGTTTTACTGTGTTGAAATATCAATGAGTAAAGCAACTTGCATATGTACAATAAAAAAATCGGCCCAAGTCATGAACCCATTTTGATTGGTTGTTAGAACGATATCAACTTGATTGATGTTTTACACTAGTCATAAACTGTTTATTTGAATGTTATTTTACCTGGAAATACCTATATTTGGCAGATTTGTTGTAGCTTGAAATAGCAATGCTTGGCAGATGTTTTCTGGGAGATTTTGTCAGCAAATCAGTAGATAAAAGAATGGGGTTAAAAATAACAATACTACTGGATGGTCACAGAGACTTGGCATGTATATATTATCAGGGTTCGTAAGGTCTTTGAAGGTCTTTGAGAGTTTGTGAAAAATGAGGTAGCATTTTCAAGGCCTTGAAAGTTTGGGAAAATCGAGCACATTACCCTGAGGTCTTTAAAAGTCTTTGAAAATTGAAATAAACCCCCCCCCCCCAAATTAATTTCTTTCCAGAATCACAAATAAAATTATCCGAGGTTTTTAGATTCAGATGTAATCTCGTTATCCTGCTTTCTTTCTTTTGATGACCCATTCAGTTTATTGCTGCCGCATTAACAAAAGAAGCTTTGTTTTGTTTGGCCATCCAAAGTATGCTTCGGCGACGACTTCAATCACACATGCACTCTTCATCAAAGCAAGACAGTGCCGCTACACACTTCATCAAAGGAAGTCACCAATAAAATTGCCCAAGATCGTTAGCTTTGGATATAGCTGGTTTTCCTGGCTTTCGTTTGACGAATAGTTCAATTTGATTGGACGAGTCCATCAGTTTTAGCCAATCAAAATGTTAATTACACTAATTCTACGTAGAAAGTTCGCGAAAACTACACGCTTGAGAATTCAAAATTTGTTCATTTGATTTACATCTTCTGCAAGTTCAGTGTTTAAAAATGCCAGGTCTTTGGTCTTTCAACAATATCTGGCTTGAACAAGAGAAATACAAGGAATGGCTGCAAAAGGATAAATTATGTAAACGAAAGACGTTTTGTACATTGTGTTAAAAGGTGAGCAACTTGGCTTCAATAGGAGAAGGAGTCCATGCAAATTAGTAACTACATACTGTTCATTTAGTGGAACGAAGATGCAGAAGTATAAGCTATTGGTAATTTTGGGCAAAATAATGTTAACTCCTTACTCTTCGGGTATAAAATAAGATATTGTTTAATGTGATGATTTGAGAGATATGGCAAATGAGTGCCCGTTTAAATTTACTTATACCGTCGGTTTATTTAACATGTTTGAGGGACAAAAATCATTTTCAAAAATTTTGTGCTACATAGTGTTGTTCCAATTATCGATTATAATCGATCATCAGTTGGTTGAGCAAATCAATAAGATAATCGATTGTGAAACTCCAGAATCGATTGTGTGCAAAGGGAGACTACTTTTATGTGCATGCAAAGCACAAAGGTTAGTAAAACTCCCAGCCACTAAAGTTGACCTGATATTTATTATTCCCTTCACAACTACAAATAAAAAAACTTATGATTCATAATTAGGAATATATAGCTATTATTACATGGTCAAGTTGTTAAATTGTTGAGTTAATAAATTTAAACACACTTTGTTTATTTGTTTCAGTTAAATTGCAACATCTTTTGTAGTATTTATAAACAATGACAAACAAGAAAATCACGTCCTTCTGAATGAAATAATTTCAGCGGATTGTAGCAGTATTTCATTTACATATGACTGATCAGCCATAAAAAGATGCGTTCATTTAACAAAGTTATAGAACAAAAGTAACACACAATGTAATATTATTGTCAAGTTAAAGAATACATGTCATTAAAAGAGATTACTCCTGTACATTTATAAACATATTGAACTCGTGATCAAAGATATAACTAACAAAAATTTTAATTTGCTCTTAGTAACCGATTATAATCGATGATCAGTTGCTTAAGGGGAACTGATTATCGATTATGAATTTCTGGCCGATTCCCATCACTAGTGCTACATAATAATGTTCCTTTGTTTAATATAAAAACATACATTGTAATAAATTCAATTCACGGATAAACAGTTTCAAAGTGCGCATGCATACAGTATAGTAGAGTTAAGCAAGAGTTGTTCTTGAATTGTGAGTATATAAAAAAACGTGCTGTGAAGCTTTAACTGTAAGAAGTCAAGTCATTTGATTAGGTAAATAAATAAAAGAATTAAAAAACATATTTCTAGTTGACGGAATATCCCCGTTTCTCATTGCCGACCCTTGACTTTTTCCCCAATGGTATTAAAAAAAAATAAATTAAAATCACATTGCCGAAATTGATTTGTGTATCTATAGTATGACTATCCATCCCCGTTTGTTTGTACCCCTATCGATTTCAATAACGAAAATAATTAAATGGTAAAAAGTGCACAGAAATAAGGCAACTGAATTAGTGATTTATAATTTCTAACCTGAATGTGACCAGAATGGCACTAATACTGCCATCTCCTGCACATTTCATGATTAACGGACTTTCCAAAGAAACAAACGGGTAGGTATAGTTGGACTATAATTGAGCCTGTTTTGCCCAGTACTTTGAAGTGCTTGAAATATTACTAGATTTATAGATAATGTTTATTTTTAAAAAATGGAGAAAAAAACACGCTCAACCTTGATGAAGTGTTTTATTCTGTCCTTTCCAAAAGAAAGGAATATGTCGAGCTTTGGTGTGGTCTCCAAAAAATGTTGTTGTCACATGGGCAGGCAACAGTGGAGAGAGGATTTTCTGTCAACAAACAGGTATCTGTTGAGAACCTCAGCAGAGAAAGTCTCAGCTCAAGGGCTAATCATTGACACAATGAGAAAAGCAGGTGGACCTTTGGAAATCATCATTAGCAATGAAATGATGACACATGGCTCCTTTGCAAGACATAAGTACCATGCTTAGATAAGAAGAAAGCAGAGAAGGATGAGAAAAACCATAGAGGAAAGTAACGGGAGTTAGCCATGGATGAAGTGGAAGAACTTAAAGCCAGAAAACTGCCTCTTGAAGCTAACATTGCCAGCCTACATGCTTCCTCTGTACAGAAAGCAGAATAGGCAGAGTTAAAAGGACCCATTGTGCTTGTCACAGAGTCAAATGCTCTTAGGAGAAAAGCAGAGGAAGAGATGACAGTGGTAGCGTCTTATTCCAAAATGATTGAAGAGAAAAGAAAGCAAATATAATAATGCATTTAAAGCAATACTGATGTCTGTTAAGAGAACAATTTATTTTGTATTAAATCTGACACGTATGTTACATATTTCTGAAAGAACAACAAATGTTAACCTATCTTGCAGATAATTATAATACAATTTTAGGAAATTAATTATAGTTTGACTTTAATCAGTAATCAATATTGTAGTATTTGGCGTTAATTTTTCTCATATAACCTGTATACACAATATTAGCAAAAATAGGTCTTGGAAATCTCTGTTTGTGGTCTTTGAAAGTTTTGGGAAAAGTCTTTGAATTTATCATCCCTAGTTCAGTATGAACCCTGATTATGATTGTGGTTGTAAATGACAGGTGGTCAGTTGTAGCAGTAAATTTGATTAGGTAACCTGTCATGTTTCCTGCAAAAACTACTGACAGTATTATAGCTCAGAAGCATTCTCATAATTTTTTTGGTCATGCTGGCATTTGTTGCTTTTCAAAGGTTCATATGATATGAAAAGAATTAGAAGGACATCACAGCAGATGCTGCATGTGTAGCTGTGTAGTCGAAAAAACTAAATTTTCAGATATGCTGCAGGACAAACAACAATGCTTGAGATTAAAGTACAGTACTTTTTTTTATAAGAGAATTTGCAAGATAATATTTCCACTATTACTTCTTTTTTCCACAGGAAGATTTAGTTTTGCTTCAGGATGTTGATTCTGGGGATGAAGAAGAAGCCCTAGAAGGACTGGGACATAACTTGGATGAAGATCCAGTCAACAAAGATGAGGTATTCTTTAGTACCATTCATTTCATCATTTCGTCAGTATCATAGGAGATGTTTTTGAAACATATATTTTCTTAAATTGACTGCTCACAACTTGCATTAGTTACTCTTGTGAAAACAGTCTTTGATGGTTAGTTTATCAGTAAATAAAACTTTAAAAAATTGGGATACTTTAAGTTTGGACTTTATCAAAATGGCAGTATTACACTTATAGATTGGTAGATAATGTGTGCAATGGTGGAACTACACATTACATGGATTGGTAGTGTCAGACTTGCAAACAGTTGCGATTTTGCCATACGTCTTATAAAAATTGCCCTTAAAATACATACTTGTGGCATGCTAGCAAAAACTATTAAGAAATGATCATTGCTGAAAAATCTGGATAATTGATTCATCAGTGTTTTATTTGGATCCTGTTTTCATCTGAGTGAAATTAGTCTGGGAACCAGACTAACTTTACAGCAGCACCCCAGATGCTTTAAAGTGCACATATTTATGTAAAGCATCTGCATGATCAAACTGCTGATTGAAGAATTCTTAAAAATGGTGTCCAGAAGGCGCTACATGTTGAAGATGAAAAGGAAAATAAGCTTCTAGAAAAGCATTAATAATCAACACCGAAGATTTAAATAGAGTATTCAGATTCTTGTTAATAGAGTATTCAGATTCTTGTTAATAGAGTATTCAGATTCTTGTTAAGATCTGGAAAGGACACAATTACATTTGTCGTACAGCACATGCCAGTTTGAATATGTCTCATGACTGGAGATAAGATTGCTGTCGTCGTGTGAAATGGGAAGGAATTTTCAAGAATTATGTCCATTTGAGAGACAGCAACAAGCCATTAAGCTGCATGGTTGTTGGAACTAGAGTTTGTGCAACTGTACTAGTGGTAAATGAAGTCTATGCATACTTTACAAACTTTTCAGTTGAACATAATGTTTTATCCTTGTAACGTCAAACTTTTAATTACATTTTTCCAGCTTTACAATAGCAGATATTGATATTTTGTTGCACCTTACTGAAAACTGGGCAATCTTACGAAAAAAATTGACTGTCTTACTGAGATGGACTCGTCAGGGTTGGCTGGTCTGTAATGTGTGTCATGGTTATGTACATTACATTGGTTGGTAATGTGTGTAATGGTGGTATTACATATTTCATTGATTGGTAATGTGTGTATGGTAGTATTACACATTATATGGATTGGAAATTTGTGCAATGATGATACTATACATTATATTGATTGGTAATGTGTGTAATGGTGGTATTACACATTACATTGATTGGTAATGTGTGTAATGGTGGTATTACATATTTCATTGATTGGTAATGTGTGTAATGGTGGTATTACACATTACATTGATTGGTAATGGTGGTATTACACATTACATTGATTGGTAATGTGTGTAATGGTGGTATTACACATTACATTGATTGGTAATGTGTGTAATGGTGGTATTACACATTACATTGATTGGTAATGTGTGTAATGGTGGTATTACACATTACATTGATTGGTAATGTGTGTAATGGTGGTATTACACATTACATTGATTGGTAATGTGTGTATGGTAGTAGAAGACATAATGATTGGGAATGTACAATGGTGTTAAACTGGAACCCCGCTATAACGCGATAATTGGGGTCCAAGACATTGGATTGCACTAATAGCAGGGTCACGTTAATGCAGGGATTGACAGTATTTTAATTTTTTTCAGGAAACACCGCATTGGCATATATGTGTGTTCTCGTGTCTAATGTAAAAAATCGGAGTATTATCGGATAAATATTAAATGGAATGCAGTAATAAGACTTATTCAAAATAATGGACGGATAATATATTTATAGCTTATTACTTTGCGTTTAATAGTTTTACTAATTTGTATTGTTTTTTTCCCCGAATACACGTTGATTGATAATACCCAGACTGACGTTATATAATGAATAGGGTATGAACATTGTTTACTATCGTGCCATCGTGGCACGTATTTCATCCATAATGCATGTAATTCATTTGGAAAATTGCACAGATTTAAAATATTCAATAATTTTGTCCAAGATCTTGGTGTCTGATTTAAATCTCCAATATGTAGCATGAAAAGAGTATTAACACTGTTTACTTACCGTCTGATATAGTACCGATGTGGCATGCAGCTAATCCATAATACAGTGGAAACCCTCTATAATGTGCCCCACCATAACCCGAATTCGGATATAATGCGGTTGCAGCGTGGCTCCTGAAATTTTTTTATTTATTCACACATGATTATTTTTCTTCTAGGAGTGTTATGCAAAAATAAACATGATGTGGTCTTTGTGGTTGTCTTCAATTAATTCTGTATACAATCGTTGCTCTAACAATAGCCGACATGTGTTTCTTCTTTAACTGCACACACAACCAAGCAACAGACAATGCGGTGGTTGATAAAAGCTTCTCACAGTTTAATAAAGATCAAAAAACAAAAGTCACCAACATGTTTTCTGGGCTTGGCGGTGTTATTAGATGCAATCAGTTGACCAGTAAATAATGTTTGCTTCACTAGCTGGAAATTGAGAGGGTATGACATTGAAATGCGTTCAGCTTTAAAACTAATTATAAAAGTGACATATGACTATTGCATGTCTACTGCACATAGTTCTCGGGTTTTACATGTGTATGGGGTTTGCTTATGAAATGGTTATTAATTTCCCCCTTCTTTTTTCTAATAAATATTTTTATCGTTATGGAAAAGCAAGTTCATAAACGGAAATCGTTCAATGCTCTTTGTGCAGAAAATGTTTAAAATGTTTTTTGGGAAGAGATCATATATAAATTCTAATATAATACAATATATAATATAATAAAGTATGAGAAATAGTGTGTAAAACGTGGCTTCTGAAATGTATTAATTTCACCAGGTCATGAATTGTTATGCCTAAATAAACATCGGAAATATAACTTATTATTAATCCAAGAGTAAAGACATGTTCTTGAACTGCATAAACAGCAAAGCAGACGACAATGTGGTGGTTGATACAAGATTCTCACAATTAAAAAAAAAATAATTAAAGCTGCCAGTGGAGATTGTGCAAAGGCCACAATCACCGAGGTTTTATTCAGAAGGCAGATGGAAAGTTGAGGCCAATCCCCAAGCAGAGATGTCTCATCTAATTAATTTCACAACCAGACTCTAGATATTGAGGGAGATTAATCCCTCTGTCCTTCATATGAATGGGTACGTCATCAGTTTTGGTCTGACCAATGCATATTTTTATGTCCCTATCCCCCCTGTGTCACGGAAATTTCTCAGTTTTTTCTTTTTATGACAGAGTTTTTCAGTTTTTAGCTCTATCCTTTGGCTTCAAAATCATCCCTTATCATCAGCCTGAATCAGATATGGTTTCTTTATGTTTGCATACTTAGGATCATTAAACTCATCCTTTCCAAACAGGACTTGAATGTCAGAGAGAGAGAGTTCTTATAATGCATTGGTTTATTTAGTGCATTGGTGGACTTCATCCTGTTTGGCCTGTTTTTTTGTGCCCCTTGTAAATGACATTTCTAGCACAATGGCACCCCTTTTCAAGAACCCTCAATTATACAGCTATGATGACACACAGTATACAATCATCCCTGTGTCATTGATTTGGCCAACCAATGGAGAAGTCCAAAGCGGAAATAAGGGTATTTACTAACACTAGTATGTACCATTGGGGCCCATGTTGCCAGACTTCACTGCCATCATGGAATCCACATCAACCTTTTAGAAATGAAGGCTGTCATGCATTTCTTACACTTTTTGCAGAGCTGACTCTCTGGCAAAATGGTCCTCAATTTTTCTGACAACTCTTTGTTGGTGACCTACCTTCTCAAACATGATGGAGAGTGTGGCAACAAATGACCTGATGTTTCTGTTATGATTTAGCAGTTCAGTGCTGATGCGATCAATCTTCTGGTGATAAGGTGGAAGTTGCCCACCTTTGTCTACAGTTCCAGACCCAGAAGCTTGAGCCATGGACGCTCTGTCAGTCCATTGTGAGAGATGGTGATCACTTGCCTATTCTCCCACTGTCATGGTACCATTAATAATCAATAAGTTACATTGTCACAAAGATGATTTTGATAGCCCCAGATGGGTTAAGTCCTGGATTATCGATCTACTTGATATAGCAATAGATTTACTCAGGAAGATTCAGACCAAACCAAATCTTCTCAAGTAATCATAGTCACATTGTTCCATCCCTGCCTGGACCATCTCCTTTTGGTTTGGCTATTGTCCAGACAGCTTTGTAAGACGGTCAATTTAGACATCAGTCTTTTGAGAGAATTTCAACAGCCAAGAAGTTTTACGAGGGACAATGTTATGTTTTCAGGGACTGCTGCCATATCAATAACATCTTTCTGTCTTGATCCCTCAACTATCTTGGGTTTCTTTTTCTCTCAGGCTCTTCTTGGAGAGTCTGTTGGTTCCAATTACTATAAAAGGTAACTGCTCAATGATGTCAGAAATATTCTGGCTTCATGGTAGACATGATATCAGGTGTGATGAAGATCTGTTGGATCTTTCAGCCAATTTTTATCTCTATTGGCCAAAATCCTTCACTCTTTATCCAAAATGGAATATGGCCAGGGTTTTAACAAGTCTTAAAATAAAAAATTCAAACCTTTAGCCCACACTTTGCTAAAGCTACAAATAATTTTTTCTGATAGCTTTATCTTCAGCATGCAGAGTGAGCGATCTACTTGCCCTTTCCATATACTTGAAGCGTCTTTTAAATAGGATAGTTAGCTGGTCCTCTTGATCGTTTGTAATCAGAAATAGGTTACCACCTTTTAGTAATGAAAATGTCCATGCAAGATCCTGTTCATGTTCACAAGCACTACTTCAAACACAGAGAGACAAATTGTGGCAAATGCCTCTTCTGATGAAACTTGAAATCATCTTTTGAGCCCTTGCTTTGTGACTGAAATGGGTTAATAACTCAGTGTACATAGAGTTCTCACAAGAACCAAGCCACCTTGAGATTACAGTGATTTCTGTGAGCCTCATGTAATATTTGAATCCAAGATGAAGTAGAAGGTCTTGGCATGGAATTAACCTCACAGTTTAATCTCAAAGATGTAGCTTTGCAGCATCAAACCATGAAACTGGTATGTCCAGTGGTGACAGCCCAAATGACCACCAGGATAAGTTAAAACAACACAGCCTGTCAGCTTTGCTGGATTCGCCTGTGAAATTTTGTAGGTAAAAAGTTTTAAATAATTATATATATATATAATTATTTAAAACTTTTTACCTACAAAATTTCACACACACACACACACACACACACACACATATATATATATATATATATATATATATATATATATATAAGGGTGACAGATCAAGTGACCCTAGGCCATGTTTCTTATGTAATGAGTTGAGTAGGATACTGTTAGCATGGGGAATGCAGCCATCATTTCCCAGAAGGATACATGATTTATAGGTTAAGTGCTCAGCATTCCCACCTATTACCTATTTGTGTATGTAATGTGATTACGGAATGCATTTGAAGGAAGAAGCAAAATTTTTTAATAAATTGTGTAAATTGAGAATACTTACCCAATCACATTACATAAAAACCCTCCTAACCACCTCACTCAGCTTTTTAAAAAAGGTTGAGATAGCTGGTGGTGGCAAGGAGAAGTTTTTTAAACAAATTATATATAATCAAAGAAAGAAAAATCCTATGTAACAGCACATCACAATCATACAGTTGGTTATTATTCTTATTTCAGCTTAAAGAGTTAATACAAGATTTGGAAATCTACAAATACAGACCTGCTGAATTTCAAAAGTAAGTAAAAGATAAGTAAGTAAAAGATAAGTAAGTAAAAGATACAATTATTTTAGTACTAATGGGAAAGAAATATCAATCACGGACATTACACCAAATAAGCATTTTGCAGGAAACAAGATCTTCATCTTTGTATCAAGTATAGTATGAAATATCATTATAACTGTTGGAATTCATTCTTACCATCTTGTAGAACTAGTTATTTACAGTGAATGAGCATGTGTACCAGTATTTTTGGACTTCCTGTTTGCTTCAAACCACAGATTTAAAGAAACATTAAATAGAGTTTATTTTTGTGGAAAATATGGAGATTCTTCCTTAACCTACTTCTCCAGTCCACTAATGGAAAAATTCATGAAAATAAATTCCATGTCAGAAACATCTTCATCCATAGTTTCAGGGTGATATATATCTTTTGGAAGTTAAATTGCTCTGGTCAGAGGCATGGATACATATTTTTTATGCATACAACAGAGAAATCTACCCGTTTTCCTAACCTTATTTTACCTGTCTCATTCTTTGTTGTCTGTCATGGTGTCTAGGTACTACATTTTAAAAAAAGAAACCCTTAATATTTTATGCTGCACATAATTTTTATTTTTTTAAATCCAACAATAACATTGGATATGTAACAAATAGAAATTCACTCATAAAGCAACTTAAAGTCTCTCCAGCTAATACAGTGTACTAAACAGTATTGTACCATTACCTTCCATACAACATTTTCAGATTTAGAATTGATAAAAATTAAAACTTAACCTTAAAAAAGATATTATATTATTGTACATTTTTTATGACATTCAGTGTGTTAGTTAAGTAATTATATCATATGATTTACTTGTATATTTTCTCATGCATATATCTTTTGTACTTAGGGTTGACAGGTGACCCCATTGCCCTCGTTAACATATTTGTTGTAAGGTACATTATTTAGAAAACCAAACACATGTGGCTCAATATGCTCATTGTGCAATTCAGGAACTTCAAACACAAAACAATTACATGTATACAAATTTTCTTGATTTTTTTTTAAAGGATGGCATATATAGCTTGATTATACTTTCATAAGAATAAAAAAGCCTGATGACCTTTATATAGAGTGAATACCATGTTTGAATCTGCTAATTAAATTGCAAGGGTGAATAATGTAAGTCAATGTTCATACAAAGACAAGGAAATCCCAGTCACAGGGTTATGTTATTTGTCTCACCATAAGGCTATACTATTACATCTTGATTTCCTTCTCTGTGTCCAAACTCAAACATAGATTCTATTTGCCAACCAAGGGTCATCAGTCAACTCTGTTCCACACTGATCCTTGTCATCAGTAGCTAGCCAAGAACTCTTAAAGATGAACTGTTTCTTTCCTTAGCCAGCAAATTAAACCGAAGAGAATAATATAATACCTCTTCAGGTTGGGTATATTTTAAATTCAGTAATGCCACATGCCTTGACTCGTAAAACTGTTTGGATGGTTTAAGCTGAAGACATTTATAAGCAATATTTGTCATTGTACACAGGGGCTGCTGGAATTAATTTGAACTATCTTCCTCATAAATGTAACAAGCAATCAGACTGGATTCATTTCTTTCTGTTGCATCCAGTTAGTCTGTGTTGTTTTGGCTTACTATGAATGTTATTGATGTAGGCTGAAAGGGATTGATCAATAACACTTGACTGGTGAAGATGAGTTATGCACTAATTATATTATACTTGGATGCATTTTTTATTGACCAGTACAATCAAGCCATCATGATTCTTCCTGTTTGTCCTTCATTTCATAATGTCAAAGGCCAGTGTATCCCATTGAGGTGCAAGACAGAGAGTAAAAAGTCTCCTTGGTGTCAAAACTGGGGGTCAGACTGAGTAAAAACTAAATGTTGTTATTAAAACTGGGGGTCAAATTAAAAATTTGGGGGTCTCTGAAGCACAAATGAGGGTAAAGAAAAACACTGGTCAAAGGGAACAAAGTAATGCCACTGTTTGTTTCAATGGTAAATAGTTTTCTTTAAAAGGAGTTGTGCAGTACACAAATGGGAAATTCATCTGCTATCCAGGGTGAGTTGGGGAGAATGATTCTTGTGCATAATTCTACACTGTTGATTTGCAGAAGATCAGCAGTGTTCTGCTGCAAGGCTACATCTACATATATACTCATTTCTTTGATGAAACTGATTTTCTAATTGCAACCATTCATTTTCAAAAGCAAGAAATGGATGACAATACATGAAACTTCATTCACTTAGTTGTACTGAGATTTACCTCAGTCAGAAAGTATCAAAATACGTATAGCATAAATAAATCATTGAGACTTGGCTCAAAGTTTTGCAAATGATTCAATATGGGCAGCCAGCGATGTGAAATATTCTTGGAATTTGTTCATACTGTGGAAGTAATAGGATGTTGTATGTTAGGACATTAAGACATTGATATCCCCCCCCCCACTTCAACCCCACCAATCATAACGGCCAGGATTGACATCATAAAGTGTAATATTAGGCAGTACAATATATCTTTTATTCCATGCCATGTACTGGTACCTTGACCAGGCTTGGTGTATGACTTAAATGTTGGGTAAGGAGGAAATATTCTATGTTATGTCACATTGATTCAAAAAAGTAAAAGTTTTTTAAAAATAACAATTTGGTGTTTAATTATTATATATTGGTATTTTTGTCCAATAATGATTTGGCAAGACCAAAGGAATATTAAAAACCTTGATTCATTTTGTAATCTATATTATTATTACATTGATAATGTCTGTCATCTATCAATATTGAATGCAGATCTGATTGAAAATCACTTTTGGCACAATGACATAAATTTATGTAATTACAATGTTGTTCTGTTCTATGTGCATCAGTCCAGCATGGCATTTATATCAAGAACATAGATAAGATAGCAGCCCTTGGTTTTGCTTATTTAGGGAAGAAACAAAGAAAGAGAGGAAGATCAAGTTGCTGGAAGTTCCACTATCAGAGAAGGACGATGATGAGAAAGTACCGGGAAAAGTGCTTCAGCCACATAAGAAAGAGAGAAATAAGTACAAAATTCAGCATGATGAAGTATCCAGTACCTCAGATTCACCAGGAGCTACCTTTGTCCTATCAACCTATATCAAGACTCACAAACCACAAAAACATTTGCTGATTAAGTCAGGTGGACAGTGGCTGGATGAGGACAATGTAAGATCAGTCTTTTCATTTGCATTCATCCTTTTATTGCTCCTGGTCATATAGTCCAGTTCGATAACATTGTTTACCTCTCTAAAAGAGTAACTTCAGAGTTATAATTCTTGCAATGAGTGTACAAGAGTAACTTCCGGGAAAATTGTAACAGTGGATTTAAACAAAGGAAGAAGCGATCCATTATTCAGTATCGTCAAAACAATCAATGTCTGTGTTCGTTGGATACTTTTAAAAGAAAAGAAAATAGAATTGAAATAGTATTTTCAGGCTTTTCCTTAAATTGTGATTTTCATAATAAGGTTATGTGGGCATTGTATTAAAAACCATTAAGAAAAGGACCTGCTGTGAGAATGAATTTTACCTTATAAGAAAGGACCTGCTGTGAGACGTGTTTACTATCAAGTTGCATTAACATTACTACATCAATACATTTTTTTTAATAGTCAATTTAAAGAGGCATATTCATAATATTACATTTTATATACAAATTAATGCATAGTTATCTTTTATAATTTTCATGATTATTATTTCCACAATAACCTGGCATAAAGTTCATACTAGTATTGATACTTTTAATGTAAGCATATTTTTATACAATCTGAAAATTTTAATCTTGATTTGGAGTTTTGTGCTCAGGAGATTGATAATTATTACCCATGGTTGCGGCTGAGAAAGCATGCAACTCGTAATGCCCCTCCCCACCCCCTTTAAATAGGGATGTATTCCTATGTGTCCATCTATCCACAGAAGACATGGCAATCTATTTAATAAGTAAAATGCTTGCCACACCATCATAATATTAACATGTCAAGGGATGTAATTCAAGATGCACTTACTGAACTGGGCCATATCAGATGTCCTGTTGTCCATCTGTTTTTTTTTTTTTGTTGTTCATGACAACAAGGTTTGGTATCACAAAGGTAAACAAAAGATATGCCCATTTCCTAATCCACTGTTTTTAAAATTAGGGTATGTAGGTAGTTTTGTATTTTTAAGAATATATATATACATACACATATATATATATATATATATATATATATATATATATATATATATATATATATATATATATATATATATATATATATAATGATTAGTATATATAATGTACTAAGCACTTCAGCTAATGAGTTCAACTGGTTCAATAAAATGCACAAAGGTGAAGTGCTAGGGTCTATAACAAAAACAGGCATTTTATGCTTTTTTGTTTTTGGCCTAATCCTAAACTTGAGGATTGCTATGATACTTTTCACTCACATTCATCCCAATTGGTTCTAAATGAACATGCAGCTGTATGGAAAACCAATATAACAGCCCTGTGGTCATTTTGAAATCTTGTTATTACTTTTCCTTTTGAATGGATGTTCATATTAATTTGGGGTTTTTGCTAAAAGACTTCATATGATTGGACCAATAGAAAAATGGAATAGATCAATGGTGGCTGTAATGAAAATCTGTTATCATTATTTTATTTGAAGAAATGGTCATCCTAGAATTGGATTTTCACTCAAGCACCTTTTGCGTTGTGTAGTTAGTTCTAAATGAATATTATGCCAATATGATCTCACATAAATTTGTATTTAAAAAATCTCTTGACAATATGATCTCACATAAATTTGTATTTAAAGATCTCTTGACAATATGATCTCACATAAATTTGTACTTAAAGATCTCTTGACAATATGATCTCACATAAATTTGTATTTAAAAATCTCTTGACAATATGATCTCACATAAATTTGTATTTAAAAATCTCTTGATCTCACATAAAATTGTATTTAAAACTCTCTTGACAATATGATCTCACATAAATTTGTATTTAAAAATCTCTTGACAATATGATCTCACATAAATTTGTATTTAAAAATCTCTTGACAATATGATCTCACATAAATTTGTATTTAAAAAATCTCTTGACAATATGATCTCACATAAATTTGTATTTAAAAAATCTCTTGACAATATGATCTCACATAAATTTGTATTTAAAAAATCTCTTGACAATATGATCTCACATAAATTTGTATTTAAAAATCTCTTGACAGCTACTTTTCCTAATTTTGTAAGGAATAGCTTCTTTCTTGCTATGTGTAGTTATACCTGTATAAATGAGGTCCAACCAAAATGGCTGATTTGATGATCATCCTTTATATGGTTACTTCTGCTGAGCAGATGGTCTGATTGACATGGGGATTTCAATAAGGCACTATTAATTGCCATATGGAGCTGGTTCTGAATACAAATTGTGTTCATCTCACATTCATCATGGCACCATATTGGTCACATTGAAGGTATTGTTTTCAAACTCCTCTTGCATCAGTGGGAACTATACTTTTAGCATGCTAAGTCCAAGGATCTTGAATTTCCATTGTAATTAGTAATTTTAGCATGCTAATTCCAATGATCTTGACTTTCCATTACAATTAGTAATTTACATCAGTAATTAGTAAGTCAAATGATCTTGACTTTCCATTACAATTAGTAATTTTAGCATGCTAAGTCCAAGGATCTTGACTTTCCATTACAACTTAAAAAAAGGAAAGTTATATGGGATACATTATTAATGGACATTATTTGCAGGTGAGATTGTGTTAGTCCTTAGTGAGGTCAGATGGTCACATGGCATGATTTCCAACAGGACAGTTGTCGCTATGCGGACTGCTACACAGCGAAGGACTTCTCTTTGAGATAGGAAAAATCCACAAGAATCTATGGATTGCATTTATCAAATTACCATTCAGAACATAAATGTGGTTGGAAGCACTCAACAGAGTAGTACTTTTCAGTAAATTTCATTGATTGTTCCCTTAAATGGTGGTGGTAGGATGTATGTGCCCGAGATTAAAGCAGGCCTTCCATGGATTCGTTTACATTATTAATTTCTATCATCCTGTGTCATAGTTACATACCTCTCATGTGAATCAAGATTTAAATAACTCTTTATCTTTTCTTTATAGACCTCGACAGAGAGCAAGGAAACACAGGAATTTAGTGATTCTCTTCTAAAACAGATGGAGCAGTTTGCTACAAAACTTTTAGGGGATGAAGTTGCAATATACAATAAACGTAAGTGTTTAGGTTTTATGAATTTGACAGTATGTTTTTATCAATTGTACACTGTTTTATGAACTGTATGGTCTGTTTTTTTATGACTTGTATAGTCTGTATTATGACATGAATTGTACAGTCTGTTTTATGACATGAATTGTATAGTCTGTATTATGACATGAATTGTAGTCTGTATTATGACATGAATTGTACAGTCTGTTTTATGACATCTGTTTTATGACATGAATTGTATAGCCAACTTTTCATGTTTTCAAGATAGATCTAACTGTAGTGGGACCTTGAAAGAAAATCATTATGTGAAGATAAATTTTAAAAATCTTAACAATTTACTTGAACAAGCCTTCGACTTACTAGCAAGCCGCGTGAAACATTATCCTTTTATCTTATTAGACATTTTACGTATAGCAGTCAAGAGACACTTCTTATATTAAGTCTAACAGATATGCAGCAACTGACTTAATAATACACCCCTTCCCACCCCCACTCCCCAAGATTTTAAACTGTGTTTGAATTTATTGCATTTGATAGTTGGTTGCAAAGGTAAATGACTTCCTGAGAAGAAGAAGCTGTTATCTACAGAATTGCAGCTTTTTAGATCAAATCTGCTGTAATAAGACTTTTACCTTTTTATTTCTAACTGTGACTTGGTAGGACATTTAGTGTTGGCCTTTTCCTCTTTCCATTCACACATCTTATTTAGTTATCTTGCGCTTAGGTCCTTTGTAACTTGACTGATCCTAAACTTCTTAGAGGATTGCTATGAAACCTGACACATACATTTATCCCAAGGTTTTGTTAGTCCTAAATGATTATAGTGCTGTCAGACATCAAATATGGCCACCAAAACAGTCATTGTGTTATCACAAGTCCACTTGAATTCATATCAACATAGGCTTTACACTGAAAGACTGCATATGTGTCTGGTTGGTCATAAATGAAAATGGTACTGTTCTGAGGTCAGGCTAGACTATCATGGCAGCCATCTTGAAAATCTTTATATTGCCACTCTTCCTTAATTACTATTCTATCTAGTAGCTCCTTGATGAAAACCTATACTATTTAGTAGCTCCTTAATGAATTACTATACTATCTAGTAACTCCTTGATGAATTACTATACTATCTAGTAACTCCTTGATGAATTAATATTCTATCTAGTAGCTCCTTGATGAAAAACTATACTATTTAGTAGCTCCTTAATGAATTACTATACTATCTAGTAGCTCTTTAATGAATTACTATACTATCTAGTAGCTCCTTGATGAATTACTATTCTATCTAGTAACTCTTTGATGAATTACTATACTATCTAGTAACTCCTTGATGAATTACTATTCTATCTAGTAACTCTTTCATGAATTACTATTCTATCTAGTAGCTCCTTGATGAATTACTATTCTATCTAGTAGCTCCTTGATGAATTACTATACTATCTAGTAACTCTTTGATGAATTACTATACTATCTAGTAACTCCTTAATGAATTACTATTCTATCTAGTAGCTCCTTGATGAATTACTATACTATCTAGTAACTCTTTGATGAATTACTATACTATCTAGTAACTCCTTAATGAATTACTATTCTATCTAGTAGCTCCTTGATGAATTACTATACTATCTAGTAGCTCCTTGATGAATTACTGTACTATCTAGTAACTCCTTAATGAATTACTATACTATCTAGTAGCTCCTTGATGAATTACTATTCTATCTAGTAACTCTTTGATGAATTACTATACTATCTAGTAACTCCTTGATGAATTACTATTCTATCTAGTAACTCTTTGATGAATTACTATTCTATCTAGTAGCTCCTTGATGAATTACTATTCTATCTAGTAGCTCCTTGATGAATTACTATACTATCTAGTAACTCTTTGATGAATTACTATACTATCTAGTAACTCCTTAATGAATTACTATTCTATCTAGTAGCTCCTTGATGAATTACTATACTATCTAGTAACTCTTTGATGAATTACTATACTATCTAGTAACTCCTTAATGAATTACTATTCTATCTAGTAGCTCCTTGATGAATTACTATACTATCTAGTAGCTCCTTGATGAATTACTATACTATCTAGTAACTCCTTAATGAATTACTATACTATCTAGTAGCTCCTTGATGAATTACTATACTATCTAGTAGCTCCTTGATGAATTACTATACTATCTAGTAGCTCCTTGATGAATTACTATACTATCTAGTAACTCCTTGATGAATGACTATACTATCTAGTAACTCCTTGATGAATGACTATACTATCTAGTACCTCTTTGATGAATTACTATACTATCTAGTAGCTCCTTGATGAATTACTATACTATCTAATAGCTCCTTGATGAATTACTATACTATCTAGTAACTCTTTGATGAATTACTATACTATCTAGTAGCTCCTTGATGAATTACTATACTATCTAGTAGCTCCTTAATGAATTACTATACTATCTAGTAACTCTTTGATGAATTACTATACTATCTAGTAGCTCCTTGATGAATTACTATACTATCTAGTAGCTCCTTGATGAATTACTATACTATCTAGTATCTCCTTGATGAATTACTATACTATCTAGTAGCTCCTTGATGAATTACTATACTATCTAGTAACTCCTTGATGAATTACTATACTATCTAGTAGCTCATTAATGAATTACTATACTATCTAGTAACTCCTTGATGAATTACTATACTATCTAGTAGCTCATTAATGAATTACTATAATATCTAGTAACTCTTTGATGAATTACTATACTATCTAGTAGCTCATTAATGAATTACTATAATATCTAGTAACTCTTTGATGAATTACTATACTATCTAGTAGCTCATTAATGAATTACTATAATATCTAGTAACTCTTTGATGAATTACTATACTATCTAGTAGCTGATTAATGAATTACTATAATATCTAGTAACTCTTTGATGAATTACTATACTATCTAGTAGCTGTTTGATGAATTACTATAATATATAATAGCTCCAAGATGAATTACTATACTATCTAGTAGCTGTTTGATGAATTACTATAATATATAATTGCTCCAAGATGAATTACTATACTATCTAGTAGCTGTTTGATGAATTACTATAATATATAATAGCTCCAAGATGAATTACTATACTATCTAGTAACTCCTTTATGAATTACTATACTATCTAGTAACTCCTTAATGAATTACTATAAAATATAATTGCTCCAAGATGAATTACTATACTATCTAATAGCTCCTTATGTTATGTTTGCTTTTTCTGAATGGATTGAAAGTCATTTTGAAATTGATTGTGCATCAAAAGGGTTCATATGATGTCTGCTGGGTCCTAAATGAAAATTGTGCAAACTGACTCTCAGCATGGCCACTACGGTGGTTATCTCTATGCTTCCCAAATGGATAACAATATCTTAAAAGTTTTCACCTGTAGACTTCTTGTGGTACCTGGTTATTGAAAATGGTGCCATCCATTATAGGTGCTTAGGTGGCTGTATTGAAAATGCTTTTGTCACTACTGCACCTGAAATTTATTGATAATGGTTTTTCCACCAAAAGACTTATAATGATATCTACATGTTCTTAAATGATGCCAATCTGAAATTCTATACAACCACAGTTCCAGTATTTTTATGACTTTACAGTTAATAGGAAGAAATTGTTTTATCTTGAACTACAAACATTTCTATTCTGCCATTAGAACATTGATCTCTTTGAATTATATTTTGTTAATAATGCTTCAGAGAAAGAACTAAAGAAGAAGTCAGATGTTGGTTGGATGAAGACAGTGCTGTCCTCAGGGACATTGGCAGATAAGATGGCTGCCCTGACACTACTGGTTCAGGAATCTCCCATTCACAACCTGTTTCACCTGGACACCCTCATTAGCATGGTCAGGAAGAAGGGCAGAAGGGAGAGCATGTTGTCTGCAGGTAGGATGGTCTAGTTTCTTGTGTGTGATACAGAAATATTTTCAGCCCCAGAATAGTAATGTTCACTGAGGCATTAGGTGAATACAATTTTTATCGCATTATTAAATTATTGTATCAGTTGAAATTAAAATCTACTAATTGTTTTATTTTAAGATTTTGAATTCTTGTGGGTCTTTAAAAAAAATGTTCTCCTGTCCATTCGGCTGCACAAGTTTTTATTACTACTTTAAAATTATTTGGAGGATTGCCATGAAAGTTTACACACAGATTCATCCCAAGGTCTAGTTGGTCTTGTCTGACATCAAATATGGCCATTACAGCTTCCATTTAAAACCCATTTACTCTGCTTCTCCTGAATAGAAAATCATATTGACTTTGGTTGTAAGTACGCATGCCTAGAGAAATCCTGGAATTTAGGTGTGGTATTTTGGAGAACTCCAGGATAATCATAAAGGGTTATGTCCTTGAAAAATCCATAAATGTTTATGAAAGTTCCTAATTTTTTGCAAAATGACCTTGAGCTATTATGAGTTCAGTAAAATTAAAGGATTTTAGGAGTTTATTTTTAAAGAATATTGTTGTGCATGTTTATTATGCTGAAATATTATGTTGTACATGTATTTGCAGTTTATAGATGAATTTATTCTGGTAAGTTTTTAGTGCTAACCCCTGTTAGAGCAAGGTAACTGGGTATTGTGATATCAAGTTAGAGTATGACCCCACTTTATAACAATGTGAAGTGTTTCAATGGAGATTGAAGAAATTTATTAATATCTCAAAATTGTTTGAAAAGTACCCTAAAATCTCACCTTACAGGGAAAATTCAGATAAGTTCACAATTAATCCAGTGTGACACTTTTTTGTTCAGACCATTTTCTGTGAAACATATTCCTATAATGTCTGGTTGGTCCTAAATGAAAATTGTACGATCTGACTTTCAGTATCTTTTTAAAAAATTATCACTACTCCACTTTCTTAGAGTCTGATTGGTCTAAAATGAAAATGGTGCTGATTTAGAATTAAACATGTCCACTTTGGCCTCTTGAAACTATGTACTGCTATTTCTCCTTCATGAAAAGTCATATCGAAATGGGGTATTTACCTGAATACTATTTATTATGTCTAATTGGTCCTAAATGAAAATTGTGCCAATTTGATGGAGTCACCTTGAAAATCTGGTTGACATTTTCCTCACAAAGAAAGGGTTTTCACCAAACTTTTGTCTAATTGATCTTATGCGAAGATGTTGTTGATATGACATTCAGAATGGCCCTTTTGAAAATTGTGTTGTCACACCTTTTCTAGAATTGGTGGTCAAATCAACATCAGGTTTTCACTAAAAACATTATTACCTACTCAGTCTAATGTTAGTGACTTGTGCTGTATTTACTCTGAATAAGTTTATGTTTCAAAGATATT
This sequence comes from Unio delphinus, assembly GCA_029339505.1. NCBI lineage: Eukaryota > Metazoa > Mollusca > Bivalvia > Unionida > Unionidae > Unio > Unio delphinus. The sequence goes on from JAQISU010000162.1 coordinate 3,008,761, forward strand.
TAAAATCTTGATTAGGTCCTTTCATCTTATTGTATTTAAATTTATTTAATATAATACTCCCCCCCATTTGTTTATTTCACCATTATTGAACAATTGCAGACTCATCCTATTTGATTGTGGTCGTTGCAGAAGGGACTTATGGAGCTCAAACAGGGTTCGTACGGTCTTTGAAGGTCTTTGAAAGTTTGGGAAAAATGAGGTAGCGTTTTCAAGGCCTTGAAAGTTTGGGAAAATTGAGCATATTACCCTGAGGTCTTTGAAAGTCTTTGAAAATTGAAATAAACCCCCCAAAAAATAATTTCTTTCCAGAATCACAAATAAAATTATCCGAGGTTGTTAGATTCAGATGTAATCTAGTTATCCTGGTTTCTTTCTTTTTATGACCCGTTCAGTTTATTGCCGCCGCAATAACAAAAGAGGCTTTGTTTTGTTTGGCCATCCAAAGTATGCCGCGGCGGCGACTTCAATCACACATGCACTCTTCATCAAAGCAATACGGTGCCACTACAGACTTCATCAAAGGAAGTCACCAATAAAATTGCCCAAGGTCGTTAGCTTCGGATGCAGCTGGTTTTCCTGGCTTCTTTCGTTTGACGAATAGTTCAATTTGACTGGACGAGTCCATCAGTTTTAGCCAATCAAAATGTTAATTACACTAATTCTACGTAGAAAGTTCGCGAAAGTTATACGCTCGAGAATTCAAAATTTCTTCATTCGATTTACATCGTCTGCAAGTTCAGTGTTTAAAAATGCCAGGTCTTTGCTCTTTCAACGATATCTGAAATAATTGAAATAAACCCCCCAAAAAATAATTTCTTTCCAGAATCACAAATAAAATTATCCGAGGTTGTTAGATTCAGATGTAATCTAGTTATCCTGGTTTCTTTCTTTTTATGACCCGTTCAGTTTATTGCCGCCGCAATAACAAAAGAGGCTTTGTTTTGTTTGGCCATCCAAAGTATGCCGCGGCGGCGACTTCAATCACACATGCACTCTTCATCAAAGCAATACGGTGCCACTACAGACTTCATCAAAGGAAGTCACCAATAAAATTGCCCAAGGTCGTTAGCTTCGGATGCAGCTGGTTTTCCTGGCTTCTTTCGTTTGACGAATAGTTCAATTTGACTGGACGAGTCCATCAGTTTTAGCCAATCAAAATGTTAATTACACTAATTCTACGTAGAAAGTTCGCGAAAGTTATACGCTCGAGAATTCAAAATTTCTTCATTCGATTTACATCGTCTGCAAGTTCAGTGTTTAAAAATGCCAGGTCTTTGCTCTTTCAACGATATCTGGCTTGAACAAGAGAAGTACAAGGAATGGCTGCAAAAGAATAAGTTATGCAAACGAAAGGCGTTTTGTACGCTGTGTAAAAAGACGATCAACTTGGCTTCAATGGGAGAAGGAGCCCTTACAAGTCATGCCAAAGGTAGGTTGCAAATTAGTAACTACATGTTCATTTAGTGGAACAAAGATGCAGAAGTATAAGCAATTGGTAGTTTTTGGAAAAATAATGGTAATTCATTACTCGTCGGGTATAAAATAAGATCGTTTAGTTTGATGATTTGGGAGATATAGCAAAAGAGGGCCTGTTTAAATTTACTTTTACCGTCGGTTTATTTAACACGTTTGAGGAACAAAAATCATTTTCGAAAAATTTGTTCTACATAACAATATTCCTTGATTTAATACAGAAACATCCATTGTAATAAATTAAATTCACGGATAACCAGTTTCAAAGTGCGCATGCGTACACTATATTAGAGTTAAACAAGAGTTCTTGTTCTTGAATTGCGAGTATAAAAAAAAAGAAAAAAAAAAAAAAAAAGCCTCAACGAAACAAACAGGTTGCTATATATAGAACCTGTTTTGTCCAGTACTTTGAAGTGCGTGAAATATTACTAAATTTAAAGATGTTTATTACAAAAAATGGGGAAAAACATGTCCTGGGCTGACCCTGGACTTATGCAATCAGGATCAGACAAGGAAAAGGGAGAAACAAAACTTCTTAGGGTCCTAAAAATTATGTGTGAGGCAGGAAGAGAAGTAGAGTCCCGATGTGATTTAATATTAACTCAGTACGGAAAATTAGTGGATGAAGTTATCCAATCGGACAATCATCCATTGAAATGCTTCAGTAGAACAGATGACAGGCTTGATGAAGTGTTTTATTCTGTCCTTTCCAAAAGAAATGAATATGTTGAACTTTGGAATGTTCTCCAGAAAATGTTGTTGTTATCACATGGGCAGGCAAAAGAGAGGATTTTCTATCAACAAACAGGTATCTGTTGAGAACCTCAGCAGAGAAAGCCTCAGAGCTCAAAGGTTAATCATTGACACAATGAGAAAAGCTGGTGGACCTTTGGAAATCATCATTAGCAATGAAATGATGACATATGCCTCCTCTGCAAGACATAAGTACCATGCCTATCTGGATAAGAAGAAAGCAGAGGAGAAGGATGAGAAGAAAAACCCAAAAGGAAAGAAACGGGAGTTGGCCTTGGATGAAGTGGAAGAACTTAAAGCCAAAAAGCTGCGTCTTGACGCTGACATTGCCAGCCTACATGCTTCCTCTGTACAGAAAGCAGAAGAGGCAGAATTAAAAGGACTCATTGTGCTTGTCACAGAGTCAAATGCTCTTAGGAGAAGAGCAGAGGAAAAGATGACAGTGGTGGCATCTCTTTCCAAAATGATTAAAGAGAAAAAAAAGCAAATAAAATAATGCATTTAAAGCAGTGCTGATGTCTTTTAAGAGAACAATTTATGTTGTATTAAATCTGACACGTATGTTACATATTTCTGGAGAAAAAAACAACAAATGTTAACCTATTTTCTAGATCATTATAATGCAATTTTAGGCAATTAAGTATAGTTTGACTTTAATCAGTAAAAAATATTGTGGTATTTGGCATTCGTTGTTTTCTCTTATAACCTGTATACACAATGTTAGCAAAAATAGGTCTTGGAAATCTCTGTTTGTGGTCTTTGAAAGTTTGGGAAAAGTCTTTGAATTTATCAGTCATAGTTGAGTATGAACCCTGTCAAATTATCACTTATAAATTATAAGGCTGCCAGACAGTAGTTGGAAATGTTGGATTGATTGGATGCTTGCTTGTCAGTTGCGACCTTCTGCCAACATCAATCCTAATCTGCCAACATCACACATGCCAGTAAATCAGGGTTTTGTTGTTCTACTGTTTATTCCTAACAAGCCATGTAAATTAGGATTAGCCAGCACATTATGCAGTTGCAGATCTTGAAGTCTGTAGTTGGATCAAACATGTATGCAAGTATGGATAGTAAATCTGTTATGTTTTTTTTTTTTATTTAACACACACATGTAGATGGTTCTTGTGAAGCATTATTCAGAGATTAAGTTACTGAAGATATTCAGATAAGATAATACCTAGTAACAACTGGATATCGGTTTGAATTAATCCACCAAGGATTTTCTCAGAAGATGATGGCAAGGCTTAATTCAAAACCTTGTGCAACAAAATCAGACAACCTGACACAGAAATTAAACAAAATGTACACTGCTAGATTGGCTTGTGGCAGGGTTTTAACTAACCTAATACAACAAAGATTTCCTTATCAAGTCTTCTGGGTTTTTTTTTGTTTGATTAGGATTTTTAACGTAGCTTTAACAATTTTTCAGTCATATCGCTACGATGTCTGCAGTGAGGCAGTTTATAGTGATGTCTAGCACTGAGACATCATGCCGCAGACATGTAGCATGATGTCTCACCCAGTCACATTATCCTGACACCAGGCCGACCAGTCCTAACACTAACCTCTTAATGCTGAGCGTCAAGCGAGGCAGCTGTTAGTACCATTTTTGTAAGTCTTTGGTATGACTCGGCCGGGGATCGAACCTACGACCTCCCGCTTCCGGGGCGGACGCTCTAACCACTAGGCCACCGAAGCGGTTAGTCTTCTGGCATTTGTGGAATTAGGCAGCAGTACAAGAGTGAAGATACCAAACACACTTGTTCATGGTTAGCAATTTTGGCAACAGATACCAAACAAATTAGTTTGAGGGCTTCTTGGTAGAAGATCTAGCAAAACATCATCCACAATATCTTTGTCAGTTTTCAGAATTAGCAATGGCTCTGTAATGTTTTAGAAAAATATCTTAGGATATTAGTAGTAGATCGTCTAAGTTTACAAAATGTGATTTAAAAAAAACTAAATTCTATATTAATTCCATTGTAAAATTATGAATATAATTATCCAGATATATTTAGCAAGCAATTCTTGATCTTCTGAAACTATTTTCATTGCAGATGCTCTAAAGGAATTGTTCTTATCTGATATCCTTCCAAGTAATAGAAAGCTGAGAATGTTCTCTCAGGTGAGTCATTGATTCATGTGTTTCCCCTGATAAAATTAGTCAGATCCGACTGCTGATAATTGGTCATCAAAAAAGTAAACAAAAGTAAGCATTATTATGAACCAGTCGGATGTGACTGCTGATAATTGGTCATCAAAAAAGTAAACAAAAGTAAGCATTATTATGAACCAGTCGGATGTGACTGCTGATAATTGGTCATCAAAAAAGTAAACAAAAGTAAGCATTATTATGAACCAGTCGGATGTGACTGCTGATAATTGGTCATCAAAAAAGTAAGCATTATTATGAACCAGTCGGATGTGACTGGCAGCTATGGCATACAGTCAGCTCTCGAATTGCTGTGGATTCAATTACCAGCGAGGTGTAAATTGTCGCATAACCAAGTTCGTGGCGAAATGCTTGCCTGACTATGCAGGGCTAATGGAGAGAAATTTGTATGTAACTTGTACATTTCTGCTTTTACAGCTAAATATTTTCATCCAATTTTCATGACATGTTTTCAGTATAACTATGAATCTTCTTTCAGTCAGTGTGAAAATATCACAATAAAAAATGCCAGTTTTAATGCAATAGATACCCAAAATGAGAAGGTAATCTCTAATTTTCCAATGGGTCAGTGTTAGAACATGCATACCTTCTATGTTCAATATACATTCCATTTTTCCAAGGTTTCTGTTTTTGCATATGTATACCAGTTTTCCAGCTGGTCCATTTTAGCCCAAGTCCAGCAAGAATCCCTTCTTTTTTTTAAAGTATTAAAAAAATTTGCCCCTTATGTGTTGAACGTGAATAAAATAGCAAGCAGAATTGGTAAATGAAACATTGATAGATCGCTAACTTTATCATCAAAAATGGTCATTTAGTGCCCAAAATGTTAGAATCAACATCATAAAATTCAAAGGTTGTAATAAGAAGTCATATATTTTCTTAGATTTTACTCCAAATATTTTCTCAATATATTGTAAATAATAATATTTGTCAATATTGTGATCAATGAAATGTTATGGTAAATGCTAACATGTGGCAAGGTTGAAAGAAATAAACCTCAATTAAAAATGAATTTTCAGGTGAGATTCATGTTTTTCTGATTTAATTCAGTTAAATATAAGCAGCTTTGATAGCATATTCTCCGCTTTTAAATAATGAGTCAATCGACTGTCACATCAATACCCACAAATACTTCATTGTGAACTTGATTAAGTGCCAGCTGTGTTTTGATCTGAGCTTACAGTAGTTATTATAAAAGTTAATTAATTGAGATCCCCTTGGTCATAAAGAGACTTCCTATATGATTAATCTTTGCCGCATCTATGCTTATTTGATATGCTTGTCAAATAAATGATGCTGGTAAATGTAAATAGTTAATACCGATCACAAATGACAGTTCCCATTTTCTGTATTTTCAGCACTCATTTCACCTATTGGACAAGCTGAGTGGTGGTAACCATGAGGCTCTAGACAGGAGAGTGTTGATGTGGTATTGCGAAGCCCAGATTAAAGACAAATATGCTGCTTTCATTAAGGCACTGGAGGTAAGGGGAATCACTCAACTTGAGAACTCGAAAAGTCAAGCTGATTTTTTGTTATACACTGTATCTTCCTATATTTAGTATGTTTTCTGTGATAAATTAATCTAGACTTTTGAGATTATAGAAATGGGATTAACTTTTGAGATTATAGGGATGGGATTAACTTTTTGAGATTATAGGGATGGGATTACCAGATTGAGTATATATAATTTATTTGTAAATTTTGGACATTCTATACATATCATTATGTTCTATGAACATCATGTTCTCAGTATATAGAACTAGCCTTTCCACGAGAATGTACAGGTCACAATGCTGCCTGAAATATAAATCTTTGTATTGAAAACCTGGTCTTGCAAGAGAAGTAAAACTGTAAACGTTCTACTGATTTGATTAAAAGAACAAATTACAGGCATTAAAGATATTGCATTGATTGGTTCAGTGGAAAATTTGAAAAATTGGTGACCAGATATTTAGTGTTTTATTATTAATTTAAAAAAAGTATTTGCATCATCTTTTGAGTTTAAATTCCTTCTTAAACCTGTCTATTTTTTTCTAGGTCATTTCTCATGACACTGTTTTAGCAACAAAACAGAAAGCTCTAAGTAAGTACTACATTTTTAATGTATTTATCCTGTGCACTGGAAATGCAAAGATGCATTTTCTGTGCATTCCTTTGTTACTACACATGCAAATATGATTTATTAAAGGTTCCCCTCTTCTGCTTTAAGATGGAGATTTTAATGTCTTAATTTATTTGGATTTCTAAAGATCTTTTAGAACTTTGAGTTACTATATGTATATATATATATATATACAAACCCAGATCTGCCATCACAAAATAAGTGAGTATATATACAGTAAGGATATTTGACCATATTGTGGATAGATGACCTCAGTAGTTCTTAAACAATTGAACTGTGGTCTTCTTTTCCTGCTTGAGCAGGATAGCCCAAGATTATTTAGCTGATTTCTACTTTGAATACCTTATTTTGAAACTGACCACAGATCTTTAGTAGCAAGAGTAAAAAAATATATTTAAAAGAAAGAAGTATATATTTTCATTTTTCTTTTTTTTATGCCTTATTGATAGGCCCCAGGTGTGACCAGATCCCCCCCCCCCATTTTTTTCCTTGAAATTAATGGGGGACAGTGCCCTAATCTGTTAAATCTTTGATGCTACCCTACTTTCATGGTTTTACACATTTTTGGGTTAATGTTTGGGTGCATTGTTTTATAAATAAGCACAAATCCTTCAATCACACTTCTAGAATAGATACAGATTACCTTTGATACTGTCAAATGTGTTAGTTTTACTTTTACATCGGCTACCACATACCGCATAAACCATAAATGAAATCTGATTTTCTTCTCCAGATATCATCTACCAGCTGCTTGTTAATAAACCAGAAAAAGAAAAGGTAACTTCACAAAAGCTAGTTATGGACATGTCTGGTCTAGTGAAAGCTATTTTCTTGTCAGTTATTAGCAGCATTAAGTTGTCTAGTATATTGAAATAAATCATTTTGTGAAATTAAGAAATCCACAGTAGACATACATGTGCAGCAAAAATCATTGTATCAGATTGTATGATTTAATAGTTGTAATATTCCTTGCACTCAAGCATTTAATAATGAAAAAGTATGCACTGTTGTAATGTGCAAGGCTGGCCTGTATTTATTATTAAATTACCCTTGTAATGTCATTTAGTTGATCTTGCACACTTAAATTGAAACTATTTATGAGTTTTCACTTTCCATAATTATGTTTCAGTACATCAGATGAGATTTTTATAAATTCAGTTTTTAAAAAAAATTCAATTTACGCTGGATAAATAAAATATTTGGAAAGTATGTGTTATATAGTACATTTAAAAAGTACAGTTTTGTTTTTATTCCATGAAAAGAATATTTTTGCTGGAATAGAAATGTGTATGAATACGCTGTAGACTATTTAGAGTTTAAACCCAAAATAAACCTCGTGTCTTCCATACAGATACACAACTAGCTTTATGTAATGTAAATATTCTAATAAACCTCGTGTCTTCCATACAACTAGCTTTATGTAATGTAAATATTCTAATAAACCTCGTGTCTTCCATACAACTAGCTTTATGTAATGTAAATATTCTAATAAACATCCTGGGGATGGTGCAGTTTTGTTTTGGAGGTGGGTGTTGTTGAAAACCATATATCATTGTTTGACTGAAAACATTTTGTAAATTAAGTCGTTTCGATTTTTCTTATAGTTGTCGGATGACTTGTGTACTGTTTTAATTATTTGGAAATATCATAATGGATATATATTTATTCATAAACCTCGATAAGGTAGGAAGAATTTCTGTTTTATGTATGTGGAAAGGGGGTATCAAAAGATAGATTAGAAGAACTAGGGGATAAATTTGGCCAAAATGTGCCTTATGCTGTACTATTCAAGCTAAGCATTAGTCACACTGACCAAATTTTTTTTTACACTGGTTAATTTTGTATCTCCATGGAACCTCTTCACGGTGTTCCTTGCATCTCTCTGATGTCAGGTAGGTCACAGTGAACTACATTTAACAGTTATATGCATGTTATACACTAACATATTATATGCATATTATACAATAACATGTTATATGCATATTATACAATAACATGTTATATGCATATTATACACTAACATGTTATATGCATATTATACAATAACATGTTATATGCATATTATACACTAACATGTTATATGCATATTATACAATAACATATTATATGCATATTATACAATAACATATTATATGCATATTATACAATAACATGTTATATGCATATTATACACTAACATGTTATATGCATATTATACAATAACATGTTATATGCATATTATACACTAACATATTATATGCATATTATACAATAACATTTTATATGCATATAATATACTAACATATTATATGCATATTATACACTAACGTGTTATATGCATATTATACACTAACATGTTATATGCATATTATACACAGCTTAAAACTTTTTGATTTTCTGGCTTATCTTCACTTGTAGAAATGGTGAATCAGCCTAGTCCTTGTATGTGGAAACAAGCCCAGGGCCAGAGGGATTGCAAACACTACTTATTGTGTTTGAATCAATGACTTTATTGTTTACAGAAGTAATTGCATGACATTGTGCATGCACACACAGACATGAATTTGCAGGATAATTGTAATTCCTGCCTTTTCTTCTGAAAGTTCAGAAATAAGAATTGCAGCATCAGGCAAATTCTGCATTTGGGCTATTATGTTTTTTTTTTCTCTCAAATAAGTTTTGTTTTATGTAAACTGTACAAATTATTCCTGAGTTAAACTTTCTATGCTTACAGGCGCTTCTGACAGTGTTAATTAATAAAGTGGGAGATCCTGACTATAAACTGGCATCAAAAACATCACATCTTCTCACAAAACTTGGTAAGTTCCATCCTACATTTATAATCTGATCTTAAAATAGTTTGGAGAGGGCGGTTATGTCTTTAGTCATAATTTATCACTTAGGTTCAGTTCTTTTGTATTTAAGCAGTTTTTAATGCATGTGTAAAGAACATATTTGGTTCATGTGCCAAGTTCAGATTTAGGGCTAATTACATGTAACGGGTGAGTACCCCAAATTAAAAGTTCCTTCCCTGGGCCCCTTGTATATTTTAATGGAATAGCCTTTATAGTATACAAGATTAAAATATGGAAAACTGAAGTGTTATTATTATCCTAAAATTATTGTTTTATTTAAGTTTGTATTTCTCATCTACAGTTAAGTAACAATTATCTTGATGGTATGGATTTGGTCCAAATTATTGTCAAAAATAATATTTAAGAATAAATGTTTCCACATAAATAACCAACCTATACCATCAAGTAAAACATCCTCCTTTGGAAATGTGAGCGTGTTTTGGGTCCATTTCTACTCATGTCAGCCCTACATTCGGGTCATTAGGGACCTAAATGACCCAAAATCCAAGGCTATAATTAAAAATGCCCATTTGGCACAAAACAAAAAATGCCTGGGGGATTTGGCACTGATTCTGTTCCCTAGGAACAATTAACAGGCCGCTGTGTGGCCATAAACACTTGGTACATGCATTTAATGTGTGCAGACCTAGTTAATTCAAGCAAACAACATTATTAATGCACACATAACTGCGAGGGAGAAGCAAGTGTGTTTCTGTTCTGTCATTAAATGTCTGAAATCATAATGTGGGTAAAAATATGAAGTCTTTCAGTTGCAATTATAAAAAAAAACACTATGGAATATAATGTTTATTTATTTTGAGTGCAGTAAGGAGGATGTAATTGCACTTGGAATGTAATAGAAAAAATAGTCGAAATTACATTACAATTTCGAAATGAGTAATCAAGCTTGACAGCTCATGTAATTCGGATTTGCAGAACTAAAATTACATTTTGAGTGAATTCAGGATGTAAAACTATGTGGTTTTTTTTACCATTCTTATTACCAGCTTAAGAAGACAGTTTATGCCTTGTCACTTGCATGTTATTTGTCGGTACCTAGCAATTTTATGAAATCTGGCGTCTGTAGTCCACCTAAATCTGAAACATTGTTTCAAAAATGTTAACACTGAATGTAGTAAAGTAGCTGCTATATGGCAGTCCACAAAACATTTGCTTCAGTTCATTCAGAAACATATTTACAAAAACGTAAAGTGTCTTTTATGTGTGTCTGGTATCGGTATCCATTGTTTATAATGGAAAGTAGTTCCTAGTACAGTATGAAGTGCATGCGAGTTCCATATTGTAAAATACTAGACGATTCTGACAAATGCAAAGTTGATGGAGGAAAAAAAATGATCATAAAATAATAGTTGGTACTGCAGCATTTGGAGTAAAGCACTTTGCCCAGAGAAACACCATGATTGCCAACCTGAGCTGAGTTGATTGTGGGATTTGAACCCACATAATTTCAGTTGCAAGTCTGGCATGGTATCTACTGAGCCATACAAGGTCAGGCTTCCATAGTCTCTTCTTACAACATTGCTAATAATAATAGAAAAAGAATAATGTCTTTGTCAACATGAGCAAGAAATTATATGGACAATTGGCAGCCAGGTAAGTATTTTTTATATATACATTATATACTCAAAAATTGTAAACAACAAAGATCCTGATCTGCCATATCATAATGCACCTGCAGATCAGGGTCTTTGTTGTTTGTTCTACTGATTACTCCTAACAGACTGCACAGGCACATATCTACTGGTGCATTATGCAAAGGCAGATCAGGGTCTGTGCTATTTACATTGGGACTCGTAATATAAGCGAGTATATAACGTACGCAGACCAGGACTTCTTATGGTCACAATGATTGGTGGCTTGTTAAGGATGAGCAACTTTTTTTCTTCTATGAACATCATAGAATTATAGTCACATCTCACAATCAGTCTGATGATTTGCATTTTTTGTAACCCTGCAGCCAGAGAAACTTGAAGTGGTCAGATTTTGATTTTATCATGTGTTTCAGTGGAGCAGCATCCCAACATGAAGACAGTTGTTGTTAGAGAAGTCGAGCAGCTAATGTTCCGGCCAAACATTCCTGCTAAAGCACAGTAAGATTTTTTTTGTTGCAAGCTTCTTATCATCCATATTAGCATACTTGCCAACCATTATGCTATTGGCATAATCATTATGCTTTTTTTTCTCACTATATTACGCCTTACGCGTAAACGTGTATGGATTATACTTTTTTCGGTATATCCACCTTCCAAAAAAAAATCAATTATTTGTTCTCTCCTTTTTATTAAAATTCCATTAATCCCACAAAATGTATTTTAGAAAAGACAGCTTCTACGTAACTACAACATACGAGTAGGCTTGTCCGTGAACTTGAATGCACTTTCTGAACATAATCATGTTCTATTTATAGCAACTATTCTGTTTCCAAGAAACATGCTGGTTCTACTCTCAAAACTTTCGACCTCATATTCTATTTATAGCAGCTGTATGGGTTAGTGAGGAGAGAACAAACTGCTTTTCTAATCCCAATCATTACATGCAGGTTCTTTGTGCAAATTCATATTTAGTGGAGAACCAGTCTAAATGTATTTGGCGCTAAAAAGTATATTTTATTTTAGTCGATGCATATATGAGAAGAAAAAAAAATCTCTTTTCAAATAATTTAACAGATGGATTAGAAAAGGCAAAAAATAAATGAAACAAAAATTAACAATCCTTCAAATATAAAGACATGAAGGCAGCATCATGTGACATCTTTTACAGTACATGTGGAAAGAATTTTAATATTTGGCGCTGAAAGTCTTCAAATGGATTCTAGTCGATGTGTGTGTAAAGCTAAAAGTGCTATATACGAAAACTTGAAGTAGTAAAGGATGTTAAAAGATGAGAGGGGTAAATAGATGATTCTTCCTTAAAATGTTAGCATGTTATATGTGGATTACACTTTTTCTGCCTGGATTCCTCTTTTTGACCACTTGGATTACGCTTTTTCCTTGTCAAGGGTTGGTATGTATGTATTAGGCATAACTAATCAGCTGGGTCCAACATTTCATCAGAATGGATGATCTTTAGATGGTTCAATATTATTTCAAGGAAGATCAGTTTGAGACCTTTGATGTCAGGTAAAGGTTTCCTGTTCTTCACTGGATTGTTAGTAGACTCATTACTTAATTGTAACATTTTCAGACCAAATAGGTTCCTGGATACATTGGCAGATTATTGCCATATGATAGACTTTAAATTGTTTTGTTAGGAGGTGCTGTTTTAATAAAAGACTATGAAGTACTACGAACTTTTTTTATCATTGGGCACCTGATCGCTTGTATCTTTTTACTATAAGGCTTACTGAAGAAAAAAACATTAAATTATAAGATTTTAAAACTTTAAAAAAAATAATAATATCATTGTAGGAGTTAAATCAGACTATTGGCTTTTCTGATGAATGCTAATGGAACATTTTACATCTCAAAACTCTTGTGTGTATAACTACTTCTGCTTTTTTCCATCAACTTCATTTAAACTTGAAATACAATATTGACATAAAGCAAATATGTGCATGCAGTTTTATCAAGAGTTATTTCCATAAGTGATTTATGCCCCATTTTGGTGTTAGACATTTTGTCATCATTTTCCAGTGTCTTGTATTTGTATAGTCATGCCCAAATTTGGTGTCAGATGTGTTTTTGTCATCATGTTCCGATGTCTTGTAATTGTATAGTTTTGCCCCATTTTGGTGTCAGATGCATATGATATTTATAATTCATGTGCCCAACTAGGTCCATGCCATTGGATAAATTGCCCAGAATGATAGCATATATTTTGGATATGAAATACACTTGGACGTATCATTCTGTCCTTTGAAATTGACAGACATTATTGATATCAAGTAAACATGTGCATATGATCTTGTTTTCATGCTCCCATAATTCTTCTTTTGAATGATGCTTCTTTTATGCCCTTTGAGCCCACTTTAACGGGAAGGCAAGACATAGCAGTCATTTCTCTTGTGATATAAAAAACCTTGCTGTTTGTTTTAAAATATTTTTCAAGCAACATTTTAATCAAGACTCAACTTGCAACACCCAGTCCTCCATGTTGATTCATTTTGAATGTTTTTCTCTTATGTTAAAACTTATGTGCATAAAATCAGCAAGAGTTATTGCTCTTTTCTACTTGAACCACTCGTTCAGATGGTAAGGAAACAGGGCCATCCATGTCTTTCTGACACATTTCTAGTTTTGTTTTTAAAACTGTTTTTGGGAAAATAACATTTGTTATTTTATATTTCAGATACTATTCTGTTTGTTTCCTCAACCAGTTGCCCCTGAATGCACAGGAGAAAGGTTTGGCCCTCAGACTGATAAAAATGTACTTCGCTTTTTTCAAGGTTAGCATAATGTTTATCTCGGATCAGAAGTAACTACTGTGTTTTGTTGCTATTTATGGAAACTTTTTGCAATATTAGCTGATAAAGTAAGCATTGTGAATGTTGTTTTATGCAGAGACCTTCACTAATTTGTATGTTTAGCCTGATTTGTTGGGATTAATGATCAGAATGTTTTGGTCAAAGATAGGGAAATATTCCTTAAAAAAGTCTGCAAAAATTCATTATTCATATATGCAAATTTATACCGTCACATTCCTCATTTATATACATCTGCTTGACAGATGATATTAAAATTGTAATCCAGCAGTTGTGAGTTCTCTACCCATCCAGGCTAGTCTGGGTAGGCAGCCTCGGGGTGTCTTTGGGAATGGCATTCAGCTTCCAATTTCTCCTTTGAATACGTTCCCCGATCATATTACTTTAGGGATATTAGCCTGCTACCTCACGAATCCAGCCCTACCAAAAGACGAAAATTCGTCTTTCCTGTCTATGTCATATAGACAAAGGGCAATAACTCTTGCCCCTTACCTCCCCTTGCTACCCGCTAGGTGTCGCTTCTTTAGTTTTTTGGCTTCGCTTGTAGTGTGCAAACACGTACAATTAGACCTCCAATGAATCCAAGCCATCTTAGTGTAAATGTTGACCATCCGAAGTTAAATTTGGAATTACTGTGTTGGATAATCATTCCTCTACAGGTTGTATACATTATTTTACAATATTTTCCAATTTGAGTGACTTTGTCACCTTTTCTAGACTTCGGACCAGGTTGCAACGTGGTCAAGCACGCTTATGGCGGTACTAACATGTAATACATGTAGCACTCAATAATTTTGCTTATTCCGTATGTAACGTTTACGATATTAGCGACTTAATAACGTGCTGCATTGATAATTTGTGCTTTATTTACCTGCTTTGTCGTTTCAGTAGACTTCAAAAAAAGTCTTTGAACGACCAAGTTGCGACTATTTAATGGCGGACTTCGTGTTGTAGTCACGAGTTCACGCGACACTTAATCATTTCGCTTCCTCCGTTAGTTACGGTTATGGAATAGCGACTTAATAGCGTGCTGAATTGTTAATTTGTGCTTTGTTTATCTTCTTTTTCGTTTCAGTAGACTTAGTCTCTGAACGACCAGTTGCGACTATTTAATGGCGGAATTCGTGTTGTAGTCACGAGTTCACGCGACACTAAATCATTTCGCTTCCTCCGTTAGTTACGGTTATGGTAATAGCGACTTAATAGCGTGCTGAATTGCTAATTGTGCTTTGTTTATCATCTTTTTCGTTTCAGTAGACTTCGTCTTGAACGAACCATTGCAACACGCTCACGGCGATAACTAGTGTTGTCATTAAGAGTTAACATGGCACGGAATAATTTGACTACTCCGTTAGTAACGGTTATAGTATTATCGAATTAATAATATGCTGAATTTTTTAATTTGTGCTTTGTTCTCATCTTTTGTCGTTTCAGTAGCAAAGTCGACAACGAAAGCATGAATGGCAAAATGGGTGTTGGCAATGCGGAAATGGAGGAAATTATGTTGACATGGTTTAGGCTGCCCAGTGGGTGTAAATTTCACCGCAGGTCCGTGCATGGCTTTCGGGCCTGTAAGTCCGGACGCATGGAGTCTAGGCTGGATCAATTGGATCCATTGTAATATGCACTTTCGCCGGCCTTCCAGCCGTCCGTCCAGCCGACACCGTCAGTTCAGCCGGCACTTCAGCAGGCAAACCGGGATTAGCCGTCCATCCGGCACCGTCCGTTCAGCCCAAATGGCACCGGACGGCCAGCCGACCTTCCAGCTTGCATCAACAGTCACCGGCCGTTCAGCCCAAATGGCACCGGCCGTCCACCCGGCAACGACCGTTCAGCCCAAATGGCACCGGTTGTCCCGCTGACCTTCCAGCCGGCATCAACCGGCACCGGCCGTCCATCCGGCAACGACCGTTCAGCCCAAATGGCACTGGCCGACCTTCCAGCCGGTATGAACCGGCACCGGCCGTCCATCCGGCAACGACCGTTCATCCTAAATGGCACCGGTCGTCCAGCCAACCTTCCATCCGGCATCAACCTGCACCGGCCGTCCATCCGGCAACGACCGTTCAGCCCAAATGGCACCGGTCGTCTAGCCGACCTTCCAGCCGGCATCAACCGGCACCGGCCGTCCATCCGGCAACGACCGTTAAGCCCAAATGGCACCGGTCTTCCAGCCGGCATCAACCTGCACCGGCTGTACATCGGATTTACGGAGATTATAGTGATGTACCCGTCAGTCAATCTACACTACGGGTTACATATCACTACCATGAGAGAAATGTTATAGATGAATCTCCGTCCAATCAGACCATTCGAGAGGCAGGTGCTGGACCTTCGCCGACATTCCGGCCGACCATATACCAGACAAATCAGTCGGCATTGCCGGTGTACACCTCCCGTCACGTCAAATACGTGACGGTGTGATTTTAAAACAAGGGAGAATTAGTGACATTATCAGAGGTGACGGAATTGAGTTATCTATGCCACTTGGTATGCGCTACCCAGATATGGCAGCTTTACCAGAACAGGACTTTCAGGCCAACCATCCGCCAGTTCAATCAGCCGTTAGTGCCGGCCGTCCATATGTTCACGGATTTAGTGAAAGTGTCAATTATGACAGAATTGCGTCATCTAGGTCACCTGGTATGCTGTACAGATATGCAAGCTGTACCAGAACCAACATTCCCTCTGAGCGAATGGTAGATGGGCACGCAGTGCTGGCCGCACTACATAAGTATTATGTAATTATTATTACCTTCCAGCCGGCACCAACCGGCACCACGCGTCCATCCGGCAATGACCGTTCAGCCCATATGGCACCGGTCATCCAGCCGACCTTCCAGCCGGCACTAACCGGCACCGGGCGTTGATCCGGCAATGACCGTTCAGCCCAAATGGCACCGGTCGTCCAGCCAAGCTTCCAGCCGACACTTGCCGGCACTGACCGTCCATCCGGCTCCGGCCGTCCAGCCCAACAGGCACCGGTCGTCCAACCGTATGGAGATTTTAGTCATATACCAGTCCGACCGACTGTAATGCTATACCAGCACCGGGACTTTTATCATACCGCAATCCGCACAAATCGGATTGACAAAGATTCTAGTGATGTTTCAGTCTGTCAATCCGTACTACCGGTTACATATCACTACCATGACACAGATAGTTGGCGATGAATCTCTCGATCCGACCTGACCATTCGAGCGGTCGGTGCCGGTCATAGCCAGCCCGTCGCAGTCATTCAGGCCAAATATATGCCAATCAATTCATTCGGCGTTGCCGGCCGTCCATAGACTAACAGCTCATCCACAAGGGAGAGTGAATGCCTTTATCAGAGATGACGGAATCGAGTCATCTATGCCACCTGGTATGCATTACCCCGATATGGATGCTTTACCAGAGCAAGATTATGCACATAGTGAGTGCGATGAATCGCAGGCAAATCAGCTGTATGCAGATCCAACTATGGAACGGACTGAGTTCAGCTTCAAAGCCGCAGTGGAGGAAATTATAGTGTGTTGGCCCCTTCAGAATGCCCTCCACCTCCTGCTGCCATTACCGACTATAAGGTTAGAGCGTCGGTCGATCTGGATGAGGGGGAAGAGACTCTATCCTTCCGCCTCCTTCCCCAGTCGACAAACATTAAGGAAATTAATGACCGTCTGTCGACACGTATAGGGGATCCAGGAAATGCTAAGGCGTTCTTTTCTGAAAGCCAAGTACCAGCGTCGTTTTCAGGTTGATGGTACAAAACTCACTCCGGTGCGTTCAGTACTGAGGTCCCGGCTCTGGATAAAAATATGGCAGCAGTCTATATGTCTGCTCCATTGTCTTATAAAGTGGACAAAACTGTGTTCAATGCCAAGTCCAAGCTGGTTCGAAATGTAGTCGCTACGTCTTCACTGTTAGACCTAGCCTCCCTAGCCATTTTCAGGATCGCTGAAAAATCTGGCAATGAACATGCTTGGGAATCGACGGCCCGGTTAGCTAGGGTTCTTAACAGGGCAGCTCACCATTCCATGGCCAATGCACTGACTGCTTCTGCCAACCTAAACCTGATACGTCATGACGCATATCTGAAGGGCACGCCGCTTAAACCCCATCATAAGCTGGCTAGATATGACCGACGCACATTTCACGTCCCTATCCCACGAGTAGCGGACATTTCTCCGTTGTGCTTGTCGGGACTCGGTTTATCAGTTCCATGTCATACCTTTTGGCCTCAATTTAAGCCCTTGGGCTAGTACCAAGGTTATGGATTACGTCGTCACCCTGTTCCGCTTGACTTCATCTATTGCGTCGGCAGTATATTTGGACGACATCCTCCAGAAACATCTGTCAAGTTCTACTCTTCTCAAAGGCAGAAACGATCTTATATCACTTTACATCATATAGGCTTTCTCGTGAACTGGATAAAGTCTGATCTCTGTCCAATCCGGATTTTTGGTCCATCTGGGTGTGGAGTTTCTCCCGATCTGAATCTGGTAAGGCTTCCTCGAGTTTGCGATCATCCAGATGATTGCACTCGTAGAGTCCGTTTCCGACAGGATGCGCATTTTAGCGAGAGAGTTGCAGATCCTCAGATTATTCAATGCGGCAGCAGACTTGATCCCGCTCAGCCGTCCTTTTATGCGCCCTTTACAAAGGACGTTGCTAGCGTAATTGAGCCCTTTTCAAGTCCCTTCGATCCCAGAAAACAGTCATGCTCACGCCAGAGATACGATCATTCTTGAGTCAATGGCACAACCCCTGTGGGCTGTCCACAGGGATTACTCTGGAGATATCCCAAGCGGGGATAACGGTATGTTCCGCCACTAGTACCTACGGTTGGGGTGCCCACCTGTTGCCGGACTTCGATACTGTCAGCGGCACGTGGGTGCCAGGGGCGAGCCCCTTTCCACATCAACCTTTCAGAAATAACGGCTGTCATCAATGCCTTTCATTTCGGGCAGGATCAACTCTTATTACAAACTGCCCTCATTATGTCAGACAACATTGTGGTGGTGCCTTGCCTCAAAACAAGGGGACACCAATCACCAGACCTGTGCAATCTGAGCTGGCAGTTTCTACATTGGTTCGACAATCTCCACCTCAATGTACAATACCGACACATTCTTGGCAGACTCAATGTCTTGGCTGACACTCTATCTAGTCATTCACACAGAATGGTCACTCCATCAATCGGACTTTTTTCCAATTGACACACTTTGGGGACGTCCGATGATTGATCTTTTGCAACAAGGTGGAATCGCAAGTTGTCCACCTTTCATCTCACAGGTTCCAGACCCAGAAGCTTGGGTCGTGGATGCTCGATCAATCAGCTGGGAAGGGTTGTGGTCATTCTCCTACCCTCCCACGGTCTTGGTACTGAAATTAATCCAGAAGTTAAGGGGTCAGAACTGTCAGATGGTTCTGATTGCCCCTCTCAGATGGAACAACTCCTGGGTCTCCGATCTACTCAATCTAGGCGATAGATCTACCCAGGAAGATTACAGTCAGCACAAGTATTCGCAAGCAACCGCGGCCAGGGGTGTTCCACCCCTGTCCGGACCGTCTTTATGTTCAAGCTTGGCTCTTATCCAGACAGCCTTGCAAGACAAACAATTTAAATATTTGATTGCGGAGAGAATCTCGAGAGCAAGAAGGCCCTCTACTCTGAAGGTTTACGAGGGCAAGTGGCATGTTTTCAGGGACTGGTACCATATCATTCACATTGTTCCTCTGAGTGTCACAATCCCTCAACTGGCCAACGTTTCTCTGGCTTTTGGAGGAGAAACAGCTGGCTCCAGTTATTATCAAATGCTACCGCTCCATGATATCAGACACATTCCGCCATTCTGGTTCATGTGCTATCAGCCATGACAAAGATTTGTCAGATCTTTTAGACACTTTTAAAAATTCAATCGACTTATATCCCTCACCCTGTTTTCAAATGGAATCTGTCCTGGGTTTTAACATGACTCAATTCAGACAGTATTGAGTCTTTAACCCACGATTAGTTAAAGCTACTATCATACAAATTGGGTTTCTTGATAGTCTTAGCTTCAGCATGCAGGGTGAGCGAGTTACATGTCCTTTCTAGTGACCCGAACTCTCTTCCGTTCCGATCAGAGGGTTTGATGGTCCTCTTGACGCAGCCAGGCTTCGTAGTCCAAAATAGATTACCATACATTGGCGATCAACGAGTCGTCATTAGCTCGCTTTCTTTATAGATAAGTCAGGATCAACAGCCATGTAAGATCCTGTTTGTGCACTCTAGCACCATTTCAATGCATAGAGGTGAGTCAGGTCACATACAAGCACCTCTTTCTTCTGGTGATAGCTGGGGCATGAGATATCACCATTCAAGCCCTTGCTTCATGGCTGTAGTGGGTTATACGCTCGGCGTACTCTGAGAATTCACAAATCAGTCACTTTATAGAAGCTGTTGGCTGACATGCAGAGTCAACCTTCTACAGTTTTATCTTCAAGTTTGTACTCGCAGAGGCAAACATTGATTCTAGTAGGTCCGGTGTTGGGCAGCCCAGACGCCCACCAGACCCATGTGCAACAATCAGCACAGCCTATTAGCTTCGCTGGATTCGCCAGATAAATTTTTCTAGGTAAGAAGATTTCAATAACTATCTTCTTAACCGTATAAAGGGGTCACATATCACTTGACCCTGGGCTGTGTTGCTGATTGAAAATTAGGAGACCGATTTATCATTCACATGGGGAATCCCGCCATCATTCCCTAGAGGATACCCGGGGTGGAGGTCGGATGCTCCGCATTCCCTCCTCCTATTACTTATTCTCCTAAAGTAATGTGATCGGGGAACGTATTTAAAGGAGAAAACAAATTTTGTAGTAAATTATGTTTCTCCGAGAATACTTACCCGATCACATTACCAAGAAACCCTCCCAACCACCCTGCCATGCAAACATCCTCGTGTTTTATATACCGCTCAGCTTAAAAACTAAAGAAGCGACACCTAGCGGGTAGCAAGGGGAGGTAAGGGGCAAGAGTTATTGCCCTTTGTCTATATGACATAGACAGGAAAGACAAATTTTCGTCTTTTGGTAGGGCTGGATTCGCGAGGTAGCAGGCTAATATCCCTAAAGTAATGTGATCGGGTAAGTATTCTCGGAGAAACATAATTTACTACAAAATTTGCTTTCTTCAACATGATAATACTATATTATGCTTCAGGAATTTATATAAAAATAAGACCAAATTCTAAATTGCATCTATGGCTAACTACTCCCATGCTAAATGTGCCTTCCCAGGATCCTAGGTAGGTAAATTTTACTGAAATAGTCCTAAATAATATTGTCTTAAAATTTGCAAGCCAGTGACTTTTATTGAATAACTTTTATATTTCTCCAGTGTATATGTTAATTAATTTAAAAAATGTGATTTGAAAATCAAGCATCAACTTATTAGAATTCAGTAATAGCTGCAAAATAGTCGTGTTAAATAGAATATAGCCATTATAAAATAATATTAAATAGTTTATAATCATGAAGAAATAATTGTCAATGATTTTAATTTTTGACTATACTTGTATTATTTTAATTCTTAAAACAAAAATATTGTATTCATTAGCAATGTAATTTACCAAGTATATACTGTAGTATCATTTATTTTAATTGGTCTAAAGTTTCATGGTTTTCTAAAAATGACATTTTGGTGATTACTAAATTTGGTTTTTTTGCTGAGGTTGCATATTTGTAAGTATTGAATATCATTGATACTTTCCACAAGTAACAAAAATAAAGAATACAAAAGAACAAAACTATGCTTGGAACAAATAGCAATCACTTCAGTGGTTAAAACAATGCCATTATCTGTATGAGCACAAACACCTGTAAAGGTCAATCACTTCTATTCAGCATCAAAGTGGGGAGTTGTTGCAGCCAAAAACAATAAGCTAATTGATTATTAAAGTACAGGAGTATGATTTCTTTCTAAAAACATTCCATCAATTTCTCATGCCAATTTGTTTTTTACAGTGGCTTAAGAATGGTAAAATTCAGCTTAGATCAGAGCCAATTCGGATAATGTGATCATTCCATGTATGAACCAAAGACATGACCCATTCTCAAAACAGTTTGCAAACATTTGATGTATTCAGAGCCTTTCAGCTTGTGAAGATGCAATCTAAATTGAAAAACAATGAATTAACTTACTTTGGGTCTGTCACATCTATGAACTAATTTAAACAATTATCCATGACAACAAAAGAACACTACAAAGACTTGATTTATATTTCCACAATATGATATGCTGTATTATGTGATTATCAGTGTATTCTATTAGTAGACCAGTCAAGCTGATTCATGATAATGAGATGATTGCATGTGCAGAGTTGCCAACCCCCACGATTTTGGCATGAATTTTACAACTTTTTCAGTGATTCACTAATTCACACCACATGCAAAACAATTCATGAATTCCCCAATTCTCCACTTTTAAAAATATTTAATAAAATAGCAGATTTCCCGTTAAGCACTAGTCAAGATATCAGCAGTTGCCGTAATGGTCCAGTACAACTGGTCGCGGTATTAGTAAACTATAGCTTATAGCTACTGTTGGCCCAGTAGCAAGCATTTTAATGTTTTTTAATCTATAAATATAAAAATAGCTTTACAAATGCTTTTAAGAGAAAATGGGTCTTAGCTGGAATTTTGTTACACACATGCACCAGCAACGCTGATGTGAATTACCATTCAACAACTTATGTTCAAAATGTCTTCACCACCAAGGAAAAATATAGCCTTAGTTTCCTCTGACCCTTGTTATCCCATTTTAACTTTGGAAATAGGTTTATTGTCTATATCACGTGACTGTATGACATCATACGTTGCTAGATTTGTAGTCAAGTGACTTGGACAAAAATTGCCAGATCCAAATCAAATTTCAGCAACACCTTTTTGTCAGTCCTGTCAGCGGATGAAAGACAAGATGAATGCTATGCTCACGATTTTTGAGAGAAAAAAATAATATTGCTATTGATTGTAAGCAGGTATATCTCGATGAAAGATCATTCAAGTTTGCTGGGCCAGTTAGTAAGAGGTTACCCTATGCCGATACCAAATGCATACATGCCAACCATTATGCTTTTGGCGTAATCATTACACTTTTTTTTTCCACTAAATTACACATTAAGCGTAAACGTATATGGATTACGCTTTTTTGGTATATCCACCTTCCCAAAAAATTAATTATTTGTTTTCTCATTTTTATTAAGATTCCATTAATCCCACACAGTATTTTAGAAATGACTGCTTTTGTGTAACTACAGTATAAGAACACTCCTGTCCGTAGACTTTGATGCACTTTCATAACAGTATCATGTTCTATTTATAGCAAACCTTGTTCTACTTTCAAACTTTCTACCTCAAATTCTATGTGTGGCTTAGTGAGGAGAGAACAGACTGATTTTCTAATTTTAATCTTTATGTGCAGATTCTTTATTCTAATTAATATTTACTGCAGAACCAGTCTAAAGGTATTTGGTGCTAAAAAGTATATTTTATTTTAGTCGATGCATATATGATAGCAAAAAATATCTCCTTTCAAGAATTTCACAGATGGATTAGAAAAAATTAACAATAAAACAAACAATTCTCTATGATGACACGAATGTAGCATCACATAACATCTATTTCAGGCCGTGTGGAAAGAATTTTAATATTTGGTACTAAAAGTCTTAAGATAGATTCGAGTCGATGTGTGTGTAAAGCTAAAAGTGCTACATATGAAAACTTTAAACAAAGGACAAGAGGGGTAAATATATCATTGTTCATTAAAATTTTAGCATGTTATATGTGGATTCCGCTTTTTCTGCCTGGATTGCGCTTTTTGACCACTTGGATTACGTCTTTTCCTCGTCAAGGGTTGGCATGTATGCGCATGGTGTCGGCAAATTACAACTTTTCTATAGGGAATTTTCTCAGACCCTATACCCCAACATAAATGTCCAAATATAAAAAAATGGTGTGGTAAGGGTCAGAGGAAACTCGGAATGGTAAAAAGAAATATATTGCAAAAAAAATGAAGTTTACTTTGGAATATGCCAAACATTTGCCATACATTCATTTGTTCGTGGACTCGAGGATCACTTCACAAATCACCATTTTCAGGAATTGCGAGCCTGGAGGGTTGGCAGCTGTGACATGAAAATGTGTGAAAATCTATATTTTTTATCTATGGCTTTGACTGTGCATGTCTAAGTTTTAGGTTCATTAACCTGCAAAACATTTTTTATGTACCAGCAGAAAAGATTGATGTGTTTTTGCCTAAAAATCAGTGAAGTGTGACCTTCAGTACCCTGCTGTTATTAGTGTATACATACCGTGTTTCATTAGCAATTGTGCTTTAGGCAACAGTTCTAGTATTTTACTATTGTTTATTGGGATATAGCTTTCACGGATAAAATGATATGTGGATTCAGATTTTTCAACAAAAGTTTCACTTTAATGAAGAATTGAATTAAATACATATTTAATCTTATTTTTATATACTTGTATCATATTTTATGATAGTGCAAATAAGAACAAGTTTAAATACCTTGTGCTTTTTTCCCATATCTTTCCATCATTGCTTAGCTCACAGCACATTGATTTAAGGCAGTGAATGGAAATAACAGCTTGTGGATACCATTCAGATATGTGTACAACAAAACAAATATATGTTAAAGTTAATATTTATTACCAGATTACAGAAATGGTATTGATATATCAAATAATTTTGTTGGTTTGTATGAATCAAACACTAAAAAGGCGACTGGGGTGCTTCTTGTGATATGTGGCAAGTTTTCATTGGGTCTTTACATTTGTGCTTTGGGGCAACAACAAAATCCAGAAAATTAGTATGCCATTAAAATTTGTCCTACTACAGTATATTATATTATACATGCAACATATTTGAATGTCTTGGGTTTATGGTCATGAGTTGCATTATTTTTATTTCAGACTCGTTTATCTTTATAAGTGAAAAGTCTGTAACTTGGCCTTTGCATGATCAGTTCTTAACACTGTTCACATCTAAACTACTGATTGATTTTTTAACATTTTTTTAGGCATTTGTAAAGAAGGGCGAGGTGGACAGTAAGATGATGAGTGGTTTACTAAAAGGTGTCAATAGGGCATACCCTCATGCAAGAGGTAAGATTGATAGATTCTGATCAATGCTCTGGTCATAGGGCATACCCTCATGCAACAGGTAAGCTTGATAGCTTCTGATCAAAGATTCTGATCAATGCTCTGGTCATAGTGGCAATGCTAAGACTTGTTTACAGAATATTGTATGAGGGGCCCCGAGTGGCAGAGTGGTCTAAAGCGCTGTCTGTTATGGGTCACTGCCATCTCACCTCTGTCTGCATGGGTTTGAGTCTTAGATTTGGCCTGTTTGGGTATGTGAGAAAGCTTGCCAGTAGCTTCTCGTGGGTCAGTGGTTCTTTTGGGGGGTTTTCCTCCACCGTTAATACTGGCCGCCATGTATAGCTAATCGTGTGCTGAAAAATGGCGTTAAGCCCTACAACAACAACATAATATTTTATAGTCAGTATGATGTGCAATACTACATGATGGTAATTAAAATGTATTGATAATGTCTACTACTTGTGCACTGTTTCACACGTGATGTGTACCCTGTGTTACTGAGTTAGAAACACGGACTGAAAATACTGACTGCCACCTAAAAGTACAGACTGACATTGTGTTAAATACTGAATGCCACCTAAAAGTACATACTGACATTGTGTTAAATACTGACTGCCACCTAAAAGTCCAGACTGACATTGTGTTAAATACTGAATGCCACCTAAAAGTCCAGACTGACATTGTGTTAAATACTGACTGCCACCTAAAAGTCCAGACTGACATTGTGTTAAATACTGAATGCCACCTAAAAGTCCAGACTGACATTGTGTTAAATACTGACTGCCACCTAAAAGTCCAGACTGACATTGTGTTAAATACTGACTGCCACCTAAAAGTCCAGACTGACATTGTGTTAAATACTGACAAGAAAATGTATGGGTAAACAGGTCTGCAATCATCATCATCGTCATCGCTTTTAAAACACGGCTGCATGTCTAATAAGAATATTATCCATTCAATGATGATTCCAGAATAACATTTTGAGTTCTCTAATCTTTCATCATTTATGTAATTTCTATTTAGAATATCATTAATGTCATTATTATTAGGATTTGTATTTAGTTTAAAACAAAATTTGTTATATATTCATTTGTTCTTGTTTTGTAAGGATGTTGTCTCTTTTGTAGCAATAATAGTAGCAAAGTTGTGTTCTTTTATTCAGCTAATAGCTAATTTTATATATTATTATTACCTATGTATTTGTTTATTCGACTAATACAATTCCATTATAATAATTCTGTTTGTTAATAAGTTTTCATATGATCAAGTTGACTTCTGGTAAGGAAAAAGGTAAAATTATTGTTTGAATCCATTAACATGTTACAGATATTAATGAAATGAGGAAACATTTCTGGAAAGCAAGATTTTCTTTGATTTGGGATAAGAAGAAAATAAACATCTATGGCTGCCAAAAAAAATTGGGACTACCAAGTGGCCCTAATTATGGCATAATCATTCCTTGAGTATCAAATCCATTTTGGCATAATAACACAAAAACTGAATAGCATTTAAGAGATATGGAAAAACAATTTTGCTAGCAAGAGTGTAAATAAGAGAAAGCTCTGGATAAAAGTTCTGATATTTACAGACTGAAAGCTTCAAAACTATTTCCGGGATAAGTTAGGACTTTGCCAAAAAAATGACACAACAAAAACTTGATATTATTTCATTGTATTAATCAGTTGATTATTTTGTTTAACATTCAGGCCAGTGACAATAAAATCTGCTTTTGAAGACATGTTCACAGATTTTCAGCTAAAGTGCTGTCTGCTATGGACCACTGCCATCTCACCTCTGTCTGCATGTGTTCGAGTCCAATGTTCGGCAAATGTAGTTATGTGAGAAAGCTTGCCAGTAGCTTCTCGTGGGTCGGTGGTTCTTTCCTGGGTTTGTCCAGTTTCTTCCTCCACCATTAATACTGGCCGCCATGTATAGCCTATATTATGCTGAAAAATGGCATTAAACCATAAAAACAAAAAAACAAACAGATTTTCAGTTAGCTGGTGAAAATGTGCTATTTGATGTTGTTTTTTTTTTATTCAAACAACACAGCCTTAAATAGTTTAATTAGATTGTATGAAAATATTTTTCTCCACCAGACCAGTTCAATATGTAGACTAGATCATATGTCATCTTAAAAGGATTTTCTGATTTTCCATTTTGTTTAACATTCTGCATTTCATTTTAATATTGACAGATTATTGTAGTACAAAAGGGAAGATAAAGAATTTACACTTAAATGCACTCATTTTGTGAACATTCATGATAAAGGTATGATTTTTTTAAAATCATTTTTCTTTTCCAGTTGATGCTGACTACATTTCTGAACAGATGAACACACTTTACAAGATAGTTCATATTGTTAATTTTAACACGAGTCTGCAGGCACTGATGCTTCTGTACCAGGTTATGGACTCAAGGTGGGTAAATAAATATAGGGAGAAACAAATTCTGTTAGTATTTTGATGCACTAGCAAGACAGTGGTACACCATATTATGGTGATGTTGCCAATCTATCCATCTTTCACACCTTTGTTGAGTTTTGCATGTAGGTGATTTCAGGTATTGTGATGGAATATGTGTTTTATGAACACATTTTCTTATTGGAAGTTTAATTTTTATTAATTTTCAAAGCCAAAATTAAAACCAAAATTAAATCATAAAAAATTTCTCCATTATCACTCTAGTTCACTTATGAAAAGTATGTAAATTAGAACAACAGAAAAAAAAGAAATTTCAAGCCATTTTTTTTTTAGGACATAATAGCTTTGTGTTTCAGAACTGGAGATCTGTAGTATGTGTAATTTCCATAGATATGCAAGCACACGCCCATGTACACACATGCAGGCATTTGTTCTAGGACCATAATCTTAGGTAATAAGTGGTCTTTGGCAATTAAAAAGCAAGTGATAGAGCATATAATGTCTGTCTGCCTCTCTATCACAACTTGAGTAGATTTTGCATATGCATTCCCATTGTCTAGATATCATTACAAATCAACCCTGCTTTTGTCATCACACAAAGTGAACAATTTTGTCCTCATCAAAAGATATTTATATTTCATCTAATCCATTATTAAAACATACTTGGATATGTAATAATTACTTATTTAATTGTTTCCAGTCAAAATGTGTCAGACAGATATTACTCGTCACTGTACAGAAAGATGTTGGATCCTGCTCTAAAAAATTCATCGAAATGTGCCATGTTCCTCAACCTGCTGTTCAAAAGCATGAAGAAAGACATGTCAGAAAGGAGGGTTAAGGTAATGTGCCTCACAAAAGTTTTTATGTCCCTGCCACATGCATGGCATGTATATAATGTTAGCCCATCCTGTCCCATGTGTAATGTATGTAACAAGTTTGAAGGACCAAATCGTTTGAAATTAATGTAATCATTTACATTAAAAAGGCTTGGATCATGAATTTTTTTTCATTGATTGAAATTGAGAGTATGACTCTTTATAGTATGCATGCCTGGGTAAAGTTTGATTTTCATCAATTAAAATTAGTAATGTTATGATTGTACATTCAGAAGGCTTGGGTCAAGTTTGATTTTCATCTTCACTGGGCAAATTAGTATAAAATAATGTTTCCTATTTTGCATTGAAATTGGCCAGCAACTTTGTTTCCACTCAATAATTTTTCAAAGTATGTCATGAATTGAAATCAAATTTAGTAAAACACTTTCTTTTAAGAAGGTCTAGGTAAAGTGATTCTTGTTATCCTGCAAAGGTTTACAGAGTTATGGCCCCTATTTGACAGTCCTGTGCCTCCTTCCAGTTTCCTCAATAATCTTAATGGACTAATTGAAGTTTTAGAGGTTAGTTGATTGCCAGAGATGAGTTTTCTGATTACGTTTTGAACATGGAATAATGCTATAAATTTTATGCTTACATTGATGTAAGAAAAAATGAATGAACACAATTGTTGCAGATATAGCTTCCATTTTGACCGACTTCAGATGTTTAACTGCATTATGTATCCGGATAAGCGGAAGTAAAATAGATAAGACTTAATATTAAAAAAATATAATAAGATTGCTTCATTTGGACACTAGCTAAGTTACAAAATTGAACTTTGTATACAATATATTTGTTTCCTTAATATTTAACTATTTTCATCAGTCCTTGAAATGGTTGCACCTTGAAAATTAATTTATACCTTTGATGAGCAAGACAACAAAACATTCCTTTATTTATTTTTATGATACCTAATTCATTATCTTTATTTACCAACAGGCCTTTATCAAGAGACTGTTACAGATCTGCTGCCATCAAAACCCACAATTCACCTGTGGATGTTTGGTTTTACTTTCAGAGGTAATTAAGATAATTACATCAGTCTGACAAGGCACATTAGTTTTAGATTTGTTTGAAAATTAGATCTATTTTTGGTTTAGAACAATTTTAATCCCTCCATTTATGAGACATCATATTCTTTTCTCCTTTGAATACGTTCCCCAATCACATTACTTTAGGGATATTAGCCTGCTACCTCGCGAATCCAGCCCTACCAAAAGACGAAAATTCGTCTTTCCTGTCTATGTCATATAGACAAAGGGCAATAACTCTTGCCCATTACCTCCCCTTGCCGCCCGTTAGGTGTCGCTTCTTTAGTTTTTTAGCTTCGCTGTACGCGAAAACACGTACAATTAGACCTCCAATGAATCCAAGCCATCTTAGTGTAAATTCTGACCATCCGAAGTTAAATTTGGAATTACTGTGTTGGATAATCATTCCTCTACAGGTCGTATACATTATTTTACAATATTTTCCAATTTGAGTGACTTTGTCACCTTTTCTAGACTTCGGACCAGGTTGCAACGTGGTCAAAGCACGCTTATGGCGGTACTAGCATGTAATACATGTAGCACTCAATAATTTCGCTTATTCCGTATGTAACGTTTACGATATTAGCGACTAATAACGTGCTGCATTGATAATGTGTGCTTTATTTATCTTCTTTGACGTTTCAGTAGACTTAAAAAAAAAGTCTTTGAACGACCAATTTGCGACTTTAATGGCGAACTTCGTCTTGTAGTCACGAGTTCACGCAACACTTAATCATTTCGCTTCCTCCGTTGGTTACGGTTATGGAATAGCGACTTAATAGCGTACTGAATTTTTAATTTGTGCTTTGTTTATCTTTTTCTCCGTTTCAGTAGACTTCGTCTCTGAACGACCAGTTGCGACTATTAATGGCGGAATTTCGTGTTGTAGTCACAAGTTCACGCGACACTAAATCATTTCGCTTCCTCCGTTAGTTACGGTTATGGTAATAGCGACTTAATAGCGTGCTGAATTGCTAATTGTGCTTTGTTTATCATCTTTTTTCGTTTCAGTAGACTTCGTCTTGAACGAACCATTGCAACACGCTCACGGCGATAACTAGTGTTGTCATTAAGAGTTAACATGGCACGGAATAATTTGACTACTCCGTTAATAACGGTTATAGTATTATCGAATTAATAATATGCTGAATTTTTTAATTTGTGCTTTGTTCTCTTCTTTTGTCGTTTCAGTAAGCAAAGTCGACAACGAAGGCATGAATGGCAAAATGGGTGTTGGCAATGTGGAAATGGAGGAAATTATGTTGACATGGTTTAGGCTGCCCAGTGGGTGTAAATTTCACCGCAGATCCGTGCATGGCTTTCGGGCCTGTAAGTCCGGACGCATGGAGTCTATGCTGGATCAATTGGATCCATTTTAATATGCACTTTCGCCGGCCTTCCAGCTGTCAGTCCAGCCGACACCGTCAGTTCAGCCGGCACTTCAGCAGGCAAACCGGCATTAACCGTCCATCCAGCACCGTCCGTTCAGCCCAAATGGCACCGGACGGCCAGCCGACCTTCCAGCTTGCATCAACAGGCACCGGCCGTTCAGCCCAAATGGCACCGGACGGCCAGCCGACCTTCCAGCCTGCGTCGACAGGCACCGTCCGTCCATACGGCAACGACCGTTCAGCCCAAATGGCACCGGTCGTCCAGCCGACCTTCCAGCCGGCATCAACCGGCACCGGCCGTCCATCCGGCAACGACCGTTCAGCCCAATTGGCACCGGTCGTCCAGCCGACCTTCCAGCCGGTATCAACCGGCACCGGCCGTCCATCCGGCAACGACCGTTCAGCCCAAATTGCACCGGTCGTCCAGCCAACCTTCCAGCCGGCATCAACCTGCACCGGCCATCCATCCGGGCAGCGACCGTTCAGCCCAAATGGCACCGGTCGTCCAGCCGACCTTCCAGCCGGCATCAACCGGCACCGGCCGACCATCCGGCAACGACCGTTAAGCCCAAATGGCACCGGTCTTCCAGCCGGCATCAACCTGCACCGGCTGTACATCGGATTTACGGAGATTATAGTGATGTACCCGTCAGTCAAGCTACACTACTGGTTACATATCACTACCATGAGAGAAATGTTATAGATGAATCTCCCTCCAATCAGACCATTCGAGAGGCAGGTGCCGGTCATAGCCGGACCTTCGCCGACATTCCGGCCGACCATATACCAGACAAATTAGTCGGTATTGCCGGTGTACACCTCCCGTCATGTCAAATACGTGACGGTGTGATTTTAAAACAAGGGAGAATTAGTGACATTATCAGAGGTGACGGAATTGAGTTATCTATGCGCTACCCAGATATGACAGCTTTACCAGAACAGGTCTTTCAGGCCGACCATCCGCCAGTTCAATCAGCCGGCAGTGCCGGCCGTCCATATGTTCACGGCTTCTCCACAAGGGAGATTTAGTGAAAGTGTCAATTATGACAGAATTGCGTCATCTAAGTCACCTTGTATGCTGTACAGATATGCAAGCTGTACCAGAACCAACATTCCCTCTGAGCGAATGGTAGATGGGCGCGCAGTGCTGGACGCACTACATAAGCATTATGTAATTGTTATTACCTTACAGTCGGCACCATCCGGCACCGGGCGTCCATCCGGCAATGACCGTTCAGCCCATATGGCACCGGTCATCCAGCAGACCTTCCAGCCGGCACTAACCGGCACCGGGCGATCCGGCAATGACCGTTCAGCCCATATGGCACCGGTCGTCCAGCCAAGCTTTCAGCCGACACTTGCCGGCACTGACCGTTCATCCGGCTCCGGCCGTCCAGCCCAACAGGCACCGGTCGTCCAACCGTATGGAGATTTTAGTCTTATACCAGTCCATCCGACTATACCGCTGTACCAGCACGGGGACTTTTATCATACCGCAATCCGCACAAATCGGATTGACAAAGATTCTAATGATGTTTCCGTCTGTCAATCCGTACTACCGGTTACATATCACTACCATGAAACACAGTTAGTTGGCGAGGAATCTCTCGATCCAACCCGACCATTCGAGCGGTCGGTGCCGGTCATAGCCGGCCCGTCGCAGTCATTCAGGCCAAACATATGCCAATCAATTCATTCGGCATTGCCGGCCGTCCATAGGCTAACAGCTCATCCACAAGGGAGAGTGAATGCCTTTATCAGAGATGATGGAATCGAGTCATCTATGCCACCTGGTATGCATTACCCCGATATGGATGCTTTACCAGAGCAAGATTATGCACATAGTGAGTGCGATGAGTCGCAGGCAAATCAGCGGTATGCAGATCCAACTATGGAACAGACTGAGTTCAGCTTCAAAGCCGCAGTGGAGGAAATTTATAGGGTGTTGGCCCCTTCAGAATGCCCTCCACCTCCTGCTGCCATTACCGACTATAAGGTTAGAGCGTCGGTCGATCTGGATGAGGGGGAAGAGACTCTATCCTTCCGCCTCCTTCCCCAGTCGACAAAATTAAGGAAATTAATGACCGTCTGTCAACACGTATAGGGGATCCAGGAATTGCTAAGGTTTTTCTTTTCTGAAAGCCAAGTACCAGCTTCGTTTTCAGGTCGATGGTACAAAACTCACTCCGGTGCGTTCAGTACTGAGGTCCCGGCTCTGGATAAAAATATGGCAGCAGTCCATATGTCTGCTCCATTGTCTTATAAAGTGGACTAAACGGTGTTCAATGCCAAGTCCAAGCTGGTTCGAAATGTAGTCGCTACGTCTTCACTGTTAGATCTAGCCTCCCTAGCCATTTTCAGGATCGCTGATAAATCTGGCAATGAACATGCTTGGGATTCGACGGCCCGGTTAGCTAGGGTTCTTAACAGGGCAGCTCACCATTCCATGGCCAATGCGCTGACTGCTTCTGCCAACCTAGACCTGATACGTCGTGACGCATGTCTGAAGGGCACGTCGCTTAAACCCCATCATATGCTGGCTAGATATGACCGACGCACATTTCACGTCCCTATCCCACGAGTTGCGGACATTCTCCGTTGTGCTTGTCGGGACTAGGCTTATCAGTTCCATGTCATACCTTTTGGCCTAAATTTAAGCCCTTGGGCTAGTACCAAGGTTATGGATTACGTCGTCACCCTGTTCCGCTCGACTTCATCTATTGCGTCGGCAGTATATTTGGACGACATCCTCCAGTAACATCTGTCAAGTTCTACTCTGCTCAAAGGCAGAAACGATCTTATATCACTTTACGTCATATAGGCTTTCTCGTGAACTGGATAAAGTCTGATCTCTGTCCAATCCGGATTTTGGTCCATCTGGGTGTGGAGTTTCTCCCGATCTGAATCTGGTAAGGCTTCTTCGAGTTTGCGATCATCCAGATAATTGCACTCGTAGAGTCCGTTTGCGACAGGATGCGCATTTTAGCGAGAGAGTTGCAGATCCTCGGATTATTCAATGCGGCAGCAGACTTGATCCCTCTCAGCCATCCTTTTAGGCGCCCTTTACAAAGGACTTTGCTAGCGTAATTGCACCATTTTCAAGTCCCTTCGATCCCAGAAAACAGTCATGCTCATGCCAGAGATACGATCATTCTTGAGTCAATGGCACAACCCCTGTAGGGTGTCCACAGGGATTACTCTGGAGATACCCTAAGGGGATAACTGTATGTTCCGCCACTAATACCTACGGTTGGGGTGCCCACCTGTTGCCGGACTTAGATACTGTCAGCGGCACGTGGGTGCCAGGGGCGAGCCCTTTCCACATCAACCTTTCAGAAATAACGGCTGTCATCAATGCCTTTCATTTCGGGCAGGATCAACTCTTATTACAAACTGCCCTCATTATGTCAGACAACATTGTGGTGGTGCCTTGCCTCAAAACAAGGGGACACCAATCACCAGACCTGTGCAATCTGAACTGGCAGTTTCTACATTGGTTCGACAATCTCCACCTCAATGTACAATTCAGACACACAGAATGGTCACTCCATCAATCGGACTTTCTTCCAATCGACACACTTTGGAGACGTCCGATGATTGATCTTTTGCAACAAGGTGGAATAGCAAATTCTCCACCTTTCATCTCACAGGTTCCAGACCCAGAAGCTTGGGTCGTGGATGCTCGATCAATCACCTGGGAAGGGTTGTGGTCATTCTCCTACCCTCCCACGGTCTTGGTACTGGAATTAATCCAGAAGTTAAGGGGTCAGAATTGTCAGATGGTTCTGATTACCCTTCTCAGATGGAACAACTACTGGGTCTCCGATCTACTCAATCTAGGCGATAGATCTACCCAGGAAGATTACAGTCAGCACAAGTATTCACAAGCAACCGCGGCCAGGGGTGTTCCACCCCTGTCCGGACCGTCTTTTTGTTCAAGCTTGGCTCTTGTCCAGACAGCCTTGCAAGACAAACAATTTAAATCTTTGATTGCGGAGAGAATCTCGAGAGCAAGAAGGCCCTCTACTCTGAAGGTTTACGAGGGCAAATGGCATGTTTTCAGAGACTGGTACCATATCATTCACATTGTTCCTCTGAGTGTCACAATCCCTCAACTGGCCAACTTTTCTCTGGCTTTTCAAGGAGAAACATCTGGCTCCAGTTATTCTCAAATGTTACCGCTCCATGATATCAGACACATTCCGCCATTCTGGTACATGTGCTATCAGCCATGACAAAGATTTGTCAGATCTTTTAGACATTTAAAAAAAAAAAAAAAAAAAAAAAATTCAATCGACTTATATCCCTCACCCTGTTTCCAAATGGAATCTGTCCTGGGTTTTAACATGACTCAATTCAGACAGTATTGAGTCTTTAACCCACGATTAGTTAAAGCTACTATCATACAAATTGGGTTTCTTGATAGCCTTAGCTTCAGCATGCAGGGTGAGCGAGTTACATGTCCTTTCTAGTGACCCGAACTCTCTTCCGTTCCGATCAGAGGGTTTGATGGTCCTCTTGACGCAGCCAGGCTTCGTAGTCCAAAATAGATTACCATACA
This sequence comes from Unio delphinus, assembly GCA_029339505.1. Lineage (NCBI taxonomy): Eukaryota > Metazoa > Mollusca > Bivalvia > Unionida > Unionidae > Unio > Unio delphinus. The sequence continues at coordinate 3,043,989 of JAQISU010000162.1, forward strand.
TTGGCGACCAACGAGTCGTCATTAGCTCGCTTTCTTTATAGATAAGTCAGGATCAACAGCCATGTAAGATCCTGTTTGGGCACTCTAGCACCAATTCAATGCATAGAGGTGAGTCAGGTCACATACAAGCACCTCTTTTTTCTGGTGATAGCTGGGATATGAGACATCACCATTCAAGCCCTTGCTTCATGGCTGTAGTGGGTTATACACTCGGCGTACTCTGAGAATTCGCAAATCAGTCACCTTATAGAAGCTGTTGGCTGACATGCAGAGTCAACCTTCTACAGTTTTATCTTCAACTTTGTACTCGCAGAGGCAAACATTGATTCTAGTAGGTCCGGTGTTGGGCAGCCCAGACGCCCACCAGACTCATGTACAACAATCAGCACAGCCTATTAGCTTCGCTGGATTCGCCAGATAAATTTTCGTAGGTAAGAAGATTTCAATATCTATCTTCTTAACCGTATAAAAGGGTCACATATCACGTGACCCTGGGCTGTGTTGCTGATTGAAAATTAGGAGACCGGGTTATCATTCACATGGGGAATCCAACCATCATTCCCTAGAGGATACCCGTATGGAGGTCGGATGCTCCGCATTCCCTCCTCCTATTACTTATTCTCCTAAAGTAATGTGATTGGGGAACGTATTCAAAGGAGAAAGCAAATTTTGTAGTAAATTATGTTTCTCCGAGAATACTTACCCAATCACATTACTAAGAAACCCTCCCAACCACCCCGCCATGCGAGCATCCTCGTGTTTTATATATCGCTCAGCTTAAAAACTAAAGAAGCGACACCTAACGGGCGGCAAGGGGAGGTAATGGGCAAGAGTTATTGCCCTTTGTCTATATGACATAGACAGGAAAGACGAATTTTCGTCTTTTGGTAGGGCTGGATTCGCGAGGTAGCAGGCTAATATCCCTAAAGTAATGTGATTGGGTAAGTATTCTCGGAGAAACATAATTTACTACAAAATTTGCTTTCTTTTACCAAATCTAGTTTTGTATCACAAATAATAGTAACAGACCATGGTCTTACTAAAATTAGTAACAAATCCACAGACTGTTCTGGTCAGTTTTATATTTATAACAAAAATTTTGGTAAAATCATTGTTCTTTCGATCTTTGGTATACTGCAGTGGAATGGGTCAATATGCAGTGAGACTTGAAAGAAGACAATTAATTTGGTGATGACATAATTTTTTCTTTTTACATACTATTAACAGGCACTCACCTGAGATTTTGTTATGAATTATTTCAGTATTATTGCATTGATTTGAATGTTATAGGTACTGAAGCATAAACCAGGTATACAGATGAACTTCAGTCATGTGGAAGAGGTAAGCAAATGATCTTATTGATATCTATAAGAGTTTTTCCATAGTGCCTTTATATATATTTATGAATTTTACATTTGCACTTTTGCCTTGTTTCCAGTGGGGAGGGGGGAGGGGTCTGTTATCTCAGCCTATGATCTGTCCTTCTTTGTGTATGCTTTTATTTTTGAATGACCTAACATTGATATTGGGAAATTTAAAGAATAAATATCATGCACTATTTGCAGTTAGCATTTAGGCTTCAAACAAATACAACAGTTATGGTTATACTATCCAAGTCAAGAGATCTGAAGGGTATAATAATAACTCATGAGTCAATTCATAAGACTCATTGAATTACCTCTTAATAAAGTAAAAATTGAATTACCTCTTAATAAAGACTCATTTAATCACCTCTTAATAAAAAAAATTGAATTACCTCTTAATAAAGACTCATTTAATCACCTCTTAATAAAGAAAAAATTGAATTACCTCTTAATAAAGAAAAAATTGAATTACCTCTTAATAAAGACTCATTTAATCACCACTTAATAAAGTAAAAATTGAATTACCTCTTAATAAAGAAAAAATTGAATTACCTCTTAATAAAGAAAAAATTGAATTACCTCTTAATAAAGTAAAAATTGAATTACCTCTTAATAAAGAAAAAATTGAATTACCTCTTAATAAAGAAAAAATTGAATTACCTCTTAATAAAGTAAAAATTGAATTACCTCTTAATAAAGAAAAAATTGAATTACCTCTTAATAAAGAAAAAATTGAATTACCTCTTAATAAAGTAAAAATTGAATTACCTCTTAATAAAGAAAAAATTGAATTACCTCTTAATAAAGAAAAAATTGAATTACCTCTTAATAAAGTAAAAATTGAATTACCTCTTAATAAAGAAAAAATTGAATTACCTCTTAATAAAGAAAAAATTGAATTACCTCTTAATAAAGTAAAAATTGAATTACCTCTTAATAAAGAAAAAATTGAATTACCTCTTAATAAAGAAAAAATTGAATTACCTCTTAATAAAGTAAAAATTGAATTACCTCTTAATAAAGAAAAAATTGAATTACCTCTTAATAAAGACTCATTGAATCACCTCTTAATAAAGAAAAAATTGAATTACCTCTTAATAAAGACTAATTTAATCACCTCTTAATAAAGAAAAAATTGAATTACCTCTTAATAAAGACTCATTTAATCACCTCTTAATAAAGAAAAAATTGAATTACCTCTTAATAAAGACTCATTTAATCACCTCTTAATAAAAAAAATTGAATTACCTCTTAATAAAGACTCATTTAATCACCTCTTAATAAAGAAAAAATTGAATTACCTCTTAATAAAGACTCATTTAATCACCTCTTAATAAAGACTCTTTGAATCACCTCTTAATAAAGAAAAAATTGAATTACCTCTTTATAAAGACTCATTTAATCACCTCTTAATAAAGAAAAAATTGAATTACCTCTTAATAAAGACTCATTTAATCACCTCTTAATAAAGAAAAAATTGAATTACCTCTTAATAAAGACTCATTTAATCACCTCTTAATAAAAAAGAAAAAATTGAATTACCTCTTAATAAAGACTCATTTAATCACCTCTTATTAAAGAAAAAATTGAATTACCTCTTAATAAAGACTCATTTAATCACCTCTTAATAAAAAAAATTGAATTACCTCTTAATAAAGACTCATTTAATCACCTCTTAATAAAGAAAAAATTGAATTACCTCTTAATAAAGACTCATTTAATCACCTCTTAATAAAGACTCTTTGAATCACCTCTTAATAAAGAAAAAATTGAATTACCTCTTTATAAAGACTCATTTAATCACCTCTTAATAAAGAAAAAATTGAATTACCTCTTAATAAAGACTCATTTAATCACCTCTTAATAAAGAAAAAATTGAATTACCTCTTAATAAAGACTCATTTAATCACCTCTTAATAAAGAAAAAATTGAATTACCTCTTAATAAAGACTCATTTAATCACCTCTTAATAAAGAAAAAATTGAATTACCTCTTAATAAAGACTCATTTAATCACCTCTTAATAAAAAAAATTGAATTACCTCTTAATAAAGAAAAAATTTAATTACCTCTTAATAAAGACTCTTTGAATCACCTCTTAATAAAGAAAAAATTGAATTACCTCTTAATAAAGACTCTTTGAATCACCTCTTAATAAAGACTTTTTTGAATCAACTCTTAATAAAGACTCTTTGAATCACCTCTTAATAAAGTTAAATTGAATCACATCTGTATAATAGCCTCATTGAATCAACTCTTAATAAAGACTGTTGAATCAACTCTTAATAAAGATTCATTGAATCAACTCTTAATAAAGACTTTTTGAATCAACTCTTAATAAAGACTTTTTTGAATCAACTCTTAATAAAGACTCTTTGAATCAACTCTTAATAAAGACTCTTTTGAATCAACGCTAAATAAAGATTCATTGAATCACATCTGTATAAAAGCCTCATCAGTCAACTCTTAATAAAGACTCTTTGAATCAACTCTTAATAAAGACTCTTTGAATCAACTCTTAATAAAGACTCTTTTGAATCAACTCTTAATAAAGACTGTTTAATCAACTTTAATAAAGTGGGTTGTACTAAAGTTCAAAAATGACTTCATTTTGTGAAAAGAAATGTGTGCAAAAATGAGTCGCATTTTCTTTATTTGTTTATCAAATTCAATAAGTCTTTTTATAAATGAAAGATAATGAAAAACACGTGGACCAATGCATTTACATGATGCATTTTCATGACATTTGTGTCCTATGGCAAGTCGTTTACATAATGCATTTCATGACGCATGTCCTATGACTAGTCGTTTACATAATGCATTTTCATGACATTTGTGTCCTACGGCTAGTTGTTTACATAATGCATTTCATGACGCATGTCCTATGACTAGTCGTTTACATAATGCATTTTCATGACATTTGTGTCCTACGGCTAGTTGTTTACATAATGCATTTCATGACACATGTCCTACAACTAGTTGTTTACATAATGCATTTTCATGACATTTGTGTCCTACGGCTAGTCATTTACATGATGCCACCGAGTATAGCAATGGCAAAAAAATAAAGGGGGTCACAATATTGGATTTTTAGTATTAAAAAAATGTCAACTTACAAGTGAGTCTCTATATGGTTTATAAAAAAATAAAATCTCTGAAAACATGGTAAAAATTTGCTATATAAACCACTTTTCCTTAATAAATTCAACATACTATATCAGATAGTAACAGTACATTCAGGCAGAATTATGACCAACAGGTGATGTACAGTATATTCAGCAACATTTAACAGGCATTGTATTTCAATTCCAAAACCCTGACTATGAAAGCCTGCACATTTAAATATTCAAAAAGACTTCTCTTATCAACATGCAACCTATTATCAGATAAAATCCTTCATTTTTAAAGCTGAAATTACAGCCCTTCCCAAAAAAAAAATGTAATTTTTCTCAGATTCTTTTTTCACACTGTAAGTCTTGCAAAACCTGAAATTTGACGAGTCTTTAAAATGCAGAGTCTTACTGCAACATGACTAGCATTTTAAATGAGCAAACATGAACTAGTTTATTGGTTTCCAACCATTTTGAGCATGGTCACCCCTTGTTAAAACAAATTTGCAGACCCCCACATGCTAATAATTGCACTATTTGGTTCCTCGGAGTAACTCCCTCCTCCCCTTCCTGCCCCCCCCCCCCCTTCTGCAAGGTGTTGCACAGTCTACAGGGTAGGTACCCCTTTTCAATTTAAAACTATTTGGAAAAGTGTATGTTGTCAATTATTATATATGACTGTTTTATTGAGATGCATCAGAATTCAGAAGCTAAATTTCACCACTAATATATATCTAATGATTTCCAAAGATGTCATGCAGTTTTCATTGACTTTCTTGGTCTCTTTGGCTGGCACTCATATTTTAAAAATTATTCAGATATTATCTGAGGTAACAAGTGAGATCATTAATGTATAGCTTAGTGATTGATTCATTTCTCAACTACACAGTGAACATTGTTTTGGCAAATGGAGCATCTCAAATAAATATGATGTAGCCTCATTTTAAAGATGCTTACTAAATTAGATGACTTGGTTATTGCAGTCATAACACTTGCTTTCCATCTCGTTAGTCAAAGGATTGATTCCTGATTCCAGTATATGCAAAGATGAGTGGTCAGGCAATCAATGTTGGTGGTTATATCTAGTTTCCTCTGTATTAAACCAGCATATTACATTATGAAAGTCCTTAGTTATATCCTTTAAAACCTATTATATAATTAATTGAATTTATTGTTGTAAACTCTTCTGGACTAAAAATTGTATTCACCATCTCTTTTAGATGTTACAGTTTAGAATATTATTCATAATTAATTAATTATAATTTACAATGCCCTCATAGGACTCTGATGAAGAGGAACACTTTGTGGATCTCCCACTGCCTGAGGACACAGAAGACACTTCCAAACCCTTACATACTGTCGATGACAGTGATGACGATATGAAAAAGAGTAAGGAAGATGATGATGACCCAGACAAGACATCATCAAATAAACCCTCATGGGTTCACAGAAAAAACCTTGGAGGTTAGTTGAAATAATAATATGGGCTATAAATTTGCAGAATTGAGCAGAATGAGAAGTTAAAACATGATAACACAAGTCCTCATGTTGAATTGTCTTCTGGTTGACTTTTGTTTCTTCATCAGTATCTACTCAATCATGAGTAAGCTGAATTGTTGATTTTTATCAGGATTTATCAAGTTGAATTTTCCTTCTCTCTTTTGGCTTAATGGTGATAAAAATGAATATTTTATTTCATGATGATGTACAATTGCTTGTTAAGGGTATAGTAACTGCAGGCCCTGATTAGACAAGTCAACACATCACTACAAGAGCCACTGCCTGTATCTGACATTTTGACTGGTTCCACATTCAGGGAGGGAAATTTTCTAGTTTTTTGGTGTATGGGCATTGTATGGGGCAGTAAGAGTCTGTTAATATTATTCAATTTACAACAACACTTAGCAGTGTATGGGGCAAAAAGAGTGTTAATATTATTAAATTTACAACAGCACTTAGCAGTGTATGGGGCTGAAAGAGTCTTTTAATATTATTGAATTTACAACAACACTTAGCAGTGTATGGGGCAGCAAGAGTGTTAATATTATTGAATTTACAACAACACATAGCAGTGTATGGGGTAAAAAAGTGTAAATATTATTGAATTTACAACAGCACTTAGCAGTGTATGGGGCAGAAAGAGTCTTTTAATATTATTGAATTTACAACAGCACTTAGCAGTGTATGGGGCAAAAAGAGTGTTAATATTATTGAATTTACAACAGCACTTAGCAGTGTATGGGGCAAAAAGAGTGTTAATATTATTGAATTTACAACAACACTTAGCAGTGTATGGGGCAGCAAGAGTGTTAATATTATTGAATTTACAACAACACATAGCAGTGTATGGGGCAAAAAGAGTGTTAATATTATTGAATTTACAACAGCACTTAGCAGTGTATGGGGCTGAAAGAGTCTTTTAATATTATTGAATTTACAACAACACTTAGCAGTGTATGGGGCAGCAAGAGTGTTAATATTATTGAATTTACAACAACACATAGCAGTGTATGGGGTAAAAAAGTGTAAATATTATTGAATTTACAACAGCACTTAGCAGTGTATGGGGCAGAAAGAGTCTTTTAATATTATTGAATTTACAACAGCACTTAGCAGTGTATGGGGCAAAAAGAGTGTTAATATTATTGAATTTACAACAACAGTTAGCATTGTATGGGGCAAAAAGAGTTGGTTAATATTATTGAATTTACAATAACACTTAGCAGTGTATGGAGCAGAAAGAGTCGGCTAATATTATTGAATTTACAACAACACTTAGCAGTGTATGGGGCAAAAAGAGTGTCAATATTGTTGAATTTACAACAGCACTTAGCAGTGTATGGGGCAAAAGGTGTCTGTTAATATTAATGAATTTACAACAGCACTTAGCAGTGTATGGGGCAGAAAGAGTCTGTTAATATTATTGAATTTACAACAACACTTAGCAGTGTATGGGGCAAAAAGAATGTTAATATTATTGAATTTACAACAGCACTTTGCAGTGTATGGGGCAGAAAGAATCTGTTAATATTATTGAATTTACAACAGCACTTAGCAGTATATGGGGCAGAAAGAGTCTTTTAATATTATTGAATTTACAACAACACTTAGCAGTGTATGGGCAGAAAGAGTGTTAATATTATTGAATTTATAACAACACTTAGCAGTGTATGGGGTAAAAAAAAGTCTGTTAATATTATTGAGTTTACAACAACACTTAGCAGTGTATGGGGTAAAAGAAGTCTGTTAATATTATTGAATTTACAACAACACTTAGCAGTGTATGGGGCAAAAAGAGTGTTAATATTGTTGAATTTACAACAGCACTTAGCAGTGTATGGGGCAAAAGGTGTCTGTTAATATTAATGAATTTACAACAACACTAAGCAGTGTATGAGGCAGAAAGAGTCTGTTAATAATATTGAATTTACAACAATACTTAGCAGTGTATGGGGCAGAAAGAGTGTTAATATTATTGAATTTACAACGGCACTTTGCAGTGTATGGGGCAAAAAGAGTGTTAATATTATTGAATTTACAACAGCACTTTGCAGTGTATGGGGCAGAAAGAATCTGTTAATATTATTGAATTTACAACAGCACTTAGCACTATATGGGGCAGAAAGAGTCTTTTAATATTATTGAATTTACAACAACACTTAGCAGTAGTGTTGTTCCGATTATCGATTATAATCGATCATCAGTTGGTTGAGCGAACCAATAAGATAATCGATTGTGAAACTCCATAATCGATTGTGTGTAAAGGGAGACTACTTTTAAGTGTATGCAAAGCACAAAGGTTAGTAAAACTCCCAGCCGCTAAAGTTGACCTGAAATTTATTAATCCCTTCACAACTACAAATAAAATGCCTTATAATTCATAATTAGGAACATATAGTTATTATTACATGGTCAAGTTGTTAAATTGTTGAGTTAATAAATTTAAACACATTTGTTGATTTGTTTCAGTTAAATTGCAACATCTTTTGTAGCATTTATAAACAATGACAAACAAGAAAATCATGTCCTTCTATACTTTAAATTATAAACACCTCATATATGAATGAATTTCGGGGGATTGTCACAGTATTTCAGTGACATATGACTGATCAGCCATAAAAAGTTGCGTTCATTTAACAAAGTTGTAGAACAAAAGTAACACAGAGTATTATTATTGTCAAGTTAAAGAATACATGTCATTAAAAGAGATTGTTCCTGTACATTTATAAACATATTGAACTCTTGATCAAAGATATAATTAATAAAAATTTTAATTTGCATTTAGTAATCGATTTTAATCGATGATCAGTTGGTTAAGGGGAACCGATTATCGATTATGAATTTCTGACCGATTCCCATCACTACTTAGCAGTGTATGGGGCAGAAAGAGTGTTGATATTATTGATATTTAAAACACTTAGCAGCGTATGGGGCAAAAATTATTATTGAATTTACAATAACACTTAGCAGTGTATGGGGAATAAAGAGTTAATATTATTGAATTTACAACTAGGGTTGTTAAACAAAAATCGGAAATCCGATTATCGGTTTTGAAAACGATTATCAGGTTTTGTTTTTACAAAACGATAATCAAATTCAATATTTTTTACCATTTTTGTAGTGAAAATTTAAAAAATGCCAGAAAAAATTTCATTCATGCATTTGTTTAGTGTTTACATTTTAATACAATATGGCCAGCAGATAAGGTGTGTTTGTTTAAAATTTGTGAGTGCTCCATGCAGCGTGTTTGTAAATGAATACATTTATTGTTGAAGAATGTAAATAGTTAGTCGACCGACCGGTCGCTAAGTTCTTTGATGTCCGAAATTGACAACAATAGACTGTTAATAGCTACAGTCTCTGTTGTTGAGGACTGGTCTCTGCTGGTTGTGTCTTTTCAAGTTTACAAACATGGCTGGTCGTATAAATAAATCTGATGTATGGGAAAACTTTGAAAAAAATTTCATCAAGCATGGCTAGCTGTAAACTATGTTCACAACAAATAAGTCGGAGCGGTGGTACTACTACTGGATTGCAAAAAGAGTGTTAATATTATTGAATTTACAACAGCACTTTACAGTGTATGGGGCAGAAAGAATCTGTTAATATTATTGAATTTACAACACTATAGCAGTGTATGAGGTAGAAAGAGTCTTTTAATATTATTGAATTTACAACAGCACTTAGCGGTGTATGGGGCAAAAAGAGTGTTAATATTATTGAATTTACAACAACACTTAGCAGTGTATGGGGCAAAAGGAGTCAAATAATATTATTGAATTTACAACACTACTTAACAGTGTATGGGGCAAAAAGAGTGTTGATATTGAATTCACAACAACACTTAGCAGTGTATGGGGCAAAATAAGTGTTAATATTATTGAATTTACAACAGCACATTTTGCTGTAGCAAGGTAAAACATGCTCATTATTATTGCTGTCAGCTGTTCAACAGTTCAAAAGTCCAACATTTTCTGGTCATTTCATTTAAATGGCATAATTTCAGTTCTTTTCAATTGCATGCATATTAAAAAATTTTGGTTAATGTTGCAACATTAGTGTACTTAAATTTGGAACCTGATCAGGAAGAATTATTTCAAAAGGGAAAACATATTTTCCAATTATTTTGTTATAAGTGGTCTTTTTTTTGTCACCTGTTAGTTATTGGCCATCCATTGTTTTTACATTATTCTTCAGACATCACATTCTGAATGATCATATCTGCAAAACACAATTTGTCGCTGGTAAAACAAAAACTATTTTTTTTTAATTTATCATGACCATTCATCTGGAGAAACTTTATTTTGTTATTCATGAGTTTATCCTATTTCAGCCAAAGCTAAGAGAGATGACTATGATCCATGCCATAGAAATCCACAGTACTGCCATGCAGAAAATGAATGCATGTGGGAACTGAAGAAACTATCCCAGCACTTCCATCCTTCAGTGGCATTGTTTGCCAGTCAACTTCTTCAGGTGAGTCAGTGGGAAAATGTCAGTAAGAAAAAAGGTATTATGACAGTTAATTAATGAATTATTCACAATGCATTGAAACTAGGAAGCTTAGCTTTAGAAATTAAGGGAAATGTTGTATGTCATTATAAAGTAATCACATTTCTGAAAAATCTAGAAGCAAGATCTAACTCTTATCATCTTGAAGGAATTACATTATTGTACAAATAAATACAAATGAGAGAACTAAATTTAAACAAAATCTTATGAAAGTATATTACAATTTTGCCAAGCCAGGTAATGGCACCGCTATTGTCATAAATCACATTGCAATAACACTTTTTCCATGTCATGGAACATTATTCACATACTTTTTCAGTGGTCTAAAGGAACTCCCTCCCATATTCAGCCATTTGCTGGGGGAGACACATTAGTTTCATTGGGAGAGCATTGGGCTTAAACCAAAGGTCACAGGTTCAGTACCTACACAGGACAGCAGGGTCTATAGGGGACCTTGAAAAACCTTAAAAAATGAATTTGTCTTTCAAGGCCTTGAAACACCTTAAAAATTAAAAATATTGTCTCGGTTCATTGAAATGTCTTTGATTTTCCAGAAACTACAAATAATTTTCTCTTATGTAGATTTTTTTTAAAAAAAATAGGAAAAAAGAAACCAATGTTTTTTAAAAATGTTTTGTGCAGAACATAAATTTTTCCACAACTGGCCACTGCGTATTCATACATTTTGAACTACCTATTGTAAGAGGCCTAGATGTATACACAGTTTAAATTTGAATCATTTGTAATCTTCAAAATGTTTGGCTGCTGATTCCAACTTTGGTGGCTGGACGTAGAAAACTATAGAGTCATGATCATGTGATCGTTCTCAAAGAGCTTTGCAGAAATTCAAATTATGTCAGAAGGTTTTTGATTGGCATGCAGTAAGAGAGAGTGCTTTACCAGCCATATGATTCACTCCAAGCTACTCAATGATCATACTCTAGACTGCATGTTGTTGAAAAAGTTATGCTACTAACCCTGGGCCAGCCCAGGTCAGCTACCTCATGGGGTCCATAGGGAATGGCACTCAGCTCCTATCAGCATGATTTAGCCAATAATGAGTTGAAAATGCCATTGAAACCAACAAATTAAACACAGCTAGTGTTTCACCTGTATATTTTACTTTTAAAAAGTCATCTTCTTTATATGACCAAACATGTTCTTTCCGGTGTGTGGCTGGTTATTGAACTGTATATGCACAAGTTCCACCACTCCACACACTAGGGATGGATTGAAATTCTAAAACATGTACATCTAGATACCTCCTGCCAATAAATTTATTATGTTAAATTTGAATTGGAATTTTATATATATTTACATTACCTACACTAATTCTTTCTACAGTTCCGATTACATTTCATCTTTTCAGGGAGAGTCCATCAGATATGATGGTGACCCTCTACAGGACTTCTGTTTGATTCGATTCCTTGACAGGTTTGTGTACAAGAATCCAAAACAGATCAATAGAGGTGAGCAGTTGTGGTATCACAGAAAAGTGGTTCAAGAATTCAGGATTTTTTTTCTTTCTTTGCTTTGAAAATCAATTAGAATTTTTGGAAAGAAAATCAAAAGCTTTTTAACGAGTTGTAAAATAAATTTGTTTCAGAAACTTTTGTTCAGGAAATCTCAATAGCAAATTATGTTTTATTCATTTGTCATTCAGCACTAATATGATTGAATATGATTATGCCCCCATGTTTCTGAAACCTCCCAGAAAATAGGATTAGACATAGTTGTGTTTGTTGGACATGTATTTTTCTAAGTTTTGATGACGTCTCCAAAGCATTTTATTTGAAGGAAAGAGCCTGCTTTCTCATCACAAACAGTAGTTTTTATTTTCATTGCACCTCCATAATCCTGTGTGTTTGCATATCTCTCTCTCTCTCTCTCTCTCTCTCTCTCTCTCTCTCTCTCTCTCTCTCTCTTTCTCTCTCAGTTTCTTTACTTTTGTATGTCTCTCTATCACTTATTGAATCTGATGATGATGATTTTTTATATCTATCTCTGCTTCATTCCATTTTGATGTGTTCTTTAAATTTCACTTTAGTGAAAAGACCAGGAATGATCCTGACCCGGGGCAAGGAGACTTCCATGCTGAAGGGAGTGAAGCAATTGGCAATTAGCAGTGACGAATACCGTAAACTGGTTGAACAGAAAATTCCAGTAGAGGAGAGATTCTTCCACAGGTAAACTCTTTCATGGTCAAAAGTAATTTTTATCATATATGACAATGGTATTACTTGGTATACTTTGATCCAATGCAGACTGCTTTATGTTAAGATGTTGTTGGTTCATCTTTATGACTGTCTGTTACTATTTTGTTGACCGTTTCAGTGGCTTACTGGTTAAAGCATACACCATGGTAACCCAAGGTCACGTGTTCAGACCCCAGTCAAGTCGTAGCAATGACATAAAAATGGCAGCTGCCTCACAAGGCACTTAGCATTAAGAAGTTAGTGTTAGGATTGTCAGCATGGTGTCAGGATAATGTGGCTGGGTGGGACATCATGATACATGTATGTTTCATGATGCCTCAATATTTAACATCACCATACATGCCAACCATTACGCTTTTGGCGTAATCATTACGCTTTTTCCCACTAAATTCCGCGTTACGCGTTAACGTTTATAGATTACGCTTTTTCGATATATCCATCTTGCAAAAAAAGAAAAATTTTTTTTTTTTCGTTTTTATTAGCATTACTTTATTTTTTACATACTGTTTTATTTTTAAATAAAAAAAATACCCCGCTTCTACATAACTACGATATACGAGTATACTTGTCCGTGGACTTTCCTAATATTCATGTTCTATTTATAGCAACTATCATGTTACTAAGATACTTTCAAACTTTCAACCTCATATTCTATTTATAGCGGCTTAGTGAGGAGAGAACAGACTGGTTTCTATTTTGTTTAAATCATTATGCACATACTCTTTGTTCTAATTTTGCATAGTGCAGAACCAGTCTAAAAGTTTTTTTTGCGCTAAAAAGTATTAAAAAATTCTCAATGCGTTTATGAGTGCAAAAAATATCTCTTAAATAATTTCACAGATGGGTTAGAAAAAGTCAATAATAAACAAAGCAAAATGTAATCAATCCTCCAAACACGACGAGGGCATCATCACGTGACGTCTAATCGTTGGCGCTAAATGGCTTCAGATGTTAAGATGGATTCTAGTCTTTGTGTATGTTAGAGCACATTTTTTTCCCCAAGAATTTCGCAGATGGATCAGAAAAAAGCAAAACGAGTCCTCCAAAGATTCAAAGATGAATATATGAATGGCATAATACAGCGTTCCATTCTCGGACAGCATCATGCTCATTGCAGACTGTGCGGAAACGATTTTAGCATTGGTCATGGTGGTAAATTTGATGTGGAAAAACACATGAAAACAAGGAAACACATTGAATTAGCTCGCCTTACGAACTCTAATACTAAGGTAACTTCTTATTTACAGCAGAGCTCAAGTGCAGACTTAAATACTATAAATGCTGAGGTGTTATTTACCGAGTTTTTAATAGAACACGGACTACCCTTAGCGGTAGCAGACCACGTTGGTCCCTTGTTCAAGCGGATGTTTCCTGATTCGAAAATTGCGGAAAAATATGCTTGTGCAAGAACAAAATCATCTCACATTGTTCGGTGCCTAGCAGAAGATACTTCACTTAAAATTGCAGAAGCAATGAAAATTGGGCCGTTTAGTATTGCCACAGACGGGAGTTGTGATTATGATGATAAAAAGTTGTACCCAGTATGTATTAGATACTTTGACAGTGAAAAAGGCAAAGTCATGAGTGTTCTTCTTTCTTTACCAGAATTAACAGTAGATTCCACTGGACAAAACATTTTTGATTTGCTTGACAATGTTTTGAAGAAACATTACATAAGTTGGCAGAACTGTATGGGGTTTGCAGCTGATAATGCATCAGTGATGACTGGAATTCATAAAGGAGTTGCATCCTATATTTTGAAAATGTCTCCATCAGTGTTCATAACAGGTTGCCCCTGTCATTTGATGCACCTTGCTGCTGATAAATTAGAAGTAGATATTGGCCATTTATTAATAGATATCTGTGATTACATGCTCCATAAATTCCCATATGGAGATAAACTGCTTTTAAATGCTTCAGTTGCTTATGTAAATGAGAGACAGTCAAAAAGCTTCAAAAGTGTTAGATTCTTTGTCAAGAGATATCCCTTTCTATTGCCACCCTTGTCTAACTTGGATCATCTGGAAGAAGAATTCCTGAAGTATCAAGTTGGGATTCTACCTGACAATATACTTAATGCAGATAGAGTTGATGTGCAATGGCACCTTATTTCCCAGCTAAAAGACTCTATCACTGTCAGGTTATGAAAGGAATATTGGTTCTTTACCATTCTAATGCTGACTGTGAGAGATTGTTTAGTGTTGTTAACAAAAATAAAACTGAATTCAGGTCCAGGCTAAGTAACCCGGTACTGAGTGCTCTACTGGTATGCAAAACATTCATGGCCTCAGCTGGTACAAAATGTTTTGAAATGCAACATGACAATCTGTTGCTTTCTAAAGCTAAAAGTGCTACATATGAACACTTGAACCATTAATGAATGATAAAAGACGAGAAAACAAATAAATCATTGTTAATTGTAATTGTAGTATGTTATATGTGGATTACTCTTTTTCTGCTTGGATTCCTCTTTTTGACCACTTGGATTACACTTTTTCCTCGTCAAGGGTTGGCATGTATGCATCACCATAAACTGCCACGATGTAGACATCAAAGCGATATGGCTGAAAATTGTTAAAGATTTATTTTAAATCCAAATCACACACACACACAAACATTTACTGTTTTGTTTCAGTGCAGTAACTCAAGTTCTCTTCATAAACAGTTACCCAACTTTTTGGATTGCTTTCACTGGCAGTAAGGTTGAAACCTATCAATGTTTGGCTCAAAAAGGTCAAAGGTCAGGATTATGACTAATGCAGGACAAAAAGAGTCACTACACAATACCATTTGTTCTACAACATAGACTGAGACCAAATTTCTGTGGATGACTTGCACTTGGGATAATGTAGAAGCCTATTGAGGTTTTTTAAAAAAAGATCCAGGTCACTGTGATAGAAACAAGAAAAACATCTAATGCACAATAGATTTTTGTGCTTCATCACAAAACAACACCATACTTTGTGCATAG
Organism: Unio delphinus; assembly: GCA_029339505.1. Lineage (NCBI taxonomy): Eukaryota > Metazoa > Mollusca > Bivalvia > Unionida > Unionidae > Unio > Unio delphinus. Next base: position 3,059,661 of record JAQISU010000162.1, read on the forward strand.
CTGCCAACTGTCCCGTTTTTTCTGTATTTGTCCCGTATTTTGGACCTGAATACAGGTGTACGTTTTTTTGGAAAAAAATACGTTTTCTAATTTAAAAAAATTAAAATAAAATTTCTTTGAAATTGTCAGTTTAGAACGGGCATTTTGGTTATATTTTGATATAATATATCACTTGTGTATACAAATAAAGTTCTACAATACGATTGGTTCATTCGAAATTGAGGCTACCATACCTGTCGTTATCCGCCATATTGGATTTCGCAATAGTTACCACTGTTGCTGTATCTCGTTTTTGTAATATTCAGCTTCTAACCATGTTATATAGGAAAGCGGAATATTCAGAATTTTCTCCAGGAAAAATAGAAGGAAACAACTGGAAAGACATTTGTGCTGTCTTTTAGATTTGTGAAAACATAGCAGAAAAGGAGAAAACTTGACGTTTTGCAAAGTGTGTAACGTGATTTCACTATTGGGCATGGAGACGCCGATGAAATGCAAGAGCACGAAAAAGCTAATAAACATCTGCTTCCTGTTTCATCACACACAGCTCAGCCTGAACTTACGACGTAGATAAATGCCAGAGAGAACCTTAATGTAAATCGATCAAAATTTGATTTATTAAATTTCTTTTAGAAATAAACCTTCTGTTTTCAGTTACTATTGTTGCTGGCGATTTATTTTTCACACGTTTTCCAGACATTAAAATCGCAAGGATCACTCTTATGCTTGAACGAAAACAGATCAATAAATAAATCTCAGAATTGAGATAATCAATGAAAGTTGGTACATTGGAATCACTGGTTGAAAAAGAAACAAAGTGTGGAAAGGGCTCCTATAAACAGTTTGTATTTGAGTGTGTTCCACTCTTGCACCTTCTGAATGGGCACCCTAATGGAACATGGTGCAACTCCAAATCGTACAAGTGTGCAACACGTGCATCTTTGACATTAAATAATTATGTAAGGCACAGTTACTGATGGTTGTATACGTAAAATTACATATGCATTAAAATTTTTAAAAATCAGTATTTCTTCCTGAAAATCAGAATTTTTGTCACAAGTAATCAGTATTTTTGTGCTCGGGGGTTGGCAGCTATGTTTGTGGATAGCTTGCATTTTGGAAGAATCCTATTGATTTTTGTGTCAGAAGGTCAATGGTCAAGGTTACTGTGACTGAGAGAAACAAATGCTTTTCTGCACAGAAATTTTCAGTTCATGACCATATGCCTTCACCAGAGATGGGTAATGAAGAAGTTTATGAATTGGAGGATCTTAGATCCAGTTCAGTATGACTGAGAAATCAACCCAACTGATTTTGCATAATAAATTTAGTTCTAGACCACACACATTGACAAGAGTTTTTGGAGGTCTTGCATCCATTATATGAATGAGTCCTATCGATTTTTGGGTCAGGAGATCGAGGTCATTTTATTCTGGAGTAAGTTCCTTGGCTAAATGTATGGCTGACCTGCACTTTGTCCAATAAAGAAGCCTTTAGGGTCTAAAGAACAGTAGACATTGTATATGTCTGGTAGGAAAAAAATAGTTTCTACACAGATTATTGAGACCCATTGGTCAGTACTGGTTCCTGATCTGAGGACTATTAATTACAGTCCAGCTGTTTAATTTGCATTTCATGGTCTTTGATAAGGTTTTATTACCACTGTAGTCCCCAGTGATAATGGTGTTTTTTTTGTTTGTTTTTTTATTTGTTTTTATTTATATTCCATCCCATGACAAATAAATTGTAGCAAATAGAGTGATGAGTAATGACAATGATTGACTTTTAAATTGAAACATATAGAGTAATGACAGTGAAGGACTCTTAAATTGCATCTTTTGGCCAGTAGAGCATCTGTCCCTTCTATGTACTCTTGTTTAGTTAAAATAAAACTGTTCTTGCTTGTGTTGGCAGTTAACAAGACTTTTGTTAAGTGCTAAGGTTTTGTATTAAAGGTTTTAAAAATCCCATAATGTCAACCTCCTTGTTACATGGATATCATATCTCCTTTTATTCAGATATTTCACACAAAAAGCTGCTAAAGTTAGGAGAGGGAAGGAGCTTAATGATGAGGACAGTGAGGCATCGAGCATCAGCGACTCCGAATTTGATGCATATCTGGGTGAGTCTGGATGTTTTCATATCTCACCAGTAAATCGAGAAAGAAATAATTAAAGTATTCTATACCTATTTCTTTTCCACCTCATTTGAAAATTCATATTGTAGAGCAGACATAGGATACAGGGAACAAAAATCCTTTCAACAAAGAATCTGCAATTTGAGAAGCTATGTGCTTAGTCAAAAGATTTTAGTTTGTCATCTTTGTCAGAAAATTCATGCTATTAATATTGTATCTTATATTTTGTACGATAGATCTGTGATCTTTAGAATGATTCATCTCCCCTTAATAGTTTCGGATTTGTGCAAATCATTTGAATACACCCTACCTTGAAAAAAAATTATTAATATAACTTTTTAAATATGAACGCTTCAAATGAGCTAGATTTATTTCCTTTGAGAATTTTTCCCAGTTCTTTAACACCATGTTTTACAAAATGTTAAAAAGATTGAAAACACTTTGCAAAGAGTCCTGTATAGGCATCATTTAATGTGATGATTTAATAGAATAATTCTTTATTATAGATAAATATGAGGAACAGTTTGATGAGGACAAAGATAACCTTACAAATTTGGAACGCATGGACCTTGACTTTGCAGGGTAAGTAATGTATATTATGTTTTTTATAAACCGTAATACTTGCATTTACCTACCCAACCTTACACAAGTGACATCGATGGTCAAGCTGTGGGAGACATATTTTATTTTTTATTACAGCATGGAGGAATATTATACCTTAAAGCTTGTGTTTTTTCTATCTTGAAAAATGAGATATTTGTATATATAAAAAAATAGTCTGGATAAATATAGACAGTTGGTATGCTGTCAAGAACTTAACAATATTTGATTTCTGTTTATTTCAATTAACCCAACAAAGTCATTATCAGAAGTTTTAATTATACTTAAAAAGAAACTTTTTATTTACTGTTTTTTTTTTTTTTCTGTCAACATTTATGGTCTACTTCATTCAAGCAAAAATATTGTTTTGTTTTCCTAGGGCACACCTACCACAATATCTATTTACTATGCAAAGCCTAATAATCATTGATGATATCTGTAAAGAGGTTCTTTAAGCAGCATGGAATTGTCTCTTCATAGGATCTGCATTCTTAAAAATGATAGGTTTGAACCCTGGCCAAGTCATACCAAAGACATATATTGTAATGGCAGCTGTCTCGCTTGACATGTAGCATTACAATGTTAGTGTTAGGACTGGTTGGCATGGTGTCAGAATAATAGGACTGGGTGGGACATGGTGTTTTATGTCTACAGTATGATGTCCCAGTGCTAGACATAACCATAAGCTGTCACACTGCATAACAATATGACTGCAGGTGTTAAAGCGACATTAAAAATCCCAAAACAAATACACACACATACAAATGATAGGTGTATTGATTGTGAAATCTTTATTTATTTTGTCCAAATTTAACCAAATCTTGTTTGAACAAATTTAATGTGTAATTGTTGCTTCTTTTATTACTCTGTACTGTATATATATAGTTTTGGTAACTCTTATTCATGTCTAAGTTGTAGTAATTACAGGGTCCATAGCAGACCTTGAAACCTTGAAAAGCCTTGAAAAATGAAGTTGTCCCTCAAAGCCTTGAAAACGCCCTGAAGATTCAAAATATTATCAGAGTACCTTGAAAAGCCTTGATTTTCTTGAAACCAAAAGGAATTATTAAGTAGTTTTAATTTTTCAGATTTAAATAAAAAGAAAAAGGAAATATATAAAAATTAAAAAAACCAAAACAAAATAATCTCTAGCTAATTTTGTGCCAGGACAGAAATTGTATGAAGCCTGGATGTAGCTGCAGTTTAAATTCAAATCATTTGTACACTTTGAAATGTCTGGCTACTGATTCCAACTTGGTGGCTGAGCGAAGAAAAATATAAAGTTTGGATTATGAGAGCTGCACAAAATGCAAACTGTGCCAAAAGGATGATGATTTGCATGCATTATGAAATAGTTTAAAATATTCATACACTTTGTTTATATAAGTGATAGCATAAATATAACAAATATCTTTGTCACTTTTTTATGGGATGGGTGAAGAAGAAAAGCAGGTACTGAAAAAGACATTGAGACAATGACAGCTGCTGCTGATGACTGATTTAAAAGTAAAGATTCCTTGGAAAATTTACTTTATCATGGTGTCAAAATAATGTGAGGAAAAGTGAAAAAGACATATTCGATGAACTTGGAAAAAAGATTGAAGACAAGCTACAAGAACTGAAAAATTCACTCAAAAATATTTTGTACTTTGTAAATAGTTTAGTGTTGACAGAGTAAAATGAACATAGTTTAGTGACTACATTATTATAATACCCAGATGTAGGATGTTGAGTATTAATGGAAATGATATCGAGGATCATAATCTTGACTTCATGTTTTATTTATATATTAAAAAAATTGCAAGAAATATTTTTCATAAGAAGTGATAGTAAGTATTGCTGTGTTGACATATTTTCATTGATATATCCTTTAAAATTTAATGTAAGAATGCGCCTTGAAAAACACCATTTTAAACCTTGAAAAAACCTTGAATATTTTCAAAGAAATATGTACATAGGCTCTGTGTTAAGATACAAAGAGTGACAAAATTGCATAGGATTTATAAATAGCAATGATCAAATTACTAATAATATTATTAGCAGTAAACATGTTGGGTTCTTAGAAGAATGAATTTACTTCCCATTGGATGGGTTAAGTTAAGTTGGTTCTTGTGCAATCAGGGATATTTTTGGTCATCCTTATTTGTTATATTCTTGCTGTAACAACAGTCTTCTAAACATTATGTTTAGATTTTATTTGAAAGGAAACATTTGTTTAGATTATTCATAGGAACTACAAATGCTCATAGGACAATAATATTATTCTGGGACTATTGTGAATTATTCAAAGGAGTTTTGGACCATGCTATTTGGATGCATCAAGACTGTTGTCAGACCAATGTGTTCAAGGATTTGAAATTCATTCAGAATGTTGGATTCTTCTGAACTTGAAAGGAACTTTTGGGGGGATATTTTAAAATTCATTTCATAAATCTTATTTTTTTTATATTTTCATATAATTACTTTGGTAATTATTATTTGTTAAGTTAAGTGCTTTTGCTTCTTTCTGTTGGTTGGTTTATGACCATAGAGCTGTAACAGTGTATTGTCTCTCAGATGTCTTTTATGGACACGGTATTGATGAAGTATGTTGAAATTTGGTACATATTTACCAAGTAGCCAGAAGAAAATATTATTAAGTGTTCTTTCAAGGCCCCGAGTGGCCAAGTGGTCTAAAACGCTCTCCATTATGGATCACCGCCATCTCATCTCTGTGTGGGTTCACATCTCAGATTCAGCCAATGTGGGTATGTGAGAAAGCATGCCAGTAGCTTCTCGTGGGTTGGTGGTTCTTTCTGGGGGGGTTTTCCATGTTCTTCCTCTTCCATTAGTACTGGCCGCCATGCTGAAAAATGGCGTTAAACCCTACAACAACAACAACTAAATGTTCTTTCAATGTGAAACTCTAATTAATATATCTGTTGTTTTGCAGAGCATTTAACAAGAAGAAAACTGGGAAAAGAAAGAAGGAAGATGAAGATGAGAGTGATGATGATGAGGATGATCTGGATGAAGATCTTTCAGATGAGGAGGTTGATTTTGAGGGTGATGAAGATTTTGCTGCAGCGTTTGGTGATCTGGATGATGATGATGACATACAAGATAGCAACAAGAACCAGCCTGATTTCAATGAGGAAGACATTGAATTTTCAGACAGTGGTGTGATATTGTATTTGTAATACCTTTATGTTGCTTGCAAAATGCAGATGGTAAAACATAGGTGTCAGTTTTCAGGGTTGAAGATGACAAAAAGGTCAACATTGCAATTCTGAGTTATGTTTGTAGTACATCATATATGGCCGTTGGGTGAGCCACCAAAATTAGCTTAATGTTTGTTTGTGGAAGACCTAACTAACTTAGGAACATCTTCTGTAGCAAAAACATCTGACTTGGATTGCTATTTTACTTGAGCATTAAGCCTGAGGATGTAAACTTGTCTGGCCTGGAATAATAAAATTCTTGTGCTTAAGCCCAAGATTTAGTGTTTGCACATCAAAAAGGATTATTCTTTTGCAGCACCACTTTGGATTATGTAATTCATTTTTTCTTTTGATCCTCATAGGTTGGCTTTCTTAAAAATATGCAGATTTGGAAAGAAACATTACTGTGGTTGAATTCATGGAAACTTGAACATACGTCCCTTGATAACTTTTGATCCACTTATATTTACTCATTATTTAATCCCCAAAACTAAATCTTCATTTCCTCTAAAGAAATATTCATATTTCTGATAAATGTCAGACTTAGGCTTGGCATATGAGAAGCATGTAAGCTAAATGCAATCCCAGTTTTTCAGTGTCTTTTCTGATTCTTTTGATGATTCAATATTTGAACTTCATTGTGTTTAGTTATGTTAATGACGTTTAATTATAACATGTTTGCATAAAACACCTATTTGAAATTCTGCCAGTACTGATATCCAGTTATAATAAACTGGACAGTAGAAATATGTGTTCTGATTTATAGATTTTGATTTGTGTATTTTTACAAGCCCTAGAAACATAGCTGAATGTCATGTAATGTTTTGTATTTTTATTCTTATTATTTATTAGTTCTTATTGTAATAGTCACAAAAGAAATGTTTTCATAATAGACATTTTTTTATTTCATTTTCAGATATCATTGAACATGATCCATCACTAATGAAAGAAAAGAAGAAAAAGCTTGCGAAATCAAAAGCAAACAAGAATGATGGGTAAATAATACATCATTAAACATCGAAACATCGTCTGATTCAATTCAATTGCTCATTTATATCCATTCACTTTAAAGAAATTGTTCTTTTTTTTATATTTTTCCATACATTCAACTATTCTCATGCAGATAAATCAGTATTATCCTATACATACACTTCCCTACCAACCAAAAAACACTTTCATTACCTGCTGCAGAATGTTATAATTAAAAATAACTCTTGTAAATTTTTTATTCAATTTCAGGCTTGGACCATCAAGCTTGTTTTCGGCAGCAGAAGAGGTGAGAATGTCCTTCACTAGTCTAAGATATTCCTTGATTGTTTTATCTTGAAATTCCACAATAAGACTGAATTTATATCCCCTACAACATGTTTAGTCCAGAATTAAATGCCCTACAACATACCAACAGAGAACTTAAATTCTTGTCATGTAAGTCATTTGGATTTCGTTTAAGTTTTTTGAGATCGATTGAAATGGAAAATGCATTAATTCATTTCCATGCAGCTATGAAAATGGATTGTGAACCAAGAAACAATTGTTCACGTATTTAGAAAATGTTTGTAACTGTGTAAATATAGTAGGCATGGTAAAGATACATTATATTACTAGAAATCGAGGATATATCAAAAGTACGACCTTAGTTCATACACTGGATAGCTGATGCCTGGTTCATTTTAGCATTTCATTCTGTCAGAGTGAGTTCACTAGATACACTCTGGCTCTGGTTTAAAGTCTAATAGACAATATAGATAGAGTATAAATACAATTTTAATTGGCTTTTGGCAAACTAAGACACTACACCACACCACACTTTAAGACAGGTTCTAAATTTTAATAGCACACTAAGACAGAACTTAACATTCTCTACAAAACACTAAAAACGTAGTATTGAGTGTTGTGTAGCACTTAATAGTTTCAAGGTTAATATCATGGTGCTAAATGTTGAAGTTTTTCATTATTTGATCCTTTCCACTCTGTAATTTTAGTGTTATTTGAGACAAATTGATGAAAATTACAATAACTATACATTGTTATGAAAAGTGTTACATTATACATTTGCCCCCTCCCCTTAATCATGTTTGGAGATTTAGAATAGGTCTGATGCACCCTTCCTGCTTGTTGTAAGAGATGTCTGCAGAAGGTATTTTTTTTACCCAGGGATGCATCCCATAATGTTCCAACTTTGAAAGCCTTAGACAGCCATGGTGCAAACTTCTGTGAAGAGAAAAACCATATGAGCCATGACATTTTTTTACATGCATATTGTAAAATATTGCCTGCTAATTTCAGCCACGAGTGTTTCAAAGATAGATCTGTAAAAATACTGACGTTCCTCCTGTGACCTAAGTGGTTAGAGCATCTGCCTTGGATGCAGTAAGTTGCAGGTTCAGACCTCAGCTAATTCATACCAATGACTTAAAAAATAATAGTACCATCAGTTGCCTCACTTGGCATGCAGAATAATTAACAGGTTAGTGTTAGGACTGGTATAAAGATAATGGGACATGATGCTACATTTTGGCGGCATGATACGCCAGTGCTTGACATTACCATAAACTGCCACACTGCAGACATTGTAGCGATATGACTGAAAAATTTGTAAAGCTACGTTTAAAATATAAAATAAACAAGTACACTCCATCAATAAAATGCTGTCTATTTATGTCAGTTACAAATATGATAAGCTCTCATAGGATTCCTTGTAATAAAACTTTTTAAATATTATTATCAGCCATTCATAGCCCTCCAAATCCATATTTTATTGTCAACTATTTTTAGACTGTTTCCCATTTGTCCATATAATTAGGATTTGAAGGTCATAGCTTTTTTATTATCAACTATTTCTAGACTGGTTCCCATTTGTCCATATAATTAATACCCAAGCCCTTAAAATTATTGTCTGATTTCATTATTGTGAACTTTCGTGACCTCACTATAGAAGGTGAAGGACAAAAGTTCATGAATTTTCATGTTAATGCTGCATAACTGAATTATTGATTTATTTTCAGTTTTCTCACTTGATTGATGACTCAGCTAGTTCAGGATTAGACATGACTGGAGCTAATGCCATGTCCAACAAGGATAAAGCTGGTAAGATGGACAATTATTTTGTGCCATAGGGGGTGCATCAAGCATTCAAATTTGTCCCATGTCTAATATTCAAAATACATCAATTTGCAAGCAGATATAGTTTTTAAACAAGTTGTAATACATGTTTTAATAGTTGCTGGTTCAAGACAATGTATGCTTTGAAAGTTAATTTTGAATATCCAATGCTGCTTCCCAAGTTTCCTGTCTTGTGCTACTCTGACAGTATCCAACTCAGTCTGAGTTCATACTTCTCTTCTGTCCAGTTCTTCAGGTCATTCTTGGTCCTCATCTAAAGCCCTCATCCTATTAAAGTAGTGTTTTATGGAGTTATGTAAGTGTTGTGAACATCCATTCTTTACAGTCATGGTTTCAGCATTCTTAAATTGTTTTGGCTTTAATGGGCTTTGTCCCCCAAAACCTGGTGCATTATGTCGACTATTTGTTATTAAGTTTTGTTTCTAATTATAAAAGACCTTGAAAGGCCACATCAAAACTCAAACCTAACCCTGAGAGAAAGTGAGTCAGTAAGGTTACTGGAGATAATTTGATGGCTTATAAATAACTCTTAAAACAAAATAAAAATCATTTTAATAGAAAATGTGCATCAAGGGAAGCTACTCATATATTTTCTCAAAATATTTCTTGCTTCGTAGGTATTTCATCCCTCAAAAGGTTATGGCATTTAGTACCAAGAATAGATTGTTTCTTGTAATAAGAAAATGTAACACTTAAGACATTACAGAATCATTTCATAAAAGATAATTTTGTAAATATTTTCAAGAAAATATTTTAAATTTGTTTTATAAATAATTCTCTTTAAAAGGATAATATGGCAAAAAAACTTGAAACGTGTTTAGAGGGATGTCAGTTATAGCCCATGAATAAATGCTTATTGTATCTACGTCTGTAGAGTTTTGCTTATCCCTCAAATCCTATTTAATGTAGTATTACCGAAACCCTCCAAGTCATCATTATTCTTAATACTTTGTGTATGGGAATAGTGATATGAGCCTGCCATTCTTATTATTTTTCATCAAAGCTAGCTGGGAAATAGCTGTTGTAAGGTCATCATAATCATACACACTACAAAGTCAAACTGGAGACTTCATCAAAAAGTATTAAATATTGTATAGTTGTGTAGAAAAATGATAAAAATTGAAGGTTAAGTCAGGTTATACTTTACTTTATAGACCTGTAAACTAATGGGTATAAAAAGAAATCATTTATTAAATGTTTTCAGACAGATATGATTGAAGATAGAAATGAAAGTCTTTTAGTGTTATCTCAAGAGGATTTGATATCAACCTTCTTCACCAGAGTCTTTCATCATCAGACTGGTTGCAGCTGATTTTGAAGCAGGCAGATTTGTTATATCAGCTTTACTAAAAAATCCAATTTGAATATCAGCTGTGTAGGTTTTTATGTCCTGCTTTGCTTATGTCTGCTGGCAAATCCAGTCCAATTAAGTTGCACATTTATATCACTTGGTTTAGGCATTTGTTTTTCATAAACTCAGTTTTTTCTTCCCCTATTGTTATCCCATATTTCTCCTTTTAATACGTTCCCCAATCACATTACTTTAGGGATATTAGCTTGCTACCTCGCGAATCCAGCCCTACCAAAAGACGAAAATTCGTCTTTCCTGTCTATGTCATATAGACAAAGGGCAATAACTCTTGCCCCTTACCTCCCCTTGCTACTCGCTAGGTGTCGCTTCTTTAGTTTATTAGCTTCGCTTGTTGTGTGTAAACACGTACAATTAGACCTCCAATGAATCCAAGCCATCTTAGTGTAAATTCTGACCATCCGAAGTTAAATTTGGAATTACTGTGTTGGATAATCATTCCTCTACAGGTTGTATACATAATTTTACAATATTTTCCAATTTGAGTGACTTTGTCACCTTTTCTAGACTTCGGACCAGGTTGCAACGTGGTCAAAGCACGCTTATGGCGGTACTAGCATGTAATACATGTAGCACTCAATAATTTCGCTTATTCCGTATGTAACGTTTACGACATTAGCGACCAATAACGTGCTGCATTGATAATGTGTGCTTTATTTATCTTCTTTGACGTTTCAGTAGACTTCAAAAAAGTCTTTGAACGACCAATTTGCGACTTTAATGTAGTCACGAGTTCACGCAACACTTAATCATTTCGCTTCCTCCGTTAGTTACGGTTATGGAATAGCGACTTAATAGCGTACTGAATTGTTAATTTGTGCTTTGTTTATCTTCTTTTCCGTTTCAGTAGACTTCGTCTCCGAACGACCAGTTGCGACTATTAATGGCGGAATTTCGTGTTGTAGTCACGAGTTCACGTGACACTAAATCATTTTGCTTCCTCCGTTAGTTACGGTTATGGTAATAGCGACTTAATAGCGTTTTGAATTGCTAAATGTGCTTTGTTTATCATCTTTTTCGTTTCAGTAGACTTCGTCTTGAACGACCTATTGCAACACGCTCACGGCGATAACTAGTGTGGTCATTAAGAGTTAACATGGCACGGAATAATTTGACTACTCCGTTAATAACAGTTATAGTATTATCGAATTAATAATATGCTGAATTTTTTAATTTGTGCTTTGTTCTCTTCTTTTGTCGTTTCAGTAGCAAAGTCTACAACGAAGGCATGAATGGCAAAATGGGTGTTGGCAATGTGGAAATGGAGGAATTATGTTGACATGGTTTAGGCTGCCCAGTGGATGTAAATTTCACCGCAGGTCCGTGCATGGCTTTTGGGCCTGTAAGTCCCGGACACATGGAGTCTAGGCTGGATCAATTGGATCCATTTTATTATGCACTTTCGCCGGCCGTCCAGCCGTCCGTCCAGCCGACACCGTCAGTTCAGCCGGCACTTCAGCAGGCAACAACCGGCACTAGCCGTCCATCCGGCACCGTCCGTTCAGCCCAAATGGCACCGGACGGCCAGCCAACCTTCCAGCTTGCATCAACAGGCACCGGCCGTTCAAGCCAAATGGCACCGGCCGGCCAGCCGACCTTCCAGCCTGCATCAACAGGCACCGGCCGTCCACCCGGCAACGACCGTTCAGCCCAAATGGCATCGGTCGTCCAGCCGACCTTCCAGCCGGCATCAACTGGCACCAGCCGTCCATCCGGCAACGACCGTTCAGCCCAAATGGCACCGGTCGTCCAGCCGACCTTCCAGCCGGCATCAACCTACACCGGCTGTCCATCCGGCAACGACCGTTCAGCCCAAATGGCACCGGTCGCCCAGCCGACCTTCCAGCCGGCATCAACCTGCACCGGTCGTGCAGCCGACCTTCCAGCCGGCATCAACCTGCACCGGCCGTCCATCCGGCAACGACCGTTCAGCACAAATGGCACCGGTCTTCCAGCCGGCATCAACCTGCACCTGCTGTACATCGGATTTACGGAGATTATAGTGATGTACCCGTCAGTCAATCTGTACTACTGGTTACATATCACTTCCATGAGAGAGATGTTATAAATGTATCTCCGTCCAATCAGACCATTCGAGAGGCCGGTGCCGGTCATAGCCGGACCTTCGCCGACATTCCGGCCGACCATATACTAGACAAATCAGTCGGTATTGCCGGTGTACACCTCCCGTCACGTCAAATACGTGACGGTGTGATTTTAAAACAAGGGAGAATTAGTGACATTATCAGAGATGACGGAATTGAGTTATCTATGCCACTTGGTATGCGCTACCCAGATATGGTAGCTTTACCAGAACAGGACTTTCAGGCCGACCATTCGCCAGTTCAATCAGCCGTTAGTGCCGGCCGTCCATATGTTCACGGCTTCTCCACAAGGGAGATTTAGTGAAAGTGTCAATTATGACAGAATTGCGTCAGCTAGGTCACCTGGTATGCTGTACAAATATGCAAGCTGTACCAGAACCAACATTCCCTCTGAGCGAATGGTAGATGGGCGCACAGTGCTGGCCGCACTACATAAGCATTATGTAATTATTATTACCTTCCAGCCGGCACCAACCGGCACCGGGCGTCCATCCAGCAATGACCGTTCAGCCCATATGGCACCGGTCATCCAGCCGACCTTCCAGCCAGCACTAACCGGCACCGGGTGTCGATCTGGCAATGACCGTTCAACCCAAATGGCACCGGTCGTCCAGCCAAGCTTCCAGCCGACACTTGCCGGCACTGACAGTCCATCCGGCTCTGGCCGTCCAGCCCAACAGGCACCGGTCGTCCAATCGTATGGAGATTTTAGTCATATACCAGTCCGTCCGACTGTACCACTGTACCAGCACTTGGACTTTTATGATACCGCAATCCGCACAAATCGGATTGACGATGATTCTAGTGATGTTTCCGTCTGTCAATCCGTACTACTGGTTACATATCACTACCATGACACAGATGTTGGCGATGAATCTCTCGATCCAACCCGACCATTCGAGCGGTCGGTGCCGGTCATAGCCGGCCCGTCGCAGACATTCAGGCCAAACATATGCCAATCAATTCATTCGGCATTGCCGGCCGTCCATAGGCTAACAGCTCATCCACAAGGGAGAGTGAATGCCGTTATCAGAGATGACGGAATCGAGTCATCTATGCCACCTGGTATGCATTACCCCGATATGGATGCTTTACCAGAGCAAGATTATGCACATAGTGAGTGCGATGAATCGCAGGCAAATCAGCTGTATGCAGATCCAACTATGGAACAGACTGAGTTCAGCTTCAAAGCCGCAGTGGAGGGAATTTATAGGGTGTTGGCCCCTTCAGAATGCCCTCCACCTCCTGCTGCCATTACCGACTATAAGGTTAGAGCGTCGGTCGATCTGGATGAGGGGGAAGAGACTCTATCCTTCCGCCTCCTTCCCCAGTCGACAAAAAAAAAACAAAAAAAAAATTAAGGAAATTAATGACCGTCTGTCGACACGTATAGGGGATCCAGGAAATGCTAAGGCGTTCTTTTCTGAAAGCCAAGTACCAGCGCCGTTTTCAGGTCGATGGTACAAAACTCACTCCGATGCGTTCAGTACTGAGGTCCCGGCTCCAGAGAATTACACTCGTAGAGTCCGTTTTCGACAGGATGCGCATTTTAGCGAGAGAGTTGCAGATCCTCGGATTATTCAATGCGGCAACAGGCTTGATCCCGCTCAGCCGTCCTTTTATGCGCCCTTTACAAAGGATGTTGCTAGCGTAATTGTGCCCTTTTCAAGTCCCTTCGATCCCAGAAAACAGTCATGCTCACGCCAGAGATACGATCATTCTTGAGTCAATGGCACAACCCCTGTAGGCTGTCCACAGGGATTACTCTGGAGATACCCCAAGCGGGGATAAAGGTATGTTCCGCCACTAATACCTACGATTGGAGTGCCCACCTGTTGATTGACTTCGATCTGTCAGCGGCACGTAGGTGCCAGGGGCGAGCCCCTTTCCACATCAACCTTTCAGAAATAAAGGCTGTCATCAATGCCTTTCATTTCGGGCAGGATCAACTCTTATTACAAACTGCCCTCATTATGTCAGACAACATTTTGGTGGTGCCTTGCCTCAAAACAAAGGGACACCAATCACCAGACCTGTGCAATCTGAACTGGCAGTTTCTACATTGGTTCGACAATCTCCACCTCAATGTACAATTCAGACACATTCTTGGCAGACTTAATGTCTTGGCTGACACTCTATCTAGTCATTCACACAGAATGGTCACTCCATCAATCGGACTTTCTTCCAATTGACACACTTTGGGGACGTCCGATGATTGATCTTTTGCAACAAGGTGGAATCGCAAGTTCTCCACCTTTCATCTCACAGGTTCCAGACCCAGAAGCTTGGGTCGTGGATGCTCGATCAATCACCTGGGAAGGGTTGTGGTCATTCTCCTACCCTCCCACGGTCTTGGTACTGAAATTAATCCAGAAGTTAAGGGGTCAGAACTGTCAGATGGTTCTGATTGCCCCTCTCAGATGGAACAACTGGGTCTCCGATCTACTCAATCTAGGCGATAGATCTACCCAGGAAGATTACAGTCAGCACAAGTATTCACAAGCAACCGCGGCCAGGGGTGTTCCACCCCTGTCCGGACCGTCTTTATGTTCAAGCTTGGCTCTTGTCCAGACAGCCTTGCAAGACAAACAATTTAAATCTTCGATTGCGGAGAGAATCTCGAGAGCAAGAAGGCCCTCTACTCTGAAGGTTTACGAGGGCAAGTGGCATGTTTTCAGAGACTGGTACCATATCATTCACATTGTTCCTCTGAGTGTCACAATCCCTCAACTGGCCAACTTTTCTCTGGCTTTTTGAGGAGAAACAGCTGGCTCCAGTTATTCTCAAATGCTACCGCTCCATGATATCAGACACATTCCGCCATTCTGGTACATGTGCTATCAGCCATGACAAAGATTTGTCAGATCTTTTAGACATTTTAAAAATTCAATCGACTTATATCCCTCACCCTGTTTCCAAATGGAATCTGTCCTGGGTTTTAACATGACTCAATTCAGACAGTATTGAGTCTTTAACCCACGATTAGTTAAAGCTACTATCATACAAATTGGGTTTCTTGATAGTCTTAGCTTCAGCATGCAGGGTGAGCGAGTTACATGTCCTTTCTAGTGACCCGAACTCTCTTCCGTTTCGATCAGAGAGTTTGATGGTCCTCTTGACGCAGCCAGGCTTCGTAGTCCAAAATAGATTACCATACATTGGCGATCAACGAGTCGTCATTAGCTCGCTTTCTTTACAGATAAGTCAGGATCAACAGCCATGTAAGATCCTGTTTGTGCACTCTAGCACCATTTCAATGCATAGAGGTGAGTCAGGTCACATACAAGCACCTCTTTCTTCTGGTGATAGCTGGGATATGTGATATCACCATTCAAGCCCTTGCTTCATGGCTGTAGTGGGTTATACGCTCAGCGTACTCTGAGAATTCGCAAATCAGTCACCTTATAGAAGCTGTTGGCTGACATGCAGAGTCAACCTTCTACAGTTTTATCTTCAAGTTTGTACTCGCAGAGGCAAACATTGATTCTAGTAGGTCCGGTGTTGGGCAGCCCAGACACCCACCAGACCCATGTGCAACAATCAGCACAGCCTATTAGCTTCGCTGGATTCGCCAGATAAATTTTCGTAGGTAAGAAGATTTCAATAACTATCTTCTTAACCGTATAAAGGGGTCACATATCACGTGACCCTGGGCTGTGTTGCTGATTGAAAATTAGGAGACCGGGTTATCATTCACATGGGGAATCCAACCATCATTCCCTAGAGGATACCCGAGGTGGAGGTCGGATGCTCCGCATTCCCTCCTCCTATTACTTATTCTCCTAAAGTAATGTGATTGGGGAACGTATTCAAAGGAGAAAGCAAATTTTGTAGTAAATTATGTTTCTCCGAGAATACTTACCCAATCACATTACTAAGAAACCCTCCCAACCACCCCGCCATGCGAGCATCCTTGTGTTTTATATACCGCTCAGCTTAAAAAACTAAAGAAGCGACACCTAGCGGGTAGCAAGGGGAGGTAAGGAGCAAGAGTTATTGCCCTTTGTCTATATGACATAGACAGGAAAGACGAATTTTCGTCTTTTGGTAGGGCTGGATTCGCGAGGTAGCAGGCTAATATCCCTAAAGTAATGTGATTGGGTAAGTATTCTCGGAGAAACATAATTTACTACAAAATTTGCTTTTTTTTATTTACCCTTTTGAAACATTGAACTTAAGTTGCATATAAATTGGGCCCGGGATGAGGGTGATATATCTCTGGATCACTTTTGTCATAAAATTCGTTTAAAGTTAGTTTGTGCAGATTTTTTTAATGTGATTTATCATTGAAGAATGGTGATGATATATATACACATGTTGAATTCAAACATTGACTGAAAAGTATTTAAACCCAAAGATTAAAAAAAAAAATTCTTTTTCATCCAGTGAATATTTAAACATCCATATATTCTCTTCTCAGATGAATTGTGCTATTTCAAGATTATTTTTAGCACTAACTTCCTGTGACTAAATTGACTAACCTTGAACGAAGATTCGTGTGGTCACTCCTGGATATTTCACATACATCACTGTACTAGTGTTGTGTGTAGTAAACTCCAGGGAGATAAATTGACTGGGTAAAGTTTAGCCTTGGAAAATAACCCAAGCCTGATTCAGAACCAGCCGACAAACTAAACAATTCTTTAGCTCACCTTGTTTATTTATTCACAAGACAACTCCAGTGGTTTAATGGTTAGAGCATCGACTTCAAGGGATATAACTCTGGAAGGCTTTTGTTATACAATTCGTTTAGGCTTCATTTCTACAGAATTTATTCAGTAATTTATGAATGAAGAATAATCATGATACACACTTTGAATTCAAACATTCACCGAAAAGAATTTAAACCCAGAGATTCAAACTTTTTTGTTCTACAGTGAATATTTAAACATGTTCTTTTCCCAAATAAAGTGAATTATGCTATTTTATTATTATTTATGGCATTAAAGCTCTGTGACTAAATTGACTAACATTGAAAGATTTGTGTTGTCACTCCTGAATCTTTCACACACATCACTGTACTAGTGTTGTGTGTAGTAAACTCCAGGTAGATTAATAGTCTGGATTTTAATAGGCTTGGAAATTAACCCCAAGACTAATTCAGAACTAGCCAACAAACATTAAGGTTCTTTAGTACTTCATATTTAAGTTGATTTGGAATGTTTTATCCTCCAGATGTTTTTGTACCTTTTTTTATATTTAGAATTTTATAACTTTTCATCGGCACCAAAACAAACATTTTTGTGCTAATATGTCGTTGAAAAGCTAATACATCATTGACTATTTGCATTTGTTATTCACAACCCCTCAGACCTGCTGCTTATCCAAACTTGGCACAGCAAATTAACATAAAATCCTTTTAATTTTGAACAAATAACACCAATCTGCCATTAAATATGGCCATCATTACTACACAAAGTAAAATGGTTAAAAGACTTTGAAAAGAACACTACTGAACAGAATTTGACCAGATTTGACAAAGCAATGTCTCATTAAAAGCCCCAAATGATGAACCGCCATCAAATATTTCTGTCTTTTCTTTCAAATATTTCTGCCTTTTCTGTCATCAAATATTTCTGCCTTTTCTGTCATCAAATATTTCTGCCTTTTCTGTCATCAAATATGTCTGCATTTTCTGTCATCAAATATGGCTGCATTTTCTGTCATCAAATATGGCTGCATTTTCTGTCATCAAATATAGGTGCATTTTCTGTCATCAAATATGGCTGCTTTGTCTGTCCTCAAATACGGCTGCCTTTTTTGTCATCATATATGTCTGCCTTTTCTGTCATCAAATATGGCTGCATTTTCTACCATCAAAAATGGATGCATTTTTTGTCATTAAATATGGCTGCATTTTCTGCCATCAAATATGGCTGCATTTTCTGTCATCAAATATGGCTGCTTTGTCTGTCCTCAAATACGGCTGCCTTTTTTGTCATCATATATGTCTGCCTTTTCTGTCATCAAATATGGCTGCATTTTCTACCATCAAAAATGGATGCATTTTTTGTCATTAAATATGGCTGCATTTTCTGCCATCAAATATGGCTGCAATTTCTGTCATCAAATATGGCTGCATTTTCTGTCATCAAATATAGATGCATTTGCTGTCATCAAATACGGCTGCCTTTTCTGTCATCAAATATGGCTGCCTTTTCTGTCATCAAATATGGCTGCATTTTCTGCCATCAAATATGGCCATTGTCACCAAACATAGAAATGCCTTTGATCACCTTTCTCTCAAAGACATTTTTCAAGAACTGACTGAATTCATAAAAATGAACTTTTCAAAAAGACTTTCTAATTTTTATAGATAATAATGTTCCACTGTTAAATACAGCTGCTATTAGGTAACTAAATAAGAACCTTTATTTGGCCTCAAAAACTGAACAGATTAAAAGTTGGATCATTTTTGTCATGATTTGCACTCAAAGACTTTTCTATTTGTATAGAAAATGCAATTTTGCAAAATTCTTCTTAAACATTGCTGAAGAAAATAAAGACTATATGAGTTAGTAGAACAATTTTATAAACTCGTGGGTATAAAAAAATCATATCTTAAATGTTGAAATATATAGCTGACTGAAGAAAAATGAAAGTCTATACTTTTTATGATATCGCAAATGAATTGATGTCAGTATTATGGCTCAACCTTCATTACCAGAGTCTTTCATCATAAGACAGGTTTTGAGGCAGGAAGATTTGTTATATCAGCTTTTCTCAGACATTAGCATCAGAATTTCACATCTACTGTGTGTGGGGGGGGGTCCTGCTTTGAATAAGTGGCATACAATGTAACATTTGTTAATGCTTATGTCTGCTGGGGTAATTGTTTTTTTCCTTTCAGTTTTCTTCTTCACCATTTTTATTACCTCCCCACCTCCACATCCATTATGTGATATGGGAGATATAACTATTGTTATATGTCTGAACATTTTTGTTCTGGATCATATCTCTCAAATCATGGAGTTATCTTTTGGTGCTTAAACTATTTCCTCTTTGAATATTTTTTTTACTTTACCATGGAAATGGTGAACTTAAGTAGCGTATAAATTAAGAGCGCTGGACAATAGGCAGGGGAACAGGGGATATAACTCAGGAAGGCTTTTGTTACACAATTCGTTTAGGGTTCATTTCTACAGAATTTATTCAGTAATCAATGAAGAATAATCATGATACACACTCTGAATTCAGACACTCACAGAAAACAATTTAAACCCAGAGATTCAGACTTTTTTGTTCTCCTCCAGTGAATATTTAAACACGTTCTTTTCCCAAATAAAGTGAATTATGCTGTTTTATTATTATTTATGGCACTAATGCTCTGTGACTAAATTGACTAACATTGAAAGATTCATGTGGTCACTCCTGGATATTTCACATACATCACTGTACTAGTGTTGTGTGTAGTAAACTCCAGGGAGATAAATTGACTGGGTAAAGTTTAGCCTTGGAAAATAACCCAAGTCTGATTCAGAACCAGCCGACAAACTAAACAATTCTTTAGCTCACCTTGTTTATTTATTCACAAGACAACTCCAGTGGCTTAATGGTTAGAGCATCGACTTCAAGGGATATAACTCTGGAAGGCTTTTGTTATACAATTCGTTTAGGCTTCATTTCTACAGAATTTATTCAGTAATTTATGAATGAAGAATAATCATGATACACACTTTGAATTCAAACATTCACCGAAAAGAATTTAAACCCAGAGATTCAAACTTTTTTGTTCTACAGTGAATATTTAAACATGTTCTTTTCCCAAATAAAGTGAATTATGCTATTTTATTATTATTTATGGCATTAAAGCTCTGTGACTAAATTGACTAACATTGAAAGATTTGTGTTGTCACTCCTGAATCTTTCACACACATCACTGTACTAGTGTTGTGTGTAGTAAACTCCAGGTAGATTAATAGTCTGGATATTAATAGGCTTGGAAATTAACCCCAAGACTAATTCAGAACTAGCCAACAAACATTAAGGTTCTTTAGTACTTCATATTTAAGTTGATTTGGAATGTTTTATCCTCCAGATGTTTTTGTACCTTTTTTTATATTTAGAATTTTATAACTTTTCATGGGCACCAAAACAAACATTTCTGTGCTAATATGTCGTTGAAAAGCTAATACATCATTGTCTATTTGCATTTGTTATTCACAACTCCTCAGACCTGCTGTTTATCCAAACTTGGCACAGCAAATTAACATAAAATCCTTTTAATTTTGAACAAATAACACCAATCTGCCATTAAATATGGCCATCATTACTACACAAAGTAAAATGGTTAAAAGACTTTGAAAAGAACACTACTGAACAGAATTTGACCAGATTTGACAAAGCAATGTCTCATTAAAAGCCCCAAATGATGAACCGCCATCAAATATTTCTGTCTTTTCTTTCATCAAATATTTCTGCCTTTTCTGTCATCAAATATTTCTGCCTTTTCTGTCATCAAATATGGCTGCTTTTTGTCTGTCCTCAAATACGGCTGCCTTTTCTGTCATCAAATATGTCTGCCTTTTCTGTCATCAAATATGGCTGCATTTTCTACCATCAAAAATGGATGCATTTTTTGTCATTAAATATGGCTGCATTTTCTGCCATCAAATATGGCTGCAATTTCTGTCATCAAATATGGCTGCATTTTCTGCCATCAAATATAGGTGCATTTTCTGTCATCAAATACGGCTGCCTTTTCTGTCATCAAATATGGCTGCCTTTTCTGTCATCAAATATGGCTGCCTTTTCTGTCATCAAATATGGCTGCATTTTCTGCCATCAAATATGGCCATTGTCACCAAACATAGAAATGCCTTTGATCACCTTTCTCTCAAAGACATTTTTCAAGAACTGACTGAATTCATAAAAATGAACTTTTCAAAAAGACTTTCTAATTTTTATAGATAATAATGTTCCACTGTTAAATACAGCTGTTATTAGGTAACTAAATAAGAACCTTTATTTGGCCTCAAAAACTGAACAGATTAAAAGTTGGATCATTTTTGTCATGATTTGCACTCAAAGACTTTTCTATTTGTATAGAAAATGCAATTTTGCAAAATTCTTCTTAAACATTGCTGAAGAAAATAAAGACTATATGAGTTAGTAGAACAATTTTATAAACTCGTGGGTATAAAAAAATCATATCTTAAATGTTGAAATATATAGCTGACTGAAGAAAAATGAAAGTCTATACTTTTTATGATATCGCAAATGAATTGATGTCAGTATTATGGCTCAACCTTCATTACCAGAGTCTTTCATCATAAGACAGGTTTTGAGGCAGGAAGATTTGTTATATCAGCTTTTCTCAGACATTAGCATCAGAATTTCACATCTACTGTGTGTGTGTGGGGGGGGGGGTCCTGCTTTGAATAAGTGCATACCATGTAACATTTGTTAATGCTTATGTCTGCTGGGGTAATTGTTTTTTTCCTTTCAGTTTTCTTCTTCACCATTTTTATTACCTCCCCACCCCCACATCCATTATGTGATATGGGAGATATAACTATTGTTATATGTCTGAACATTTTTGTTCTGGATCATATCTCTCAAATCATGGAGTTATCTTTTGGTGCTTAAACTATTTCCTCTTTGAATATTTTTTTTACTTTACCATGGAAATGGTGAACTTAAGTAGCGTATAAATTAAGAGCGCTGGACAATAGGCAGGGGAACAGGGGATATAACTCTGGAAGGCTTTTGTTACACAATTCGTTTAAGGATTCATTTCTACAGAATTTATTCAGTAATCAATGAAGAATAATCATGATACACACTCTGAATTCAGACACTCACAGAAAACAATTTAAACCCAGAGATTCAGACTTTTTTGTTCTCCTCCAGTGAATATTTAAACATGTTCTTTTCCCAAATAAAGTGAATTATGCTGTTTTATTATTATTTATGGCACTAATGCTCTGTGACTAAACTGACTAACATTGAAAGATTCATGTGGTCACTCCTGGATATTTCACACACATCACTGTACTAGTGTTGTGTGTAGTAAACTCCAGGGAGATAAATTGACTGGGTAAAGTTTAGCCTTGGAAAATAACCCAAGCCTGATTCAGAACCAGCCGACAAACTAAACAATTCTTTAGCTCACCTTGTTTATTTATTCACAAGACAACTCCAGTGGTTTAATGGTTAGAGCATCGACTTCAAGGGATATAACTCTGGAAGGCTTTTGTTATACAATTCGTTTAGGCTTCATTTCTACAGAATTTATTCAGTAATTTATGAATGAAGAATAATCATGATACACACTTTGAATTCAAACATTCACCGAAAAGAATTTAAACCCAGAGATTCAAACTTTTTTGTTCTACAGTGAATATTTAAACATGTTCTTTTCCCAAATAAAGTGAATTATGCTATTTTATTATTATTTATGGCATTAAAGCTCTGTGACTAAATTGACTAACATTGAAAGATTTGTGTTGTCACTCCTGAATCTTTCACACACATCACTGTACTAGTGTTGTGTGTAGTAAACTCCAGGTAGATTAATAGTCTGGATATTAATAGGCTTGGAAATTAACCCCAAGACTAATTCAGAACTAGCCAACAAACATAAAGGTTCTTTAGTACTTCATATTTAAGTTGATTTGGAATGTTTTATCCTCCAGATGTTTTTGTACCTTTTTTTATATTTAGAATTTTATAACTTTTCATGGGCACCAAAACAAACATTTTTGTGCTGTCGTTGAAAAGCTAATACATCATTGTCTATTTGCATTTGTTATTCACAACCCCTCAGACCTGCTGTTTATCCAAACTTGGCACAGCAAATTAACATAAAATCCTTTTAATTTTGAACAAATAACACCAATCTGCCATTAAATATGGCCATCATTACTACACAAAGTAAAATGGTTAAAAGACTTTGAAAAGAACACTACTGAACAGAATTTGACCAGATTTGACAAAGCAATGTCTCATTAAAAGCCCCAAATGATGAACCGCCATCAAATATTTCTGTCTTTTCTTTCATCAAATATTTCTGCCTTTTCTGTCATCAAATATTTCTGCCTTTTCTGTCATCAAATATGGCTGCATTTTCTACCATAAAAAATGGATGCATTTTTTATCATTAAATATGGCTGCATTTTCTGCCATCAAATATGGCTGCATTTTCTGTCATCAAATATGGCTGCATTTTCTACCATCAAATATAGATGCATTCTCTGTCATCAAATACGGCTGCCTTTTCTGTCATCAAATATGGCTGCTTTTTCTGTCATCAAATATGGCTGCATTTTCTACCATCAAATATGGATGCATTTTTTGTCATTAAATATGGCTGCATTTTCTGCCATCAAATATGGCCATTGTCACCAAACATAGAAATGCCTTTGATCACCTTTTTCTCAAAGACATTTTTTAAGAACTGACTGAATTCATAAAAATGAACTTTTCAAAAAGACTTTCTAATTTTTATAGATAATAATGTTCCACTGTTAAATACAGCTGCTATTAGGTAACTAAACAAGAACCTTTTTTTGGCCTCAAAAACTAACAGATTAAAAGTTGGATCATTTTTATCATGATTTGCACTCAAAGACTTTTCTATTTGTATAGAAAATGCAATTTTGCAAAATTCTTCTTAAACATTGCTGAAGGAAATAAAGACGATATGAGTTAGTAGAACAATTTTATAAACTCGTGGGTATAAAAAAATCAATCTTAAATGTTGAAATATATAGCTGACTGAAGAAAAATGAAAGTCTATACTTTTTATGATATCGCAAATGAATTGATGTCAGTATTATGGCTCAACCTTCATTACCAGAGTCTTTCATCATAAGACAGGTTTTGAGGCAGGAAGATTTGTTATATCAGCTTTTCTCAGACATTAGCATCAGAATTTCACATCTACTGTGTGTGTGTGTGGGGGTCCTGCTTTGAATAAGTGGCATACCATGTAACATTTGTTAATGCTTATGTCTGCTGGGGTAATTGTTTTTTCCTTTCAGTTTTCTTCTTCACAATAATATTACATTGTGTGTTATTTTTGTTCTACAACTTTGTTAAATGAACACAACTTTTTATGGCTGATCAATCATATGTAACTGAAATACTGCTACAATCCATTGAAATTCTTTCGTTCACATGTGATGTGTGTATAATTTAAAGTATAGAAGAACATGTTTTTCTTGTTTGTCATTGTTTATAAATACTACAAAAGATGTTGCAATTTGACTTAAACAAATCAACAAAATGTGTTTAAATTTATTAATTCAACAATTTTTACAACTTGACCATGTAATAATGACTATATGTTCCTAATTATGAATCATAAGGTTTCATATTTGTAGTTGTGAAGGGAATTAATAAATTTCAGGTCAACTTTAGTGGCTGGGAATTTTACTAACCTTTGTGCTTTGGATTCACCTAAAAAGTAGTCTCCCTTTACACAGAATTGATTATGGAATTCACAATCGATTATCTGCTCAACCAACTGATGATCGATTAGATCACTGTGCTTTGCTATTTTTCATTTGTCTCAGGCATGTAGCTTTTGATTAGAATTTTAGTTAAATCTTATTTTGCTTAAATGTGTGGTCAGATGCTATGATTCCTTGTTATTACATGATTTGTCAGAAAAAAACAACAATGCCTGTGGAAGTGATGTCACATTATTTCTGCCTACTTTTACACTATATTATTTCAGTTGCTGATGTCTTATTTGTATGCCTTGCTGCAAGACTAATATCAGTTGCTGATGTCTTATTTGTATGCCTTGCTGCAAGACTAAATAAATTAAATAAATTTAAACACTTTTATGTAATAAATTAGATTTTAAAAATGGATGAAAGTCAAGGAATCAAATTTTTCCCAGAGTACTCATAAAATCAATGTCATTCAGCACTATTCAATCCAGTTGTCAGATGTTCTATCTTCCACTTCTAGTCTTTCATATGAGACTTTTTCCTATGGCTTGAGGGGCTTCCATGGCAGGGTGGTACAAGGTGTTTGTCATGTGATTACTTGCCTCCAATGTGTACATGAGCATGTTGCCTGTTACTTGTGGAAGGTCAATGGTTCTACATAAGTTGTGTTTGGTATCTCAAAAGTACTTGGATTTTTCTTTTCTTGTCTTTATCAATGGATTACTCTGATTCTACCTAACAAAAATATTGCACAGTATCAACTATATAAACTGTGAAAACATTATAATATAGCTAATGATGGACAAAAATACCTGTTGTCTGCTACTTGTGGAAGGTCATTCTACATAAGTGGCGTTTGGTGTCTCAGAAGTACTTGGATTTTCTTCAGCGGTAAAACTGGCTGCCATTTATGGATTCTCTTCATCTGAAAATGGTGTAAATGTCATAATGATCAACCGAAAACCTGAAGTATTATGTCTAAATGATTTCGGCTGTTAGAGATAAACGTCAAATCAACAGAGGTTCCAGGTTTTACAGAACCCTTGCACATCTCCTAGAGTGAGTTCTTGTCACAGATCAACCAGTTTGCTTGGTGGGTATTTCGGGATATCGGGGTTCTTCCTCCACATCATATATTGGCTGCCATGTATAGCCTATCATGTACTGAAACATGGCATTAAAAAACAAAACAAAACAAGCTAAACTAAATGAACCCATTTGTGTAGCAACAGCAGCATAGATGCTTGTCCATCATATTTGCCACAGCTGTACGAGTTTATTAGTTGTTACTAATTCTTGTAGATCTTTGAATATCATCAATTATGCATTTCGGACAGTTACACCTAAAAGTCTTCGTCAGTTGGTAGAAATGGATTTTTGATGGTGAGCATATGAGATGGAGACATGTTGAGCAACGCTGCATTACACGCTGCCAAAAAGTTAGCATTTTAGATCTCTTAAAGTTTCTCTAACAACATCCATTGTTCCAACCAGAACTGTTATTACTAGTGTTGTTCCGATTATCGATTATAATCGATCATCAGTTGGTTGAGCAAAACAACAAGATAATCGATTGTAAACTCCATAATTGATATTGTGTAAAGGGAGATTACTTTGTAGGTGTATGCAAAGCACAAAGTTTAGTAAAACCTCCCAGCCACTCAAGTTGACCTGAAATGTATTAATTCCTTTCCCAACTACAAATATCAAACCTTATGATTCATAATTAGGAGCATGTAGTCATTATTACATGGTCAAGTTGTTAAATTGTTAAGTTAATAAATTTAAACACATTTTGTTGATTTGTTTCAGTTAAATTGCAACATCTTTTGTAGCACATTTATTTATAAACAATGACAAACAAGAAAACATGTCCTTCTATACTTTAAATATTAGAAACATCACATGTGAACAAAAGAATTTCGGGGGATTGTAGCAGTATTTCAGTTACATATGACTGATCAGTCATAAAAAGTTGCATTCATTTAACAAAGTTGTAGAACAAAAATAACACACAATGTAATATTATTGTGAGGTTAAAGTATACATGTCATTAAAAGAGATTACTCCTGTACATTTATAAACATATTGAACTCTTGATCAAAGATATAACTGTTTAACAAAACGTAAAATTTGCTCTTAGTAACCGATTATAATCGATGATCAGTTGGTTTCTGACCGATTCCCATCACTAGTTATTACTTATTCAAGCAGTATTCACTGATATATGGAGATGTGTATGTGTAAGAATTAATTTTAATAAAGTATGAGAATGCATCAATGTTTTTCAGTGATGCATTTGAATTATGCAACAACTAGAATCAACAAACCAAGAAATTAAATTATTCACATCTCTCAGGCAAAAGTACAGTGTATAGTTGTAATCTGACAAAAGTATTTTCAATCTTTAAATTTTGCCAATTTTTTGTCCAACCATACTGATTCAGTTGACATAATTACCAGAATGGACAGGAACAGAGCAGAACAGATATAAATAAAAGGTTAAAATCGAATTGATACATCTTTTAAGTTGCTAATTTCACATTGGATTAGTTAGCTGTACACCCTTTGTCATCCCTTTGATGTAATTTCTTACTGAAGTTGAGAAAATAATATTTCACTCATCAAAAAAGAGACACACTTCTACTCATTATTGTTGTTATTATTGTTGTCTCCATTCCAGACTGTTTTTATGATCTTGTCCCCACAAAGACTATTTGTTTTGTTTATATGTATCTAAATTTGTTAATTTCCTACTACTATACTACATTGTAATTGTTTGCAAGGGTCTAACTGTCCCAGATTGGTTGATAATGTAACTAAGATTTCAGTACAAAGACTCTTTTGAGAGCTTGTTCTTCTTGTCAGGGATATTGTGTTAACAAAATTTCCATCCTTTTACAGACCTGAATCTTTAAAAAAAAATTGTTACAGAAATCAGCATTTTGGTGTAGTATCAAAACCACAAATTTCAAGCTTGTGTAGATGCAGAAAATGGCTCAGCTGTATAGGTTTTCTTTTCTTTTTCTTTCTCATCATAGATGTGTCTGTACTGATACAAATTTGATCCTGAGCACTAAAAAATTTAAAGTTACTAATTAGTATAGCGAGTCCTGAACTGCTGAGTTTTGTGCAGAAGCATGAAATCCTAGCAGAGGATTTCTATCTTGGATTTAGTCCCCCCATTGCATTTCAAACTCATAATACATTTTCACAAACATTTACAATGTAGTATAGTAGTAGGAAATTAGAAATGGATTTTTGATGATGAGCATATGTTGATCATTTCTGAATTTAATATGATCCTCCTCCTCTGTGTATGAATATTAATATGTGCTGAGAACTCCTTTCATTGTCTGCTGTCTTAAATACATATACATAACTAGCTTGAACAAGTTGCTGTTTTTTATGGTTGTATAAATTTTCAACATCTCACAAGTATGGCCCTATAGGTATTCTCTCTTGGATATCTCAGTTCTAAAAAGAAAAGTTTTCACCTATGTGAACTCTGCTAAAGTTTCACTTCCCAGAATCAGTGCTTTGCTGCCTCTTATGCCAGATTTTTTCTCATCCATAATGCTGTATTAGGGTTTTTAAGTCCAATATTCTCATAGTCTGCTTGTTCAGACATTGGTATCTTGAATAAATATGCTCTTTTTAATTGAGTAAAGCCTTATTTATTCAGTTTATCTGACCTCTCATTTTAAAAAGGCACAAAATCTCTCTGTGCTTAGTGTCTGGAGAAAAGAAACTAAAATTGCACTGAACTTTTAAATTGCCTGCATTTAGGGTTGGTAGTTCCAAATAATGCTGCATAGTAGGTTAGGCCTTCAACCGGTATCCTGTCCATCCAGCTTGTAAATCAAACATGCACTCAACTTCAATTTTGGGCTCAAAATCACACACATTATTGTCATCATGGCTATCACCAGTTGGTATTTGCCAACTGAAAAGGTCATCTGAAGACAAACCCTGTTGTGATTCAGCCATTTTGGTTCTGTGTGGCCCTTATTCGAGACAAGCATTTGTAAAACTTCCATGATGAAAGCAAGGTTAAAACTACCATAAATGAAAGTTTCATAGCCCAATGAAGCAATCAAATTTATTTTAACAACCATTAATATTGCACTGAAGTATTCAGCTATTTTAACGTTTGCCTTCCTGAAGCTGGATTTCACATCAAGTACTTCAAAATCACTACTACCAGCAAGAATTAGGTTTTAAAGTTAAAAGCTGAAGAAAATTTGCATATTGCACAAAGCAGGTTTTATGTCCACAACATTGACGTACAGTGGGACCCCGCTATAACCCGGTAGTTGGGAGCCATAGAATCCGACCAGGCTATGAACCGAACTGTGTTAAAAGCAACCATGTACAATACCAACACATTTTTGGATTTAATTGCAGGGTGGGGGGGGGGGGTACATAAAGACGGGTGCGAAAATGCATGGCACAATTACCATTTTTAATCAATATATATTAAATGAGAAAAACATTTAGTGTGGTAACAGAAATTGCAGATTTAATATATTACTTTATTCAGAGAACCATGCATTGGTACCTACACATGTCTAATTTATATATACTTGTATAATCTATTGCATGAAAAGAGTATCAACACCGTGTACTCAACAGCGAATCTTGTAACATACACTGAATCCATAATACATATATTTCCATCGAAAATATCCACACAAGGATGTAAAATATTCAATAATTTTGTCACAGATCATTATGTGACTGAATTAAATGAAAAGAAAATAGCAAAAATTACGTAATGGGTGTACGTAACGAATGATGATAGTACATGTCCGTAGATTAAATAATGGAAGCTAAAGTGTATTCTTATAATAACTACATGTACATCTCAGGACCTTTCCGTCTCTGAATTCAGTCATTGTAAATTTCAGCACATTTTCCCACCCAAGCTGCTAGTCAGAGTCCTTTGAACTTGCCGCCCAGCTATTGCGTCATGTTCTTTTGATGTACTCTAATACAGCAGGCAGAACTGGCTGATATTTTAACCACTGAATCACTGTTTAGCTCGGCAGTTCACTTTGATGATAAACAATGTACTTAAATTGATTGATTTATACATTATGGTGAGAATCTTTTATCAACCCCCGCATTGGCTATTGTTTAGTTTTGTATGAAATTATTAGAACATATATCGGAGATTATTAGAGCAACCATTGTATTCAGAATGCATTAAAGACAAACACAAAGCAGACACGATGGCTTCATTACTCAGGAATCAGTAATTATAATATTGACACTTATGAGTTGTTTTGTTTTGTTTGTTTTTGTTTTTTATGGTTTAACGCCATTTTTCAGCACAATATAGGCTATACATGGCGGCCAGTATTAATGGTGGAGGAAGAAACCGGACAAACCCCGGAAAGAACCACCGACCCACGAGAAGCTACTGGCAAGCTTTCTCACATAACTACATTCGCCGAATCTTAGATTCGAACACACGCAGACAGAGGTGAGAAGGCAGTGGTCCGTAACGGACAGCGCTTTAGACCACTCGGCCACTCGGGGCCCCCTTATGAGTTGTAATTTTTCAACAATAAACAAAGATCAAAGTTCTCAGTAGGCCCAGCAATTGGTTCGTATTAACGACGTTTATTTTTGCACAAAACTAGAAGAAAATTTGATAATACATTTTCTACAGGTACTTTTTCACACTGTTTAGACGAATATGAGAATGATAATTAAACTCTTGCCTTTTTTTATATACTTAAATTTTTTTTTTAATTTTTTTTTTTGGTCTTTAAGAAAAATACCTGTAATAAATTACCCGAAATTTTGGGAGCCATGCCACGACCGGGTTATATCCAAATTCGGGTTATAGCGGGGCGGGTTATAGCGGGGTCCCACTGTAATTTGCAAAATGCATATGATTCCTTTAAAACTACAGGAATTTTACTACCAATAGTACATGGTCATGGACAAAGGGCATAGCATTGACCCAAATTTGCATTGGACTTTATCTGTAATGATTTTTAGCTCTAGTGATCATGAACCATAAGCATCTGTTCTCAGTCATCCATCCATTTGTCTTTTGACATCCATCCTTTAGCATAAGTTTGTTATTGCGGAGGATTGTATTGAAACTTTTCAAAGACGTTCATCCCTGGGTCTGCTTGGTACCAGATGAAAATGGTGCTGCTGGAACATCTAGTAAGATCACCATAGCAACAATCTTGAAAATCTTATCCATGCTCCTGCTTGGGTGGTCATATTAACATGGGGCATTCTCAAAAAGTCCCATGTTAATATGACCATTCCCATTAAATTGAAATGTTAACTAAATACATTTTAATCATGTGACAATTTCTTTGCAGACGTTAAACAGCTTAAGTGGGAGATGCAACGGGATCAGTGGGTAAAGGGAGTGGACTGGAAGAAAAAGAAAGCAGACAAGAAAAGATGGCAGCCAAACAAAGGACGTGGAAGCAAACATATTAA
Source organism: Unio delphinus (assembly GCA_029339505.1). NCBI lineage: Eukaryota > Metazoa > Mollusca > Bivalvia > Unionida > Unionidae > Unio > Unio delphinus. The sequence goes on from JAQISU010000162.1 coordinate 3,091,070, forward strand.
GGTTCCCATGAAGAAAAAGAGAAAAACATAGAATGAAGACTGCTTTATTGTGTTCATACTTTTGTAAGTAATGAAGACTACTTGCAGGAGATTTGGCAGATTGTAAATGACAACTAAACAAAGGACATGGGAGCAAACAATTTAAAACTCCCATTAAGAAATTGAGAAAAAAAAGTAGAATGAAGGCTGATTTATTGTATTGTACATGCTTTTGTAAATAAAAAGGATGTATCTAAAATAACCAAGAATTGTTTTCTGCATCATACCATTGTCATTGTAGATTTTTAGCTTTTTTATATAAAAGAAAGCTTTTGATTAGAAAACATCATATCATGAGTTGTAACCAACAAACTGCTGTATTTTGAGCTCTATACCAAACTGTTGGTCCATTAGACTATGGACATTCACCAAGTTCTGAGTTCGTATTGTAGCCATTGGTGTGGCAAAGAATACTTGTCTACTTTTGGTGTTTAAAAATCCTAAGAAATTATTTGGCTTTTCTTAATGAAAAAAATAAAACCGCTATGCACGCAAAATAATTATTGTGTGATCTGTTGTCTCAAAATTTTCTGCTCGTTTCCTTCCATGTTAAAGCTAGAAGCAATCATTGGAAACTGAAGAATATTTGTTTGGTAATAACACATTCTAAGTCATGGTTACTCACCTGTCCATGGGAAATTTTTTTAAACGTTATTACAGAATCAACAACTGATAGCAATTTGCTTGAACTAATTTCCTTTGTAAAATTTTTCAGTTATTATATGTACAAATTATTCAAAACACAATTCCTGATTTGAATCAAAATCACTATTTCCCCCATGGTCAGGAGAATCTTGACAAAATCCTAATTGGTATTGATAAGCTGGACAAAATCCTCTCCTAAAATTGCTTTGAGATAGTCTGAACAAAATCTGTACCTCTTGATGAATTGGAATATTCCGGACAAAGTCCATGTCTCTCACTGGGTCAGGATTTCAGCATAATCCTTGTCTCCTACAGGGACATAATAATCTGGACTGATTTATAGCCTTCCAATGGATCCAGATAATCTGAACAAAATCCAAGCCTCCCAATGAGTCCATATAATCTGGACAAAATCCATGTTTCTAATATTGGCTGGATAATCAATATTTTACTACCATGTGTACTCGCAAACCGAACAGACCCAGATCTGTCATCAAATAATGAGCTGGCTGACCTGGGTCTTGTGTAGTTTGTTAGGAGTAATCAGTAGAACAAACAGCAAAAACCCTGGTCTGCATGTACATTGTTATGACAGATGAGTATCATTATTGTTTGCAGTTGGCCTCAAATTACGGTACACCAAACCTTATACTATGTACATGCACAAGGAAATTGAATCTTAAACCCTCACATACAGGATTTATCTATAATTTATTATTTAAAAATGACTGTCGATACTTTTCAAGATAATTTGCAGAGTTTTAGGATACCATGAAGCCTAAAACTCAAAAATAAGCTAATTTGGGTCCTGTGTGTTGATGCAGGAACCTTATAGTAATTAGCTTATCTGTCTGTCCATCTGTCCTTATGCTTGCAACAGATGCTGCTCAAGAACCTTGCAGGATGTTAAGACATTTGGTTTGAACATTCTCATGCTTTTGATGGGTTTCATTTCACCAGCGCCATTTTGGAGCAAGTTGTGGCCTTGGACAGTTATTTTACATCTTCACTTTGCATGTACCTTTTTAAAGGTTTATTTGAACTATTGAACATATCAAGATGCAATTTGGTATGAAAATTGTCAAGTAGATTTTCATGTACATTTTAGAGGTTTATTCTTGTGTACTCCATTTAGGACAGAGTTGAGACTCTCACCAAACAAATACTGGTCTTCCGATGGAATTTTGTTTGCATCAACATCAATCAAGTATCAGTTAACATTTTCTTACAAGTTGGTATGGATCATTGTAAGAAACCTATTTTTTCTATTAAAATATATTTTTTCAATAATATTTACCCAATCATAATACCTTATGAAAACTACTACTACCTTACATCCAGCCCTCCCAGGCTAAAAGATTTTAGCTATAAAAATTTAAAAAAAAAGGTTATCTAACCATCTAGGTGGCAGTAGAGTGATCTTTCCTTGACATATGGCACCAAGTCCGGTGACTATTTTAGTTACTGCTGGAGTGGAAAGTATGCTCTCTATATTGGTGTAACTGTGTATTATGATCAGGTAAGTATTTCTGAAGAAACAGAAATAAAATTGGTTTCTTCTAAAGATCTGTTACTCTTATCAAAATATATTTGGAGACTATCTGTGGGTAAGATGTGGATGGAGATATCATCTCCTCAATGAAAGGCTTCTAGATAATCTGACTGGTGAGTAGATTCCATATGTTGGGGAGCAGTTTCATAAAATAAAATTAACCTCTCACAACTCTAGTAGAAGTAGTGAAGGTCAATCCTTATGAAACTGTCCATCGACCCTGGAAGGTAACCTGATGCACCACTGCTATGGGTCACACCAGATTGAGTTTAGGATGGAAGATCTCATGAGATAAATGTAGGAGAAGTGAAATCCAATTTCTATTCCACAGCATAATAATAATAACAAAGAATTGTTACTCTCAAAAGCATCTCTTTGGCAAATGTCCTAACTTGATCAGTCGAGATACAAATCAAATTTAATTTTTGGTATGGAGTTATGATATGACGAATGATAACACACTTTATTCAGGACAAAAGTCTGTGCTGATGTGTCATTCTGTCCCTGGGTAGGGGATCAGAAGCTTGATCTCCTGCAAATCTACAGCATTGTCCTTTTTAATTACCACTTTAAAGCTCACACTGGATGACCTACAGATCAGCAGTCAGGATTAGCCATAAATATAAGCCAGTTCTTTGCAATGAACGCAGAGATGTACTGAGCAATATTGATAAATCTTGTCAGAAATGTGTCTAGACCAGGTTCACTGATAGAGCACATACTTGACCGATTCTGCCTGCCATTTGCTTATGCAGTTAGGTAGTTTTATGTGATATGTGAACAATGTATCTGAGTGGTTTAAAATGTTTCTTGTCTAATCAGGTTAGTACCAAGGATAGTTTCCACTTGAGCAAGGAGCAAAAATCATTGGACAAGTGTAATTCAAATTGGACAAAAGATCAGGATAGATTCATCCAATATCCCCTCTTGTTTCTCTTGATTCTCTTGTTTTCTGTATCTTTTCTGAAATGAGAGGTGTTGGCAGGTAATTGTACAAGATTGTTATGAGTGGAGCAGTTAGGATGAGGCAAAGCTCTGATTCTCTTGTTTTCTGTATCTTTTCTGAAATGAGAGGTGTTGGTGGGTAATTGTACAAGATTGTTATGAGTGGAGCAGTTAGGATGAGGCAAAGCTCTGATTCTCTTGTTTTCTGTATCTTTTCTGAAATGAGAGGTGTTGGCAGGTAAAGTCCAGCCATTCCAATCTATAGAAAAAGCATCAACTGCTCAGGCCATCAGATCTAAGAGCACTGAGACAAAGGTTGGGAATTTGTCATTTTACACTGTCATAAACAGGTATGCCACTGGTCAGTCACATAGGGTGCAGAGTGAAGACCATGGGATGAAGAAACCATTCCGTTTTGTATTCTTTGAACTGAAATCCATCCTGAGACAAGTCACCATAGTGAAGTTGTAGGACAGAAATAAAACTCCCATGTAGATTTTCCTGCCACCAATGAAAAGGCATTTTATCCTAAGGGGTCACACTCCACTGGCTTCCTGGAATGAAGGAGGCATGCCCCCAAATCCTGTGCTTGCATCCATACAAATTGTAATTTCCAGAGCATGTATTGGCAGACGTTTCCCCACCACATTGTGCTGATTGTGAGAACTTGGTCCAGTGGGCAAATGTACGGCCCCCATATTGACAACATAAACATTGTAATGGTTGTATAAGAATATGACCAAGACATATACTGCTTCATTGTAAGCGAAGTAATGGCAGATGGATTGTACCATATAAGCCACCATTGTGCTAATTCAGTACTCATTCCTGAGGGAGAAATATTTGTTGACGAGTGCTGAACTCCAGATCTAGATAATCAAAATCTTGTCATAGTCCCTGTTGACTAGGAAACATTGATTAAGAAGAGTCATAATCATCATCAGTATCTTGACCTTGTGTGGTTGTCGAGGCATGATGCTGAACATCTGACCAGTTCATTGACCATTTGCCTATACCTGTCTCCGCAAAACTTTTCCTGGTCCATTCTTTTTTCTCTATCTACCTCTCCTTGTGCCACCCTGGATGCTACCCTGCATAACCGATATGGATAGACAGCTCGCTCTAGTGACATGCCATACCATTTCAGCTTTCTCTTTTTGATGGTGGTGAGGAGGTCCTCATATTAGTCTACTTTGTGCTTGATGGTGTTGCACACTTCATTTGTGATGTGGTCAATGGTTCTGTAGCATCTCATTTCAAGTGCCTGGATTCTTTGTTGTAATTCTGCTGTCAGGGTCCAGGCCTTATATGAATACAAAAAGATTGAAATGACTAGTGCTCTCAGTAGTCTGATTTTAGTTTTCAGACAGATATTCTTATCTCTCCAGATGGGTCTTAGTTTTGACATAGCTGCCTTTGTTTGTGCTGCTTGTGACAAAATTTCTGCTCTTGATCCCTCTTCAGCGATTATGGAACCAAGATATTTGAACTGGCGCTGTCTCCAGTTCCTGTCCTCTGACTTTGTGATTCGTTTGCCACTATTTGTCATCAGCATTGTCTTCTCAGCACTTATCTCCATGCCAAATCTGGAAGATGTTTCATCCAGGTTCTTTACTAAGGTGGCAAGCTAGTCCTCACAGCCTGCCATCCCATCAATGTCTGCAAAGCGGAGGTTGGTGATGTTATGCCCTCCAATGTTGACTGTCCTACAGTGGTTTTCCAAGGCTTTACTTATGACGTGCTCTAAGTAGATGTTGAAAACTGGAGGTGACATGAGACAGCCTTGACGTACTCCGACTTCTGTTTGGAACCAGTGCCCCACAAAACCTTGGGCAATTACTGCACTGGTAGCCTTGGCATACAGCTGCTTGATAGTATTAGTCAACTTTTGACCCATGTTGTACTTCTTCATTGTGGCCCATGAGGCACTGTGGGCCACAATAAAGAAGGAGAGTAATGATGGATATCATGTCATGCTCCAAGATATAACTCAACTGATGTTTCTTTAGATGAATCACAGGAACTTCCTGGAACCACACCTCTTGCAAGTCTACACTAATTACTTATTATCCTACTGGATAACTTTTAGATGATTGAGTGCACTTAGGTCAAATGATAGGTGAAGAGTAACACGTTTGTATCCAAGGCAACCCTGGACAAATGATGACATGTGCTGAGTGATACTGAGTTCCTTGGAAACAACTTGCCTGGTCCATAAGACATCATGACAGATCTTTTCCAATTTGGCAGCAAAGGATTGTATCTTTCCCCCTACCAGGATCTTTGATAATGGTGGCAAGAATTTTTTTTTTTCATTTCATGCTTTTGTAATGTAAATGTATTCACTGGAGATGATATTTTTCAGAAAATTGGTTGACCTGTATTCTTTGGTAAACAAGTAATGTTGACCTAGCTCCTGACCTTGATTCAGGGTTAGTGGCAACCACTTAAATAGAGTTTATTTTAATTTTACAATGATTGGTTGATGTCGAGGTGAAGATGAGACTAGTGACTTAAGAAGTAAACAACTTTTATTCTTAAATTAAAATGATTGGTTCTCAGCAGGGTCATATTAGGACTATGTGATAAAAATATGATCATATGACTCGCCCTCTTTTTTTCTTATTTTTCGATTTCACAATTTTGGGATTTACAAAATGTATGTTATAATACAGTATAATCTTTGTTTTAGTGAAATATAGTTAGTTTTGGGCTTTATGTACTTGATATCAAGTTATTTTGTTGTAGCCAGTTTTTGAATCCATGTTAACTTTTCTTCAGTTCAGTTGGATTTAAAGGGATTAATTTGTATTTTTGGAAATATTTTGTGCTCATACAAAATTCTTGAACAAAGACATTTTATCAAACTTTTATTCAGATTTCCAAGACCGAAGTGTTAAATCTTGTGATTCTACAATAAATTTATTTGTTAAATTGTACAAAGCTCATTTACACTTTTCTGTGTTAATGTTTATTAGAGCCTAAACACGTAACACCATTGGGTGAGTGCAAGACTTGAAGCTATGCAGACAGATGGCAGTGATCCATAACAGTGAGCGCTTTAGACCACTCACCCACTCAGGGGCCCTGCTATAGCTGAAACTGCAAGGGAGGGAAATTTGTGTCCTTGGTGGCATGTTTGTGGATTTCATCAACCTGATTATAAAAGAGATATTTTGAGATTTGGGCTTTAGGATGGTCTTTAATAAAGATCTAGGTAGAGTGCACTGCATCTCATTTCTGCAGTTACAAATTACTAGGTGCTGTTACCACCTTGACCAGGGTATGCTAGGCTGCTATGTTTAAGACGGGCCATTTTAATAACAGACTCCTATGCATGTCTTGGGGGGTTTAAGATGGAAGATAAACTTTATCCTGCTTGTTGAAAATGTTGACAAAGATACTATGTCCAACACTGAGACCATCATTGGTCTGCTACGTAGTCATTCCAGAAACAGACTCCTATGCATGTCCTGTGAGATTCAGGGTGATAGAAGACAAGCTGTGTTCAACTGTTGATAGCCCATTATAGATACTAGAACTACCATTGAGGCCAGAGTGTTACACACTGAACTGCTGGGTATCCACCAGCAAAGTTTGAGGGAAGGTGTCTGCATGAAAAAAATGTTAGGTACTTGATTGATGAATTAAGCTCCCCAAAATGTCGGACAAAATTAGATTCGTCCTTTAGGCAATAATCAACCAAGTGTGTGATTTGGATTTTTAATGTAGCATTAACACTTTTTCAGTCACAATGCTATGATATATGTAGTGTGGCAGTTTATCAGTTTATAATGTTCTTTAGCAATGGGGCATCATGACACAGACATGTAGCATGATGTTCCACCCAGTCACATTATCCTGACACCAGGCTGTCCAGTCCTAACTTTAACCTCTTCATGCAGAGTGCCGAGCGAAGCAGCTGTTAGTACCATTTTTGTGTGTTTTTGGTATGACTGGGCAGGATAATCCAAGAAGTTGTTGAGGAAGGAAGGACTGAACTCCAATGGTAGTAGACAGAAAACTAATTGAATCCATGTCAATAAGGCTGAATCTTTGTGCATTGTTTGTTAATGATGATCGAGACTGGACAAAGTTCATTCTCCTGATGGCTACATGTCTGCATCATGATGCCCCAGTGCTAGACAGTATTATAAACTGGCACACTGCAATATGATTGATTGTGTTCATGCATTTGTTATTGGATGTATAAGGTAGAGTCTGGTTGTGATGAGACAGGGCTCTCTTGGCTGGCATTACTGTTGTCCAGGTTTTGGGTTAAGGGATATTGATCCAAGTAGCCATAAGAATGATAAAGGAGATGGTAACTTGTTGCTTCCCAGCAAATGATATGGTTTTAAACCTTGTTTGCAAACTAATGACGTCCTCATCCCTCAATGTGTGCTTCTGCATCTTTCACTTTATTTAGTACTCTAGTACTGCCTTCCATTGACTTCTGTCCATAATATGAAAGTCCGACATGTATTCATTGAATGAAAACTGGAGTAAGCATGTTTGTTAATGTTTCTGTTAAGAAAACTATATCAGACCATATAAGTATATGTACCAAGGCACATGTCCTACTTTATAAACTTAAGTGCCCATACAGAGCTACACACTAACACAATTACCTGTACAAATACTGACGTGGCCTGTACATGGAAAATAAGCACAAATATTAATATTCATGAAGTGGACACCAAAATGTTAATTTTAATAAAACTAGGAAAGGCCAAATCACTGCCTAAACAGGTAAAATCACTGCAGCATTGCTTATATTAAGTTTAATGTTGATGCTATTACTAACAATGCATATAAACTTGCCTGTGCATATCTTACCATGGCAGAAATGATAGTAATATAAATTAGTTTTTTTTATAGTTACACCATACATTCATATAACAAAAGCACTGAAGCATCATTATTAACAATTATGAAGTTGACACTACAGTAGGAAAGGCCAAATGATGACTTATACAGGTGAAATCATTAAAGCATCGCATACATTACTATGAAGTGGACCATAAGACTGAATATAGAAAACATGCTAGTATGTATCTGACCAATACAGAAGTTTTCTATCTCGCATACAAGATCTGCACCTTTTAAATACTGGTACAGCAAAAGCAGTACGAGTGGATGTCATTGTGACTATGCAGAAATGTACCATGGATGCCTAAATGTGTGAGGATAGCAAAGTGATAACACTGACATTTTTGTTGACGAAGAAAGAAAGCAGAAAAGTTGGACATTTATTGATAGAGTATACTTCCCTTCAAAGATGACCCTCTTTCAACTTGCATTAAGGTAGAAAACTTCCACAATGTTGATTGCAAGTCCTCTATGTAGAGAGTGTGCTGCTCGGCTCGAGTTGATTTAGTAGCTGGAGAATTCTAGGGACTTGGTACTAATCCTTGTATCAAAGAGAGATCACTCTGGCACCTAGGCAGGCAGACAAGTTTTACCTTTTTAGTTATAGAGTTTTAGACTGGGAGGGCTGGATTTGTGAGGTTGTAGTAGCTTTAAAGTATTATGATTGGGGAACACATTTGAAATTTTTCAATTTCCATCCAAAACTTATATGTTCTTTCATTGGTTTGCCTCATCTACATAATTTTTGGCAGAGTTATGACCCATGTCAGTTAATGGCATACTAGTATATGGAATGATGCTTGTATTCAATATAAATCATGAAGCATTCAGCATATTCTCTTATAACTTGATGGGAACATCTTGTCTTGTGTAAGTTTTGTTTCATCTACTTCATTCTGGACTGAGTTAGAGCCTTTGTTGATCAACCTCACATCATTTACATGGGATGATGTTTGAAGGCATTGCATTTAAGTATTCCACATTATTGTTTAAAGGAATCATAATCCCTGATTACCCGTCTTCTCTTAACTTTGTTTTTCCAACATGTTTTTCTATTTAAGACCTAAAGAAAGGTGTGAGAAAGGTCTTTGCTTTAATTTATAACTGTTATTTCTCAAGTTAATGGAAAACTATTTTATGCACATAAAGAGGCCATGACATAGCTACAAAACTCCAAAACAAACATTCCATGCCAAACCATTGAAATTTAATCCCATCTTTAAATTCTTAGACCTTAGATACCACATGTTTGCTTGATATTAACTATGGGTAAAAATCATGAAAATACGATGTAAAGTAAACAGCTATTTTGGACACATTCAATGCATGGTCCAGATGAAAGACATATAATGAAAAGTATATTTTATTTGAGTCATGTATTAGAATAGTCTAAAACATAATATTTTTATAATTTTTGTCATGTCTGCCTGGTTGCAAGCTGGATATATTGGTCACCTTGGTGACTGTTTATCATACTGTCCCTCCCCACCAATACTAACATTTATTACTTAATGTACATCTTTTCTGGATAATAAAATGCCAGGCCTCTGTTAAATCATTTACATACCAAGCCTGTGTTCTATGATTTTGTAATGGTAAAAAAAAAAAGGCATAATGTATATACAAAATTTTTATTAAAATGTTTTATGTACAATTTGTTATGCTGGAATAACAATTATACAAGTGCTAGCAAAATAAAATTCTAGATCATATAACACAACAAATAATTTTTTTTCTTCAATCCACTGCAAGTGCATTAAGATGATATGATATACCATTATAGAAATAAATGTTTTTGGTTTTGAGATGATGATGAATGAAACAATTATGAAGAAAAAAAAACAATTTTAAAAGTACATAATCTGTAAAAGAATGCAATTCTTTCTGCACAATAGAAAACATTTGGAACAACAGTGTTGATATTGTATTGATATATATGCTCTATAATGGTATATTTACACAGTAAACAATTCTGAACATAATTCACGGTGGCTGTCCAATAACAAACCAATCAAAATGAGAAAGCACTTCATACAATACAGAACATTTATCTCCACACTATTAAACATGTTTTCAAAGAACCTAATATGCCTTTGTTAAGGATGATTGATGGGTTCATATTACCTACATAGAGAAAAAGATTTCTTGAACATGAGAATATATATATATATATATATATATATATATATATATATATATATATATATATATATATATATATATATATATAATGATCAGAGGTGTTAACCTGTAAGAGAAAACAAGATACCCAAGTGGACCTGTTATTACTCAAACAGCTTGATTAACTTGACAGCTGACCAATTCACTAACAGGTTTGTATAGTTTTGTAAAGAACTCATCCTATGTAAACAATCTCCCAAACATATCATATTCATTTTACCTTTTTTTTTTTTTTTTTTACCTGTATTCTGAAAAAGTTTTAGGCAGATAAAGGTATATATAATATGCAGTTTCTTGCTCATAAACAAGGTCATCCACAATCTTGATGGCGATAAACCCAACAGCTCAAAATATCAACAATAAAAGAAATTAAATAGCTCACCATCATAAACAAAATCATCTTATTAATGTGCACTGATAATTCAGAAATGACCAAGCCCATTCCAATCCTGATTAAAATCGGATCAAATTTATGGTTTCAAAGTGGTAGTAAACTTGATTACATCCATGTTATTATTAGTCATCTAAAATGTCACTGATATAATCATATATTTTTAAATTATATCGGGTGCTGTATCACCTCATTAATATTAGTTGATCTAACATGTTGAATTCATCTGAGATTTTTATGACATAAATTTACTCAAAGTGGTAAAAGGTACTTGCTGATAGCCAGATGGACAATAATTACCACACTAGGGATGTAGGGTCATACTATAAATAACTTATCTATGCAAGGTGAGCTTAAAAAAAAAAAAAAACAGTGCCAAAATGATATAGTCTTATTTTGTTGAATTCAACTGTCCAGAAAGTTTCTGTATTTTTATATTTATAATAACACCGATTTGAACTGCTTGAGGAAGTACACTTTTGAACCATCAATGTTGACTGCTCCACTTCTTCCAATGGTTGCATTACATTTTGACATTTTTTAACTTGGGTATATTAGCACCCTATAAACAATAAAAAAATAAGCTAGCTTGTATCGTTTAAATAACTGAAATTACAGCCTTTGATGGGAGAAAAAGAAAGCCAATTTAAAGTATAAAACATTTGGAATCTACTGCAAGTTCAACCACATACATTATATTTACAAAAATGTAATTTCAATGTGTCATTCTGAAAAAACCTGCATTAACTGTACAGGTCTTGAGTAAATTTTTTAAAAGAACATTCAAATATTATGTTGTAGAAAGTTTGAGAGCGGGTACTTTCCAGAATTTATTGTAATGACCCTTACATTAAAATAAATGTCCCACTAAAAGTAGCCCGAGGAAAGGCACATCAAACTTACCAATTTTTGTGATTTGGGACTCCTTAGCTGTATATAGATACCAATTTTTGTGATTTGGGACTCCTTAGCTGTATATAGATACCAATTTGTGAAAAATAAAGTCCTCAAACATTCACAAGCAGAAAATCTTTTTTAAAAAAATCGACTTTTGTAAAATCAATGCGTATTAAACATCAATATGTTCTTCTTTACCTAGAGATGTATCATTGCAACATGAACTCAGGGAAAGGCAGGATGGAAATGAGGTTGCAACTTGTGCTATTTCATTAGGTAATGAAAATCAAACATTCTTAATTGCAACAACAGTCCTGTGCAAGAAAATTATTATGTTAATTAAAAGTACAAGATTCATTTGGAAATGATTTTTGACTTGTCATAAACTGCATTTTCATAGGCTTTCTATGTTGTGGCCTTTCACCACATCACATATTTTGAATACTTGATAAAGTGGAATGTGTGATATTCATCCTGTAAAAAATCTGATACATTTTTTTAATGCTCTTTTTTTTCCCTCTTCTTTACTGACCCTGATCATGACAGCATGGTTTGTACTGCTTGTATGCGTACATCTGATTACAATTCACATAATTTGTTACTTTCATGTACTATGGCTGAAATTTCTTTGGATATTGTACTTGTGGAAAACTGCTCCAAGCACACAGCTAACCAAATTTACTGCTCGCATGTGCTTGAAAAACCAGCCTGAATTAGTTTAAAGTATGCTGTCTTAAGTATTTATTAAAATAGGGAAAATGGATTTTGCCCAACCAGACAATGCCAGCTTCTGAAAGTGCAATGGATAAGTTACCAAATGTATATGAAAGTTATCGGCTATTATTTAGTTTAACAATTTGCCTCTGAAGTACATGAAGTTAAAATGACCAAGTGGAGCTAGCAGTTCTTTGATAGGTGCACATCTGAAGTAAAGCTCAGCCGTATATTCTATAACAAATATTAAACCCATCAATCATACACAAACTTAAAGGGAATTAAAAGTTATTTTCACAATACCTAATATCACCAAGGTCTTTTTTAAATAGCCAGTACAACCAGCGAAGAAAACCTGGGAAATTCTTTAAAATCCAATCCTATGCAAAATACGAAACAGTAGACAGCCACCATAATAAAACCCTCAACTGCATGCAAAGATAGCCATTACTGAATCATGCTTTCTAATATATGTCCAGCAGGCACTAAAATACTGGGAGAAATAGCAAAAATCTTAATGAACGTGTCTGGTCATAATATTCATAAAATACAGAATTCATTGGGGTTTTTTTGTTTTAATTCTTTTGTGGATGGAAACTGGAAAGGATTTGAATTTATTAACAAAAAGTCCTGATACTTGAATTAAAAATTGTAATTAAATTGGCAAGTATTTTAAGAGAAAAGCAAACTGGTTATTTTTATATATTTTTTTAATTAAAAACCAAAAGTTACAAAAATTTAAAATCTGCCTATTAGAAAATGAATTGCCATAAATAATGAAAGAACATTTAACAACACACAAACAACAAATGTTTCATACATTTTCATATGACGATATCATTTTAAGGTAAATAAATGTAAGGCTTTGTGTAGTTCTGTTGGAAAATTAGGTTATTGATGTGCATCAAAAATGCATAAACAACACCTGGTGTGTTTGGGTTGAACCCACATTATGTATTTTGCTTAAAAGGCACAGTAAAGCAAATTCATTCACAAGACAGAAATGTGGTTCTAAGGATACAACCTGGAAATATTAATTTAAAAAACTGCATACACTCATTGTTTTCCAAGCTAATCTAAGAACAGATCAATCTACACAAGGGTAGTACTTGTTATATTTCTATTTTATACTTTTCTAGAGATTAAAATAAAAAATTTCCAAATAAAAAATCCATTAAAAAATTCTGAATGGTCTTTCTCATTGGTTAGTTCTTTTACATTAAAAGGCAAACTGTCCAAGCACAGTATTTTTCTGTTTTTACTAATGTCGGCATTTCATGGGAGCAGATCAGTAAAATTTGTACAAAACTGCAAGTCCTCTTTGCTGGGATACTTTACTTTAAGATTGGTCAATTTGTGTTCAGTGGTTTTGAGAAGTCACTTAATGGTTTTTCAATGTTGTACTGGCAGACACATTTGATGGCGGATTGGCATCACTGATGTACATACTTGAAAACTCTAAAAATCAGGATTATTTCTATCAAATTTGGTCAAATTCTTTTTTAACCCATTTTCAGAAGTCTTTTGAAGAAGGTTTTCCAATTTTTAGTGTTGCAGTTTTGTTATTTCAAGATTTTTTCCTTTATAACTGTGTTTTATCTATTTTTAGTAATGGTGGCCATATTTGACGGGAGACCAGTATTATCTGTATGAACTTGAAAGGTCCAGGATGCTATGTATCAAACAGTATCAATTTTGTTTAGCAGTTTTTAAAAAGTTGTTTTGAAAATTATTACTATTTTTAGTTTAAGCAGTTTTTAAAAAGTTGTTTTGAAGATTATTACTATCTTTAGTAATGTGGACCAAATTTGAAGCAGGGTCAGCATCACCTGTATAAAATTTGGATACTTCTTCATACTAGGATACTTTGTGCCAAATTTGATTGAGTGGTTTTTGTAAACTTTAAAATAGCAATGAATGGATGCAGAGCTAAAATCTCACAGGAACAATGAATTAAGTGCAAGGGCAACATCTTGCATAAACCCTGCTTCAACATACCTACACATGGGTTGTTCCATCGTGATAAAACTGTAAATTTCCTGTATACTCATTGTAGAACTTAATTTCATGATATTTATGAAAATTAGGAAAGGACCATCTGCTTACAAATACACAGGACCACATCCACTTCCAACTGGTTCAATTTCAATTTCTGTTAAGATACCTTATTTGGTACTTTGCATCAAGACAATTTAAATATTCAGTCAAGTTTCTTTATGTGATACATTTTTGTTCCTGATATTTTCTGGATTGCTTAATTTCTTCTGGTAGCAAATAATTCAAATTCTTCATTATTAAGCAATGCCAATGAGCTGATTGGAAAAAAATCTGAAATCAGACAGGATGAAGCTCACTGAGGAAAAAAAAATCAAAGCTAATAAACCAAGAAAATGACGACAGTATCAATACACTTAAACGGAATGCTATGCGTCATTTCAAGTTAAACATAATTTGTGACTAAAAATAGAAATGAAAATTGGCAATATCATATGAAATGAAGCACTGATGTGACAAAGACAAGGGGAGGTTGAACATAATGCATTGCGATGAAAATGTAAAGCATGTATGAAAAGATAAAAGCAAAGCATTTTAAGCCTCTACAATAACTTGTTCTGTGCATTTCACTTCCTTTTAATCATGTATTTTATTTCTTTAATGATACTTATACCATTACTGATTATGGCAGTTTAGTGCCTCACCGACACACCAAGTCAGCTAACCTGAGCTGTCCTGGGAAGGTGCTGAACTCACAACTCTTGGATTCCAAGTCCAATGCTCTACAAGCTGGTATACTATGGTTCTCTATCACATGGAAAAACTGTAATGTCGCGTGTAAATCATAAAGAATTTGATATCTATGGCAACCCCATTGACATTATACACCAACCTGCAAACATAACTACTTTATTTGATATAATTTAAAGTTCAAAGTTGCATCCATACTGTTTAAGAATGTACATAACAGAATTCATAATGAATACATCAGAATCAGCCTTGAGTAAGTGATAGAGGGTACAGCCGATTGCACATTTTTCTGTATTTCGGTTACGTTTCCACTGCTGGACTGAGATGTGATAAATCAACAAATATAAAAATTTCAATTTGGGAATAAATTCAACCCAGAGAGAGAAGCATTAAAAATATCAGTTCTAAGTACAGTGCACAAAGTACTATTGATAATAATAACAACAGACCAACTAAAAACAGTGTAGTGGGTGTTTCTAACCATACGAACAAGGACATGGCATATGAATATATACGTAAAGACAAAACTTAGTTTGATAGAAGAAAATGAGAATCAAATGTGATATAATCAATGATATAACATTTGCAATGGCAAAATTATAAAATACTGTTGAGTATATTTGTTTCCTTTAATGTTTAAAATAAAATAAAATAAAAGTGCCTGACTTTAAGGACAACAACACTCAGTGTCCATTGTTATCTAAGATTTGAAAATTTTCATGTTTCTAATTATGAGTCACATTCACTACTTTCAAAAATTATTTGTGTATTATCAGTGGATTAAGTCTCAACAACTAAAACTTTGAAAATCTCTTTTATCAGATTAGTAAAATATTCAACATGAAATTGTTTTAGCTTCATAATGACAATCCTATATATGAGCCAAATTCATCAAAAACCTTGAACTTTATTGCAAAGTTTAACAACTGACCATGACCCCAAGATCACTGGGGTAAGATCATGTATCACAGAATGACTTGTTGCGACTTAATAATGATACATTCCCTGTATGAAGTAAGTGACTTGTCTCGACTTAATAATGATACATTCCCTGTATGAAGTAAATCCAATAAAAGGTTAGGAAATAAAAGTTGATTTTAAAAAATGTCACCAAAACCATACTGCAATTTCCAGTGGCTGACAGTGACACACATGCATGTCACAAAATAAATAAAGCATCATCCCAAATATGAAGAAATCTAATCAAGGGGTTAAGACATAATAAGCAAATGAAACCAAAACCTTAATGCAAATCTTCTATGACTTTTATCCCAATGTCATAGGGGCATGCAAGTGTGTTGTAGAATGAATCCTCTTCACAATGGTTAATCGCATGAATAATGTAAGTCTCCACAAGATTAACGAAATATTGGCAAATGAAAAACCTTTAACCAAAACCTTAATGCAAATTTTCTATGAACTGAAACAATTACAAATAAATGGGGTATGAAATCATGTCATGGAATAAATTGTCTGTGTGTATGTATGTGTTTCGAAAGTTTTTAATGTAGTTGTAAAAAAATTCAGTCATTTTGCAATGATGTCTGCAGTGTGGCAGTTTATAGTGATGTCCAGCACTGGGGCATCATGCCATAGACATGTAGCATGATGTCCCACCCGGTCACATCCTGACACCAGGCTGACCAGTCCAAACACACCTCTTAATGTTGAGTGCCAAGCAAGGCAGCTGTTAGTACCAATTTTGTAAGTCTTTGGTATGACTCGGTCAGGGATCAAACCCACGACCTCCCACATCCAAGGCAGATGCTCTAACCACTAGGCCACCAAAGCAGTCTAATAAATTGTCTAAGCTTTATAATGGTTCATAGCAAGTATGAAGAGAGTATAGGAAATATATACTTATAAAAACCTTTAAACCAAAACCTTAACAAACTGGCGATGACAACCAATGTCATCAGAAAAGTGACTATGTCTCACTTCCCATTAACGATGACTTGACAAAAAACCATTCACAAAAAGTAATTTTTAAAAAAAACTTATCATGCATCGGAAGGTTTATTCTGACCATGTGATATATAAATAAAACATTGGGAAGGGGGGCTAGCTTTCCTAAAACCAATTATTTCAGTAACACCCACTTCTTAAAACTTAATTCCACCATGCATAGCTTCCTCTTCACATTGAAAAACTTACAAACTTGATCCTACTATATACCCTCTATCATTAAAGACTTATTCCTTTTTTAAAAAAAAGAAGTATTTAAAATGTGCACAGCAACATTTTTTACATGTCCTGAGCTGATTTTCAAGTTCTGATTATCAGTATTTCAAGAACAATTGCCTGCCAGCAAATGGGTGAACAGATGACCAGCTCAACAATACAATCACTTTTGTACCCTCCAATTTTAGAGAAAAAAGTAAACACATAAGTTATACCTGGAGTGTGAATATACTTTGTTCACTAAATTATATTTCTTTAGTTTTTAAGGTTTTCCAGGTTTAATGCCATTTTCAGCACATGACAGGCTATACATGGTGGCTGGTATATATCTGGTGGAGAAAAACCTGTTAAAACCCCAGGATCAACCACTGACCCATGATAAGTTACGGGCAAGCTTCTCATACAAACATGATGGCTGAACATGAGATTTGAACCCATGCAGACAGAGATAAAATGTCACTGATCCAAAAGCCAAGTGTCTTAGACCACTTTCCCAACTGGGACACCTTCACTTTAGACACCTACACTTTAGAACACATTTTCACTGAATTAATCTCCATCTCAAACAGAGAATTTATCATCCAGTTAGATTAACAATAATACTCAGTATATGAAATCATTTCTTATTAGCATATTATTTCATAAAATCTGTGACCAAGAGTAAAGCACATTATACACCAATCTCCATGTTAATTAGTACCCAATGTTGACACTTGTAGACCCACAACTCGATCAGCTTCTTCCTTACTCTAAGTGCAAACCATCCACAACAATTGGCCCAGTTCCATGAAGCAAAACTAATTTTATTGTGCAGAAAATATTTTTCTTTGACCCAAAACTCTCAGGCTTCTTTCTTACCTCAAGAGCTAGCCATCCACAAAGTTTGGACCAGGTATATGACGTTGAACTAATCCCATTGTTCAGAAGCTGCTTTTATTCTCATGGCCACAGTGACCATTTGACTCTAAAATCAATCGACTTCATCCTTATCCAAGTGCAAGCAATCCACAAAATCGAAATGGCAAACAGCTGAGAACTCAAGATATTGTGCAGAATGGAAATAGAGAACAGCAATATGAACAGGTCCAACTTGTAGTGGACGTATAAAGAAGCAAGTTTAAAATCCTGATATTCAAGGTAGATCTTAAAGATCTGACCACACGACCATTCCAACTCATGGTTCTATTTCTTCCTTTCTCATGTATCATAGTCTTCATCCTCATTTTGTTTGACTGGGCTGCTCATAAAACTGGAGAAAGCAAATGAGACTGGGGGAACTGACGATCCTTGTGCAAAACCTGGTGGGACTGCAAGCCGTTGAGATCTGGAATGAAAACCAATACCAATTAACATAATTTTGAAAGCTCTAACAGTAGAGGGAGGTTCCACCTAATTATATAATTTTGGGCCAAACATTTCATTTAATAACCCAAATAGTCTCTAGTAAGTCTTGATGATAATGTGAAGGCAATAATCATTCCACAGAATGTTTTGCCAGCTTGGCCATAACTTTACAGTCAACAGATTAAGGTAGTAGGTCATTGCAACCTGGTGACTATTTTTTTCATTCAGGGGTTTTTCTCTCCATGATTATCTTATGCAAAATTGTATTTTGAACTAGATCTTGTCCAAAATCAAATTCATTTTGTAAACAAATAATACATAGTTAGTATTTCTCTTTGAATAAGAGTTAAAAATTAGGATCATTATCAATGGAAGTAAATATGTTTATTTGAGCCTGTATGAGGCTACATACAAAGCTTGATCAAAATCTGATTAAAATGGGAAGATGCCAAAATAGTCTGACATCTTAATGATGCAAACAAAGCTTGAACAAAATCCAATCAAATACATGGCATCTACAATCTCAATGAATAACTGAATTCACTTCATTATTCGCATGAATAGATACTGCTCATTACCCAAGATCATGATGATACAGAGTCTGGTCAAATTCTATTATTAAAAAAAGCCAATGATACAAGAACTCATTAATATGCATAGATATCACTGATCATGAAACTCAATGAAGACCTTTATGAACATAGTTTACAAACTGTTATCAAAATCTTATCAGAAGCATTGTATGAAGAGTGGAAACAAGCTCAGCCAATTAGACACCTAAATTATATGTGTAGATCATCCACCAATTAGACACCTAAGTTATATGTGTAAATCATCATAAGCTATGTCAGCTTCTTTTACGTCCACTGATAACATCTTTAGTTAATCCAAACTTATTCAAGCCTTAAAGATAAAAACTTACATTTAAATTTGATCAAAATCTGAAAACGAAATAAGGCCCCCATAGTCACAACAACCTCAGCAAATCAAAGGTCAGATAATCTGATATATTTGCATGGATGGTACTCCTGATTGAGCTCATTCAAGAACTTTATACAAATCAATCAAGTTTTAATAAATTTTGTTAAAAAACTTCTAAAAATCAGACTACCATAAAAATATGAATAGGTCTCATAATAAAATTGTTCTATTTCTTAAATTTACCAAGTATGACACAGATTTTAAAATGGCATCGTGAGTGGTTGCAAGCCATCTAATTAAGTACAATATTACCTTATAATATGTTTTCATGCTGCTCTGAACCAAACTTATCTCAGATTCTGATACAAACCTATGTAACATAAGTTATCAAAATCTATTCAGACTTGAGCTTCATGAATACTGAGTTTAGCCATACATGCAAGGATGTCTTACATTATGCTTATATCATAATATGTCTGAGATCATTAATATATAAGCCTTCATTCCATGTTTGATCAAACTCTGATGAGAAATTAAATACGGCATCCAGAGTGGTAACAAGCCTAGGAAGTCAGATACAAGATTAGTCATTAATACATGTGAATGTCACTCCTTATTCAAATTTGTAATGAGAGCCATCACATGCATAAAGGATTGATGAAAGTATCAAATTTGCTTCTTTGTGACTTGTAAAGGCCATTCAAATATTTTGTCATGGCTGAACAGATATTTCAACCACTTTTTGAATTGGTTTCAGATTTTTATATATAATAAAAAGAAAATCAACATATTTATTTAAATTGTGAAATGGAAACATTCTGTATTGTCAACTGTGGCATAATAACACTTGCAAATTTTGACATCACTTGTGAAATATTTCCTAATATATACCAGGAAAACATGAATGTCCTTTATTTGTCACTGTAAAACAAGTATCATTTATGACTGACAATACCCACCCAATATTGTTTGAGTTGGCACCCATACCCATGGAACTGGCACACATGTTCATGAAATTTATACCAAATCCCGGTGGCGGTTGGGGAACAAATTCCTGATGAGGTGATCCAAACCTCTGTGGTGGAGGTACAAACCCCTGAGTGGTGGCCATAACAGCCTGTGGGTAGGGATGTGCTCCCATGGGTGGGGCATGGACTGAGCTGACAGAAGGCTGAGGTTGAAACTGGGGTGGAGGTTTAGGCTGAGGTTCCTCAGGTCTGTCGGTTTCATCTTCACTCTCTGTCTCTTCATCATCATCACCATCATCATCATCTTCATCATCATCATCATCACCCTCCTGAATGAAAAAACACGTTCAATTTTATTATTTTAGATGGATCCTATAAGTTTATACAACTTACATTTAGTTCTATTGCTATGTCAGAAATCAGCATAAAGTGATTTCTTGGGTAAGTGAAACTGAAAACTATCAATCTAGGTTGAGAGATAACATTTATAATACATTTCCGTATCTTCCTTTCTAATGCCATGGAGAAGAGTCTACAGTTTCTGATAATAATCATCAGTAATTTGTGATGTTACAACTCTATCATTTAAAACTAGTAGCAAAAATCAACATGTTTATAAAACTGAAATATAATTCTTAAAATACAAAGTGAAAAATAAAAAATAACTTAGTTTGGTGAATGAAATCCTAAATAGCCCCATCAAGTCCAAACGTATCGTGTAATCTAGTTCCAATGGTATTCCAAATAATTTTCACTACTGTACTGATGTATCAACAGTATTGTCAAACCAAAACAATATATTCCAGAAATGGCTTTAAATGTATTCAGTTTTTGAAACAACAATGTATTTCCAAATAATCTGAGCACTTTGTAATTCTAATGAATGAATTAATTAATTAAATAAATCCTGTCAATTAATCACAACTAAAATGTCTTCCAATACTGATATTCATACTAGGATTACTTAGTTAAATATCTCTTATTTGATAACTAAGTCATAATGCAACTAAGGTTGCATATTCAATCCAGAATGATTTGAGCTAGGAAATAAGGTCAGGTGATTTACTCCAATCAATAAGAAATTACGTCAGCTTGTCAAGAAGTTATGTCCCTGAAGTCAACACATGTGATGTTTACTTGGGCAATAGTAGACATGAACCATGAAACTTATCTAATGAATCTTACACATTTGATATGACATCTTAATTACAGTGAAAACCTGTGATCATATAGGAAAAAAGTATCAAAAATGTATTAACCGAAAACCCCTTACAAACCATTATAAAAATAATACACATAATATAAATATTTATAACTGTAACGACTGAATATTCTTCAACTTAACTTTTATACAACCATTTAGAAAACACTCCAAATTTTTATACATGACGGCCAGGGCCTGTATAGCCCACAATCAAATCATTGCTGTAAAATATATGAGTCACCGAACGAATTGTCATATAATTTATAATGAATCATCCAAAGCATAAAGAAAAGTCATCCAGAGGTTTAGGAAAGTGGGAGTGTGTTCAACAATAATTGTAACTGAATCAATTATAGTTGCTTCATAGTGATTCATTTCAAATATGATAAGAATCTATCAAACAATATATAAAATGCAATTGTAAAATTTTAACCTAACCACATAAATTGCTAAAACTGTTGCTGCCTTCTAAAAGTAACTATTATATCCAGATTTAAACTAATGTGGCTCAACAACAAAAACAAATCATTCCTACCTAAATGCCAATTATACAAGAAGTGAAACTAAAATAAGACAGAACAAAAAACCATACTTCTGACGAGGTATTTGACTTTTTCTTTCTTGGTCGACCTGGTCCAGCTCCAGGTTCCCTTGGCTTTCGTGGTCTGCAAAATTAGATACACTCACATCATGAAACGTATACAATTAAAAAGAGGCTTGCTATCTTTACAAATTAACACAGTTTATTTTGTAAATTTTCAATAGATTTATAATGAATGTTACAACTGCAATTGATCGCGTATGTATAATACAAGATGATTGTGGCATAGTTCCTGAAATTTTATATGTATTTGTCTTGTACTGAAACACGTTTTTTCTTCTTTAAAGTACGAAAAATAGCGTGTAAAAAGTTTATTCATGGATCATGCTTGCCAATCTTGTAAATTGCTTTTAAAAATTCCTTATTAGCAGCAAAATATATACCATCTGGCAATTTTTTCTTTACTGCCAACATTGTTAGCTGCTAAACTTGTATATACAACCATTGGTTTGGAGTGGAGAAATTCAGAGACCCCATGAAAGAAAGCTGCAAATATGATATAAAATGAACTGAAATTTATCTATTGTTATATAAACTAATTCTTTGTCAATATTGACCAACCATCTTAACTGTGCATTGTTATATCATAAACCACTTATATTGATATATAGCATGAGTACTGTATGTTGTGAGATATGTTTTTTGTTGTTGATATTTTTGGTAGCGAAGATCAACTAAATAAGGCATTATCTCGTAATACGTATTTTTGGCCACTCATTAGTAATTAATATATTTACATAGATGTTTGTTTGTGGATGGTAAGTAAAATTTCTCTTTTATTACTCAGAATTAAATCCTTCCGAACACTCACATTTTTTGTTGTAATCACTGTCATCAGACAATAAAACAAGCGTCTCTATCACCCATTTACCCATTTTTATATTTCTGACACATGCATGGAAGGCAGATTCACTCTCTGGACTAGTATAGATCTAGAAGTACAATTTACTCTGCTCCATGTTTGGAGGATGCATAATATTTCCATCACTGCTTATGACAAATTTGGATCAATAATTGAATATTTATCTTGCCTACTAAATATTTAAACTTTAAAATAAAGTAAAAGAACCAAGCATAAAGACAAAAAAAACATGCCATAATGTTTTCTTTTAACTGTAACATATGTGAAATGTAAAATAGTGTAACAAATACCCTAACTATAGAGATATACCTGCCAACTTTGATTTTCTTTAACTCAGATGAATTTATTCCAGAATTTTCCCCATCTTCTTCAGCCTGATGATCAGGGACATTTGCTACTAGATCTCGCAAAAAATCAAACTTCTTCTCAGAATGGATGGTTTGCTTTCTGAAAAGGAAGATTTGCATAAGGTCAGATGGAAGAATGTGTATGATGAATGCATATAAATATGATGTGCATGAAAATTCCTACATTTTAAAACCTTAACGATTTTGCTAAGTCTTCATTATGAAACAACATTCTGCCATTTTAATCAGTGCATTAATCATCCTTTGTTGCATGATATTTGATTCGTCTACAATAAAACATTACTCGACTGCTTCTGTTCTTTTCTGTCAGTCCTTAATCTATGTATATGGCTATGACAGCTTCTTTCTCTTATTGTAGGGTTTTATAATGTGGCCAACACTGATATTCTGATGGACTATTATCATTCAGATTAAAGATCAAACACATTATACTATGTGACAGTTCAGGTCCAGTATATTTACTTATTAGCACAAGAGCTCTAAAATATATCATAATGTCAAAGCTAAACTGACTCAGACAATGCATCGTTATTATATTAGGCATGTCTAAGCTAAACTGACTCAGACAATGCACCATTATTATGTTAGGCATGTCTAAGCTAAACTGACTCAGACAATGCATCGTTATTATGTTAGGCATGTCTAAGCTAAACTGACTCAGACAATGCATCGTTATTATATTAGGCATGTCTAAGCTAAACTGACTCAGTCAATGCATCGTTATTATATTATGCATGTCCAAGCTAAACTGACTCAGACAATGCATCGTTATTATGGT
This sequence comes from Unio delphinus, assembly GCA_029339505.1. Lineage (NCBI taxonomy): Eukaryota > Metazoa > Mollusca > Bivalvia > Unionida > Unionidae > Unio > Unio delphinus. The sequence continues at coordinate 3,115,278 of JAQISU010000162.1, forward strand.
ATGCATGTCCAAGCTAAACTGACTCAGACAATGCATCGTTATTATGCTAGGCATGTCTAAGCTGCAGATTACCTTTAAAAACTCAGTTAAGCATTCATCACTGTATAGTCACAAAGAAGCATCAAATACTGTGACTGAGAAATGAAAAAAAATAACCAAGTTTATTTTCCAAAAAATAGTACATAAATTGCAAAACTGATACAATAACTGCTTCTTTAGTTACACAAAATGTATCAATGTTATGAAGTATTTACATAGTTCAAAGAATTCACGACTGAGCAGATAAACAAGTTACCAGTCGCTCATGTGCATTGCCAGTTGAATCAAAGAACTAAAAAAATACACAGCAATATAAAATGAAATGAGGTCATTATCATCAGCAATCAAAGAACAGGCCAATCAAGGTTTTGTAATAAGAACTAGTTATTTTATATATAAGGCATGTAACAATGTAATTACAGTGCTACAATAAAAATCCAAAACACACACAATCCAACAAATATGTGTGTGTGTGTGTGTGTGTGTGTCACTGTACGACATGAATGTGATGTGTGAGGCAGTTACAGTGTAGTGACTCAGCAGATGGACCTGGAATATTTATTCTACCATAAAACATGCACCCCTTCCTGACAATTGGAAATACAGGTATAAAAAGTGTGTGTTATAAATTTCAAAATATGGTACATCACAAGAGAATTAATATTAAAGTTTAAAATATTATCTGAGAAAACAATATTTTTACTACATGTATTGCTTAATGTATTACAATCTGTGGAACAAATATCCAATGAAAATAACAACTATCTGATCCATTATTTGCCTCAAGCAAAGTTGTCTCCCATGACATGAAAAATCTTTGTTAATAACTTTAGTAATATATAGAACTATTTGTTACTATATTTAGTAACACAGTCTATATATGGTAAAGGAAAATGGACATAATGCCACTAGATATGAAGGGATTGACATCCCTTCAAGACAAAAGTTTCATGTAAGATATAGGCACGTTATGTTTGCGCTTACTCAAAGATCATGTACTATCACTGAACTTGACGGTCATGTTATAAATAGATTGTGGGAAGATTGCACTGTGCATTGGTTACTGGAACATGCTGTATGATGACTAGTTTCCAGCAAGCAGAAAAAACAATGTCAGTCACAATTCATAATATTAAGTAGCAACTGACAATGCAGCAAAATCTGTAGTAACTTACATAAAGATAATTGCTTGTCAAATGATGGATTTTTTAAAACTTACATAAAGATAATTGCGGTCAAATGATGGTTTTTTTAAAACTTACATAAAAGATAATTGCTTGTCAAATGATGGATTTTTTTAAAACTTACATAAAGATAATTGCTTGTCAAATGATGGATTTTTTAAAACTTACATAAAGATAATTGCTTGTCAAATGATGGATTTTTTAAAACTTACATAAAGATAATTGCTTGTCAAATGATGGATTTTTTAAAACTTTTCACAGTTATTTAAAAAAACTATAATAAATGCATCTTCTTATTCTACTCCTTGATGAATATATATCCCAAGTCACATATTATGTGTTTAAAGTTGTAAAAATCAAGCATTTGTTGCAATAACAGTGGAAGCATAATCTTCAATATCTAAATTCTAAATCCATCAGAATTTTTACTTGCTATTGCAGTTCAGCAGCTATAAAAAGTTCACTATTTTAGTAACCAAAGTAATAAATAATAATAATAATAATAATAATAATAATAATAATAATAATAATAATAATAATAGACTTTATTTAGAGAAGGTAACTCAATTAGTTACAAACATAATGTACCTTGAGGCCTTCTATCTGTTATGTACGATATATACAGTACATACAATAATGACGTGAAGAGTCTGGTTTGACACTAAATAATTAAGAAATTTTAAAATTCAAAGTATCAAAAGAAGATATAATACCAGCCATCTAACTTTCACCTAAACCTTCTACAAGATGTTCACAAAAATATTCCATCAAGAATGGTTAGCCTGAAATAATTATCAGAATCTGAAGATTTCTCAAAAATATTAAGCTATATGGATTTATCAATGCATTTGTTAAACATACATTAATAGCAGAGATTCAGAACATGAACTTTACTGAGATATATTCAATGGCAAAAGTTTAACGATTCAAACCAGGACATCATATATTCATCTAAGTTCTTGCTATATCCTGTTTATAAAACTCAAACATTTATTTCCTTTTAGCTAATGATGATGCCAAACTATGTACTATACTCACATATGTGTACATGACAGTGTCTTTGCATTCCTTGCTTGGGTGATTTCATTGGTCTTCAATATTAGGGATTCTATAAATAACTCCAGTGCTCTAGCTAGAGAGCAGTTAAGGAACAGACCATTACAAAATTCCCCCCCCCCCCCGGCAAAGGCCATACTCTTTTACCTAAGAAAGTCTTTCCTCATGCATATAAAATATGAAATTTTATATCCTATTACACCGCTCCCTCGATAACTCGCACCCTGATAACTCGCGAACCCGCTTATAACGCGGTGTCCGGCGTGGATCCCGTTTTTTTTAAAGAAAATATTTTTTAAAAATGAAGAAATACGTGATCAGAACTGGTGAATGAAACCTTGATATATCGCCCGTTTTATCGTCGAAAATGACGGTTAGTGCCCGAAAAGTTCGAATTAAATCGTGAAATTTTCAGGTTTTAATAAGGAATCACATATCTTGTTAGATTTTATCGGAAAAAATATTTTCTCAGTTCACTGTAAATAATAATAATGTTTATATATAGGGGAAATTAGTGTTTTAATCTTTTCATTGTGTTGCAGTGTAAGCAGTATAATCGTTGCATGTTCTCTTCTATTCAAACATGAAAAGAGTCAATTGACCGTCACATCGATGCCCGCGAGCACATCTGTGAGAACCTAATTAACTGCCGGCTGCGTTTTGATCGACGACTTGGGGAAGTATTTGTTGCATTGTAAAAGTCAATTAAAATAGACCTGCTTTGTTTTATAAGGCGGTCTTTTGTATCAAATCAGGTAAAAGACGCACAATACAAAAGTTCAAAGGAATGCAAATTTCTACATGCATAAACTCTTGTGGTCAATATCGTGTCTCAAAATCGATCAAATTAGTTGGACCAATCGAACATGGTTTCAAATAGTATGTACTTATTGTCATTAAAGTATATATTAATCAGTAATTTATCCTAATCATTTGTAAATGTGATCATGGAGAGCAAGGGAATCAAGCGAAAGGCGTACTCTGTGAATGAAAAGCTTACTGTCATTGAGAGGGTTCGTAATGGTGAATCAAGATCAAAAGTTTGTAGTGAACTTAAACTTGCCGAGTCGACACTCAGAGGTTGGCTCAAGGATGAGCAGAAATTTCGGGATTATTTGCATGAAGTTGATTCTGATGATGGATTTAAACGGAAACGGGCACGCACTGCAAACGACACAGAATTAGATGATGCTGTGTACACCTGGCTCACACAACAACGTAAACAAAGTGTTCAGATTTCGGGAACAATTCTCAAGCTCCAGGCAGAGAAAATGGCAAAAACTATGGATACTGAATCAGATTTCATGGCAAGCCATGGATGGCTTTGGAGATTCCAGCGCCGACATGGAATAAAACAAAATTCTCTTTCGGGAGAGATACGCTTAGCAAATCAGGCGGCCGCATCTAGTTATCCCAACCAACTCCGAGAGATACTGACCCGTGATGGATATACAGACGACCAAGTTTATAATTGTGATAAGGCTGGTCTATGCTATCGGATGATTTAAATATATTTTTTATATATTTTTTTTACATGTCTGACGTTTAGACCCATTAAATTCATGGTTGGTAATGGTTTATCTTTGTAATGTTTTTTTTTTACATTTTACTCTATCTATCTATCTAATCAATTGTATCTATTTAGTGATAGCAGAATTTTATGTTTTAGATCAACACAAGTTTCGACGTTGTCGTTTTTCGATATGAATGTTATCTTTTTTGATAAAATAAATCTTGATTCATTTTGAACAAACAATAAAACTAGAATGTATCCAAATCAACACAGAAAGCAGTGACGTAATACACAATGTGTTTAGCGATACACATGTTAAGAGTACTGACACCTCGTGGAATAATGTTTGTTTTTACGCTCTTTTCAAAATATTTTATCCAGAAATTAAAGGTAATTTATAAAGAAAAACGAACAACACCTTTATAAAGAAATATTTATTCACAGTTATTTTCAGCACGATTATAAAACGAGTATTTAACAATGCACCCCCCCCCCTTTCGCCTATCTGTCGATCTCCCATCTCTTTATTAGTTTTTTTTTTTATAGGTCCCTCGGTAACTCGCGCCCTCGCTTATAGTGCGGTCGATGTTTTTGGACCCCGTTGTGCGCGAGTTATCGAGGGAGAGGTGTACTTGGTCAAAACAAAACAAAATAGATATTCTCACAGCTTTTAGTGGATCAATACAGTAGTTTCTGAGATATGACACAAAGTTACTATATATTTCCTAAATTTATACCAGGATGTGGTATCCACAATTTGTACCATGACACAAATACCAACATCAGGACCATGCCAAATGCCCTTCCATTTGCCGTATGATACAACTATTAACATCAGGAATATGCCAACAATCCATCCATTAGGTGTCTACAATATGTAACATGATAAATTACCAACAATCCATCCATTAGGTGTCTACAATATGTAACATGATAAATTACCAACAATCCATCCATTAGGTGTCTACAATATGTAACATGATAAATTACCAACAATCCATCCATTAGGTGTCTACAATATGTAACATGATAAACTACCAACAATCCATCCATTAGGTGTCTACAATATGTAACATGATAAATTACCAACAATCCATCCATTAGGTGTCTACAATATGTAACATGATAAATTACCAACAATCCATCCATTAGGTGTCTACAATATGTAACATGATAAATTACCAACAATCCATCCATTAGGTGTCTACAATATGTAACATGATAAATTACCAACAATCCATCCATTAGGTGTCTACAATATGTAACATGATAAATTACCAACAATCCATCCATTAGGTGTCTACAATATGTAACATGATAAATTACCAACAATCCATCCATTAGGTGTCTACAATATGTAACGATAAATTACCAACAATCCATCCATTAGGTGTCTACAATATGTAACATGATAAACTACCAAGATTAGGATGCTGATTACAGTTCATCAATTAACCATCCAGAATATATAGCATGATACAACTATTAACACCAGGCCTATGATGATAGCACATTCAATAGCCATCCATAATATCTAATATTATAAACTAAAATGAGGACCATGCTTAGAGTTTGACAATTAGCCATCCACAATATATAGCATGATACAACTATTAACAGAAGGCCTATGATGATAGCGCATCCAATAGCCATCCATAATATATAATATTATAAAATAAAATTAGGACCATGCTTAGAGTTTGACAATTAGCCATCCACAATATATAGCATGATACAACTATTAACACCAGGACCATGATGATAGCGCATTCAATAGCCATCCATAATATCTAATATTATAAACTAAAATGAGGACCATGCTTAGAGTTTGACAATTAGCCATCCACAATATATAGCATGATACAACTATTAACATCAGGACCATGATGATAGCGCATTCAATAGCCATCCATAATATCTAATATTATAAACTAAAATGAGGACCATGCTTAGAGTTTGACAATTAGCCATCCACAATATATAGCAGAATACAACTATTAACACCAGACCTATGATGATAGCGCATCCAATAGCCATCCATAATATCTAATATTATAAACTAAAATTAGGACCATGCTTAGAGTTTGACAATTAGCCATCCACAATATATAGCATGATACAACTATTAACACCAGGACCATGATGATAGCGCATCCAATAGCCATCCATAATATATAATATTATAAACTAAAATTAGGACCATGCTTAGAGTTTGACAATTAGCCATCCACAATATATAGCAGAATACAACTATTAACATCAGGCCTATGATGATAGCACATTCAATAGCCATCCATAATATCTAATATTATAAACTAAAATTAGGACCATGCTTAGAGTTTGACAATTAGCCATCCACAATATATAGCATGATACAACTATTAACACCAGGACCATGATGATAGCGCATCCAATAGCCATCCATAATATATAATATTATAAAATAAAATTAGGACCATGCTTAGAGTTTGACAATTAGCCATCCACAATATATAGCAGAATACAACTATTAACACCAGAACCATGATGATAGCGCATTCAATAGCCATCCATAATATCTAATATTATAAACTAAAATTAGGACCATGCTTACAGTTCAATGATTAGCCAGCCACAATATATAGCATGATACAACTATTAATACCAGGACGATCCACTAGACATCAAAAATATGTACTGTTATGCAACAACTAGCATCAGGACCATCCTGAGAGTCCATCCACAAACTGACATGGATTGTTCTGTGTTTATAACATTTTTCTTCAGTCAGCTCTGTTAGAAGAGGAATAACAGATATAAAATGCTCTTGACTATAAACATCATAAATGATAAAAGGATACAAATTATTACTGGCACTGCAGTAGCTACCTTTCCAACATCATCATCTGTTTGCATAATCTTCTTTATCCGAGCCTGATAAGAAAAAAAGACAAGTAATAATAGCAGCTGTCATGTGAAATATGATAATCCACTTTTTGTCAGTTTCTCCACATCAATATAAAAACATACTCATCAAGGTCATGTGTTTAGACAATGTGCCCAAGACCTTTGTGGTGAAAAAAAGTAACAATTACTTGCAACAAAAAAAGATACAGTTCACAATACATTATTATATGAACTTTGCCATAAATGTTTATATTGCCATAAATGTTTATATGGAATGCACTTATTTACCTGTTACTGCTTCTAAACATCTGTAGACAACTTAAACAGTATGAAGTTATTATGATCATTTAGTAATTAATATGATCAACACATTTTAAATTTTTATGTAAATATTGCATCATGCCTGTCTCTTTTAAAAAAAAATGGAACAAAAAACAGTATTGTAACTTGTTCAGGTTTACAGGGTTTCTGGTATTATTAAAAGTGTTGTGTACAAAATATGGTGTGAAAAATAGATTTCTGCTAGATGGGCCAATTAAATTTCCTTTTAAAGTTCAAAAGTTAAATCTAGATTTTTGACCTTCCATGGTATGAAAATCTTGTAAGTTTAGAAGTTTTTTTGCTGAAAAATGATGCCTACAAATATACATCAGCTACTAGTGGCTTTTAAAAGGCCACATTCTGCACAAAACTGTTACAAGTCATGCCTATGCATGTCACAACAAAGAAAATACCAACTAAATTCTCTTGATCTTAGTGCTGGACTTTGTTCTTTTCCTGATCATCAAACAGATAAAGATTAGACAAAGAATGACTCGAGTCAATTCAAAGATGATGCAAGAAATAATAACCCGTGTTCAAAGATAACGCATTAAATAATAAATTAAATCAACTGTAATTTAAAGAGAAAAGAATTTAAAATAATTTATCAGATTGGAAATATTTTTCATATTGCACATTAAGACTAACATGTGAAAATAAAGCTAATTTGCGATGCTGACCTACTGTAAAACCAGACAACTTTCTTTTTGCCTTTGTCAAAGTAAATCATGATCAATTCTACTCCAACAATTATCTCACACTGGGCTAAATAAGGAAGTAGTAATCTTGTAATAATGTAAATTCCTGGCATTAAGGTAAGGATGAGTGATTCCACCCTCACAAAATGAACTATTATGACAACTAAAATAATGATAATATTGATCATAAAGAAACTGCTAAAAAAATTGACTTTAAGTTGTCAAAGTTTTGTTCATGTCACTGTAAAGCAGTACATGGCCCAAAACTAACAACAAAATAAAGGCCTATAACAATATTATTTAACAAAACATACATAACAGTTTTAATAACAGGGTTCAAATTATGCAAACATTATCTGTAAAAATCACTTGGCACCCCAATAGTAAACTGTTTGAGTGTTTGTTTATATGTCTCTCTGTGACTGTGTGTTGATACCTAGCTGGATAAATTAATATAAAAATGACCTGTGCTATGGGTCATGTTTGCTTATTTCATTGTCTATTGTGACATATTTTTTATTTGTCATACTCCAAGCATTCTTGACTTTTAAAATAAATTATAATGAATATCAGTCTGAACATTTGTTTGCAGGTCTAGTTAATGTTGGTTGTTCTATATATATGACAAGAAACTTTATCATGGCAGTTTTGTCGGTGAATTCCACTTCATCAATGTAGAATTAATCCCTGGGTGTTTCCATGTTTGAGTATGTAGTCAAAAACCAGGCATTTTCACATGCCAATGTGATGATTCCAAGATATCAAGTTGTTATTGATACTGCTGGTAGTCCCAATGGTAGATTTATATAATAATAATAATAACTTTATTTATTTTATTGGTCAATTGACTAATCAGTAATCTTACGAGGCCTCTTAATTTACATTTGTACAAATATACAGACAATGCACAATTTTACAATATGAGGAGTTTTTGACAACAAATGCTTTTAAAGACTAGATAATTGATCTACTGCTAATACACACAAGGCTTCAAAGATGAGTACATGCAAAGTGCAAACATGTATAAAACATTATAGGTATTATTATATATAACTTTTTAAAAAAATTCAGTAATATCACTGCAATGTCTGCAGTGAGGCAGTTTATAGTAATGTCTATCACTGGGGCATCACGCAACTAACATGTAGCATGATGTTCCACCCAGTCACATTATCCTGACACCAGGACAACCAGTCCTAACACTAACATCTTCATGCTGAGTGCCTAGCAAGACAGCTTTTACTATCATTTTTGTAAGTCTTTGGTATGACTTGGCTGGAGTTCAAACCCAGGACCTCCTGTTTCCAAGGTGGATGCTCTAACCACTAGGCCATTTGAGCAGTCTTTTAACAAATTAACCCCTGGAGTTTTTTGCTGTTTTCGCATGAAATGCAAGTAGGAAACGCATTTTGGGGGCTATTTCAGAATACATCATAATACATCAACTTCCAAGATATTTTCCATTAGCCCAATGCCTAGTTGGTTTTTGCATGGAGAAGACTCTTTATTCAAAATGTCAACCGTATCATACTATTTACACAGGTTCACCTGTCTGTATTCACTTCAGACTGGTTTGCCATAGATCTGAGGCCATAAAGTCTAAAATCTGGACACAAAATCGGATTCCAACCTTGGGCAAATTTTGAGTGGAAAAGAAAAGGTCAAAATATTTGGGGTTTCCCTGCAAATAAAATGTTCAGATTATTTGCTATCTTTGTAGAGCTAAATCTGTCTACCTTTCTATAATACCACCCACTTTAGTGTATCATGCATTACCTCAAAGCTACATTAGTACAGACCTTGGAAGTTGGCTACTACCTCATGTCCCATAAACTCAGTGCTAGGGGTTAATGTGTTAAAGAGTAGAAGTACTAAATTAATAGTGATGGGAATCGGTCAGAAATTCATAATCGATAATCAGTTCCCCTTAACCAACTGATCATCGATTATAATCGGTTACCAAGAGCAAATTTTAATTTTTGTTAAACAGTTATATCTTTGATCAAAAGTTCAGTATGTTTATAAATGTACAGGAGTAATCTCTTTTAATGACATGTATACTTTAACCTCGTAATAATATTACATTGTGTGTTACTTTTTTTGTTCTACAACTTTGTTAAATGAACGAAACTTTTTATGGCTGATCAGTCAAATGTAACTGAAATACTGCTACAATCCTCCGAAATTCTTTCGTTCACATGTGATGTGTCTATAAAGTATAGAAGGACACATTTTACTTGTTTGTCATTGTTTATAAATACTACAAAAGATGTTGCAATTTAAGTGAAACAAATCAACAAAATGTGTTTAAATTTATTAACTTGACAATTTAACAACTTGACCAAGTAATAATGACTATATGTTCCTCATTATTAATCATAAGGTTTCATATTTGTAGTTGTGAAGGGAATTAATAAATTTCAGGTCAACTTTAGTAACGGAGTTTTACTAACCTTTGTGCTTTGCATACACCTAAAAAGTAGTCTTCCTTTACACACAATCGATTATCGGCTAACACGGTATTGGTGCTGATAAAGGAATTTTCATGTTATATGCATGAAATAGAAAAATTAAACAAGATATGAACCAATTTTAAAGATTGGTAAGCCTGGCATATACCTCTCTTACTTTCCTGAAAATTTCAAGAGGTTAGTGTAACCCATTGTTGAGATATGCATGGAAACAAGCTCTAAAAATGGCCATTTTTGAGCGTCATGTAGTCTCACTCGAAAAAAGCTTGAATATAAAATAGAGAATTCTCTAAATATCATACTGAAATTATGCATTTTTTGGTCTGGTTTTATGCGGAATTCTATCCTGCAAATATTGCTTTTTGAATTAAAGAAATCGGTAAAATATTATGGATTTTATAAGCAAAATACCGTCAGTAGAAGTTTTGTTTCAACACTGAAATTCAAACACTAATCTGTTGTTATTTGCCAACATTTTGTACAAAATAACATTCATTATAACTTTTATTGACATCTAGAACTCGACTTTATATTATAATAAGTAGTAAAACCATTTAAATCACATGGCTACCCAAGATATTCGAATGAGAGCTTGTTCTTTGTCAAACTTTCCAGTTCTAAATTTTGTAGTGTCTGTAACCTTTACAAGTTTATATGGCAATAATTTTGTTGTTTCATTATAGAAAAGTATAAATCCTACAAAGGCTCATGTGTATCCATGTGATATCCAAGTTGGCCAAAATTGGTGGTGCTGTATTGTACCATTAAAAAACAGCAACTCAATAAAAAAAAGTTACAGACACTACACAAACAGGTATAAAAATGAAAGATAAAAGTATTGTTCTACTTGTCATTAAAACATTGTTTTTCTCAATAGAAAGTTCCATCTTATGTGATGTAATGTTGCATCATCTATTTACCTCTGCAGCCAAGAGCAAAAAAGTGATGCAATAACTCTCTTGATTGAATATTGCATCATTCTTGCAGCACTGTCTGTTTGAGTAATTTACTACAAGACAATGTAACCTGAATTTCTTATCCTAGAAGAAGCTGCCTAATTACTTTTCTGTTCTTTACCATGGTACATCCCTAAGACATGGGAAGACGACAAAAGCAAACCTCTGGGAACAACTCTGGTAAGTTTGTATTGAATTGGTAAACCACACTCTTAAATTGTAGTGTCTGTAACCAATATCCCCTTTTTATACTGTCTATGACTTTATCCCTGTTTTTTTTTTAAAAATGAAGCCAAATTATGTTTCCTATTACAGTATTGATGTGTAAGGCTAAATTTTGACATATTGTCTGTCTGCAATTTGTAATATTTTGGTATATTTATAGTTTCTTTCATCTAGATTTCTGATAACAGGCAACATTTTCAGTGATTTCTTATAATATGCAATTGAAACTGAGTATTTTTGCATTCCATATCATTAGACTAGTAAATTCAAACAGAAATATTATGAGAATTCAATGAGCTCAGACTTAGTATTGGATACATTGCTGATATTGTCAAATGGTTACAGACACTACTAGACATGTGAATTGACCCGACTGTTGTTTACATTATTAAGGAAAGTGTGCAATCATTGTAAATGCTAGAACATTGAATAATCATCAGGTTTTATGCTATTTCTTTTTCAATCAGATACTTTTCTTTAAGAATCTACAGGTTATTCCAGTTTGCTTATGTATGAAAGCATATTGCGTACTCATTACAAGTATGTTTTGTAAAGTCTAAATTTCATCCGTATACATAGAGGAACAAAAATGAGAATGAAGTTGTTTGTTTTTAGGAAGTAAAGATAAGCCAGAAGAAGATGAACAGAAGATTAAAGCTAGAAGGGAGAAGACGAGGCTAAAGGTACAAGCCTGGAGAAAAAAACTGAGGGAAAATAAGGCGAAACATGAGGAGCTAAAAAGGGTTGATAGAGAAATAGAGAAGAAACTGATGTGCAAACACTGCAAGGTACAAGAAAATTACATGCTGTAAAGTCAGGAAGCAATGATTATTAACTGAGCATAAGAAATCTGAGCTGTTATTGTGAGCAATGCATGAAGGTTGACGGGAGATGCAACTTCAGCGAAAATGTTAATGCCTGGGAAATGAGAAAGTTAGTACTCAATAAAGATAATTTAACTTAGAAAGGAAAACAACTTAAAGACAAGAATCCATCAACAATAGAAAATAAAGACAAGAAAAGAAAACAAGGAAGTAACCAGAAAGATCATAACTCAGCCACAAGCGAAAAGCCTAATAAGAAACGGAAGTCAACAGAAAGACAAAACATTGTGACAAAGAAGATCAAAGTTGACAAAAAAGCACCAACCAACACAGAGAAACCAATAGAGAAATACCACCCTGGAGAATTTGTTGCTGTAGGACTTAAGCCAAAGAAGGGACCTCTAGATGTGTACTTAGCAGAAGTAATAGACATTCTTCATAACGAAGTTAGACTTAAATACATGAGAAAGTCTGGCAACATGTATGTTTGGCCTGAAAAAGATGATTATTCACAAGAGGCTCTAGATGCTATCTTGTACAGGGTAAAAGCTCCACAAATAGTCAATGAAAGGGGTCATTTCAAGTTTAATGCAGCTGAATTGTCTAAGCTCAAGTCAAATCTGGAAAAAAATCATAAGCACTTCTATTTGAAATGACGATATAAAGTCAAGGTTTAATGTGTAGTGTCTGTAACCTTAAGATCAATCACATATGGGTCTGTGTTTGAGTCAGCACCTTGGGTTGAACAATACTTTTGTGACTTTGATTTATTGAACATTCATTATACTTCAATATTTTACTCTTACAAACACTATTTAGTATTAAACTTTCAAGTTCTATTTACCAGTTCATAATTTTAACACAAGTATTGGACATATACCTGTTACAATGTGGTTTTATCATTTTATTAACTAATCAACATTCATTTAATGAATAATTCTAGTCAATGTGTTCATGCTGAATTATTTTTGAAGTGAATTTTATGGAGATATGTATGGTTCTGCAGCTGTATTGAAATGCTATAGTTTTGTAGTGTCTGTAACCAATTTTATGGACAATGTACTTCTGACTCTTCCAATTTTATGGACAATGTACTTCTGACTCTTATGGAAGTTTGCAATACTTTTGGCCAGTATTAATGATTTTGTTTGTTTAAATATTCTTCTTGGTGTTAGATAAATGCCTAAATAAGATTATTCTATGTCTTTTATGTTTGTTATGCAAAAGTTTCACGGTTAGGTTTTTTTCTAAGTGATACCTTTGTCATAGATGTTTTGATTTTGTTATTAAGTTGTTTACCACTTCCAGTTATGTTGTTTACTTTAAATGTTGATATCCTGTTACTGATGTTACTGTGAAAAAAAATAAAGTTTTAAAGTTTTCATGCTGTTTTTCTTGCATGTTATACACCAAGTGTAGTGTCTGTAACTGTTGTTATACCACAGAATTGAAATAATGGTTAAACAAAATCGCATGCATGTTCAAGCTAAATCTAACTTGATCTGACTAGGGGACACCCTAGGGTATATAATGAGCTTCATTGAAATGTTCTATCAAACATTTCAATTTTTTAAGTGAGTGAGACTACTCTCAGCACCAATACCGTGTTTTAGCCGTATGGAGTTCACAATCGATTATCTTATTGGTTTGCTGAAATAACTGATGATTGATTATAATCGATAATCGGAACAACACTATAAATTAACAAAATCATTACTGTAGATGTTGACTAAGAAGCTTTTGGAAAACTTGGCAAGTGTCAGCTGACTTTATATACAGTGGTATTGAACTCCATAGTTGTACTCCAGAAAAAGCAAAACTCTTCTTATAAAACTCTGAATTTAGCTTAGATAAATGTAACTTGTTTGAGATGGATCTTAGTTCACATACATGTACATTTTCAACAAATTATAGTTACATTTAAGATAATCAGTAGCCAAACCATGTAAGGATTTATAAACTTGTAAACCCTTTTGAAAATGAGTTCTCTGCTGAAAAAGAATCCACTTTAGGCATAATATTTGCATTGTAGAATATCTTACTGTTTTTATAGGAGATAAAGGTTTATTCTGTTCAAGAAATAAAGTGGTGACTTTACGTTTTTTAAATGAATTTATTAACTTGCATTTTCCACCACAAGATATTGTATATCATGATGCCAAATGGATTTTCATTTTCAGACTCTTGTATAAAGTGCTTTATCATTACTTTGAAATAATTTTTCTCAGCTTTTACTCTTGCTCGACTAATTTGGATCATGGTTTTTGATTTGGCTGCATTTATCTTCATACCATTGTGCTCACAACAGTTATTTATATTCTACCAAATCTTTGTGCTCACAACAGTTATTTATATTCTACCAAATCTTTATTTAGTGGTGATCTCATGGCCTGTTGATCCAGTGTTGATCCAGTGTTAAATAATAATCTGCACTGGCTTTTATGTGCATTATATTTGGCCATTTATGAGGGTCTATTAATGCATATATCATACATATATTCATCAACAAGTGGCACTGTTGTAAAGTTATCTGCAATGAAAACTGCTGAACACTGCAGTGCTCAAAGGTTAATAGAGTTAATAAAAGGACCCAAAACACATTGTTAATAAAAGGACCCAAAACACATTGTTTATACATGTAGTTGGCCCCATTTGAATATTTGATCGACTTCAATAAGAGGTCATTTTCTGTTGACTTTGTAGTTCAACAATCAAATCACATCTTAAAAATTTCTGAAAGCAATGCACAACATTCAGAACATAAAATTAGTAGCAATAACTCTCCATAACATTCATTTGTCATGTTCTATCTGGTAGGATACTAAAAATAATTGGACTGGAAATTCCAAAGGTCACCAAATGATATGTTTATTTAATTTGCATTGTTTCATGCATGTTTTTTAAAAAAACATTAGTTATTATTCATATTTAAAGAGTTATGTAGAATTGTATTCTGTATCTTTATATTTCTCTGTGAATGTGGGTTAAATATTAAGATTATTACCTTAGTTTGAGTCAAGGGCATCATGTTTATTATGTTTTTACTATAAGTTTATTAACCTTGCCTAATTAAAGCTTAGATTGTTCTGGAAATAAACTTTTGTCCAACAGCCTGGTTCTTCTGTTGTTTTCTTAGTGTTTTATACAATTTTGTTTACTGAATTTTTTTTCATTTAAGCCTCAATAACATATGGGTAGAAATAATTTATATTGTCATATTCAAATTTTGATTTGGATGAAATTATATATTATTCTCTGGAAATACAAATTGTCCTATAATATTCTTGGAAAGAGACATTAACTTGGAATTATAGTGAATTCAAACAAGGACATCATGGATTGTATTACAGTCCTACCAGTTTATATCGACATCGCTTATCTCTACAAGCCGCATATGTCAACAAAAAAGCAAAGTCCCGGTCCCATGGTCTACTATTACTATCAAATTGTCATGATAATATTGACGTCGAGATAAAAGAAAAACATATATGTTGACAGAAGCCCTTGGTCCCAGCTTGAATAAATCCTTTGTTTTCAAAACGTTTATGTCGACAAGCTGCCAATTAAGACCAATACTTTATTCAACAATTAGTTGATCTTGCCACCAGACTCAGCTAAAAGGATCAATTGATGAACACAATTTCCCAATCTACTGGTGGTCGAAGCAGGACTAGCAAACCGTTCAGGAAATTGATGCGTACAGAGGAATCCTGTATACGTGATTTTCTGAATCCCATATTTAAAAATTACATGAAATTACGGATTACGCATTTTCGAGACCTTTGAAAGTGATCGGTGATTAAAACAAGTTTGGTTTTTTTTGCTGTGAAAGTTTCATTTTTAACTTTATTTACTTTTACGATGGCTACCGACAGCAAGGTAAAATGCAAATTAAATTGACAGTCTTTGGAAACTAAATATCTGGCTGTTAAGGAAATTAATGGATGAACATCTCGCAAAGAGGTCTGTGAAATTTTTTCACTTAAAAATAACACACGTCCAGGAAGGATGAAAACTGCAGAGTCTATAAAGAAAGACTAAGTTGAAGGTAACTGTGCTCCCCAAAGGAAGAAGCAAGACTGCTACATTTGAAGACGTGGAGGAAGCATCAAAATGGTTCAATGAAGCATTATCAAAAACACTTAGTGTGGAGAACTTCGCTGCAACAAGTGGTTGGTTCAGTCGCTTTAATGTTCGTCATTACATCGGATACAAAAGTATTTGTGGAGAATACATGTACTGTTGACAGTTTTTCACTTCCCTGTGAATAGCCCCATCCTCTTTGTAGCCTCAATAAGATGGGTATAGACTGACCAAAATCAAGGCCAATTTAAGTACATGTACATGAAGCATGTAACTGACAACTTCCCAACCACGTGCTCATGCCGACGTTGAATATCGTAATGTTGTTCGTATCAGGATGTGATCAATGCAATATTTTTATTTGGATTTTATTACACAAAAGTAACCTTAATGTAATTTGTTTGTTTGTTTGATTATGATTTTTAACGTAGCTTTAACAATTTTTCAGTCATATCGCTACGATGTCTGCAGTGAGGCAGCTTATAGTGATGTCTACCACTGGGGCATCATGCCGCAGACATGTAGCATGATGTCCCACCCAGTCACATTATCCTGACACCAGGCCGACCAGTCCTAACACTAACCTCTTAATGCTGAACGTCAAGCGAGGCAGCTGTTAGTACCATTTTTGTAAGTCTTTGGTATGACTCGGCCGGGGATCGAACCCACGACCTCCCGCTTCCGCGTCGCACGCTCTAACCACTAGGCCACCGGAGCGGTAATGTAATTTGTCTATATACAAGTGTATTTCACACTGATTCTGTCTTCATGAACTCAAAATTTCCTTTTTTTCTTTTTTCTAAATGTAAATGCAATTCACTGACGACGGGTCTCCCTTTGCTGACAAATTTCAAATTTTGCTTTTTCCACCCCCACCCCCCAACTTTTCTCGACATTTGCCTATGTCGACAATATTTCCTCGGGCCCGAGGATGTCGAGATAAACGGGTAGGACTGTATTGAGATTTATCCTTTTTTTTAAATGTTGGCACATTATTGCAATTAAAGCCATTGGTACACTGGTTTGTTTGTTTGTTTGATTAGGATTTTAAACATAGCTTTAAAAAAATTTCAGTCATATCACTACTATGTCTGCAGTGTGGCAGCAGTTTATTGTGATGTCTAGCACTGAGGCATCATGCCACAGACATGTAGCATGATGTCCCAACCAGTCACATTATCATGACACCAGGCCAACCAGTCCTAACACTACCCTCTTAATGCTGAGCACCTAGTGAGGCAGCTGATAGTACCATTTTTTAGAAGTCTTTGGTATGACTCGGCCAGGGATCGAACAAATGACCCGCTTCCGCAGCGGAGGTACATTAGTATATTAGAGACTATCTGCCACAACAGACACATCAGCACCTTCAGCATTAGTGTTAATAATTCGAGGATTATTTGGGATTTAATTCACAATATCATTTTTTTTATTGACATTTTCTAGGAAAAAAAATATTTTTTGAATTGTAAAAAAATTTTGCTTCTCACTCTTATATTACTTATTTTAAGAATATAGTCTGTGTCAGTCATATACCAAAATAGAAACTTATTAGTGTGTCAAGATCTACATATAAACTGGAAATATGATTTTGCATGTTGCAAATGATATACTTTAAATATGAAAAGAATATAACAAAATCATATCAAACTGATTCATGTGTTTATTGATATCTCAAAATATATCACATAGGGCAACATTTTCCACCAGATACTATATCAACCATTGTTCAATTGCTCTCTCGATATCTGCCTTACTCACTGGATCACCACTATTGATGTTCATTAGAATCCAAAGCAGAATTTACTTTATACAGTTTTTCTTTAAACTTTCTGATTGTTCATAGGTGCCACTTAATATTGTTGCATTACTTACTATTATGTTTCTGTGGGAATAATTTTTTGGTCAGTCTTTCCATTTTAACTCATCTCTGCCAAAGGTCAGACAATTTTTAATCAAAGTCTCAGAAGCCATAATGAACCAACTTTGATCCCTTTCTTACTAATAATACCTAAAAACTCTCCCGATTACAATAATAAGGTAATCAATTAACAGCCTGTTGTGTACACATCAGCCATAATCCAATGACTCAACCACACACACCACACAGGTTGCAATGACTTACAATCTATTCCTCCAGTCATAGGTTAAATGCTTAATGTTGTACAAAGTTTACAGCCATCAATGAAGTACTGTAAGTACTGTCAGAAAGATCAAAGGATAAGCCTAATCTGAACTTAGAGTGTCCTCAGACATCAGGCAATCAGATGTTGTGAGGTTTTTTTACACTGCACTTCTGTCTGTAGAGTCTGTGGTAAGCAATAGTAACTAATGTGCCTCCATACCCCATAAAAAACAATGTGATTTTGTGGTCAGCAAAGAGGTTATCACAGGCATCAACAAAGCTAATTTCAACAATACAACTTTGGCACCAACACCTCCATCACACCCAAATGCATCGTTGTTGTTAGAGATACTTGAATATGACTGAAGGATTAAAACAAAAATTATAAGGTTCCATTCAGTTGTCCTCAATGCTGCAGAAATCCAATGTTATATTTTCGTTTGTTGCTAAACACTATAGTAACACTATGCACCAGGTCTTTTGAAAGAGTCTGGCACTAATAGCAAATGCTGCTAAGATGTCATTGGGGATGGTTGTATAGTGGGTTTCCTAAACTGGTTGGTTGACAATAAGCTTACTCAGTATTTGACTACGTACTGTGATGTTGTCAAAAGAATTATATTTCTCTTTCTGTAAGCTATCATTCAATCTGACTCAATGCATTGGTTTAAAGTCAATAAAACTGGTTCTGACATTTATTTTAGAGTTTTCTATGTAGCGGTGAAATGATGTGGGAATGTATGATTACTGCATTCCCTTACCTGTTTTGCTCATTCCATTACTTTTTGTGCTAGCCATAGTTCTCTCTCCCACATCTGAGAAACGTGTTCCCTCACTTCATTACTGTATTCCCTCACTTCTTCATTTACCACTACACCAGTGCTTCTATGTTCCTTGATCAGATTCAAGGTTTTATACCCAAGATGAAATGGATATGTTTGGATCCTTAGTTGCTAGCATATACTTCAAAAACAGACCTGTTTTTATGGGAGGTTTTTTAATTCCAGAACAAATAAAATTAATAATTAATTCATAACAGTCCCTTATCTAACACACTGATTATGGTGCAATTATGTTGAGATTTTTCAAAGATACAGCGAAAAACATTGAGTATAAAAAAAATTATGAAACAAGTATCAGCAGATTAGGAAATTAATATCACTATACAAATATTGATAGGCAATATGTAAAAATAATGATTATACTAAGTGGAATATTATTGACTTATCAGCTGTTTCTAAAAACTCTCCAGAATATAATAATAACTATGAAATATGATAATTTATGCATGTATGAACTTGACCAACTTTTTACAGCTGGGCACTCCCTTGTTAATTTTCTTGTTCTAGTTTCAATAACAAAACGAAGCAAATTTTACCTGTTCATAACAATACATTATCACAAATATCGCGATGGCAAGTAAATAAAAAGGCAGATTTTATTAAAAACACTGAAACCAGTAAACTAGAACTGCTATTAAAGACTGTAGATGCACACAATCATATATAAATTTTATAATCCATATATTTTAAAATTATCACTATTATTATGGGTTGTTTTCACAGACATCACGATTAAGTACGCAAATACCCACAATTCAACGAGCGCGCACCTTCTGTCGTCATTTTGAGTCGCTAACAAACCGTTTTCAACATTAGTCATCATGTATATTCAAGAATAATAATCTGATTTAACTATCGATAACGATATTTACTTCTTTGACACAATACATAGATTATACTTGAAATTATGTGCACAAAAATAAAAATAAAGCTGGAAGTTCCCTTGCTTATATCGAAAGACAGAATAGTAAAGTAGAATTGTAATCATGTATATTGATATCCAAGAAATGCACTTTTTGTTGTTGTTTACAAACAGACAATATTGACGTTTTTAAAAAGTCATTCGTATCATATCCCTAAGGTTGTCATCTTGAAAGAGTATTTCCAGATCATGATTTTCTGGATACAATATCAGTCACTAATTAAAATTTCATAGCATGTATTTTATGCCAGAACTTTTATGTACAAATATTTTTCGCGACAACATGTGTTTGTGCCATAGAATATTTGAGAAACCATTTTAATTAGTATAATCAAATATTGTATTTTTGGAGTGGATGCTGGACGTAGGCTTATACTAGATGAAAGCAATAACCAATCAAAGAAGTTTCTTCTTTAGTGTATTCAAACAAAACACGCGTCGGACAGAACATGACGTTTCAAATGTCAAAACGATGTATTCCTGAAATGCTTTTAGAAATATGAAATTGTATATAAACAATTGGCTTTAAACTTTAACGATAATCAAATGCTTGATTTAAGCCCGTGAAAATCGAAAATCATTACATGTTTCTACTTGGTTGTATATCCATTTGTTTATGCGTTTGTTTATTGATCGATCTATTTGTTTAGGAAAGCATAACAAATATGGTTGAAATATAAATATTTTACTTGAAGAAAACACGTAAAAAGAGTCACACGATTCGATCTCACAAGGTTGACATGCACAACAGAATGTGATGTATTATTATATTCTTACTCACAAAATGAAACGTGCCGGTTATGTGGGATAGGGACTCAAAATGGCGGATATGGAAGTACACACGTTTTGTGATGTCACGTGAAAACAACGGATTTAATTACACTTCTTCATAATGTTTTGTAATAAATAATAGCAATTATATGTGTAATAATAATAATAATAACCAAATAGGAAAATTTTTACCCATCTTAATTTGTTTATACAGTACAGACACTCCTTTTTAATCTTTAATGCCATTTAACTTTTGCATAATGTGAGCATTCATTTGGTAAAACATTTGAATTGTATTTCTACCGATTCCTTCAAATTTCTGACAACAAACTTTATTGTTAATGTCCATCAGAAATTCTGAGATGATCCCTCAGGAGATGATTACAATCAACTAGTTTCATAAGCAGGATCATATTATGAGAAGAAGAAGGGGAAAAAATGATACACAAAAGTAAGTCCAAGTCAGTGAAGTGTGAAATATGTGCCAAGAGATTTAGCATTGTCCAAAACGAATAGTGCATCTACTCAAAACGTTTCATAATTTCAGGTATAACTATAAGCATATGGAGTGAACCAAAAGCGTAAACCCTTAACTAAACTACAAACGTATTCAAGAAGACAAAACTAATGTACAACTGTAAATGAACATGGCTCCATCATATATAGAGAAGAAAAAAAAATCTCAATGAAGTGAGTGTCCATATATATTTACTTTTAAATCTGCTGATGCCAACGCCAAAAGTAGTTCGTAGATTTTTTTTTTTTTACTGTCAACAAAGCAGCCCAGTGAATTCTGTAATCCTACAACAAAAGTTACTGTTAAGCGGAGTTCAGCAGTTGTGCCCCTAAGCAATGCGATTCGGAAGCCAATTGATTCCACTATTGTTTAAAATCGTGCATTAAGATGCAATTTAAATATTGTTTATTGTTTCATATTTACCGGCGGAAATCTGGAATTGAATTTCTTCTTTTTACTGGGCATTCTGTCAAGTTTTACCCAAACGCAAACGGAAATCACCAAGACATGAACGACAACTCCAAGTTTGACTGGTTTTAAGTTGTATGTATAATTCTTAAACTAAAAGTATGCACTCGGGAGAAATATAATATTGGAAACACCTAAACAATCTACCGCCAAAGAGAATTATACGTAAAGATACTTATCTGTGGAATAAAAACATTGCACGATAGTCTTGGCAATTCGCAAATATCATATGCAGAAAATTATTTGCAAAATATTACCAAAAAAATTTACAACATGTTTACAATTTTAAAATAATAAAATAATAAAATGTACAATAAATAAATCCAAAATAAAGTATTCAATTTTTGAAAGCAGAAAGACATTGGGAAATGACCATATTAAAAATTATTTAAGCATATTTTTCAAGGTCTAAACATAACTAACAAATGTATTATTATTATGGGTGAGTCAGATCATTGCTCGCAGAAGATTCAAAAAGATCTTACAAATTCCCAATGACTATTTCTCACTGATGAGTATTGTACATCTGTGAATTTGTAGACCATGTGAATCCATGTGGAGGTTTGTCAATGGGTTGGAGCTGCAGTGTTTGAGTACAGACAGGTCGAAATGCGCAGGCAAACAATACTCAACTTTCACTGACTGTAAATCTTTTACCTCAACCCACTACTGCCTCTGTTCGATTTCTGTGTGTGGAGACATTGCTTGTTTTTTATTTCAACCGACACTGTCATGAACTCAAACATAATTGTTTTATCTTTAAAGACCTACAAGTATAGATTTTTGTTTAAACTGAGACTATTTAGGTATGTATTTTTGAACATAACCTTAGCAAAGCTTTTATTCCAGCACCATCTGTGTCACATGTTACTATGAATATAGCTACACACAACAAATCAGATTACTGTACTTGTGATCTTTGCTGTAGTGACAATTCCAGCAACACCAAGGACAACTGTATATATGGTGGTGATTTGGCATAAGCATCTACATGCATTTGTATTTAGAGAGTTTAATTGTTTTCTTGGTGACTTCATCTTGTTTTTTTTTTCACTTGGCTTAATTATTTGCATCAGCCACAGCACTCGGATTTCTTGTTATTGCTAAAACTTTAGCATATATGTTAGGTCACACATCGATTTATCAAACAAAAAATCCATTCCATTTTTTTTTTCTCACTAATTGGTTTAACATCCATTTTTCAAAAGTGGTTTATAAAGGTCTTTACACCCTTTGTTATTATAATTTCCTAATGGAAGGCAATAATTGGTCTAACTGGTGTCATTATATCTAACGGTAACTTTTTACATAAGAACTTTACACATTTTATACCTTGAAAAGTAAGGAAATTCATGATGAGACTATATTAATAATAATTCCCTAATCTATTAGCATATCACCAATGCAAATTATATTCTTAGACTGGTACCTTGTTCACACTTATATGCAAGTTGATCCATAAATTCATAAGATTTTCTACAAGGTTCATTTTTATCTTTGTGAATGTAGAGGTTTCCATTAACTAGGTTGGGGTGGGGTGCTCCCATTATTATATTTAATTATTACAGAAGACCCATCCTACCTTGTTTTTGTAAGAAATTGAAGTAGTGATAAAGAGATGCAAAGCTCAAGGTCCCAAGTCAATGATGATGACAGTAAAATTACTGAATACACAAAAGGTGAAATTCAAATAAACAACATTTTAATACCATTTAATAACAGATAGTTATTTCTCAAATGAAATTCAATATTCACAACCCTATCACACATCTTTCACTCAACCAAGTGACGGCCTATTTCATCATCTGACGTAATGTGATAGATTTTCAGCTCCTGTCCTGTGTTCCTACTCATCTGTATTATGCTTTTCCCTTGACTGGTACTCCAGTTCCCATCCAGTCCATCAACTTCTGCCTCCGTTTTCTACTTTTCTTGTCCTAGAGATTCAGGACCAATTGTACCTGGGTATTTCTTCTTGCTATCTAGACTCACACTAAATGACAACCTATCATCAGATAAGCCTTTACCTTCTTTAGTCATGCACATCATAGTACCCATACTTTCTGATATGGTGTACATGGTATCAACTACCGGTACTTATCATGCATATATCAATATCACATCAGTATTAAGATTCTCAATCTTTTTACACAGAACAATATCACATAATCATATGCATTTATGTACATTACACTTCTACAAAGTGTACACAGATCTCCACATAGATGCATGTATGTACATTACACTTCCACAAAGTGTACACAGATCTCCACATGGATGCATTTATGTACATTACACTTCTACAAAGTGTACACAGATCTCCACATATCCATGCACTGATATATCCTTACACATAATACTCCTACAACATATTCACAAATATTCAAATATCCATATTAACTAATGTTGCACACTGCAACCATTACACAAGGTTATACTTCAATTCAACATTTGCAAATCTAGAATATCACATGCAAAAGGGTACTACAAATTAACCAAATAGTGAATTACAATAATAAATCCTTACATAAACATTGCTCATATCTCAAAATATGTATGTAAATCAAACACTACAAATGAATCAAACCCTACAAATGGCAATTCTACGTAATAACAATTCTAGTAATGAAGTAGACATATTGCACATCATTAAAGTACAATTGATTTGCCATAATAGATTACAACAATCAAGTAAATAAGTCACTGACCTGTCCGAAGCTCCTTTGTAATTCCCAGAATAACTAAATTTCCCACCAATTTCTAATGACGTAGGAGTAGCTTATAACTTCTTGCAATCTGGTTTAGCAACTACTGCTGTTTAGTTTCCAAGATAATAGATTTAAACTTGCAGTCCCAATGATGGTCACGCCTTGCTCAACTCCAAGTAGATGTCGATTCACCCATGGTTTACCTAATTATCAGACATTGCCTGCTCCCCGGCAGTCTGTCAAGGGTGGATTTACGACCCCCACTTGATGTGTTCCTCTAAAGCCAACACAGGCAATTAATCACATACCTGTGAACCACTCACTGCCAAAATAAGGCGCGAGTCATGAGTTCCTATGGCCAGGTTATACACACTGGCTTGAATTGGCAGAATTATTAGCTTCAGGGTCTAGCACATACATGTTGCAATCTCGTTATTGTTCCTTACTTACAATGTGACATTGAATAATGTCATTACATTTTCAACACTTAATATGAACATGTATTTGATCTCACATAATTCATACTAAATTGACACATTTTCTATTAGATAGAAGAATTTTACTAGTTCAATTTATTGTCTAAAACTAATATAAATATAACATTAGATATATCATAGACCTTTAGATACATAACAGCTCTTTTAACTTTGCCCACTTTCAACTGCCATATAAAATTGAATAATCATCCATTTAATTCCTGGATAAAAATTTCAGATGAGTCGGTCAATCTTTAATTCTAATCAAAGACTCAGTAATAAGACAGAACTATATATCTATAATTTCCAGAATAACAAAATTAATTTTTGCAAGTATTTATATACCTTATTATTTAAGCTGATGATAATAAGAACAATTAAAATTAAAAAAACATCTACCTAACCAAGTGTAAATCAATACATTTATTACAAACTGATAAAATGTACCCTTTTCACTTTCACACAAAACATGCATTCACATATTAGAAAAATTAAATATTGTTATTATTATTATGTGCAAATTAAGTACATAAATAGTTACACATTTAAAACACAAATACATACAAATTTGGACAAGGTTTTTATTTAAATTGGAAATTAGAATAACACAAACACCCCAAAATAACACAAACCAAAACTACAAAAGCATCACATTCACATATCAGAGTACATGTATAAGTAAGCAACATCACAGAATGGACCAAGAAAAGTTTTGCTGAGACACAGGCATTGGCACATGATCGAGTCAAGTGGAGGGAACTGGTTAGATATTCAGCAGCACATTGCCTCAACGACCACACTAGGTCAAGAGACTAATGATGACGATAAGTAAGCAGAACATCAGTCCCGTACCGTACCGAACTGCTGAATTTGGGCTGAAGTTACTTATATCCTGTGAGGATACCAGTCTATATGTGGTAGTAATATTTTAATCCTCTGAAACATACATCCCAACAATGCTATTAATTCCTCAATTTTACGCAAACACGTATTGTAAAAGGACAAATTTTGCTCTCACATAATAAAGTCAACTTAAATGTACTCTAATAATATTCCAACATGTTGCGTTATTTGTCCCTTTCAGAAGTGAAGAAAGTGTAACTGGCATCATAAAACACCGTTTGGATTTCAACCATCATGTTTTCGGTTTGACTGCTGATAAAGAAATTGCGAATAAAGGTATTATTCATGTGCCGTGTTAATAATAATGCAATACTAAGATTGGTATGCCTACAGAAGAAAAAATATTAAAAGAGGATGCAAGAGTAATGTCATGAAACAATGCTGTAACTGAGGTTATAAAAAGAAAGAAAATAGAGTGTAAGATTGAAGGGTACTGTACTGCCAACGGACCAGATACCGCCAGCGACCACTTACCGCCGACGTCTTATTTCTCGCGTTCACATATATTTTTTTTACGGTCCTGCATGAACATAATTTTTCATAGCAAGTTTACTTCATTCCAGTGAAGAAAAATAATTTCCAGCTTTTAAGGTAAGAAAAAAATTAGTGGTGAACTCTACTGAAGTGACCTAAATTCGATTATGTAAAACATTGTATGTGCGCGTGTGTGTGTATATGTGGATTACCTTATTTCACAAATGTCACTTCCGTATGTACGCAATCTCTATAACAAACAATTGGAGGTACCTGGACGTTTCGCCCCACCTGGTACATGGACGTTTCGCGAAACGTCCATAATTTACAATTGGATATGGGGCCACAGATCCATGCCAATGACATTTGTATTGAAACTTTGCATGAACTATTATTCAGCCATAAATGTATCCTCCAAAGAATAAAATATTGACTTGAACGCCATTGTTTATAATATATTATAATATAATATACACACCAAAACATCTCTTAATCTACTATGTCCGCACCAACAAATGATGGGAGTACATCGTTCCTATATGAGGTTAACTCGGGTCATGAATAATTCCTAGTATAGGGGTCATCTCAATATTATCTATACAAAAAGGAATGTAGCCATAACAAAACACCAGCTTATTCTCTTTTGCTTTCCATTTGTTATCACACAATTTTAATATGATTTACAAATGATGTACTACATTGAATGAATAATAATTTGTTGTAGATAAATGGCAAAGTGTTTACAAAAAAATTTATTGTCTAATGTTTCATCTGTGAAGAAGTTACAGCTCACCTGTAGCCAGTATATTCCAAGAAAGACAATCGAAGATACTCTGAAATGTCACTATTTGAAACATGTCCCTGAGACAAAGAGAATGATGGATGCAACAGAAGAAGATGTATTAGTATTATCTTGAAGTATATTCTACAGCAGGGGTTCTCTATGATAAGGACTGTCACTATACGGTATATCTTATCCATTTTGAAGAAAAAAGCAAGAACATCTCTATTCAGCTCCAAGAAAGGTCCCTCAAAGAAATGGTTTAGAAAGTTTTTCAGCTGACATCCAGAACTCAAAGAGAGCCAGAACAACTTGATAGGGGGAGGTCATGCATGTCCAATGAAAATGTCATGAGCACTTATTTTGCCTTTTTGAGGAACTCCATAGAGAATCTTGGCTTTCAAAAAAGACCCAGGCTGAATATATAGTTGCAATGAGATTGGTTGGAGCAGACAGGAAAAGCCACAAGAAAAAGTCATTGGTGTGAATGGCCATCACACATATCAGCAAGCACTTGTGATGCAGCGGATGGTAGAGTCCTTACTACATTTCTAATTTTGAAAAATCTTTCCCCTATACAGCCTATACAGATGGTGTTCCAGGTAGTTGGCTGTTTGGAAAATGAGTCTGGATACATGGACAGCTATCCTTTTCTGACATGGTTTACAGACCTGTTCATTCCAAATTGTGGGAAAGATCGCCCAGTGTTACTGGTTATGGATAACCATGACAGCCATATCATCCAGGGTGTAGTTAAGCTGGCCAGGGAAAACCATATTGATTTGCTTGGACTTCGTCCACAGAGTTCACACATTTTGTAACCTTTAGATGTTGGAATCATGGGGCTTTTAAAGATGAAATTCAATTCCATCGCTCAGAATCTTGGATTCATCAATTAGCATCAAACCATCAACAAATCTAAGTTTTCAGTAAATTTATCATATGAAAATCTGTGCTGTCCAGCCAAAATTAAGGATAGTTTTTAGGAAGTCTGGCCTTTATCCTCTGAATCCAGATGCCTTTGACAAAACACAAGTTATGCCATCACAGTTCATCTACAAAGTCACCTCTAACTAACTCCCATTGACATCATCTGAAAGTGTCATTACAATCTCCAGATCTGAAATTGAATACTTCCACATGTATAGAAGCTAAACCTTCAACATCTTCGATTACAACTTAATCATCTGCATCAAATTATTCTTGTGACAAGTTTGGATCTTATTTAAGTGGTAATCCATTACTGAAGGAAGGCATTGTCTCAGAAGCTTTGTCAGAACTTTTCCCCCAGTGCCTGCAAAGCCCCAGATAGCAAAATGATGTATCACTGAAGCAGCAAGAGTGATAACTAGTGATACATTTTATTTGTAGCTTCTTAACAAAACTGTAGAAGAAGAAAGAAGAAAAGAGATTAAATGCAGGAAATTACAAAAAGAAGAAAGAAGAAAACAGAAGCAGGGGAAAAAATGAAGGAAAATACCCAGAGAAGGGAAGAGTAATCATCAAGCATGAATGAAAAGAAAGATGCATATGACATATGTAAAGAGACTGAACTACCTACTATTGACAGTGAGCTAGATGTACACTGGAATAGCTGCGATTTATGTGAGAATTCATAGCACCTGGCCTGTGTTGGATTAACAGATGTGGAAGACGTTGAAACCTACTTTATCTGCACCTATTGCTCTATGAAATCAAATTAATGTGAAGGAAATGAACATTTATACATGTTTTAATTGACAATTTTAATGTTCATTTGATTGTTTTTTAAATTTGTATGTAAACACCTGGATGAAAGAGAGAGAACATTTGGACTCATTTCATTACATTATTCTGTTGACATCTTCGTAAAATAGGTCAAGATTAATTATGATAGAATTAAAACTTTCAAATATTCCTGATTGTTAAAAACTGATTGTTAAAAACGCATTGAGAAACCTGGATAAACTGGTCCCTTGGCAGTACTGCATTGTTGATATATTATGTTGTATATGAAGTGAATTCTGTTTGATACTGGACAGAAAAGTTATATATTTGGTAATACATACAAGTAAGTTTTATGATCATCCAAAGAAGAGGATGATAGAAACATGTTTGTGGTCTTTTAAAGTTTGGGAAAAGTCTTTGAATTTATCATTCAGAATTCATTATGAACCCTGTCAGCTTATAAAAGTAAGATGACAAGGCATGAGTGTGTAGTTAGTCTTTAGATCAAAACAGTTGTTCAGCATCCTTTTGTATTAAGATCAAACATCCAATACACATGCTATGTCTGTTATATACTCAAGGGAAGTTGACACAAAACTTAAAATGGCCCAGGCAGCATTTTTCTTTTTTTAATGATTTTTTTTAAAGAAAAAAATTTAAAATTTATTATCCCCATAATAGGATGACCAATGGGTCGGGGAACCATCCCAAGGTCACCTTACAATCTAACGTTTCTGATAATCTAGGGATAATAAACATAATCTACAGATAAAGGAAAACAATCACACACACACATAAATGCATGCATATGGTACACAATCTAGGTGACATTGTGATATTACAGTATTTTGTTCCTGTTTACCATAAAATCAGACACATATTACATATTCATTATTGAGGTCCACTTGTGAAGATATTGGCAGCATCTTTGTTAGCCAAGGTAATGGTATGTTATCCCTATCAACACCTTGGTAAATCTAGCAGATATTTCTGTGCTTTGGGTCTGTTTATTTAATTGGATGAGGTAGCATGAAAATTTTGTTGTTTATATTTTAACACTGTTCTTACATGATCGAGACAAGAGGAGCACACAACTTGAATGAACTCATAAATAAGCATTCTTAAACTGCCAGTCCGTGTTTGTGCAAGTACCTTTCTCTCAAATACACTTGTAATTTCTTCCTTCGGGTATGTAGTCATACTTTCAATGTTAAAATTGCAAAGTATCCCTTTAATACGACTGCCTCAACCATTTTTGATCAATGTACAAATGTTATATGCTGTTATTTGGCATACTAAGAGATGCAACTCATAAAATCCAATAGATGTTTCTAGGACAGAGGTCGAAAAGATCTGAATGATCCACTAAGGTGTAGATAGGGTTGATCAGGGGTCAATCTTGACTGGAATTTAGTGGAGAAGTGACCTTTCTTTTGAACAGAATAGGGAGAAGTGAGAGCTCAGTAGGAATAAGTTGTAGTATAGCAAAAACTATATATATAACAGCCGAAAAACAGCCTCGAAAAGCTGGCTTACCAAGGCTGATGGTAGTCGATGAGTCTTAAATCCGCTGTGAGTTAGGCTTTATCTACCTAGCATGTGAAGACTGGTTTCAGCAGCCTGCATGGAGGAACCACCAGCTGGTCAACGACCAGAATGGTGATTCACAGCAAAACGCCATGGATAGCTAAGAGCTTGATGAGACACGTAGGACGTCTTGGTCATCCACTGCACTCAACACTGGCCTTCTCAACATTGTTGTGCTGCTAGACTGAGATGGATGTGGGCGAGAGAGTGAAGTTGACAAACTTTGCAAGTCGTCCTCACTTAAAACAAAGTCACCGCACACAAGTCATTCTCGTCATCCACCCATCCCATTTCATCACTCACTAAAGTCCTGTGGTGACAGGCAAGCGATGAAGCGACCAGTGTGGGTATACTCAGCCATAGCCGCAAACAAGCACACAGGTGGCTAAGGCTATTAGGGTTGTTCACCACAGACATTAAGCAGAAGTGGAGTCCGAAAGCACCCTGAGCAACTGAGCAGCCATCTTCAGGAATGCACTGGTCACCTCCCTGGCATGAAGAAGGGACTAGAAAAGGTGCTCTAAACTTCCCTAGTCAGCTTACCGTGGCTGTTAGAGACCCTACTCCAGCGGTCAAAATACAAAAAAAAAGAAAGTGAGGATTGTTCATCTCACTTGGCCCATGGAATGTGCGCACTTTACTGGACAGAGACGATACAGAAAGACTCCAGAAGAGAACCTCCCTAATAGGATACAATGTAAACATTGCTGCCTTGAGTGATACACAGCTTGCGGGAGAAGGTGAACTCTGTTAAAGGGTCTCTGGATACACTCTTATTTTGAAGCAGCAGAGGAACTGAAGAGTGCCGTGAGGCTGGTGTTGGCTATGCAGTGAAGGCAGCACTGATTAGCAAATTGGCTGGACCTCCCAAGAAAGTAAACGATAGTCTCATGACCATGAAACTTCCCCTCTTGTCTGGAAGAAAGCACCTTACCATTATCAGTTGCTATGCTCTAACCATGATCAGTCGAGATGAAGTGACGGTCAAGTTCTATGAGGATCTTCACTCCATCATTGCTCATGTTCCAGTGACAGATTATTTGTCATTTATGATGATTTCAGTGCAAGAGTAGGCTATGATCATGTTGCTTGGGATGCAGTGTTAGCAAAGCACGGAGTGGGTCTCTGTAACTGCAGTGGTCTCCTTTTGCTCTAGACTTGTGCTAAGCATGAACTGCTGATTTCTAATAGTCTTCCGCCTCCCTAACGATAATCGGATGTCATTGATGAAACTTCACTCTAGGTACTGGTACCTCATCGACTACGTCATTGTCAGGAAGAGGGACAGGCAGGATGTGAGTGTGACCAAGTCCTTGTGCAGCATTGACTGCTGGACACACCACCACCTCATCATCACCAAGCTCTACATCTGCATTCAGCCAAAAAGACACCCACAGGGAAAGAAGGCTTCTAAATGAGTAAAATCACCAAGCTGAAATGCACCAGTACCAAACACTTTCTCGTGGATGCCCTGGAAGAATGTATCACTGAAGAATGTCTGAAGTCCACCCTTCTTGACAATCAGAATGTGGAGACTGACTGGGCCGCATTCAGAGAGCTGGTCCACAGCACAGCTTCGGGAATCCTAGGACCCTCAACCAGAAAGCATCAAGACTGGTTTGATGAGAACTGTGATGAGATAAAGCAGTTGCTGGATGAGAAACACTGCCATCTTCAAACCTTCCTCAACAATTTCCAAGTCCACCTCTAGGAAAGATGTGTACAATAACATGCGCAGAACTTGACAGCAGAAGCTCTGTCAGATGTGAGACATGTGGCTGAGCAACAAAGCTGATGAGATCCAGTGCTACACAGACCAGCATGACATGAAGAACTTCTACAATTCCCTGAAAGAAATGTTTGGACCTACATCCTATGGATCATCCTGCCTTTGCAGCACAGACAGGAACACACTAATTACTGACAAAGAGATGATTCTTCAGCGATGGGCTAAACACTTTGACAGCTTCTTCCTGAATCATCAATGATGAAACCATCAGTTCTCACCCCCAGTTACCCATCAACGAAGCACTCGATGACCCTCCAACCTTGCTAGAGTCACAGAAAGTGATAGTCTGCTTCCCAGAACCTGGTTCAGACAACCATCGCAGCTGAAGTCAACAAGGAAGGGGGCACAATCCTGATAGAAAGGCTCCACCAACTGATTTTACTAATGTGGCAGCAAGAGATGCCGCAGACATGTAGCATGATGTCCCACCCAGTCACAATTATCCTGACACCAGGCCTACCAGTCCTTACACTAACTTCTTAATGCTGAGTACCTAGTGAGACAGCTGTTTGTGCCATTTTTATAAGTCTTTGGTATGACTTGTCTGGGGATCAAATCCACGACCTCCCGCATCTGAGGACGAATGCTCTAGACAATTATAGCTGTAATTATACGATTTTTTAGAGTCTTCCCTGCCAAATTCAATAATATATTTTAGGGAAAATAACTGTTTGTCTCTAGTTCCACTATTGTTCTACCAGTAAATAAAAGGAATTAACATCTTTCTACACTACTTCTGTGGGCCAGATTACATTTACTGCCTCAGTTCATAAGATGCTGTGCTTAGTATGTTCAGCAATAAGCATTCATCCAAGAAAGCTGGAGAAAATTGGGTTGTTTAGTTTTACACCATGGATAATGAGATATTTTATCTCTGTTGGCTACTTGTATTCAGTTTACCAATTATGTGATGGGTACAATATTAAGTTGTCACATATCATTATGTATAAATACAAGAAAGATGGTCCAGATAAGGAAAACAACAGCACAGAACACTTAGATGCCAAAAACCGAATCTAATTAAGGACAGTAAAATGTATTTCAAGATGTTTAAGAGATAAAATGAGATATATACGGTTCATGTCATGGTCATGTCCTAGGGGTGGGGGACTTCTCCCTGGGTCATAACTTAAAAACTGTTAGGATCCCCACCCTATATTAAAGTATAAATATAATTTACATAAGGAGATTAATACAGGTGTGCATCCAGTACCGATTATGGTTCAGGAGTAGGGGCATGCCCTTGGCTCATACCTTGAAAATTATTAAGGTAAAAACCACAATGTCACATTTTTTAAAATAAGTTTCAGCGTATTTCCAATCGAACTAAAGTTTCATAGGATGAAAATAATTTTTTAAAAAAGGTATCTGATATAGACCATCCTTTGAATCGAGATGCTATATATAAATGACATTTAAACATTCAGTTTATAATTAATAGGTGCCACCCATAAATTCTGTTAATGAACTTTGTTTGTAATTCCATTTTTTAGGGGGTGCTTCAAAATTAGTGATGTGATATATTCAACAAATTCCATTAGTCACTAATCTAAAACAATATTCACACATGGCAGACACATTAGCTCAAAGGGGAATGAAGAGAGGCAGACCTACTTTTTTCAAGCGGATCTGAGCAGATAAATCAATTGTTAGATTTTTTTAAAAAGACCAGGCTGAGAACTGCATCAAATCAAACTCAGAATGAGAACTGCATATTACATAATGATCACTTGCTATATCCAGAACCGCTCCAGTGGCCTAGTATTTAGAGTGTCCACCTCAAAAGCGAGAGGTCACTATAAACTGCCACACTGCAGACATCATAATGATTTGACTGAACAACTTATTAAGCTACGTTCAAAATCTAAAACATACACATATACCATATCCAGCATGGTGTGGTTTTGGCTTGTTACGTTTACAATGGTGACATATCAAAGCTTTTTACTGATTTTGGTTAATCCATGAATGTCACCGATTAACATTGAATTAATTTGAACACTTGAAGTTTGAGGGAGAAGTTACATGGCTCATAATACAATGAAACATTGATATTATCTGGTTTTCATGGAACCCAACAAATTTTAGGACCAGTATCTTTCAATATTCATTATTATTCAGAAGACTTTGCATATACAACATTTTTCTCGCGTCAATAATGCCAATATAACAGTAACAGAACATGAATAGACACATAATTATGGAGTTGCAGCATTATCTCCTATTTAAGACCATGCCTTTGAATGGCATATCTTGAAAGAGTGGAAATGTGCATGCCATTGACCTATTTGACTTGTTCCATACTGATCTTATGTTTTGTCTAATTCCAGGTAAAAAGTAATGTGTGATCACAGGCAACTGAGATCCCCGACCCCTGCAGGGATCATTGATCATGTGACATCATTGTCAGACAATTTAGGAGAGTTAATTGAAAATCCAGAGTACAGTGATATCACTCTGGTGGTGGAAAATGTCCCCTTCAGTGCTCAGAAAGTCATTCTGGCTGCAAGATCCGAGTACTTTAGGTATAGTAAAGCTTGTCTGTTACGTTCTTGGATAAAAAAAAATCTCCACTAGAACATTTGAGTTATAACTCCCCAGCCTAAGTCCTAATTACTGTACATTCCAAAAGCTTGTACCTTTCATAGAATGTTTAATCTGTTATAGCATTTGATTTATTAGTATGTCACAGAGAATTTGTTCAATTATAATGTTTTTATCACCAGATGCACTGAATCCAAGTAAACAATGGCAGTCGCATGCATGTCATTTTACTTGCAGTAGGACAGAAATTGGTTGACGAATGCAGCAAGCTTTATTTTATTTTACTGTTGAAATTTTGAGTTTTTAATGCCAAATGTGGGATATTTATTGAGTTGTTTTAAGTAATAAAGGAATCAGAATTGGTTTATGATAATTTGAGTCTTTGATTTTAAAAAAAAACAACCTACCTAGATGATTTTAATGCATACTTCTACAATGTTAATAATCAGCAAACTGGATGTTAAGAATTGTTATTTTTGCAAAATATAATTAGATGTTTAATCATGGCCAAATAAGAATCAGGTTGGCTTTGCCTTTAAAATAAATATTTTCCTTGTGCCAATGTTAATATTTGAACTTTGCAACATTATATTTGTGTTGTTATGTCAGAGCCATGCTGTATGGTGGGATGAAAGAGTCCCAGCCAGGGACAACAGAGGTGGAGTTGAAAGAGACCTCGGCCACAGCCTTTAGATCACTGCTAAAGTACATCTACACGGGCAAGATGAACCTACTGGAAGTTAAGGTACTAGAAATTATAACATTTAGCAGATTAAGCCAACACAGCATATCCCAGACATAATGTTATCAAAAAGTTATGATTGACCAAATATCACCATCTTGCATGATAACTTTTGCTTTGGAAACTATTTCTTAGCTCATCTGGCCATAAGGCTAAGTTGGCTCATGGATGGTCCTTCATCGTGCATTGTTCACCATTGCCTTTGGGGGGTTGGGGGGCTTTCACCTCTTTCAACATGGTTTTGGCACAGACAATGTGGGTATGTTAGAAAGCTTGCAAGTAGCTTCCCGTGGGTCTCTGGCTCTTTTACTGGGTTCTTCTTCCACCATTCATACAGGCTGCTGTGTATAACCTATTTTTTCTGAAAAATTGTGTTAAACAAAAGCCTAAACAGAGAAACAAACTGCCAGGTATGAAGAATGCCATAGGAAATATTTTTGTTGTTTCTTCAGTAGTACATAGTTTTAATAATCATGCGTTAGAGATCATAAACGGAAAATAACTAATTGTAAACTCAATACACTTTAGGATTTAAAAAAAAGAAAAGAAACATGCATCAGCTGTCAAGGAAGAAAGATCTGGACTTACATCAGTAATTGCCTAAATATGTGCATTTCAAGATTTAATGGATTGTCAAAAATTATGTGCATTATATTGTGTATTATATGTTTTGTTGTATTTTATGTATTGTATTCTATAAATGTAAGAACTATTCCAATTTGGTATTATGCAAA
The DNA here is from genome assembly GCA_029339505.1 of Unio delphinus. Taxonomy (NCBI): domain Eukaryota; kingdom Metazoa; phylum Mollusca; class Bivalvia; order Unionida; family Unionidae; genus Unio; species Unio delphinus. Next base: position 3,151,624 of record JAQISU010000162.1, read on the forward strand.
ATCGTGAAACTGAAACTTAAATGATAAAGTGTTCTAGGCCTCACGATGTTTTAGGTACATGCTGTATGATCAATGCTATTGCTGAGTAAGTTATTTATAAACTAATATCAAAGTAATTATCTCGTTCTATGTCTGGGTGGGTTCGAGTCTTATGTTCGGACAATATGCGTATGTGAGAACGCTTGCTAGTAGCTTCTGGTAGGTCAGTGGTTCTTTCCAGGGTTTCCCCGTGTTCTTGCTCCACCATTAATACTGGCTGCAATGTATAGCTTAATTTGTGCTGAAAAACAGTGTCAAACCCTTCAACAAGAACAACAAATTTCTTCCATGTATCATTTATTGATGAAAACTTAATGTCTTGATGAAAAATTCAAGTTTTTGTAAACATTGCATAGTTAAATATAAACAAGCATGAAATTAATATTAATTTGCAATCTATGGTATATGTAAAGATTTTAATAGCTTTTGAAATTGAATCGCTTGATTCATTCATCGAATAAATTATCATACTTATGAAATTTAGCAAATTATAATGATTTAAAAATGTTATGTGACCTTTAATCAAGAGTTAAAGGTATTGAAACACATCCACTATCAATAAGCAGCTTTAGTATTATTTTGCACTGTCATGTGATTAATGGTTTTCCCTTGTTTCTAAAGTAGTTTAATTATAAAATATCTTTAAACAGTAATAATACAATTTTTAAGGAACAATGTAACCACAGGTTATGAAGCTTGTTTGCAAATGGCGAGCATGCTTTCACGTCAAATTAGCATAGATTTAACTGCAGGTGATCTTAATCCTGTGATTAAACTAATTTTTTTTTTTACTTTCTAGATTATTTTTCTCAGTTCTATTAATAGTTATGAGCATACAAAACTTTATTTTGATAGTACTGGTTGTTGTTGTAGGGTTTAACGCCATTTTTCAGCACATGATAGGCTATACATGGCAGCCAGTAGTAATGGTAGAGGAAGAACCCGGGGAAAACAACGGAAAGAACCACCGACCACCGACCCATGAGAAGCTACTGGCAAGCTTTCTCACATACCCACATTGGCCGAATCCTAGACTCAAACCCATGCAGACAGAGGTGAGATGGCAGTGATCCGTAATGGCGAATGCTTTAGACCACTCCAGCATTGTGCAGGAAAGCAGTTGACCTCAGATAAAGCATCATCACACAGTAAAGGTTAAAGTCTCAAAACCCACTGAACAAAATTTGACAAAAATTGATGAAAAGCAGCCTTTCTTGAAATGAATGCCTTTCAAAATTTTTGAATTTACGCCAATTCAGATAAGGCCACTGTTACTAACTTTTAGATAACTTCAACCATCTTACTATAATTTGACCAAATTTGACATAGCATTCTGGCACTAATTGATTTAAAATTTGTATAGATGATGCCAGATGAGGACTTTCAAGACATGCTGAAAAGAATTTGATTAAATTTGACAGTATCAGCACAATTGTAGCTGTACATTGCAAAGTAACTTGTCCTTTTCCAACATTTTGATACAGAGCAAAGTAAAATGGAAACAAAAGCAAAATAAGTAAAATAGCAAATTATATTCTCAAAATGAACCACTCTTTTAAAATTTTAAAACCTGAGCTGGAACATTATCATGGGATACACAAAAAGGCTGTTTCCATAAGTTGCCTCTTTGGACAACTTATGGAGAAAAACAAAATGTGATGCAAATTATCTTCCTGCAGGTCTTTCAGATTTATATGATCTATGTCAATCCATTGCCACCACTATTAAAAATGGGAAACCATTAAAAATTTCCTTATGCCAATCCATTGCCATCACTATTAAAAATGGGAAACCATTAAACATCTCCTTATGCCAATCCATTGCACCACTATTGAAAATGGGAAACCATTAAACATCTCCTTATGCCAATCCATTGCCACCACTATTAAAAATGGGAAACCATTAAACATCTCCTTATGCCTATCCATTGCCACCACTATTAACAATGGAAAACCATTAAACATCTTATGCCAATCCATTGCCACCACTATTAAAATGGGAAAACTTTAAACATCTCCTTATGCCAGTTTGCTGTTGCAACTTGTACAAAATAAGTTTTTTTTCTCAAAACTTCTGAGCAGTATAGGATCAGATTGTGATTAATTTTAGTCTGTTACAGATGGTGCATGCATTGCATTGTAATATTTTGCATGCACGGCCTTATTGAGTGATTGTTTTGTCTATTGAACTAGATACCTCTTTTCAGGTCATTATTTTGAATTCTAAAATGAAAATGAAACAATTTTTTTTCCCTGAGCATTGGAGTGTACTCTGTTGATGTACTGTATTGCACTCCCTGGCAGTTTTACTGAGTAATCATGTGGTGAAGTTACTATTACATCATTAGTGTTGGTGGAACACGTACTGAAAAATAATACATATTTGTTAGATAAGTACATCATTTTCTCCATGCTTTGCAGAGGGAGATGATACATTTTAGATTATTATTATAATTACTATGTGAGCCATACATCATAAATAATGGCATAACTATGCATATAATTTTACAATAACATCATTATATGCATATATCCAAACAACACCCTCACTGGAATAAAAGTCAGTCCATTGATTATGTCTCTACCATCCTCCTCCTAGTAGAAAAAAACAAGCTGACTGAACCTCTCCTTTTGGAGCAGTTTCCGAATCTCCTGGAGAATAGAAATTCAATTGGTGGCAACCTGATTATTCTTGGAGATTTTAACATTCACTTTGACTGTCCTGGAAACCCATTCACATCAAAACTCCTAGATTCCATTCATGTTTTCAATGTCAAATAGTCAGTTAACCAACACACCCATAAACTTGGTCACATTTTAGACTGGATTCTTTATAGACCTAGTGATAATATTCTACAGTCCACCCTTGTATCCCCTTAACTTGCATCAGATCAGCTCTGCATTATATGCCATCAGGATCTATCAGTCCCTAACCATCCACCTTTATTTGCTACATAGAGAAAACTCTGTATGATAAATAGAACCAAACTAATGCATGACATCCAAGCAAACCCAACAACTTGCTTACCTCCTACAGCTGAACAATTAGAGCATTCATTGCTTGAAAAACATGCCCTAGCCACCAAGTGCAGAGTATCAGTTCAAAAGTTTTCTCCGTGGTATAGCAGTGTTAGGGATCAGCTTCGCACTGCTAAAAAAAAGAGAGACCGCCATAAAGCTGAGAGGTTTTGGCTTTCCACCAGACTCACTATTCATGAGTAAATCTATGAAGCCTCTAAGAAGAACATCACAAACATAGTCCATCAGATCTTGCCTCTGTGTCATTCAGATCTTGCCTCTGTCCATCAGATCATGTATCTGTGTCCATCAGATCATGCCTCTGTGTCATTCATATCTTGCCTCTGCCCATCAGATCATGCCTCTGTGTCCATCAGATCATGCCTCTGTCCATCTTGCTTGACAAATATGCCCCACAATCAAGCACAGAGTATCAATTAAAAAGTGTTCTGCGTGGTATAGCAGTGTTAGGGACCAGCTTCACTAAAAGATACCGCTGTAAAGTGGAAAGGCTTTGGCTTTCCTCCAGACTAACTATTCATAAGCAAATCTATCGAGCCGTTAAGAAAAATTTCCCAAACATAGTCCATGCAGCAAAATCAGCCCACTACAGTACTAAGATCATGGAAAATTCCAGCTGCAAAGAGCTCTTTGAGATTACTAATAAGCTAATTGTTACATATATTTGATTTAAGTCATTTATTTTTGTTTTCATTGTTTGTTTGTCAGATTCAAATTTGACATTTTAAGTTTAAAATTCATTCATTGGGAGATATTTTTTTTTTGACAAGTGGGATGACCTGTACTTTACAAATAAACACCAGATGTTGACCTCATTTCTGACCTTGCTTCAGAGTTTGTAAACAAGCTTTTAAAATGATTGCCTGATTCCAAGGACATTATGGAGCTTTGTTGTAAACATCTTTCTATTTTTAGTTCTTGAGAGTAAAAATAACTGATTCTCATCTGGGTCATATGGTGTGCATGAGATTTTTTGAACATAAATTTGTTCTAAAGATTCTAGAAGATCATGTGACCCCTTCCTTGTTTACGTAAAAACAGGTATATAAATTGTTTTGGAGCAAACTATTTAGTAGAAGCTGGGCTGTTAGAATGCTAAGTTATGTTGTTTTGAGTTATTTTAAATTACCTTGTACTGGAAATTATTTCAATTCGTTTGGATCAAGAGGATTTATTTTGTTATTTATCTGGAAAACATCTGTACTCATTGAATTTCTTAAGACCAGAACTGACTTCATCACGTGACATCGTCTTCCATCTTGGATGCTTCACTAAGATTCGAACTGGGAATTATTAGGACATTTTATTACCAGGACTTTTGCAATTTCACTAGTGGATTATATTTTGAATTATTTTTGGATTAATTTTGGGAATTGATTCTTAAAACCGTAAGTTTATTTTTCTTTTCTGGAAAATATTTGTGCTCAATGAATTATTTATTAAGTTTTTACAAGCATGTTATTTTCACTCTTTCTATGTTACTGTTTATTCGAGCCTAAGAACGTAACATAATGTAATAATAAGGAACACCACTTGCAACTACCTTCTCTCCAGTCAGCCTTGCAGACCTGTTTGCAAATTTCTTCCGTGACAAAGTTCAAGTCATTAGAAATAAGCGTGACAATACAATTTCAGTTGACTCATCGTCCCCATACAGTTGTGATACAGAATTTCAGAGACAACTTTTAGCAGATTTTGAACCTGTTTCTATGGATTTATTGCGTACTGTTGTGATGTAGAGTACACCAAAGTCATGTGAACTTGATCCATTTCCATCATCACTGCTGTTGGAGTGCTTAGATCCAATATTGCCTTCATTAACTGATGTTATTAATACCTCTCTCTCATCAGGAGAATTCCCATCATTTTTCAAAACTGCCATTGTAAAGCCTCTGCTGAAGAAACCAACACTCAACGAAAACGATTTAAAGAACTTTGCCCAGTTTCTAATCTTCCAATCATGTAAAAAATCTTAGAAAATGTTCTAACCCAACTTGTATCGCATCTGAATTCAAACAGTCTTTTTAGCAATGTACAGTTTGCATAACACCCTTGCCACAATAATGAAACTACTCTTCTGAAAGTATTTAATGACATTCTCTCTGCTTTGGATAGCGGAAAGATTACAGTCCTTACCATCCCTGATTTGTCTGCAGCATTTTACACAATAGACCATGATTTTACTTCACTGTCTCCAGCATGTCTTTGTTATTCACAATACAGCCGCCTTACTGTTGTTCAAGTCCTTCTTAATCAACAGGACACAAATTGTGTCCTCAAATAGAATTAACTCCAGCTCAGTTGATCTATGTTGTGGTGTTCACAGGGGTCAGTTCTTGGACCTGTTCTCTTCATTCGATACACTTAGCTGTGCACAACCGCTCCATTGCCTAGTGGCTAGAGTGTCTGCCGCAGAAGCAGGAGGTTGTGGGTTCGATCCTTGGCCAAGTCATACCAAAGACTTACAAAAATGGTACTAACAGCTTCCTCACTTGGTGCACAGCATGCTACATGTCTGCAGCATGATGCCCCAGTGCTAGACATCACTATAAACTACCTCACTGCAGACATTGTAGCAATATGACTTAAATTTTTGTAAAGCTACGTTAAAATTCCTAATCAAACTAATCAGCTGCGCTGAAGTGTCATAGATCACCATCCAGTGTTTAACCAGTCATACACTCATGACACCCAAATATTCAAATCTAGCCACCCAACTGAAGTTGATGCTACCATCCAAGGAGTAGAGAGATGCATTCTGTTGTGAAATCATGGATAACAAGCTGCGGATAAATGATGATAAAACTGAGGCCATTCTGATCACAACACAAAGACTTTCTCATTCACATCCTTCACCTCAAACAATAAATATCAGCAACAATATATTAATTTCACAGTCAGTATGAAACCTAGGTGTTACTCTGGACAATACTCTCTCATTGCACCAACATGTCATGAACATATGCAATGCTGTATATCTTGAGCTGAGACACATCAGCTCCATTCACAAATATTTTTTAGTTGATGCCACTAAAACACTTGTGTGTTCATTAGTACTTTCAAGACTGAACTATTGTAACTCATTTGTGTCTGGTTCATCTCAATATCTACTCCAGAAACTTCAAAAAAGTTAAAAACACAGTTGCTAGAATCATCCACAGAGTACCACAATCAGAGCACACACCCCTGCCGCTCTGTACCCTACACAGACTATCCATTCGATCCAGAATCAAACACAAAATTTGTTCTCTGTGCTATGTTTCACAGACAGACTCTAGTCTAACATACCTATCTGACCACACCTATGTGTGCACACCAGCAAGATACTTACACTCCACATCTTACAATTGTATACTCATTATTCCCACTATGAAAACCAAGTCATATGTACAACGTTCTTTTGCATACCAGGGCCGGGCAACGTGGAATGAATTGCACATTGAAATTAGATACAAATACACAGTGATCCCTTTCAAGCATGCTCTTAAAACTCACCTCTTTTGCCTACAAGAACAAAATTAAAGATCTAATAATGTTTCCCACCTAAAATATTTTCAGCATGTTTTTGTTTTCTAATTTCATGGTGCTTGTTTTTTTGTTTCTTTGTAGTCATATCAGTATATATGCTGTAAAGCACTTAGAGCTTCTAAAGTTTAGGCACTATACAAAGTCCTCATTATTATTATTATTATTATTATTATTATTATTATTATTATTATTATTATTATTATTACTCAAAGAGGATATTTTAATTTTTTTAACAGGAAGAGCATTTGCTTGACATTCTTGGAATGGCTCATCGCTATGGTTTTGTGGAACTTGAGACAGCAATCTCAGACTATCTGAAGGCCATTCTCAACATCAAGAATGTTTGTCTGATTTATGATTTAGCCAACATCTATAATCTGACATCGCTTTGCCAGGTCTGCAAAGAATTCATGGACAGAAATGCTTCCCACATCCTTAGCAACGAGTCCTTTTTTGGACTTTCACAGGTCTCTCAATGTCTTGCAAAAATATTGTATATGAAATGACTTTTATGTTATAACAGAAGAGCTTTTACACCTTTTCGGACAGTATGTACTTTTTTGTGAAGAATCTAATGATTTTCTTAAGGAGTTTAACGTGGTCCATGCTTGACTCTAAAATTTGGGTGACTCTTCTTTCAAGCCAAAATAAGGCACAGACTTGACAGAAATAGGAAGAAGTGAGTGTAAAAAGTTCACTATGTATTATGTTGAGAAAAGTAATTTGAAACTTTGTTTCTGCATATTTTCATTGCAGATGTATAAAATATGGATGAAACACAGTTTAAACTTTGTAAAATCTTAAGACTTTATTTTCCTTATAGTTATGTAATGATCTTGCAAGGGATATTGATTGATGCACAGCAAAAAATAAACTGAATAATTGCCATTTAAAAACATTGCTGATCAAATTGTCACACATTACACTTGTCACTGAAATAGTACAGCATGCCTTCATGACAGTGAAAAACATTGCTGATCAAATTGTCACACATTATACTTGTCACTCAAATGGTACAGCATGCCTTCATGACACTGACTTGAGTATGGTGCAGATTTAAAATGTAATACACTGAAATTTGTGCCAGGCTAATATTAGTATAATTTCTTAGACAGATAGATTTTGTTTGTAAAATGACGGAAAAGTCACTTTATTTATGATCTGTGTCACATGATGCTAAATGAAATAAGGCCTTTGTTATTGTCTCCTCTAGAATTCTGTGAAAGATCTCATATCAAGGGATTCATTCTGTGCCCCCGAGATTGACATTTTCCAGGCAGTGAGAGAATGGGCACAGCACAACCAGGGCCAGGACCCAACACCCATACTGGAGGCAGTGAGACTACCCCTGATGACAATGCCAGAGCTGCTTAATGTTGTGAGAGATACAGGACTTGTCTCCCCTGATGCCATTCTGGACGCAATCAAGACCCAGACAGAGTCACGAGACATGGATCTGAAGTATAGAGGATTTCTAGGTACTGTTGTCTTATAACGTTCCTATTAATGTGACATGAACCTTACCAATGTCATCTGTGTGATAAAAATCGTATAAACATTAAGTTTATGAATTTATTTACCACATAAGTTGGAAATGAAACTCAAGATCAGAATTTTCTTTTGCATCTGCCCTCAAGTTAAAAGGAGACACCCCAGACAGAGTTATCTGATAGCAATTTAAAAGGAATCCCATGACAGAGTTATCTGTAGGCAATTTAAAAGGAATCCCATGACAGAGTTATCTGTAGGCAATTTAAAAGGAATCCCATGACAGAGTTATCTGTAGGCAATTTGAAAGAAACGCCCCTGACAGAGTTATCTCTAGGAAATTTAAAAGGAATCCCCTGACAGAGTTATCTGTAGGCAGTAAGGAAACTCTCCTAAGTGAGTTTCCTGTAGGCAATTGAAAAGGAAACACACCTGACAGAGTTATTTCTAGGCAATATGTTGTAACTATTTTCTCTAGAAAACAAAAATAAGAACTTCATTCAAACAAGAATTACTACTATAAATGACCTTTGAATTTTCATTTGTTACATATATCTTAGATACTGTTTCATCTACACATGACAATTTTCTACTATATACATCTTACTGAGAATAACTCAATCTTATCATCACTTCTTTATGAATATATATTTATGATTTAATGACGCTTGTCAAGACATCATTAGTGGTAAGCAAGACATAACATTTATTAGATGGTTGTAGAGTTTTTGGTTAAAGTTTTTAGCAATCCATTTGTTATTCCCTCAATATATGGGACCCTATTTCATTGATTCATGCAGATGGAGCTGGACTGGGCCACATAAGCCATAACCAGCAGCTTGTCCAACAGCCAAGTCTGATGTGAATATTTACTACAGCGCATTAAACTAAACTAAAATCGGTCTTGCTCCTTATGCCACCAAACTTTTGAGGTCAAGATGGTAGCATCTGAAGGAAGATACCTCTGTTGTGCCAAACTTATATTAACGTAGTATAGTTTTCACATTAGTGGTGCTTATATTGTCAGCTCTTTGTTCATTACATCCTCAGTTTCTTCAAGGTGGGAAATTTATGTTATCACTATGTCATAATCATTTCCCCTTTTGCCTTTTCTTTGAGCTTTCTCACGGTGGTGAAGTATACTCCTGTTATATTCTATTGTTGGCTTTGTATCGGTGATAATGTATTAATTCAACATTAGCAACAATTCATTTTGTGATATACATGTATGCCTTCCTTAAAGACCACTCTCAGATCATGGCTACATTCTTCCATTGTCAGACAGACATTTTGTAAAAGGCTGCCTAAGAGGCAAACCATGATGATGTCCATCCTTGATTTCAGAGTAGATTATGGAAGCCGGAATGACCCCCATAATGGAATGCTCAGTGGGGAAACTATCTACCAAGCTCCCTCCCAATTGAAGGGCACAGTTTCCAAGGAATGCAGAAAACAAGCTTCATGGAGATCACTTCCATTCCAGCCCTTGTCTCTGCACCCCACCCCTTCCAACAGACCATCTCTATCCTGAAGATAATTAAGTTATGCTGACACTGTCCTTTTCAGATGTTTCTTTGGTGGAGAAGAAAAGACTCCTACTTGTCCTCATGGTATGAGAAAGACCCATGGATCCTGTAAATTGTCTTGGAACTGTTCAAATCATGTTCAACATTCCTCTGAGGCTCACTCAATTGTCAGAGGTTTCATTTCCCACAGACATTGCAAGGGATCCATCAGAGCTGTTGTTCTGCAGCATGAAATAGACAGACTTCTTAAAAAAGGGAGACTTGGTTTCTTCATTTCAGTCCATACAATTTGCATTCAAGAATACTAACTCAGGGCACTCCTATATGGTCTGAACATGTCTCAGAATCTACACAAGAATTATGGACTGCATACCTAAGCTACATACACCTTCCTAGACCATATTGTGCAAAAGTTCAGTGAGTTACATCCTGTATCAGGATATGAAGTTCATTGTTTCACATAAGTTCAACCTTGGATTTCTTGTCAACAAGGATAAATTCAATCTCAGAATTTTGCCCACTTGGGTAAGCAGTTAACAATCAACTGATCAAGGTCTGTTTACTCAAAATATGCCTTGAAAATCATCTAAGCAGTGTCTACCATCCTCGCATTTCTGACTAGCACTTTCTTGACTAGTTGGGTCTCCTCACTTGCAGATCTCATCATCTTGGATCACCTGTTCATGAGACAATTGCATACGATTTTTCTTTTTTCATTGGCAAGTAAAGGTACCATTTCAGTAAATAGGAGAACCTCGCTTCGATTGCTGTTGGGAATCCCTTTTAGATTCAGCTGATGAAAATTATTATCTGTTTGCATGCTAAAAAAAAATGCATACTAGATGGAAAACTTCTTTACCTTTCAGTGCTCAAAGAATTTTTTTAGACACATGCTTTGGTTTGGTGACTTAAATAAACTCACAAGCACTGACTGAAATTCCACAAACCAGACTCCAAATTTCACATCCCCAAAATTTCTACTTTTTTTAATATTGTCACACAGCATAATAGATACAATTTGAATATGAATTAATTAGGGTTCAAAAGGGTTTGTAGGTAATGCAGGTGTCATTAGTGTTCATTACTATGCTGGCATGCTTTACAAAGTGAAACACCTTCAAACAAAAGTTTTGAAATTTAATTTTATTGGGCTTTGCTGATAACTCACCTAAATCGAATTACACTTGAACACTATTCCGACATCTGAAATGATCATACTTTTCATTCTGTATATGCAGCAAAATCTGACTTCAAAGAACGTTACAGCTGTTCACAAACTTGTCAAAAATATCATACATGTGGCTTAAACATTCTAATATCAAAGCAATAATATGTATTAACTTTTGTTCTTGTTAATGCATCTAGAATCACCTTGATTTACCTATAATGGGCTGTTCCACTTCCAGATCCTACCTATGCAAAATAGCACCATGGGTTCACCCAGTGCAGCCTTCAAACATATTTCACCACTTGTGCACCTTTGTGACCAGGTGGAATGCAAATCTCCTGAGCTTTTTCACTCCATTCAGTGATCTGAAGACTATTGAGTGAACTGGAACAGTCTCAAGATATTTGCTTTTCTGCTAACCCTGTTGATTTCCAGATTCAAGCACTATCATTCTGAGTCTGCTGGGTTATCTGGAATTACCCAAGTCCAAATGGATGTTTCTATAGTGACCAAACTAACCCAAGTCCAAAGAATGTTACTAGAGTAACCAAAATTAACCCAAGACTAAATGAATGTTACTAGAGTGACCAGAATTAATGCAAGACTAAATGAATGTTACAAGAGTGACCAAAATTAACGCAAGACTAAATGAATGTTACTAAAGTGACCGGGGTCCCCGAGTGACTGAGTGGTCTAAAGCATCATCTGTTATGGATCACTGCCATTTCAACTCTGTCTGCATCATTTGCTCAAGTGAAATTTTCTTCAATTAAAAGGACGCATCCATGCATGCCTATTTTTAGATATGACCCATATTCAGTTTCCTGATGGGGAGCTGGACCCAGCAAATTTCCCTACCCATCCATCCCTAATATATATATAAGCTGACCTGGCCAGGTACCTGTCAAAAATGCCCCAGCTGCCCAACTCTAGTTATGACCCCTTGGTCTGGTTAATGGTGTGGTTTGTGGTGGCAAGGACCTATGTGTCTTTACCATGAAGAATAAAAACATAAGTAACTGCAATTGATCATTTCTTTATGGTGTGTTTTCCAGTTCCTGAGGAGAATATAGCCACCACAAGATACGGGGCCCAGGTGATACGAGGAGAAATGAAGGCAGCTCTGTTAGATGGAGACACACAGAACTACGACCTCGACCGTGGCTTTACAAGACATCCTATTGATGATGATAATGGACAAGGGATTGTAGTGCGTTTCGAACAACCTTATATTATCAACACAGTGGTCTTGCTTTTGTGGGACAAGGACACGAGGTGAGTGTGGACTACTGGTATAATAATATATCAGCTTTTTCATTGATGAACTTAAAATATAACTTGTGAGTCAAAATATTCTTGTAGCACAAATTTCCATTTCTTTTGTAATATGCTTTCCGTTTCAGAGCTTATGTCATAATGTTGGTGGATTTTGTCATTATTAAAATTAAGTTAGGTTTAAAGCAGAGGTTTTATGAGACTATTTTTCTCCCTATCTAGCAATAATAAAGTTCCTGGAGGAGCTTGAATATCTTTATGCAGGAGTTGTTTCAGTTGAATAATCAAATAATCATAAGGGTTAGTCTTGCATACATAAATTCTTTCGTATATTGTACATACTCACTTATAAGTAGTCCAACTGCAGACAACATGGACCCTGACATGTCTTCACATAAAGCGGCAGCAGAACAATGTCTATGTTGTTTGTTCAACTGATTAAAAAAATGTATAGACCCAGATCTGATGGTGCATTATGCAAAAGCAGAGCTTGATGTGTGCATTTTTTAATTGGACTCGACTTGCGAGTATATTCAGTATTTATAAGGAAAGGATCCTTTAAAAAAACATTTTACTTTTTGGACCCTTAATTTCAGGTCCTGTATAAAATACATTTTACTTTTCGGACCCTTAATTTCAGGTCCTGTATAAAATACATTTTACTTTTTGGAACCTTAATATCAGGTCCTGTTTAAAATGCATTTTACTTTTTGGACCCTTAATTTCAGGTCCTGTATAAAATACATTTTACTTTTTGTACCCTTAATATCAGGTCCTGTATAAAATGCATTTTACTTTTTGGACCCTTAATTTCAGGTCCTATATAAAATGCATTTTACTTTTTGTACCCTTAATTTCAGGTCCTGTATTAAATGCATTTTACTTTTTGTACCCTTAATTTCAGGTCCTGAATAAAATATATTTTACTTTTTGGACCCTAAATATTGGGTCCTGTATAAAATGCATTGACTTTTTGGACCCTTAATTTCAGGTCCTGTATAAAATATATTTGACTTTTTGGACCCTTAATTTCAGGTCCTGTATAAAATACATTTGACTTTTTGGACCCTTAATTTCAGGTCTTGTATAAAATGCATTTTACTTTTTGGACCCTAAATATCAGGTCCTGTATAAAATACATTTTACTTTTTGGACCCTAAATATCGGGTCCTGTATAAAATGCATTTTACTTTTTGTACCCTTAATTTCAGGTCCTGTATAAAATACATTTTACTTTTTGGACCCTTAATTTCAGGTCCTGTATAAAATGCATTTTACTTTTTGTACCTTTAATTTCAGGTCCTGTATTAAATGCATTTTACTTTTTGTACCCTTAATTTCAGGTCCTGTATAAAATACATTTTACTTTTTGGACCCTAAATATTGGGTCCTGTATAAAATGCATTTTACTTTTTGGACCCTAAATATCGGGTCCTGTATAAAATGCATTTTACTTTTTGGACCCTAAATATCGGGTCCTGTATAAAATGCATTGACTTTTTGGACCCTTAATTTCAGGTCCTGTATAAAATACATTTTACTTTTTGGACCCTTAATTTCGGGTCCTGTATAAAATACATTTTACTTTTTGGACCCTAAATATCGGATCCTGTATAAAATACATTTTACTTTTTGGACCCTTAATTTCGGGTTCTGTATAAAATACATTTTACCTTTTGGACCCTTAATTTCAGGTCCTATTCATACTATGTGGAAGCCTCAATGGATGATAAGGACTATGAGAGAATTGTGGATAATACAAAATACATGTGTCGTTCATGGCAGAAGCTTCACTTCCCATCAAGAGTAGTCAGGTGGGTTCCTAATTACATCTTTACCTTTGATCTTCTGAGTTTTTTCTTTTGCCACAACATACAAATGGTAAGGCATATTATCTAATATTTGCCCTTCCCTTCCTCCATCCATCTTTCCATCAAACCTGCATAAAGTCATGAGTTTAGGTCGTATAAAATATTTCTTTCAAGATAATCCAAATGGCTATTTTAGTAAATGTTTCAAACATAGGGGTGAACTTAATTATCAGTCATATATCTTAGGTAAGTGTTTGCCCCCCACCCCCACCGCCACTCCCACACACAATTTGTAGAAGTGGAGAGTGGGTTTATCATAAACTATCAGCTTTTCATTGTATAAAAATAGTAATGTTAACCAGAGGACATTTGTGTTTTATGAACACATTTTGATTTTAACAATGTTTTGATATGACAAGGTAAGTTAGTCCATGTAGTTGTTTACCTCATCTTGGGATTACAAATTTTTTGTTTTGCCTAAATAGCAAAGAATAAGATGCTTGCACAATATTTATGACAGCAGTGGTGACCTCGGCATTATCATAGTTAATAATCTTTTGCATTGACAATTTTGAAAGTCAAAGACATGATATCTTTGTTATTAGGCAAGTTGTTGAACTCTAGTGATAACATCAGTGACCTCATACTTTTTGTCAACTTTCTTCATTCCACTAACTTTACAAGTTTAGAAGTTGATATGTAGCTTGAGTTTTGATTTAACAGCAACAGGGTTAAGTAATGTACAACAAATGTAATCTGATTTGACGAAAACTAGGTAAAGATATTTGATAAATATTTAATGTTGTATACCTCCGTGTGTGTGTGTGTGTTTTGGATTTTTAACATAGTTTTTGAAAATATTATGTCATATCACTATGATGTGCTCAGTGTAGCAGTTTATAGTGATGTCTAGCACTAAGGCATCATGTCGTAGACATGTAGCATCATGTCTCACCCAGTCACATTATCCTAACACCAGGCCAACCAGTCCTGGTGCTACCCTGTCAATGCTGAGCGCCAATCGAGGCAGCTGCTAGAACCGTTTTATGAATCTTTTGAGTGACTTGGCTGGGGTGGAGTTGTCACCTTGGTGCTTGAAATTGTTAATCTCAAGCTATTTCAAAATCCAAGCCTTTTTTCAATTCCAATTTAAAATCTAATCTTTTTTCTCAGAATCTTTGCTAGCTGCTGTTTGTTAATCATTGTACCACTTAATCATTGTTAACAAGTATTTTTCTCAAAGAGTTCTTTGATAATCAGCATTGGTCATCATCAGTAGCATTATTATTGGCCATATCATAAAGTTAAGAGTGCCAAAATTTTTGCTGTTCTAAAGATGGATAGCACAATTTTTGAAAGTCTGGAAACCGATAATAAAATAATCCAATTATAAAGTAAGAGTTCATGTTTTATATTTCTTCAAATTCATATCAACAGGATTCCTATTTACATAAATAGACAAGTAAGCCAGAGAAATATCAAACCAGCTGAAGTCTTTGGTGAAGGATTTCCTTTAAGAATGCAAATAACTGATTGATGTTAGATCGAAAGTCAAAGCTAATATTTATCGTAGCGTCTTTGTGTATACTGTGTCATACCAAGAACACAAGATGTCTTGGGATGCTTTGGATCAAACTATTGAATTTAAGCTTCAGGTTAAAATATTGCCAGAAAAGTGATAATCTTGCATATTTTTATTCTCAGTGAATTCAAGGTTCGGTAGTAGTTCCTTTGTGTTGTGTTTTTGTGTAATGAGAATTCTAATCACAAAATAAAAATGGTATCATAAATTGATGAATGTAGTGAAGTTATAAATTGCTTAGGCTGTAATCATTGTGATTAAGTTAAATGCAATAGATTTACAAATCTCTTGCTGACCCATGGTCTTAGAACTTTTTTTATTAGTGTGTATGTGTGTAATTTACACCATACTTAACTGATGTCTAAATTACTTGTTTAAGGCCATTTTGGGTATGCATTGGTGTTGGCAGATAGATGGAGTTTCAAGTTGGTTCAAAAAATTTTTTTCATCAGTATTTGTCATTAATGGATTTGTCATTAATGGATGTTCTAAATGGAATTTATACAGGGGACCTTCACTATAACACACTTTACATAAAGTAATGCATTCTACAGTTATTGGCTCTGACTGTCACATTCTTGAGGGGTTCCAAATCACTAATTACAACCATTATTAATCTTAGCACACTCATTATGGATTTATTATGGTCTGCACAGGTACCTCAAGATTGTTGGTACACACAACACAGTCAACAGAGTGTTTCACCTGGTACACGTTGAAGCCTTCTACACAACAAAACCTTTCCAGCTTGAACAGGGACTTATAGGTATGTTATGAAATTTTAAATGTAGTTTTAACAATTATCATTTTACTTTTAACAGAGATCATACGGTCTTTGAAGGTCCTTGACAGTTTGGGACAAAGGAGGTAGCATTTTCAAGGCCTTTAAAGTTTGGAAAAATCGAGGTAGCATTTTCAAGGCCTTTAAAGTTTGGGAAAAAGGAGGTAGCATTTTCAAGGCCTTTAAAGTTTGGGAAAAAGGAGGTAGCATTTTCAAGGCCTTTAAAGTTTGGAAAAATCGAGGTAACATTTTCAAGGCCTTTAAAGTTTGGGAACAAGGAGGTAGCATTTTCAAGGCCTTTAAAGTTTGGGAAAATCAAGCAGATTACCTTGAGGTCTTTAAAATTCTTTGAAAATTGAAATAAATCCAAACATCTTAATTTCTTTCTATAATCACAACTAAAATTGTCCAAGGTTGTTAGATTTGGATGTAGTCACGTTTTTCTGCTTTCTCTCTTTTGATGACCCATTTAGCTTCATTTCATCATTAAACAATAATGTAATATTTTTGCATTAGTCGTTTTCTCATATAACAACTTTAATTTATACAAGTGTTAGCGAAAATAGGTCATGGAAATCTATGTTTGTGGTCTTTGAAAGTTTTGGAAAAGTCTTTGAATTTATCATTCAGATTTCTGTATGAACCCTGGTTAAAAATACACCTTTTTTTCATCCAGATAACAAATGAAAACCCGTCATTCCAAATGTAACATTACAACAAAAGATGCAAAAATAGGATAGAATTCTTTCATGCTGATATATATTCTCAGATAGAAACTTTTTTTGTACCTTTAAGGTGAAATATTTCAGTTAGGTTGTTTCAAATGAAGTTTGTTCTTAATTTTTTAGTGTGACGTGGAGATTTTGAAGAATTTTTCTAAAGTGTGATTTTGCAGACAAATTTGTACATTTCCACTAAAACAGTATCTTTAGGTCTTCTGATTATGGGCCAGAAGATTCTTTGGATGACCTGTTGTCCATCATCTGTCATCCATCTTGTTAGTACAAGTTTATTATTGCTACTCCTCCTAAACTTCATCCAGGATTACCATGACGACACGACATTCATCCCATAATCTACATCATCTCAAATTGAAAACTGTGCTGCTCAGTCATCCAGTATGGCTGCCACTGTGGACTATTCCTAAAGGGATGGTCATATCAGAATAGAGATGTAATTAAATGACTGCTGTACAGCAATAGTGGTATGTCTGGATGACATGCTTCAAAAACATTTGGTGAGTTCAGTTTGGTTTAAGATATAAACAACCTTTTTTACCTTGTTCACATTTTAGAGTGGTCAGTCAATGTCAGGAAGCTGGACCTTGTTCTTTCTCAACACGTTATCATCTAGGTGTGGAGCTCTTAAATCACTTCAGCCTCATATGTCTTCCAGCAATATAACTTATGCATTTGAGAATATATTTCACCAGCAGACCTCTTACACCTCGGCTGCTTTTATATTGACCCTCAGCAAATTAAGATTTTGATTGAAATCATTCTTGGAACATAATCACAATTTGCACAAATGCCAATTTGTCCCATTGATGAGCACACTTTAGCTACCAGACTTTGTGAGAGTACCACCAATTCGACATGACATAAGAATTCTCATAACATCAAACTCCTGGAAATAAAGGCAATTCTTAATGCCTCCCATATATGGTGGAACATATCCAAAGTAAGACTAACCTGATAATGTCAGACAACTTGTTCATGGTAGACTACTGCCTCAGACAAAGTGGGATGAAATCACCAGACCTTTACTTTATGATTTGGGAATACCTTTGCTGATGTACCCTACATAAATGTACAAGTACAGCATGTCCAGGCTGTCCCATTATCAAGTAGATGCCAGTTGCTTCATATGGAGTGATCGTTTCGAACAGTAAGGCTATATTCTGAATGCCAAATACATGCTGGAGATGGTGAAGTAATATATCATGGTCTATTGTGTCAAATGCTGCAGATAAATCCAGGAGAATGAGGACTGTAATCTTTCCACTATCCAAAGCAGAGAGAATGTCACTAAATACTTTCAGAAGAGTAGTTTCCATACTGTGGCAAGGGCGATATGCAGATTGTACATTGCTAAAAAGACTGAATTCAAATGAGATACAAGTTTAGTTAGAACAACCTTTTTTAAGATTTTTTATATGAATGGGAGATTAGAAACTGGGCGGTAGTTCTTTAAATTGTTATGGTCCAGTGTTGGTTTCTTCAGCAGTGGCTTTACGATGGCAGTTTTGAAAAATTATGGGAATTCCCCTGATGAGAGAGAGATATTAATAACATCAGTTAGTGAAGGCAATATTGGGTTTAAGCACTCAAGCAGCAGTGATGTCAGAATTGGATCAAGTTCACAAGACTTTGGTGCACTTTTCATCATGATTGTCCGTAATAAATCAATAAAAACAGGTTCAAATGCTCCTAACAGTTGTCGCTGAAATTCTGCATCATAACTGCATGGTGACGAATCAATTGAAATTGTGCTGTCAAGCGAATCTCTAATGGTTTGTACTTTCTCATCAAAGAAATTTGCAAATTGGTCTGGTAGGTCTAGTGGAGAAAAGGTTGTTGGAAGTTGTGTACATTTGTTCCTTGACATTAGTTTGTTAGTTATCTCAAAGAGCTCTTTGCAGCTGGAACTCTTCGTGATTTTAGTACTGTAGTGGGATGATTTGGCTAAATGGACTATGTGACGTTCTTCTTAGCGGCTTCATAGATTTGTTTATGAATAGAGAGTCTGGTGGAAAGCCAAAGTCTCTCTGCTTTTCAGCGATGTCTTTTAGCAGTGCGAAGCTGGTCCCTAACACTGCTATACCATGGAGAACACTTTTTTTTTTATTGATACTCCGCATTTGGTGGCTGGGGCATGTTTTTCAAGCAATGAACGCAGTCAGTTATCAAGTTGTTCCGCTGTTGGATGTAAGAAAGTTATTAGGTTTTCTTGGATGTCATGCATGAATTTGATTCTATTTATAATATGGAGGTTTCTCTTAGTAGCAAATAGAGGTGGAGGATTAGGGACTGATACGTCGAGATGGCATATTATGCAGAGGTGATCCGATGATCATCAGGGTCAGATTAAAATATCAGCTTGTGTTCTAGAACCCTTTGAAATAGAGACATGTCTACTTGATAACTTCATATCCTGTCATAAGTTTTGAAATAGAGACATGTCTACTTGATAACTTCATATCCTGTCATAAGTTTTGAAATAGAGACATGTCTACTTGATAACTTCATATCCTGTCATATGTTTTGAAATAGAGACATGTCTACTTGATAACTTCATATCCTGTCGTAAGTTTTGAAATAGAGACATGTCTACTTGATAACTTCATATCCTGTCATAAGTTTTGAAATAGAGACATGTCTACTTAATAACTTCATATCCTATCATAAGTTTTGAAATAGAGACTTGTCTACTTGATAACTCCATATCCTGTCATAAGTTTCAATCACTATTTGTTGTTGACTTCATCACAGTTAACAGTGGACAAAAAGTCTCTGAATTTCACATGTCACTTCAGTTTAGGCTTCAAGTTCCTAGTTTTCATCCGCAAGAAACATTCAGACCTGATTATCCAGCGATACTGTCTTTGATTTGGAGAGGTGATTCCATAGTCAGGACAGATCTTATGAAATGATTTAAAATATTAAAATATCCAGCTTTGCATTTATTGTCATACAACTTCTCACCCTCAGCAATTAAAGTGCTTTGCATCTTTAACTCTTGGTAGTTAATCTGGTAATAAAACTTTAGGTAATTTTCCCTCAGCAAATCAGCTAAATATATTTGAGAGATAGCTGTGGCATTCATTGAATTTTTCTAAATTTGGAATTTCCTTATTGACTCGACTAAATACTTTTCATATGTTAGCATTGTCATTTGTTGAAGTTTGTATCATTGGGGACTTTTTTTTAGTGACTCAACTAAATGCTTTTCATAGCTTTGTTGTTGTTGTTGTAGGGTTTAATGCCATTTTTCAGCACACTATAAGCTATGCATGGTGGCCAGTATTAATGCTAAAGGAAGAACACGGGGAAACCCCCTGGAAAGAACCACCGACCCACTAGAAGCTACTGACAAGTGTTTTCACATATCCACATTGGCTGAATCTGAGACTTTAACCCACGCAACAGAGGCAAGATGGCAGTGATTTGTAACGGAGAGCGCTTTAGGCCACTCAGCCACTCGGGGCCCCTCATAGCTTTGTCAGTTGTTGAATATTTTTTTAATTAGGATTTTTCTTCATTGATTTCTTGATATGCTTTTCATAGAAAACTGACATTCATTACAGTTTTCTTGTATGACATTATCTCCCTCTCAACTAATGTATACCTTAATGTAAAAATAATACCGTATTTTGGTGTGTATAACGCGCACCGATGTATAACGCGCACCCCGATTTTCGACCCAAAATAAGTGGAAAAAACGTAGTTCTGCCATGTAACGCGCATGTGATATAATGCATTTTAAAATTTTGACTACCGCTATTTCGCTCCGTTTTCATAGTGCAGCAACAGTTGGTCATTTTAGATAGTGAATGAAAAAGGGGCAATATTGATATTGTATCTTTCCGATTATATTGTTGGCCCTTAAAAGGGCCCTTTAAATGTTCGTCTAGTTGACGCAGTCTATTGCATCAAATCCCTCAAATTCCACTTTGTCTTCATCACTTTCAAAAAGTCGCTGTATGTCCTGAATCAATTAAATACTGCTCACCGAGACAAAGCATTGTAACTATGTTGAGCGCATCAAAGCTTACCTAGCGCCGATTACCGTGAAAAGACCACACCGAGTCGATGAAGCATTGAAGCCATTGATCACTGTATAATCACAAAGATATCTCAAATACTATGATTTAAGATGAGAAATAAAACTAAGTAACAAGCTTATTTTCCAAAGAGGAAAAAAAAGTTTCCCGACTTCATACATTGATTATTTTGTTCCACAACGTATCAGTGTTCCCGTAAGAAAGAACCCGTAGTCGCAAAAATATATATGTCCCCAACAGATGCTCTGATGAGAACATTAACATTAGTTGAATTCTACACATATTATATTTCAATTCGACCAATAATAAATGAAGAAAAATTCGATTAGATCAACAGTTATGGAATACGGTACTGAACATTTACGGAACAAGTACGGTAATCCACACAGTGGTATTTGTTCCGCTCCAATGCGGCACTTTGCACAGCTTTTGAACAAATTGCCAGTTGTTATGTACATGTATTTCCGGCCGTGGCACAGAACAAAACTTGACACAGTGACGTGAAATAAAACCAGTTTATTGACATAAGCAATCAAAGAACTAGACTATTTGTAAGCATTATTTATTTCTTTAATACGGCTAGTACCGGTAAACATTTTAGTTACAATGCAATGTACAATGGATTTAATATTTCACAAGTAGTGAGTGCCTTCATCCTCTTCAGATCGACCTGGAAAAAATCTTTTTTTTTTTTAGTTCTTGTATACAACGCGCACCCCCGACTTAACATAAGAAAATTAGGTAAAAAAAGTGCGCGTTATACACAACAAAATACGGTAATATATTACTTAATCTAAAATAAATAATCAACCCATTCCTTAAAAGCTGGTTTAAAATGTTAAAATAGGTCTACATCTAAAAGTGTAAGAAGTATGTGGAATGTAAGGTTCATGCCATCTCTCTCTCTCTCTCTCTCTCTCTCTCTCTCTCTCTCTCTCTCTCTCTCTCAATTATTTAACTTTTAATGATCAAATATTTGACTTTATATTTTCAGATTTTTTTCATGTTATTTAAGTACTGACATTAATAGTTTGTGCATGCTGTAATCTGTAAGTACTGCAGTTTCCAATAAATGGCATCAGTTGATGTCAATAAAAACAGAATAAATATAGTTTGCAATTTATTAAATGGCATCAGTTGATGTCAATAAAAACAGAATCAATATAGTTTGCAATTTATTAAATGGCATCAGTTGATGTCAATAAAAACAGAATAAATATAGTTTGCAATTTATTAAATGGCATCAGTTGATGTCAATAAAAACAGAATCAATATAGTTTGCAATTTATTAAATGGCATCAGTTAATGTCAATAAAAACAGAATCAATATAGTTTGCAATTTATTAAATGGCATCAGTTGATGTCAATAAAAACAGAATCAATATAGTTTGCAATTTATTAAATGGCATCATTTGATGTCAATAAAAACAGAATCAATATAGTTTGCTATTTATTAAATGGCATCATTTGGTGTCAATAAAAACAGAATCAATATAGTTTGCAATTTATTAAATGGCATCATTTGATGTCAATAAAAACATAATCAATATAGTTTGCAATTTATTTTTGCCTTGATCTCTGTATATGGTACAGAAATAGTATCAGTTTGGAAGTCCATTGATTTTTTTTTTTTAGTTCACACAGTTGTGAACCAGTAAAATATAAAATCACAATGAAAAAGAAAAATTGAATTATGTATTGAAGATGACGAGAAGTATCCTAGTAGTGTCTTTAACTCACAGTTTATATATATATACACACACCGGTATGTAACATTTTTCATTTTCCAGTTCCCACAGAAAATGTGGCCACTATTAAAAAAAGTGCCTGTGTGATTGAGGGAGTAAGCCGCAGCCGAAATGCCCTGATTAATGGAGACACTAGGCACTATGATTGGGATTCGGGCTACACATGTCACCAACTGGGCAGTGGTGCTATTATTGTCCAGTTAGCCCAGCCTTACATCATTGACTCAATGAGGTAGACTTACTTAAATTAACAAATAACATTACTTCATATAATCAATGTTTGGAAGTCTTTTCAGAGCAGAGTCAAATATTTGGTATTAATTTTGCTGTTTAGTTGCTGGCCAGAAGTAAGCTTGCTTTGATAGTTGACTTGGTCACTATATCTATTTATTTGTTCATCCAAAATTTATGAAAGACAATTCAGCTTGAGAAAAATTTCACATTTTAATAAAATATATTTCTATTATATTTCTCCTGCATAGAGATGAGGACATATGGGATTGCTTGTGTCCAGTTATCCATTATTCTGTCAATCATGCTATCTTGTAAATACAACTTGTCATATGGTTTTGGCTGAGAAACTTGGTAATCATTATTTTCATCAACTGAAGAAACGTATATCCACAGTGTGCTGTGTATTTGTTAATTTTTACAAAAAGCTGGATTCATAATCTCATGAAAACAGTTTTACAGTTTCTGATGGCATGCTGTGAAACTTGGTACATACTTTAGTCACTATCAAAAAATGCAACGACTGAAATATTTTTGTATTCCTGCAGGTTTTGGTAGTGTTATTGCTTTTTTTAACTTGCTCTCAAGGGTAGTATATGACAATCTTGTGACAGTTTTTATGGAAATTTGGTACATTTAATGTACATCATCAGAAAATGAACATGATAACAAATAAGTTTGCTCTCACATATTTGTATTAGAGTAATTGCCCTTTTATCCGAGTTATTGCTGCTTTTTACTTACAGCTAGTTTATCACAGACTTTGTTAACACATTAACCCTTGGAATATTTTGTTGTTTTTGTATGCGAGTAGGAAACATTTTGGGAGCTATTCTGAATACATCCTAATACATCGACTTCCAAGCGATTTTTTTAAATTAGCCTAATGTCTTGTTATTAGAAGCATTGTTTTCCATTGTTTTTGTTGCTCAAGCATGAACAGAAGGGGAAATTGTGGAGTTATTTTTTTTTTTTTTTTTTTTTTTTGGCTTAATGGAACCATCATTTTGTATTGAGACCACTTATAATTCCAAATGTTCACCTTATCCAACTTTTTGCACAGGTTCACCTGTCTGTGTGCATTTCAGACTAATTATGATATTCAGTTCATTATGACCTCTAATATGGCTGCTACAGTGAACATACTGAAAATATTGTCACTATTGCTTTCAGTGAATGATTATATCAGCATACAATTCCATCAAAAGTCTTCAAATGGTGTCTGGTTTCTTTTAATTAAAAATAATGTCATCTTTTATCCAATATGGCTGCCACTGTGGCTAATGTGAAAATCTTGCTACCCAAGAATATCAAAGATGGTTTCAATGCTCAGCAGTTAAAAAACAAAGAAAAGATCTTAGTCATGGAATCCTGGAAATTCTTTTTGAATTATAAAACATTAGTCATTTACAGGAACTTGTTTTATTAGAGTTATGGCCCCTTTTAATTTGCAGCTAGAGTCAGCTGATCTAAAATTTACCTTAAACCAGGGTTCCGCGGGTCATGGAATCCTGAAAAAGGTTTGGAATTTAAAAAATAAATTTCAAGGGCCTTGAAAAGTAATGGATATTGTCAAAACCTTGCAAAGTTTTGGAAAAGTCATGGAATTTCTGACAAGGGAGTTAAATTGATTACTTCAAATTTCTTAGAGCACAGAGCACCAGTTAAATAAAAACACGATAAAAAAGATATGATAGATAAATGGTTTCATTTCATATAACAAGAGTAAGTTCCTCTAACAGTAGATAGATGTCATTATTTATATTAATTTACTTCACAATGCAAGATAGTGTGGTCCTTGAGTTTTGTGAAATGGTCCTGGAAAAGTTTTGGAAATGTCATGGAATTTGTTTTTGTTAAATCTGCAAGAACCCTGTTAAACAAACACAGTTATTGCTATAGACTCGGACCTCCATCAAGAGCATATGGGTGAATGTGATAGAGATGGGGTATATGGGTGAATGTGATAGAGATGGGGTATATGGGGGAATGTGATAGAGATGGGGTATATGGGTGAATGTGATAGAGATGGGGTATATTTACAAGAGCAAATTGTTCACTATTCCTCTAGTTTTTGTCTCCTCTGCTTTATCAGAAGCTTGACAGGCTGATTGTTTTAGCATCTGTGTGTGTCTGTCCTTACATCCATCCTCACTTTAAGTTGACCTCGTTTTTACAAGCTATATTAAAGGCAGACTTGACAGAAAGTGGATTTCTTGTTAAATGTCCTTTAAACATTGTTGGCACTTTTGCAGTACTTGTATTTTATTTGTTTTGGAATTTAACAAAGCATAAGATATATATATATATATATATATATATATATATATATATATATATATATATATATATATATATATATACTCAGGTGGCCTAGCGTTTAGAACATTTTGCATTGGATGTGGGATTTCATTGGATAAAACTGTGTCTGAATCATACTAAACACTTATAAAAATGATACTAACAGCTTCCTAGCTGTACATCAGGAAAATATTATTAATTTCTTCTATATTCCTTCCAGGCTTTTGCTGTGGGACTGTGATGACCGTAGTTACAGCTACTATATTGAGGTGTCTGCAGACCAACAGTCATGGCACATGGTGTGCGACAGACGACGTGAAGAATGCAAGTATGTGAAAACATTTGACAGTTTTCAGCATAAATTGTCTTTTTATGAGGTCTTCATGAGTCATATATATGTTTATAAGGTCAGGCCTTGTATTTTGAAAATTTATTTAGCAAGGCAGACACTGTATTCTAAGAATTTATTGAAGAAGGCAAGTCTTGTAGTCGGGGACATTTTTGAGCAAGCCAGTCTTTATATTAAGAGAACATACTCAGCAAAGAACATCACTTCTAAATTCATATATAACACAATGAGTACGTCGGTGTCTTGAAAAATGTTGGCATACAAATTAATGGATTTTAAAAAATAATCCTGTCAATTATAGTTCTGTAGTAATCATGAGATTATCTCTAATACCTATATATTTTTTTTTTAATTGAAAAACATAATTTGAAACAGATTTTAAAAAAACTAAATTTTTAGTATTTCCATTGTAATGACCAGTAAGATATATTGTATCCAGATGTAGAATAAGTAATTTCTTCAAACTGGTATATGAAGATTTTCCATAGATTGAGCACAGAAATTGGACAGTTTAGAGAATTGCAGGGGTTGTCCTAGTCAGTGTCTGGACCAAGCGCACATTATAGGATACACATTGCAACCAGACACCCCTTGCCTTTCAGCATGGATGTGTTCTGTCATAATTGTTTGCTTGGGCACTACAAAAATATGATGTAGTGCTACCATGTCTTGCTTTTTCCAAGTCATTATTTAATAGAATGAATAGCTGACATTATTTGGATATGTTTTGTTTATTACTTAAAAAATGTATACATAATTATCATGGAAAAACAGCTATGACTTCATTCTAGTATGGAGAATGTTCAACTTTGAGTTTCTTGAGAATACCTTGGCACAAATCCGCACATTTTCTGTGGATAATTTGGCTAAGAACAAACTTCTTTCTTGTATGGAATACCAATTCAAAATGGGTTAATATCACCAGGCAAAAGCTGGTACCCATTTGCACTTGGAGCAAACATTTAGCACTAAGAGTGTACCATCATCACTTTATCACTAAAAAACACTTTCTTCGCATTTTTCTTGGACATTTCTAATGTTAACCTTTTTGCAGTGGGAACATCTTCATTTGATGCTGTCTGTATATACATCCTTCCTTACTGGCTGATTGGTTTACAGGTTTTTTTACATTTCCTAAACTCCTTAATGGATTTTCTTGGATAATAAATAATTATCAGGCTTAGATACTAAATTCTACAAGTAGCACTTACATATTCCTATTTCTTTTCTTAAATACTATACTATTTTATGCAGATTTTATGGAAGCTTCTTCTACTTCACTGTACCAGTATAAAGGAAGCGTTTCTTAATTGCTCAATTTTTTGTTTTGATGGATGGTTTCCATATAATGTTGATCTCAATCGGTACTATTTTGAATAAGCCAGAATAAATCCTGAATATAATACTTTAACTGTTTTGAGAAAATCAATTTTTAAATCATTTTAGTTTTATTTGCGACTGCAAATGGTGTTTAAACAAATGACAGTTTTAAATCATTGATGTATGTCCAATAGAGTAAGGTAGTCTTCAAAAGATTATGTAAGAATTATATATATGCATATTAAGATCAGTATAATACACTGTGTTATGCTTTCTCTTACATTTTGCAGATCTTGGCAGACAGTTAAATTTGAAAAGAGGCCAGTAGCATTTATCAAAATCGTAGGAACACACAATACCGCTAATGAGGTAACATTTTGCACTAACTTACGTTCTACATCATACCAACGTTTAACTGTTTATTGCACTTTTACGAAGTAGCCAAGAGCTAACTGCAACAGTCTCAATGATGGTCATCACATAAAAAGATATCCACTATTGTTTCTTCCTAGGTCCTTGTCAACAGTTTGGAGTATGGTTTGTAGCTCCTTTCTCCTGTGGTGGAGGCTAACAGGCTAACTATACATTTTGTGCATTCTTGGATGCTACTTTTTTAAGTTTAGGTTTGGTCTTTAGTATGATGTATACTCTGTTGTACCTAGATTCCTGAAATTTGGTGAGAGGCTGCATCCTCATGGCTACTAGACCCACATCACCAAATTAGGTCAGTTTGACACATTCTGCATGCTTCATTGACTTTGTTTTAAGTTTATATCTCATGCCCTGTTCATGCTAGAATCATTCAACTAGAACATTCATCTCTTTTCATATACACCATTGCTTGAAAAGATGGTGCTGTGACCTGCATTTGAAATTTTATGGTAGACATTAATCTTTTGCATTTGGCTTATGACCAAATAGGTTTTTGCATTCTGTATATGTGCCCCATATTTCAAGCCTTATTGACTTTGGTTAGATTTTGTGCTTCAGTTTTATTTATCAGGTTCTTCTTGTGCTAGAATCATCAAATTAGATGAATGCATCTCTGTTAGTTTGCTTGTTTGTGTGAATAGGATTTTTAACTTAGCTTTAGCAATTTTTCAGTCATATCGCTACGATGTCTGCAGTGAGACAGTTTATAGTGATGGCTAGCACTGGGGCATCATGCTGCAGACATGTAGTACCATTTTTGTAAGTCTTTAGTATAACTCAGGCACTGATCAAATCATTAACCCCCTGCTTCCACGGCAGACACTCTAACCACTAGGCAACCAGAGCAGTTCCCATCTCTGTTAGTAACACAACTCTTTAATATAGGAAGATCTTGATGACATACATTTCACATTTTCCTGGCTTAGGTTATTTTTTTTTGTTTTTTTTGTTGTTGTTGTTATTTTGGGTTTAATGCCATTTCTCAGGCTAGGATAGGCTATACATGGTTGATAGGATTCACATGTTGGCCAGTATAACTGGTGGAAAAAGATCCTGGAAAATCCTGGTAAGAGCCAAGACTGACAAGAACCTACTGGCAAGCTGTCTCATATACAAACATTAGCCAAGTCCAAGGCTTGAACCCATGATGATAGAGGTGAGATGGCAGTGATCCAGTATTTTGTGCTTGAACTTTAGATCAGATGGGTTTCATGCACTCAGGGTGCATACTATTATACCTAGAAGCATGAAACTTGGTGAGGGGTGTCAAAAATGAGTCACTGTGACCAACGTTCCCTCTAAGCGAATGGTAGATGTGCGTGCAATGCTCACTGCATTGTGCAAGCATTACGTAGACTTGCAAACTTTAATGTTGGATTGACAATTCAGCTGCACAGGGATGTCTGAGCAGCTGCGCATGCACGTGCGCAGAGGGAACGTTAACTGTGACCTACATTTTCCACTTCACTGACTGGGTTTCAGTGTCAATACCGTTCATGTGAAAATCATCAACTAAATGTTAGTACTAAACCCATGCAACAAAATAAGGGCAATATCAACTATTTCATGTATTAATTGTTTAATTTTGGGCCATGATCACGTAGGTTTTCTGCATCTTGTTTACATACTCTTAGAAGATGAAACTTGGTGAATAGATGCATCTTCATGCTCATTTCAACAATAGATCCTTTATTACCCATATTTCCTGAGTCACTGGCTATGGTTGTATTATGGTGAAATTTATTCTGGTTGAATTAATAAACTAGGTTGTGCACATAGATCTTGGTAAAGGATGCATCTTAATGAGCACTCTACTCTCATTTCAGTAGTAAGTCTCTATGGGCCACCTCAGATTTGTATGAACTTATTACCTTAATGAGCACTCTACTCTCATTTCAGTAGTAAGTCACTATGGGCCACCTCAGATTTGTATGAACTTATTATTGTAGCTCTACTTTCATATTATAGAAAAGTATATTCTCTTTTGTTGTGCATGTCTTTTATGTAATTTCTAAGTGTGAGTGTGTGTGAGTGTCTGTCTGTCTGAGGTTTACGAGCATGTCAGCACAGTACTGACTATAGTGTCAATATAAAGTTAGAGAAGTTTGACATTTTAGAACAGTTCTAAAGTTTAAATGTAAACATAAATGATTGCAAAAACACATTTTGTTAGAAAAGGGGCAAACATTTAATTGTCATTAATACTTTAGTTCTGCTGTACAGTGTCTGCTGGAGACTACTGAAACCTTTATTGAAACAAGTTGTGTAATTGTTGATACACTTTGGTTATTTCATATTTTTCACAAAGTATGTGATAACATTTTCTAGAGAAGTATGTAAATTTTTGGGACAAAATTTTTGGAAAATATGAAATGTTGGGAATGGATAAACTTGTATGTAAATGGGAAAGAATGGTTCACAATCTGTAAGAGTTCAGCTAAATTAGAAAAGTTGCATGTTCAATACATTAGCTTTACTTACACAGTAGAATTCAGTAAAAATTGACATATATTGTATAATGAATGGAATAATGAATGGAGATAAGACCTTAAAAAGATCAGCTCATTCATTTGTAATCCACACTCAATAATCATAAATCCTATGAGATTAAGGAAGAAAAAGAAAAATGTAATACTTATTCAGATAACCCATATTAGCTTTGAAAAGGAAATTTAGAGACTGTGTGATCCTGTCTGTCTAAATGTATTTTATGTCTGTCAGTGTTGAAAAGGAAATTCAGAGTGTGAACCTGTCTATATGTTTTTATATTGGTGTTGAAAATAAAATTCAGGAAGCGTGAACCTGTCTAAATGTATTTTGTGTTGGTGTTGAAAAGGAAATTCAGAGTGAACCTGGCTGTTTATATGTATTTTATGTTGGTGTTGAAAATAAAATTCAGAAAGTGTGAACCTGTCTAAATGTATTTTATGTTCGTGTTGAAAAGGAAAATTGGAGAGTGATCCTGTCTGTCTATATGTATTTTATGTCAGTCAATGTTAAAAAGAAAATTTAGAGAGCATGAATCTATCTATATGTATTTTATGTTGGTGTTGAAAAGGAAATTCGGAGAGTGTGATCTTGTCTGTCTATATGTATCTTATGTCAGTGTTGAAAAGGAAATTCAGAGAGTGTGATCCTGTCTGTCTATATGTAGTTTATGTCAGTTAGTGTTAAAAAGAAAACTCAGAGAGCATGAATCTGTCTATATGTATTCTTTGTTGGTGTTGAAAAGGAAATTTAGCGTGTGATCCTTTCTGTCTATATGTATTTTATGTCAGTCAGTGTTGAAAAGGAAATTCAGAGAGTGTTATCCTGTCTGTCTATATGTACTTTATGCAAGTTTTGAAAAAAAAATTCAGAGAGTGTGTACCTGTTTTCTGTATGTATTTTATCTTGGTGTTGAAATGGAAATTCAGATATACGTATTTTATATTGGTATTTAAAAGTAAATTCAGCAAGAGTGTGAACCAGTCTGTCTATATGTATTTTATGTCAGAAAGTGTTGAAAAGGAAATTCAGAGAGTGTGGTCCTGTCTGTCTATATGTATCTTATGTCAGTCCATGTTGAAAAGGAAATTCAGAGAGTGTGTGCCTGTCTGTCTATATGTATTTTATGTCTTTCAATGTTGAAAAGGAAATTCAGAGTGTGATATTGTCTGTCTATATGTATCTTATGTCAGTCAGTGTTGAAAAGGAAATTCAGAGTGTGTGTCCCTGTCTGTCTATATGTATTTTATGTCAGTCAGTGTTGAAAAGGAAATTCAGAGTGTGATATTGTCTGTCTATATGTATCTTATGTCAGTCAGTGTTGAAAAGTATATTCAGAGAGAGTGTGAACCTGTCTGTCTATATGTATTTTATGTTGGTGTCAATAATGAAATTCAGAGAGTGTGATCCTATCTGTTTTTTATGTATTTTATGTTGGTGTCAAAAAGGAAATTCAGAGACTGTGAACCTTTCTGTCTATATTTATTTTATGTTGGTGTCGAAAAGGAAATTCAGAGAGTGTGAACCTGTCTGTCTATATGTATTTTATGTCAGTCAGTGTTGAAAAGGAAATTCAGAGAGTGTGGTCCTGTCTGTCTATATGTATTTTATGTTGGTGTCGAAAAGGAAATTCAGAGTGTGTACCTGTTTTCTGTATGTATTTTATCTTGGTATTGAAAAGGAAATTCAGATATACATATTTTATGTTGGTGTTCAAAAGTAAATTCAGAGAGAGTGTGATCCTGTCTGTCTATATCTATTGTATGTCAGTGTTGAAAAGGAAATTCAGAGAGTGTGAACCTGTATGTCTGTCTGTTGTTTTTTATCTTGGTGTTGAAAAGTAAATTCAAATATATGTATTTTATCTTGGTGTTGAAAAGGAAATTCTGATATATGTATTTTATCTTGGTGTTGAAAAGTAAAGTCAGCGAGAGTGTGAACCTGTCTCTCTATATGTATTTTATGTTGGTGTCGAAAAGAAAATTCATAGTGTGAATCTGTTTATATGTATTTTATGTTGGCATTGAAAAGGAAATTCAGAAAGTGTGAATCTGTCTAGCTGTATTTTATGTTGGTGTTGAAAAGGAAATTCAGAAGGTGTGATTCTGATTCATTCCTTATTGGAGAAGTGGGGGGGTTTAAGGAGAAGCAATGAGTCATACGTGCTGGATGACTATACCATTTTAGTCATTAGAAATCCTTAACCCTTTTTTACCTTGTTAGAATGATGACAGGCATTAGTAGGCAAAATACTTTAATCTTTTGTTCAGTACCTTGCCAACTTTTTTTCTGCTTAAAAGATATGAATTATGGGTAATTTTACAAAGAAATAAGCATCTGCTTAAAAGATATGAATTATGGGTAATTTTACAAAGAAATAAGCATCTGCTTTTAAAAAAAAGGCAAGGGCTGGGGATGCAGGGTTTCAATATAAGGCAGGGGCTGGGGATACAGTGTATCTGTTAGTTTCCGGGGTATAAAGGTGAAATGAAACTTCATTTTTATAGACTTTATTGGTAAATGATTAGTGTGTTACCTAAATATAAATACAATAAAAGTTTCAGTTGAATATGGAGAGGAAAAAATTATTCATGTTCATTTCCTGCAGGTCTTTCACTGTGTTCATTTTGAAGCACCATCTGAAGCCCAACTGACCATGGGAAGTCACTCCAGCACAAACTCACCCCATCTGCAGCCACAAGGCTCTTCCTCTGGTAGTGTGTCAGGTAGCCACAGAAGCAATCCAACTACCAGCACAGAGTTGTTTGTGAATCCTGATATTTTGCCAAATTTGGATGTTCCAGACATAGAAAGAGCAGAATTGATGAGCAGTGATTCAGAAACATAGGGTTTAATGATGATTTCATAACACGAGATGTTTATTTTGGCTGATATTGTAGAATTATGGTAGAAGCAAAAGGCTGTGATTTTTTGATAAATGTCTTCATATAAAACATCCCAGTATTTTTATTGCAGTCTCTTTTGGGTATGTTTGTCATCTTTAATTGCTTTGATATGAAAATTGCAAAATATCTGAAAGCACCAATGTTTTGCGAACATTTAGATGAAATTAATTTTTTTAAATTAATCTTATTGAGAAATATTTGCAGAAATTTTTCATGAGCAAGCTAAATTTAAATATTAAAAGAACTATATAGAATAATTGCCATATTTTGCCCTCAGTTAAATTGTCTCTTTATTATGTATATTATATGTACAAGGTGGTGTCGTTTTATTTTTGTCATTATGTTTTGTGTTTATGTGTCAGTCTCTGAAGGTAGTTTAATCCACCCAAGCTGATTTTCCAAGGAGAAATATTAGAGTCTGTTTTTCCCTTGAGAATAGTTGCTTTAGGATTATTCTAGAGCACAATTACCAGGGTATTTGATCCATTTCAGTATTTAGCAAATTGCCTGCATTGAATCTGGGATATTTGCTAAGTTGATTACAAAGTTTGTGACTGGGTTATGATGTATGCAGTTGGATGGGGTTCTTGCTTTGTTACAAACTTTTCAAACTTATTGATGTATTTTGGATTTGTGATTCATTTGTAGTGTTATGCAGAGGTGTCTGTGGAGGAAACAGAAAGCACATGTACAGTAAATAGCTTCAGCCATTTGAGTGAAAAAATAACCCTAGAGTGATAGTTTCCAGGGGTAAATAGGCTATGTTTAGTAGTTTTTCCACAAGGAAAATATTCAGTTATTATTATTATTATTGTTACATTTGGGGCATGGAGTCAATGCCTGTACCATTTTCTGAGGGGGATGGGTAGCAGCTGAGGTGAAAACTACTCGGCAAGACTGGTCTGTATTTTAAGATGTATGGGAATATGGCTCAGACTAGGTTTTCACAGGATAAAAAATAAATGTGTATAAAGCTGGTTTTCTGGGATTGGAGGGTGTGGTGGAAATTCGCTTACTTGTTGATGAATAAAGACCAGAGATGACATGGAAACTGTTAAGCTTTCTTACGTGTTTTTCTTATTGATAGGGACTATCCATAAATTATTTGCGATATAATTTTTGTCATTTTATGCAGTGTAGCTGCCTATTAAGATTACATGGGCATTTTTATTGTTGTTTTTAATAAAGTATACAAAATGGCTGCTTGTAGTCAAAATGAAATATCCTCAACTTGCTAGTCAGCTTAAAAAATGGTGAAAAGTTGATTGCAAAATTTTTTACCCATGTAAAGAAAGCTAAATTGAAGAGAATTATGTTCTTTCATACTACATATATTATAACAGAGTTGAGCAAAACATATTTCTTTAATTGTATTTCATTTGCAAACTCGTCAGATACCTACCCATCTTGTTATAATTACACCGTCGTATCTGTGATATATTATGCAATTTTGAGTAGCACAGTCTGTGCTTGATGGGCATTTTTTTGTATGAAATATTATCAATATTGTTTCATAACAGTAGGGGCAGAGAAACCTTATCACGAATGGTCCTTATATTTTCTAAATATCTTCTTTTTAAAGTGTAAATATACCCTGACTATTGGCTTTGCACTAGGCATGTCTCTACATATAATGTACCTATTTGTATCTGCCAATACACAACTCGGATCAAGTTTCCATGATGAATGATTCAGAAATATTTTAAAATAAAGTTACTTCAACTTAATTATATTTAATGAGATATCTTTGTTGAGTCTAGCTTGTGGAAGCTCAAGATAGTGGTCGTTTAAGCATCAGTGTATGTGTTCCTCCATCTGCATCTCTATTTATATTTCCTTCCATATCCTAGTTTAACATCATAGTTGAAGTTTGTTACTTTTATTTTATTTCAATAGTTTTGTATAACACCATTTTCAGATTTGGAATAGCATTGTATAACACCATTTTCAGATTTGGAATAACATTGTATAACACCATTTTCAGATTTGTAATAGCTTCAGTATGCACTTGTCATTATCACGACTCTGAAAGACTAGTCAAGACATAGAAAGATAGCTCAAAATTTAATCTAGTGAATAAATGATTAAATAAAATGGCTGCCTCCTTTGACATAGTTTGACCTGTTATGTGTTGCAATTGAAATAATACATTTATATAAGAAGAAACTGCTCAATAAAGGTAAATTGCTTACATATTTGTCACAAGATATATTTGTAAAAAAAAAATTAATTTTCTGTTAAAAAGAGAGTAAAATATTATGAAAAAACATAATGAAGATTCCATGTATTTTCAAGAAATGTTGGTATTTACTTTTGATCATAAAAATAGGAATATGCTTATCAATATCTCAAAGTTATTTAATTTTTGTTAATACCATTTAATATAGTATACATAAACACTCCAAGCCATCTGCATTTTCAGTTTGTTGATCACAAGTTTCAAAATAGCTTTGATGTTAACATTTTTACTGAAAAATAAGCAAAGTAAAACAGAATTTTTTTTCTTAAAGTTTTATTGGCCACAGAGTCGTAATGTATGGTATATGGATCCAACTTCATTTTTCTTGATATTTACAACATCAGTTTAACATGTTAGGACAGTGTGACCTACATTTCATACTTCCCAGACTTTCTTAAAGTTTCTTGCTTATCTCAGTTTCTCATGCACAGTAGGAAGTAATGCAACTTATTTGTGTACATCTCATGTTAGATACTATAGCAAAATCACAAGCATGAATCAGTTTGAACTAGATTTTCTCTTCTGTGACATAACATTTTGTGATTTGCTCACTTTTCACTGGTATTATTAGTCACAGTGTCATGGAAATTTAGATGTCAATTTTACAACACCTTGCACAAATGGAGGTAATCTGACCTATATTTTGCTTCTTGGACTTCTTTTAATTTGTTTATCACAATATTGTGCAACTTAGAGCAGACATGCATCAGGTTGAATTGAACTTCATTCTGCCAAAAGCAGTTCACTTTAACCCATTTTTGAGCCTGCGTTTCTCAACATTGTAATCACATTTAATGTCTGTGTCTGCCAATTTGTCTGTCTGGTGTCTTTATTAACCTCAGTGTCAAAGTTCTGTACTTTGTTTTCCTCTTAATTTCAAGACCACTCCATCCCACCTTCTTCAAATTTTGAATATAGTGCATGGATGAAGCCCAAATGCAGGAGATGGCCAGCATCTTGATAGTGTAATATTACAAATTGTGTTTAGTAACTCTTATAAACAATTGGTCCTTGGTTTCACGTTTTTCTGTGATGTATTTATGTATTTTCTTTTGAACCATAACTTTTATTGGTGATCAAGAACCGCATGCATGTATACTTTTCCTAGTTTTGAACACACATTTTACTCTCTTATCTTTCATTGCATGAAATTAAGGTATTCATGATCATGCGTTTAACTATCATAGTAGTTGTCACATATCACACTTATATTTCTCTTCTCTCTCTCACTCAAATAAATATATTTGCTCTTGGCAGGAATTAGCATTTGAACCTCATGTGAAAAACTTTCACACCCTTCCAGAAGCCTCAAAGTTTTATTTTTACTTGTATTCTTTAGAAAGTAGATGTTTGTGTAGAACCCAATAGTAAAGTTACGTATTTTGTGTTTTATTAAAATGGTGCTCTCAGATACTCAGATATTGCCTGAAAATTTGTTTTTCAAATTTTCGTGTAGAAACCAGATCAGGTTTTAAATGTTGTGTCCTTTATATTTTGATACACTTAGAAAATGCAGGGCAATACAAAACATACGTGTTCATTCAGCTTCCAGTGCTTGGACTGGCACAAACTGTGGTATATTCCCACAATTTATTTACGAAATCTTTTTCATGGAGCCTGCTATAATTTAAGGTGTTTTACATTTGGATTAACATTATAATTGGAACTTTTTAGATATTGTTAGCTGAGCAATGATACCTGACATGTCATACTTTATTTAAGCACAATTCC
Organism: Unio delphinus; assembly: GCA_029339505.1. NCBI lineage: Eukaryota > Metazoa > Mollusca > Bivalvia > Unionida > Unionidae > Unio > Unio delphinus. The sequence continues at coordinate 3,188,387 of JAQISU010000162.1, forward strand.
TAATAATATATTGTTGAAGGTCATAAGAGTTGATGGTTTAATTTGCAGTGTTTATGGTTAATTAATTTGGAGGGGAAAAAAATCTTTTTTGGTACATGACATTGGTCCTGTGTAGTAACTTCATACAATATGTTAAAAGTTTACTTCCTGGTCAATACTTAATAAATGCAGTGATAGGAACCTAGTTTATTTTTAGTAAAGTTTTTCCTTGATTCATTTTCAGTGTGTGCTCAGCTTTATAAGTAATGTCTGTGTGAAACATGGTGAACATGTTGCTGAAATTTTAATTTTCATGCTAGAATCAACTGAGTTAAGGACAATTTTATGATGACTGACTTTATTGGTTTGTAGTGATTTATCCTGACAATTTTATGATGACTGACTTTATTGGTTTGTAGTGATTTATCCCGACAATTTTATGATGACTGACTTTATTGGTTTGTAGTGATTTATCCCGACAATTTTATGATGACTGACTTTATTGGTTTGTAGTGATTTATCCCGACAATTTTATGATGACTGACTTTATTGGTTTGTAGTGATTTATCCCAAACATGCTGTCTGATCTCAGTTACTAAGACTAGTTTGGATTTCAAATAAAAGTCACTTTTCTATATTTAACTCTGTTGGCTTTTTGACCTTGGAAAAGTTAAGTCAAGCTTATTAAAGGGCTATAACTCCAACTGTATTTAGACTACATACTCATAACTGACAGTTTTAATAGTAATTGCTTAAATATTTTGAATCTTAATGCTAATATGAAGTTTTAATTCATTCTTTTTGAACAGATAAACAGAAAAGACTTGTAAATTTAAAATTCAGATTACATATTTTAGAGGGTTATTGATATTTATTTATTTATTAAAAGGAATATGATTATCAGTATATCACAATTTGTGTTTATCTCTTGGATCATATTTTATTGTATCATATTTCTGAACCCCAAATCCCGGGTCATCAGTACTCTGAATACTTTGATTTTTTCCTCAACTCAGTAACAAAGTATTTACAGGCAATTTTTGTAATCCTTCATTAATCCGTACCATCAGTAACTTTCAAAAGTATTTATTTTAGATCTTTTTTAGGTGTATTATTATTAGTAGTACTATTATTTACTATTAGCATTAGTATTATTAACTTTCTTATTAAAACTGACCATGGGATATGTATAGTAGTTGTCAGCTGAAATTACATAAATCACAACTGGTAATTTTCTCATTCTTTTGTTGTTTGTGCATTTTAAACTACACATAAGTTTGAGCTCCATGCTATAAAAATGATGGTAATATACTAATATTTCTTTCACATGACATTTTAATTTTGTTCATCATATATAAAAAAAGTCAGTATGTAATTGCACTTAATGATTTCGAATATATGAATAATCATGATCATTTGAGAAATATTTATCTTGTATTCAGTCGTTTTAGATTGCAGTTTTTGTTTTTTGTACTATACTGTTCAATATCTTGTCAGCAACATTTTTCGCTTTAGATGCAGCTACATATTCTTACTTACAGTCTTACTTATTTCATCATCCTCAGTTTGACCTTAATAATTGGATATTTGTTCATGTGTTTGACATTTCCAATTGCATTTTTATGTGTTTGTTATTTGTGAAAAAATGTTGAGTTCCTTTGCAGGCTTTAGTCCTAAATCTGTTACTTTTAAGAATAAAGACCTCCTGCTTAACAATTTAATTGATATCTTTTACTTTGATTCTTTTCTGATGATTTTAAAGAGTATTTATTATGTTGTTGTTTTTTTGTATTGCTTGCATTAATTCAGAGCCAGGATTTTTCAGATTATTTTATTAATGTTGCTCACAGCCATTTACCACCACATAAGTTGCCTTATTCAGGTAAAATTACTTATGGTTGACAGCACACAGCAGACTTGAGGAAATGCGCAGGAACTAGGTAACTGTTGTTACACCTGAAATGGCTTCCCTTTATGCCAGTAGTAATGGTTGAGAGGTTTCATAGCATTCTACATGAATGATTATCTAATCATAAATTTGCATAATGATTCAATAAATTTTAAGGCCTAGAATGATAATTCGCACTCAGTTTTTCATAGTATAAATATTTGGAGTTCTATTGCAGCTTACTTTTTGTTGTTTCTATTAAAAAAATCTAACAAATGAAGGAGAAAATTCAGAAAGTATTTTTTTTTTACAAAAACTTGAGTAAGGTGATAAGCAAATATTCTTTGTAAAAATATAAAAGAGACCTTAGATGCATATAAAATAATGTAGTCTTGAATGTACTTATGTACCTGAAGTGTCATAATGTGCTTAAAGTCTTCCAATTTATCACAGTAATATAATCAAAGATGTCCTTCTTTGAATTCACTTTAGTTCTAAATTAATGTTTCTGTAAATTAATATTATCGAGCACTTCTTGAGAACAATAATTTGAACAAATAATTCCACCCAAATTAAAAACTGAACATCAATACAAATGATTGATTCTGATATGATTTTAAGAAGGAATTTTTTTTCTTCAGTTAAGCAAGAATATATATTTAAAAAAACAAAGACACAAAAGTAGATCTGGGATGTAGGTCCAAAGTTTATTTCTAGAAATTGAAAGTTGTAAACAGATAAAATAAAGAAAACAGGAAGTGTCAGGTACAACAAGTTCTTCATGGGGGAATTCCAATATACTTGACCCAGACCGAAATAAACATGTTTACCTTTATTGATAATGATCCTAATATTGAATGCACACCTCTAGAGAAATAGTAACTATGTATTATTAATTAGAACATAGAAACAACATCAATGTTCCTAGTCCGGTACTAACTGAACTTTATTTTGGACACAAGTCCAAAACAAAATTTTACAGAACTTATAATCATGGATAAGAAACTAACAAATACAAATTAAGTATATATATAGAAAAGGAATTATTGTTAATTAAAATTAATTAAAATATTGACTGTGTGAGAAAAATAATTAGTCCTCCAGCTTGAAAGAATTTAAGAAGGATGAAAAACAAATTAAAACCATTAGCAATGCTTTCAATAATCTATAAATGTGACTTATTGTTGGCAACATACAGGATTGGTATGAATGTTTTTTAGAGATGTTGGCAATTCTTTGAGAACTCATTATGAATGATATATCAAACTTATGAAATTAACCCATTCAAGAAGGTCAAAATATGTACAAACATAACAAGGTTGTGGAATATAACTCAATAGCAATCAAATTGAAGCAAAAGCAATTTGTTTTTACAGAATTGAGTACTAACACATTGATAAGTAATAACTCCAGAGGTGAATTTCATGAATAGATAGCCTAAGGTTTGAAAGGTTTGTAGCAACCTGAATAAGGAATAGGGTAGATGGTTTTTTTTCCTTTTGCTGTGGATTGCTGTTAAACACAAGGTTTTAATTCATTGTTGTGGTTCTGATTGTGAAGAAAGATGGTACTTTTACATTGAAATGAAAACGATTGGTGTAATTACACATAAACAGGCACAACACATATGCAAAAGATGCTTACAGTTTTCAGTACGCCGAAAAAGTATGAAAATACAAAATGCAGTTATGTTGTAGATAATGGGTGATGGACTTCCTGTAGATTTGTAGAGTTTAGAAACTATCAACAAAGTAACGCTTTTTTCCACAAGTGTTCATATGTTCAGAAACACTTTTGGTTGCCTTGCAGAACATCAAATTTAAGAACCAGTTAAAACCCAAATCTGCTTGGTCACATTGGTATTGTGGTCAATGAATGTATAGTTGATATCCCATCCCACAACAATTGCGTCATGGGATATGCTTTTCTCCTAGACATTTACACCATGGTACCCAAGGGAGCTACTAAGTTATCACCAACAATGTTTGTTCTTTTTCCTTTTTTTATTATAAACTTGAAAGATTTCACGAACATAAACTTGTTTTGCTCCACAGCGGTTGGAAAAATTACAGCAGTTCTGTTATTATGTGTCTGAACCCAAGTTGGATATGCAGTACGCGTTTTTCAGCAGCGTTGCACACCATTTGAAGGCATGAGTGCGCGACAATTGACACGTAACATGTCATTGATGCGAGAGATAAACGCCGAAGATTTTACCACCATTGACTTGAAAGCGTCAGTGAAACATTATTTACACAAGCACGGTGACATGTTTCCCATTTCATTTTTTAGCCCAGGTCTGTGTCCCGGCCGGATCCAGCAAAACTCAACTATTGCTGCATCTGATTGTGCATTGGTTAACGTGGTTTCGGCTGAACGCGATCGCACAATCCGCGTACGATTGGCCTTGTTATGAGACGCTCGTTGATTTTATAGGTGGTTGCGTCGTCGAAAGCGTCAGTGTTGATGACCTTGACCCGTACGCGAATATTCTTTTTGTGTACGATGATGTTTTGCTTGATTTTATTGTGCCAACACAAGAACGTAGATGTAATCTAGATGATAAAGCGATACGCAAACGTGCCCAAAGTAATTCGGAGCAACTGCAACATGTTGATATTACCTGCTGTTGTCCATTTATAGGATGAGTTTTGGTATATCTTTATGGACGTCACCCGGGATTCATTTTGATTTTTCACGGTCGACATGACTGGTGGACCTCGGAGCAGTTCACTGAAAAATATCGAACTGGTTTAGACAAGTCAATTACCGACCCATATAAATGTATACAGTGCCGAAATATACCACAGGTGCCGAGTCAAGCCGCAATGGTACCCGAGTACAACTGAAATTTTTTGACGAACGAGACAAAGATAAATTTGGGTAGCGACAACTTAAACAGGACGACCTCATAGTGGGCTTCCTACGTACATTTGCTCCGCTGATGAAACTTACACGAAACTGTCGCGAAAGCGACTGCTGATATTATGGGAATAAAAGAAAAACTGGGTCGGATTGTAAGGACAGCCAAAGCCACGGTCGAAACTGCAAAGACGAATAGATGCTTTACAAAGCGAATGGGGATTTTCCAAGAGGAAATCGGAGTGGACAGTCTTGGGCATAATGCAGTTTTGCATTCAACGAAGATGTCAGAGATTAACTTAATATCTCCCACAACTACCACCACCTATGTACGAATCAATCTTGAAACCCGAACCCAAAATGCCGGGCAAAAGTACGTCTTAACCCTGGCTGAAACTTGCAACTAACTTTCACAAACCTTCTCAGCTAAAAACAATGTTGTCTGGAAAAGAGAGCGCGAGTAACAACGTGTACAAAGATCAAGACATGTCAGTATAAACCGAACCCAAAGCCATATATCATAACTTGTACGTCCACCTGAACTCCGAACATACAAACAGACCTCTACTTGAAACAGAATCTGTGTGGCAAGAAATTGCTAGGTTGCGAACACATGATGGAAAATTAGCTGGCGATGTAGAATAAAACAATCCCATGGATGTAAATACATCATCAAAGAGGCAGCCTCGATTATTCAGCATTTGTTCCTCGGTCACATCTTGGATATTGAAACGTTCCACGCTATAATGCACGAACTCGTTGAAGAAATCAACGATTTATATATAACAGTCGAAGTTCGTACACCGATGATTAGTCCTGAGGAAACCCCCTGTCGTTGCATATACAACGCTGAGCGTCAACAGGTTCATGAACTCGTCAACGAAGCCAGCAATCTGCTTGTATTTTTTTCTTCTTCTTCAAACGTAGATTGCTGCGGTACAATCTTGAGCAATAGAGAGCCCTCTATCATCGCTGAGATTTTATCACAATTTGCCTAATATCCGATCACGACCTTTCCTGGTTCTCCACGCGAATAATTCGGTTGTGCTCGAGCGTGACCTGGAAAGTTGTTGAACTTTCAACTGGAGTGTACGACACTGATTCGATTAATTATAATATCCGACGAAAGATTACATTGGTGACAAGGAAAAGACTCTAAAATCTGCATAATCAAACGCGAGTCCACATGCAGCGCCACTATCTAGAATGAATCTCCTCATCACGCAGTTGACATCGGACAGTCATCGCTGAGAACAGTTTTTGACTGTCCCAAAGATATTCACGTTGATAAACGAATCTGTATGCATGACCCGATGGTTCCGGATACCATATCGCGTCCGACATTGTCAATATTTCTTCGACGGTTCGGATTATTCTGACCTGTTGAGCCATCTGCGGTAGTTATAAAGCCTCCAACTTCAGCACGGCCGCGAAGGATTACATCTTGTTTGGGTTCTCACCGTGCAATTTGTTGTCGATTACTCTCGCACACCTGTGTATCTTCCATTCACATTCTTCGACTCACGCACGTATAATTTCCTCGTGTACGATTTTTTTTTTGTCTGATTAGGTTTTTAACGTAGCTTTAGCAATTTTTCAGCCATGTCGCTACGGTGTCTGCAGTGAGGCAATTTATAGGGATGTCTAGCACTGGGGCATCATGCCGCAGACATGTAGCATGATGTCCCACCCAGTTACATTATCCTAACACCAGGTCGACCAGTCCTAACACTAACCTCTTAATGCTGAGCGCCAAGCGAGGCAGCTGTTAGTACCATTTTTGTAAGTCTTTGGTATGATTCGGCTGTGAATCGAATCCACGACCTCCCGCTTCTGCGGCGGATGCTCAAACCACTAGGCCACCGGTGCGGTTCCCTCGTGGACGAGGACAGGCACGAACTTTGCACAGAGAGAGTCTAACGATAATACAAGTGTGCATTAGATACTGGCATGATTTTTAATACAATGATAGAGTAAAGTGTATGCATATCTGAGACACCCGTGCGTGTTGTCAAGGCGACATTTGACCTTGGCTATGTTTTGGAATTGTTCACAGGCGCACCAACGGTGCTTGCTAATCTGGCCAAGTGATGTTTCACAAGGACGCAAAGGAATGTGCAAACATAATACTTTATCGTAACTGCTAATTTACCTGCCACATATGGTATTGGCGGCTCTGCTGTACAATTTGCAATCCAATTTTTCAATATTGGATTAGCACAGGGTTGAAAACAACTTCGTTGACCCTCATTTTCGTTTCCATGTGCGGCTTACCTAAGTCACATATTCGGTTTTTGCAGAGAAATCAGTAATCTCATTTTCGGATACCAAGATATAGTTAGGTGGTTTGGTCTCGCTAGAGCGCATACCATTTGAGCGCCGCTGAGTGAAGCGCTGAAAATATTTTTTTTCTCATTAAGACTAATCCCATTTGGGCAAAAAAAAAATATCTCACTAGAGCGCTTCACAATATATAGTGTGTGTGTGTGTGTGTGTGTGTGTGTGTTATGTACAAAAACGGCGGTCTCGTCACTTAGAAAATAATTACTAGACAGAAACCAGAGAACTATCAATACACAAAATTTTATACAACTATTATACCATACACCGGTTTATTCTTTTTTGTACGCAAATAAACAAGTAGATAACAAATGTAATGCAAATTAAAACGTATAAAGTGGTCATTCCTAGCACAAACACGATATTACATGAATAAAACAGTATAGATACATATATAACACAAACACAATACTTCAATAGATTGATCCTTGATCAAGAGAACTATAATTTAGGGACCATGCTATAGAAACCAGTCCCAATACCTAGTGTCTGAAGAAGGAGGTATATGTCATAAAGAAATATACCAGGAAGAAAAACAAAGAGACCAGCTCCAGGGACAGCATGAGGACGACACATCGTAAAATAATAATATGCAAAGATCAATGAGAAACCCCCGAACGAGAATAATAAATAATTCGTTTCTTCAAGATTCTTTTGATTAGTTACAGAAAAACAAACACCCATCCCATGGGGAATACGGAAACTCAAGACTTCATTGTGATCATTTATAAAAATTCTTTGAGGCATTCGTAGTTTTTGTGGCGGGGCTACTTTTTATTCACGATTTTGTTATTTTGATGGGTTTAGTTGCCGTGGGGGTGGGGGTGACATGATTGATGCAGGAGGTGCTTGAAGTTTTGAAAGGACAAAATTCTTTGATTTGTGCTCAACATTTAGAAAATTTATTATATAAGTCACGTTTTGTTTTACAAATTAGAATTTTGAATTCACAAATATTACAAATACATGTATATAGTTATAGGTAACAACTATATTTTTCATTGTTCGCGCTCTAATAAGATTAGCCCTAGTAGGACAAAATTGTTTTTTGCGCTCTAGTGTGATAATCTCTTTTGGTTTGCGCTCTAATGAGACGTTACCCCTAAAAATGTCCAGGCGCGGAAATAAAACAGTATCGCGCAAAGATGTCCTAAAATGTATTGCGGGAAATAATTTGTTTTCACCACTCTCCTGTCTGAATCCATATCTGTAATGTGCTTCCATGATTTTCTAAAGTATTTTCTAAACGTGTTATGGTTACTATCAAGCATCCTTTATATATTCCGAAATTTATAATACTAAAAAAACTGCACGAAAATGCTAGAAAACTCAAACATTCAAATGTGTAGTTAGTTACGATTTCTCTGTATACAAAATAAATTCTGTATTCCTTCCTTTCCTATTGTTATCTTTGTTATAACTGCAAGATAGCACCTCACAGTTTTTTGATAAAACGCAAGATGTTAGATTACGATAATGTACAATAACTCACAAGTCAAGGGTGTTAATTATTTAGTTAGGTTGCCACCTGCAAAGGATAATGTGAAAGTTTTCTCGACATTAGCGATTGTTGACTCCTGTCTGGGCAGGGCCGGACCTAAGTTTTTCGGGGGGGGGGGGGGGGGCCAAACTTGTTATTGGGTTAAGCGAAGGCGCGAAGCGCCGAGCCTTCTAGGGGGGTCCGGGGGCATGCCACCCCCCACCCCCGAAATTTATTTTTTTTTCAAGGATGCAAAATGGTGCAATCTGGTGCTATCTGAACCTTGAAAAAGGGATCTAACAAAAGTGACTACAAACTGCAATGTTTTAAAAACACTAAAAAAATATTTAAAATAAATAAATAAAAAAAATTAAAAAATTCGGAACCCCCTTTGCATCTTTTATCAAAAGCAGTGAATAGGGTTCTTTTTTTTTTGTAGCAGAGGTGGGTGACACATTCAGATTGGTGCAAGTCCGATTGCCACCTGTAATGAACAAAACATGTGATTTTAACCACAGACAGTTTATGCACAGTCAAAGTATAGCGATGAATATAAACAGAATCAGTTGTGCGTGGGCGCTCGTGTTTGAGATAATCTTGTTCAAAATGTATTTTCTTTTCTTTCATTTCTTCAAGTTTAATGTCGTTTTCACTCGTCATTTATGCTATGTGATATCATTGATCCAGTATTGGATCTAGTCAGTGTACTTTCTCATTGTCAATACATGCTGAGCTCATTCTGTATACAAAACAAATACTGATGACACTTATTCGCTTCTTTCAGTCTTTAAACATTGATTAAATATGAAAAGACTTCTTAAAACACTAGTACTGGACTCTCTAATGGTCTTGAGCTGTGCACATGAATGAATTTAAATTATAGTGAATCCTGCCATGAGAGGTCACATGTTCACTGGTTTTCATCAATATATCATTGATGATTTACTTTTCCTGTGGGGAAGGAATGGTTCCACATCCCCATGAGCATTTATGCGCACAAAGTGCGCTAATTAATTTGGGCGTCATGTCATACCACAAAATAGTAGTTATTGACATGGATGTAAGCCCCAGAGTGGGTGGGAATGGACCCAACACACACACACACACACACCCTATCAAACAATCGGCGAGTTTGTTACAGAGCGGAGGTGCAATGGCAACGAATAATAGCGAGAGAAAAATAGTCTTCTCATATCGCTGTGTTGATGGGCTCTGGACGAGGAAAATGAGGAAAAGTCCCGGAGGTCGGCCACCCGATGTCGTTAATAGATGTCGTTTACGCCCTGGAACGCCCTAAACATACTTATTTCAAATTCAGTCCAGTTTTACTAATGGACAAAAAATAATACCAATAACGTGTCAGCCACCAGTGCAATTGAGTCAAATTCAATAAGTTGTAAAATTTTCCTAACACTTAACTTCAAATATTACTAGTACATAGTGTACATAATATAAGTCCCTAACAATTTTTAAGCTAAAAATGTCTATGCGACATATATAGTTGTGTCACTGTTAGGTTGGAATAGCTTGTAAATTTTGATGCGGTGTTTCGAAAAAAATCGTATTAGATTTTCAAAAGAGCTTGTTCAAAAAAGGGTTCTCTAGCCAATTGAGAACCCTATTAACAAATAAATGGCAGTGATTGAAAGCCCTTAAAAGGGTTAGTACTCATCGTAAGAAAAAGTACCACGCTTTTCCTCAATCTTCACCAGTTTGGCGGCCGTTCTCCCCTCCTCCCGTGTTGATCTGGGAAAATAAATTCCGTGGCGGGGATGTAGTTTGCTGCATCAATTAGGTGTTGTAGGGGTCGCTCCTGGAAGGCCTCATAGTAGTGACGGGCGAGTATAGTATGGGCGAATTGCCATTGTTGAAGTCTTGGTGGCGAAGCTTGCAGCGACCGGAAGCCTATGTAGGTTACTGAAGATAAAAACTCAGCTGCTGTTCTCTTATCCTTCAAGAGTTGTTCCAATCCTAGTTCGCTGCATAACTTCCCCATTAATTCCTCCTTGTTTTTTTTTCCGGCATTCTCGCCGTTTTCTCAGGCGTCTCCCATTTTTCCTTTGGGGTGGTGGTAGTGGTGGTAGTTTCCTCAAATTTAATGCCAAACCTGGCGGATGAGTGGGGGTGGGTGTAGATGTCATTATCACCCCCTTTTTCCCCTTCCCTTTTCCTTTCTTTGTTGGGGGTGGTAGTGGTGGTGGTGATGTTTCTTTTACAGGTTCAATAATTGGTGACGTGGCCACCTCCGCCGTCTCCTTTTCATAGAAAATCACCTGTAGTTGTTGAGACAGCGCTGCTATCTGGTCTTGAAGAGCCTTGTTGGAGCCCTCCTGTACAGCAGATTTCACTGTGGAAGTCCTGGGGCTCGCTTCTTCTTGAACTGCTTGTTGTGGGGTGGGTGTGCTGTGGCCGGGTCCGGTTTCCCGCCACCGCCGTTGTCTACTTCTATTACCCCTGTACTTGGGTTCCCCTCTGTAATCCTTATGTTTCTTTTCTTTATCCCATATTAGCAGCTGTGCACAATAATGAACGTTCATTTAATACGAGTCTGACATGAATTGTGTTAGTACATGCGGAAGCTTATCCAAATGAGATGAAGGGGAAAATGATCTAATTTGACAGAAGGAACATTAAATGTCCAAGATTTGAACACGCTCACAGAATATCCTGAAAATGATATAGAAACCATATTTACAATTATAGAGCATAATATGTATATTCACTCTTTCGGGTTTCACTGCAGTTTTATACACACATTTTGGGATTCTCGCTCTTCTCACCGAAACTGGAATCCACATTCTATAAATTGAATGTCACATTTTACAAGCTCAATTGTTGTAAATCAGATTCTGATATTTCAGAGCTATATAATTTGCATACATACTTTGAAGGAATAAACCACTAAAACCTGGCATTTAATTAATAGAGCTTTCCAAATAAATATTTAGACTTTTACTAATAGCCAGTCTATTCAAATCAGTTTCATTCCACCTAACAATTTCCAAATTTACATACATACTTTAATAGAAGTCACAGAAGCTGACTCTTTTCTCATGTTATTGTAAATTGCATGCTGGAATTCTGATCTTGATTTCGAACAATTTCTCAGTCTGAGACCTGAACGAGATAATTTGTTACCAATTCCTGTTCATATTTATAAATATCTTCTGATATTATTTGTAATTCGAAGTATTTTGGGTAATGTCAATATGTGTTATAAAATACATGTATTACGACCTTAAAAACAAAGAAATTACCTGTCCGAGAATTATACACTGCGTTACAGTCAAATTCGAGATTACTCCCTTGAAGAACCTTGCCGCAGGGCGAAAAACTATATTTGCATTTAGCAGTGATGTCACCGGTCGGCTTTGATGCTGGAAACTCGACAGTATAACACCTCAGTGATACAATCCCAGATCGTTTTCAAAAGGACCACTGATATTCAATCAGAACTAAGATTTTTTGGCGGGTTTCTTAAGCAGCCATACATTCAACTGTTATTTTCGTTGTGAAAAAATGAGTGCATTTTTTTTAACATCAGCGAAAGCTGACGTATGGAAGTTAGAGGCACTAAACTGCGCTCCGAGTACCGAAGTTACGCGTTCTTTAAAAGGGCGGGAGAGGGAGTAATATAAACTTCGGACGAGATTGTAACAAAGGAATCTGAAGTAAAATATCTTTGCCCAAATATGTATCACTTTCCTAATTAGGTGTTGTAAGATTTTCACGCTATTATATGCATTTAATCTAGTAGAAATTTAATCTTCCATGTATAGCGATTTGGCAACATGTAATGTAGTGCATAGCGATTTGGCAACATGTAATGTAGTGTATAGCGATTTGGCAACATGTAATGTAGTGTATAGCGATTTGGCAACATGTAATATAGTGTATAGCGATTTGGCAACATTCAAGATTAACGTATGTAGTTCTTAAGATAAAATTGAAGTGGATGGTTTAATCTGCTACGGTGTTGCATCGTGGTGCAGAACTGAGCTTAATAGGGAGTATCGTTAGACCTTGCACTTTTTGTATTTGAATATTTAGTTGTGGATTGTGCACTGTTGGGCATTGTTGACTTAGTGCAGGTATACGTAGGCATTTAAATTTATGTTTTTTTTTATAATTTGTAAGGTAGAAAATGCGTAGATATGTTATTGATGTTGATAATTACCATATAGATAATTAGTGATATGTATGTATGTATGTATGTATGTATGTATGTATGTATGTATGAGAAGTCGTGATATTATTTTTGTTATAGCCTTTATTTTAGAACAAGTGTGTGTGTGGAGTATTTACGCATGAGTGTATGAGTTAACCTAATGATTTAATTGCCACAGGAAGCTTTCCGGGTAGAATCAAACGCCAAACAAAAATTAGAGAGGGCAAGAGGTGGAGCTCACGTAGAGATAGGAAGTTGTGAGAGGAAGGAGAAACGATGATACTGGAAATACCGACAAGGAGGTCCGAAAGAACGGGGATGAGGTATCGGAGGTACCGACAATAAGGCCGAATACTATGATATAGTGTGTAGTATCGAATTTTGAAGTTGAATGAAGTGAGCATTAAGATTTTGTCACATTTAGACCGAGAGTCTTTGTGAAGGATCACTTCGACCCTTGTTCTTAATATTTTCCACATCATTGCTAAAACTTCAAAGGGGCCAGCGTTCCGATTCAATGAAAGTGATCAGATATCTTATCACGGTTTTGAAAAGAGACAACCGAACTTCCGATCCGTGTCAAATAGTCGTTCTTCAAAATGAAAAGTTATATAACGTAGTTCAGAGATTCTGACTGGCAAAACAAGTGATTCTATAGGATTTTTAAAAAAAATAGAAACAACTGTTTACGATTGGCCGAGTGAAATTAAGGCGTACACCTTGGAAGTAATGTGAATTTAAACTGATGACTTTGATTGAAATTCTTTAGTCCGAAATTTTCTGAGAGAAAGAAGTTAGGCTCAGAGGAAGCCTAGGAAAAAATATTGCTTTACTCGTTAAACAAGAAAGGAACGAGGTGTCTGTCTTGTGAGAAAGGGATGCACAAAATTCTAAAGTTAACAGCATCGAGGGACGCAATTTTAAGTTCACGTAATATTCTTTTGATTGTTTGTTGTATGAAAACTTGTTTGATATGACTAGGGTCCATATTATGTATCAGTTATTCAATTTCATGGAGATGTGTTGATGCTAGAGTTGTTATTCAATTTATCTTATTTAAATTTCATGGAAATGTGTTGATGCTAGAGCTGCTATGCAATTTATCTTTTAATTTTAGTTAATAATTCATTAGCAGAATTGACTGCATGCAATCCTAATGTTCATATGTGCAGGATTTCGTATGGCTATGTAAAATAAATACGAAAAAAATAAATTACCTTTGTCGGTTAGGACGATGCTGATTATCTTGAGTTAACGATAACTACCAATTAGATTTCCTTTTGTAATGTTTAAACAATCTGGAAGTGAGTAATGATCTGTTAATTGTAACCAATAGTAATCGAACATGTTGTAGCATACGGTAAATTTTGGATAGAGAGCTCACATGGTAATTTATGGCATTTACTGTCGGCATTAGGCTTTACTCGGTGTCTGAAGAGATAGTGTGTTCTGAGTAACGTCAGTGAAGGAATTTTATGTACATATAACATATAGAAAGTGGTACATATAGCGATTTAGGGATAATTTTGTGCTTTAAGGAAACAGTTTTCCGAGGGAGAGGGGGACTCGACAATCCGAAGACGGTTTCCGAAAATAAGTGAAGTAGCGAGTGAAGTTCGTAAAATGGGAAAAGTGGCGAGTGAAGCCCGAAATAGGGAAGTGACGAGTTCAGAGTAAAATCTAGAAAGTCCAAAAAGGATGAGGAAGTCGGAATAGGAAGACTCGAGGAAATAGGAAACGTTAGAACATGATCGATGCAATTCGTCGTGGACATTGCGCTCTCTTCACCATTCGTTATGATGATAAATAAATCCAAATTAGACACTGCTATTAAATCCTGTTGCTATCATTAAAAGTGAATTGAAATTACCACTATTAATTTGTTTGATTAAATTTTTTATTTTTCTTGTCTAAGGAGCTCGTATTGCAGTGTTTCTTCCCAATAATCTTGCCAGTTCAATGTTTATATTCTATCTTTTCACTCACACCGGGTCATAATATCGAGGGAGGTCATTTCCTAGATAACGTAGCTAAATCCAAGTATATACCCCTCTTACTAAGAGGGTGTGTTACATATAGTTTATTAAATTGTTATACCTTTCACCTCATTAATTACATATTTTAACACATAGGCCGTCGGCTTTGCTGAATGGGATCCGAAGCTATTTAACGTACTAAGAGGGTGGTGTTACATATAGTTTATTATTATCACGAGACATACCTAATTTATACTTAAGTCGATACTATTTCTCATCTTTGTAATCATCCACCAAACAAAGTATATAATTCTTTAGTTCACAGTTACAAGAGAGTCTTCTGAAATCTGTATTCTTGGGAAATACTCGTCATTGAATAAATCATGCGACTTGTCATTGGATGGATCATGCGACTTGACATTCGATGAATGATGCGACTCGTCATTGCATGAATCATACAACGCGTCATTGGATGAATCATGCGACTTGTCATTGGATGAATCCTGTAACTTGATGGCATGGTCTCTGTAAACCTCTCTATACTCTTTAAGATCAGGACAATGATCTTCTGGACTCTGTATTCTTGGGGAGTAATCGCCAAAGGATGAAGCATGCGACTTGTTATTAGATGGATCATGGGACGCGTCATTGGATGGATCTTGCGACGCGTCATTGGATGAATCATGTAACTCGATGGAATGGTCTCTGTAAACCTCTCTATACTCTATAAGATCAGGAAGAGAATCATCTGGACTTTGTATTCTTGGCTGAATCATACGACTTGTTATTAGATGGATCATGCGACGCGTCATTGAATGTATAATGCGACGCGCAATTGGATGTCTCATGCGACTTGCAATTGGATGAATCATGTGACTCGTCACTGGATCAATCATATGTCTCGTCATTGGATGAATCGTGTAACTCGATGGCATGGTCTCTGTAAACCTCTCTCTAGTCCATAAGATTCGTCGGATTTTGGCTGGATGCCATTTAAACTCTCAGCAACTTTTCTCGTCTATTAAGTAACTATTCTGCAATGGAGAAAAAGGAAAATGCTCTTTATGAGGTTTTTTTTATGGATAAGCATGCAATTGATAAATGACGCAACACTATCTGATTAAATCAGATATCCGCTGTCCTATATAATTTAGCAATTTCACCGGGTCCTTCTAAGCAATCAAGGAGTGTAATCAAACGTTCACGTCAAATGTACAATCTGAAAAAGGAAATATAATTGTTCGCATCAGTGGCATCACTAGGGTTGGTGTCACCCAGTGCGGTAACCCAAGGTGGCACTGCCATTGACCTCCTTCCTGCCCAAAAATTCCAAAATTGTATAGACAACCATGCGAGGTAACACATGGTGTCACCACACGGACCTCCTTCCTGCACATAAATTCCAAAACGTTATTGACAGTCATTTTGGTGTCAACCCCTTTGATGGTGTCACCCGGTGCGGTCCGCATCCCTGCCCCCTTAGTGACATCACTGGTTTGCATGGACAATTCGAAACGTAAATAGTACTGCCATCAGCAAAACAAGGAAAGGCAAAGACCTAGATAGATATGTAAATATGTCTATTCTAAACATTCATTAGCAATTACAAGCAAAGGGCATGACTATTCAGTCTGAAAGACGACAACGCCAAGATTTGGTCCGAAGAAGAAGAAAAAAATATAAGTCTTACAGTACTGGATTACCAGATACTACTCGGCGCGCTACAAGGACAACAACATTGAAATGTGGAACAAAATTACCAGCAGAAATAATAATTAACCCATCTATTTCAAATTTCGACGAGTACCCGAATCGGGATAAACATGTAATTCCTAATTATAAGCTTTACATGGCGGCCAGTATTGATGGTGGAGGAAAAAGACTGGAAAATCCAGGAAAGAACGACTTACCTACGAGAAGCTACTGGGAAGCATTCTCAGATACCCACATTGGCCTAGTCAGAGACTCGACCCCACGCAGACAGGTGAGATGGCAGTGATCCGTAACGGAGACCGCTTTAGACCACTCCGGATATATATATATAGAGAGAGAGAGAGAGAGAGAGAGAGAGAGAGAGAGAGAGAGAGAGAGAGAGCTCTCTATCTCTTCCTCTTTAAATCTTTGCAGTAAGTCATCCTTGATGTAAGATATGTTGGCCATTTTCTTTGAAGGTTTGCAATCGACTTTCAAAATCGCGGTATTCATGCAAACGAATATTACTTTGCTTAGGGCTGGATGACATCCGTAAAATGGTAGTCGCATGGTTTCACGCAGAGGATGACACCCAGCATGAAAACCAGTAAAGTGATAAGGTGTTCTGTAACGAGTGGCATAAGTTTTCCTTGACAATGGTGATGTAAAACGAGATGGTTCATGTCCGTGGGAGGCAAGACGTTGCATTTGATCAAGCCTTCGTATTGTCAAATGTTTTCCTAGTCGATGTGTTCCGTCATCAATTGCGGGTGCACTCAGGGAAACCGACAATATTTGCAAACGTAAGGATACAGCGAGCACACGTCTATATATTGGATTTCTTCTCCTTTCCCATCTTCGGCTTGGTAGAGCAAACAGGTGACATTCGTCCGTCCTCCGTACAAAATGTTCCGCGGATCAGTCGGTCTACCAACTTGCAACTTTCCAAGATGCGTTTAAACTCTTGATCGGTATTCAAACGGAGATCGTACTCGTTTTCCTATATTTCCACCACTTGGTATCCTTGCTATTCTAACTTCAAGCGTCGCTGTCAAGTGGCCTTGTAGAAGTTTTCCATAGTCCGTTGTAAAAACAGATTTTTGGTGCTACGTTGAGGCTAGCTGAGAGGACTTTAGTAAATTAAGTTAAACTTGTTCACAATCTTGAGGTTTTTTAAGTCCCAACCGTCCGCCAAATATTCACAAAATGATAATCTTTTAACCTCCTCCATTATGCGCGTGCTAGATCTATCTGTCTTCTTTTGTCGAATACATAATGTTGCCAGAGAAGGGCATTTACCGAGTCTTGGCGTTTGAGAAAGTTCATTTTTTTAGGGCTTATGACAACCAGGGTGTTTTCGGGCACGAATCGTTGGTGTTCCACTAAGGAACACGTTTTGGAACCGGTGCAGTCTTCTTTCAAAGGATCAATCGCTACTGTTCCTTGAACAGTTCTTGAAATGTTCCACAACAACGACATATAATGTCCACATCGGAACGAAAATACTTCAACATTTCTTTCTGAAAGTCGAAGTTGTACGAGGCCTCAATCTGGTACCAATCATAGAAAGATTCTCGTTGTTTGGTACTCATGTTGTCGATGTCGTGGTAGTGAGCCTCATGCAAATGAGATAGAACAGCGTATTGATTGGCTTCAGTCATTTTTGTCTTTCCAAACGGTTTAGGCATTCGACTCAATGGCATGGCTACGTGAATCATCGAAAACTTTTAAACTGCATTCGACCCACTTGCATGGAAATGCTTTTGGCTCTGTTCAAAGTGAGATTAGGACTTTCGGTTTTAAAGTTGTATTGTGAATTGAATTGTAACACTTCTACCAGAATATAACAGACAGAAAACAATGTATCTTAGTTTTTATAATTTTAGATTAAAAACCTACACTCATGCACTAACACGCACACACACGTACATCATGGTTTAAAATAGGGATTTTGAGTTTTCATTGATTTCGGCAAAATAAATACTATCTCTTTTCTAAGGAAGTGGGTAGGGTTAGTTTGGTATTTCAGGTGTAGTAACGGGGTTGTGCTGCTTGGCTCCGGAAGGTATTTTTCTCTTGGGTCCTATTTAATAAGTTTTTATATATTTGTTTCAGACACCGTAACTTTGTAAAATGTTTAAGAGTACCGTCACCGCTTGACTTTCACAGTCTTCCTTCTTTCCTAGACCGTGTGTCTTCTTTGCTGCTGCTTCTTCCAGTAGTTTCCTTCTTCTTTCTTGTTGTAACTGTTGTTGCTGTTGAAGGAAAAAGCTTGATCTGATTCTTTATGCTGTTATAAAATTCCTCCAATTCTTCTTTTTGTCTCTGTTTAAAATCCTCGACATATGCTAAAGAATGGAGAAGGCAATGAAGTTACTGGTACTGGAACAAATTCTTGAGAAGAGAGAAAATCGACTAAATCCCAATTAAAATCGATATCTTTTGGAAGTAAGACTGTTGACTTTGGCAACCGTTGATATGCCATCGCTTCTCGTCTCCACTGCTGGTGCACCCCAATTGACAGTCTTCTTGGTTTTCGTCATGTTCGAAAACTATGTCGTATAGATTGACTGTGCACAGACACTAGCGCAAACATATAGGGAATGTGACGTTACAGTCAGCTCTCTTTGGATTGGAAGAGGAAGTCAGAATCAGTACTGTGACCGAATTTTGTAACGCGAGTTAGGATTCATGATGAAAAACTTAATCCAATTCACTGCATTCCCTTTACCTGTTCTCTTCACAAGATGTGGGCTAACTTTGAATCATCTACCCTCGCTCGTATCGTCAATGGTGTTTCGTATGGTCTTATCCATGTATGTCAGATCATCATGGAAAATCATCAGAATCACCGATACGAACTTTTGGATAAGAAGAATTTATGCTGAGAGACAAGGCTGTCCTCCTCTACGTAATGATGTTAACAAAAATACCAAATTCCGTTTTTAGGGTCATTCATATGCCTCAATTGTAAAAAAATTTTAAAATTTAGGTGTGATAGATTGATGTTCATCAATCAATGTCTGTATGTTATAACTGTATATCTCGACTGAAGGCCTACTTGTCTTTCCCTAGATTAGCGCGTTTTAAGGTCAGCCATTGCTATATTGTTACCAATCTCCTGTACCGTGTCACCTCACCTGTTCCATCGCTATTGTCCCTTTACAGTCGCAACCTATGTTAAAAATTCAATTGACGCACTATAGGGCCACCCATGTTAAAATTCCCCATGTTAAATTCCCCTGGACACCAAACGTTTCCACGACCTCTCTGACTTTGATTTCCGTTGAAGCTAAGGTATCCCACTATACTACTTACAGGTTAGAGACTCACTAAAACCATCTGGTAGTCAGTCGGTATAGTTACTTAACGGTACTTGACATGGTCAATAATACAACACAGACGAACTGTTATCAGCTCTTATCAGTTTAATGGAATCACTAGTGTTAGTGTCACCCAGTGTGGTAACCCAATGACCTTACAGAATCCCTAGTAAATTTTATAGACAGTCATTTCGGTGTCACCCCCTCTGATATTGTGACCCGGTTTCTGTCCGCACCCCCACCCCCACCCCCCTTAGTGACGTTACTGTATCAAACTAATGTAGATCTAGACATTTAGTATCATATTGTCCTAACTGAGTCAAAACTGTGTGGCATTTATTGAGACTACGTTTGTTGAATTCTGTTTTAATATTATCAGTGGTGGTATAAGAGAATGATTTCACATGTATAGCACATGAAATCGACTTTTGTGGACAGATCATCATCGAATCAGGGTCTTTGTTGGGAACACAGGATAATGACTAATTCGATTTTGATCTGTCTGATGCCATTCATAAAGTTCTTTAATATGTTAAAGTTTCTCAGTTTCAGATATTTCTCTGTTTCACCTTGAGTATTTTGTATTAGCTATTATCGTATTTATTTTGTTTTTTACTAATACATTTATGTCCGTCTTTGTGTCCTGTTTGGCTTTTGTTTGCTGTTGATTTTTTCAAGTTGAATTTAGCTCGATCCATCACAGACTGTCATGCGTTTTGTGATGCTATATATTTGGTCGGTTATGTTTACAAATTTTCGATCGTTGACCGAATTTGCATTTGGCATAAAATGATCTTATTCTTAGATATTTTTCTACATCGAGTACTTAGAAGGAGTCTGGATTTGTATTGTTAGTACCATCATACGCATCTTGCTTCCAATATATGCATTGGTTACATCTTATAATGTTTTGAAAGCTTTTGTTTAATTAGTCTATTGTTATACGGTCACTGCTTCATATATTCATTTCCAGCTTCAGCGTTATATTTTCATCAGGAATCGTCGAGGCATTCTTATGTATTCGTTGAGTTCCTATGTATCTGTTTTATTTGAGTTGTGCTGTCGTCTACAATACTGTATGCTGTCGTCTGCAATGCTATCGTCTGTAATGCTGTCGTCTACAATGCTGGATTCATTAGTCAGGTTATCACCATACATATGGAGGCTATTTTCACTTTTTTCATTGTCATCCAGTCCTGAAATGTGGCTGCGCTCTATGCGATTGTCAACGATGGCGTTTTCGGTTAATTCGTCGGTAACCTGACCTCGTATGATGCAAACGAGCTACATAAACTAATGACTCAGGGCCGGACCTAAGTTTTTCGGGGGGGGGGGGCAAACTTGTTATTGGGTGAAGCGAAGGCGCGAAGCGCCGAGCCTTCTACGTGGGGTCCGGGTGCATGCCCCCCCCCCCCCGGAAATTTTTTTTCAAGGATGCAAAATGGTGCAATCTGGTGCTATCTGAACCTTGAAAAAGGGATCTAACAAAAGTGACTACAAACTGCAATGTTTTAAAAACACTTAAAATATTTTTAAAAATAAATAAATAAAAAAAATTAAAAAATTCGGAACCCCCTTTTTATCTTTTATCAAAAGCAGTTAATAGGTTTTTTTTTTGTAGCAGAGGTGGGTGGCACATTTCAGATTAGTGCAAGTCCGATTGCCACCTGTAATGAACAAAACATGCGATTTTAACCACAGACAGCATATGCACAGTCAAAGTATAGCGATGAAGATAAACAGAATCAGTTGTGCGTGGGCGCTCGTGTTTGAGATAATCTTGTTCAAAATGTATTTTCTTTTCTTTCATTTCTTCAAGTTTAATGTCGTTTTCACTCGTCATTTATGCTATGTGATATCATTGATCCAGTATTGGATCTAGTCAGTGTACTTTCTCATTGTCAATACATGCTGAGCTCATTCTGTATACAAAACAAAAGTAGTCATTATTTATTTACGTGACTTTTGCCAAAACGATTGGAGACGTTTTGTACCTGCGGCGTCCACAGGATTTAGCGCTTTCCTTTTTGGCATGTTGTCAAAATTTCGGCGCAAAAACGCTTCCAAAGTCGGAAGTGAGATTACGTCACAGCGGGTCAGCCAGCGTCTTTCGACCGCATTGCAAATGAAATCTCGGTAGGCCAAACATAGTATACGTACTATTACTATCAGCTAGTCGACTACAGAGACCGCAAAACAGGATACGCATAAAATTAAACACTAGCTTCTAATATTATTCTTTGTTTGTTCGTTTGTTGATTTTGTTTGTTTGTTTGTTTCTGACTGTCTGTCTTTCGTTCTTTCTTCCTACACACACACACACACACACACACACACACACACCTTTTTTTAAAAAGGGGGGGGGGGCCGGGTCCTCCTGGGCCCCTATAGCAGGTCCGGCCCTGAATGTATTCCTACAACTATTTCCAAGGTTGTTTTACGACTTAAGACGAATATAGTCAAGCGAATTACCGATCGGAGTGTGCGCCTATGACCACGTTTAGTGTTAACCTTGAACAAATGGCTGCCTTTCTTTAAAATAGCATGGCAAGTCAAATTTGATCAAGACGTTAAGAGTGGAGTATCTGTGCTAAACATGGGCGCTAAATTTATTGTGTAGCTTTAGATATTTGCGCCAGTTCTAAAAGTATGTCACAGAGGTCTTCTCTCTTGCATTATACCTGGTGCATATATTATTTATATGTCAATTGTAAGCAATTTTACCAGCCCTTGAGACAAAGATGATGCTTAAAAGACGTACGTATTTTGTGTGTTTTTTTATAAAGCAAACTGTTTGCTTAAGATATTAGGTATTTAAAGAGAACACTTAATGTTACATGTAATTTTAATTCATTTTGAAATGAATCAGGAAACTGAGTTATTTGTTTAAAATATCCACAGTGGCGACCTTAAACAACACATAATAGTGTTCATTCAGTGCCGATCCTATTTCATTCTCGTGAACAGATCTTAGCACGGTTTCGTTTGCGAGGAAGGACAAGTTTCATCGGAAATCGCGTTTTATGTAGTTGTCGTATTCAACTGTAAGAAGCGTTCGGATACTGAGCACACAGGACTCGCTCGCAGAAACTAAAGCTAGCTAACTGTACGAATCTGTTCGGGGTAAAGAATCTAGCTCTATCCTGAATTCAGTTTTGAGGTTATGGATTGGCTGAGTGTACACAGCGAGATAGGGTTCGTTTAGTATAAGTTTGGGTGTCTTGCATTTACATTGCGTTTAGCATAGGCCTTGTTGACTCGCTTTTGTATAAGTTTTAGCACTGTAACTCTTTTGTATTTAATGTACATTTTTTCTCCAAACAGTGGGCATGAAAATGTTCCTTTCTACCGTAACGGGAGGGGATACAAACTCTAACTGTCGCGGTCGGGAATTAAACCCAGTTTCGTTGTCTCACATTGTGATGCACGTGCTAAAAGGTCCGGACCAGCTAGGCGAGTGAGTAATCGGCTTTATATATCTCAAAATCATGATTAAATCAAAAAGAGTTTCCTCACGGTTAATTAAAGCTACTATGTTTGCATCTTGTACCCAGTTTTTTAACATCTTGCTTTTGCTAATCGTACTTTTCTTCATGTGTCGAGAGGATTGGAAAATTAAAATGTTGGTATTGTAAGGAACCACCCATTCTCCCTCTCCTGTTAATGTTTATTAATAAGAACTTGTGTGACTTTTTTGCACGTAATGATTGAAATCGTATCATTGGACTCCATAAATTAAATCCCAATTGATATGCATGAAATATCATTGTATTTTGTGAAGTATCCAAAGTCATATGTAGACATCCATACTTTATTGAATACAGATGCAATAGTTGTTCCTTCGTGTGTGTGATTTATTAGTTTACGGTTGTGTGATAGATTGTCTTTGCTAGATCGTCAATCCATTGAAGTTCAAATTGTTGTAAAAAGTGGATGGACGCATTTGATTAAAAAAGATGTTGTAGCATGTGACACATCTAGTAGGACAGAATTTTTAGTAAACGTAATAAGATTGACATTTTCTCTAAATTGTATTAAGGTAATGTATCACTCACCTATATTAAAGTAATTTTCTAAAATATATTAAGATTAATTTCATTTTTTTCTAAATCACAACTATATATATTAATGGAATCTAAGCACATGTTGTTACAAGCAAAAGGGCAATGTACATTGTTGTGTGGAATAAGTGTATGGTGTTACTAAAGGCATTATACATTACGGCTCTTTCGCTAATTCAGCAAGAAATATAAAGTCTGCTCAGCAAGAAATATAATTCTGCAAGCTGTAGGTTTCAAGATTATACATTGGCAGATTTCCAAGGCAGTGACTAAGAGCTTGGGTCTAACTTTCTATCGAATAACGTAAAAGAAAATGGTTCTTATGCAATGAAGAGTGGAGCGTCTTCTAGCTTGATTAATATACATCGGTATACGAGGAATGGCCATATTAGGTTTTGCCATGCGCCAGATACATATAAAAAAGCGCTTAAATTGCCTAGGTCAACTCCTCACATCCAGAAGTTAGAAAAAGGCTTGTTTCTTTCATTACAGGTAAGAACTGTATATGTCGTAAACTTCTTTTAGAAATAGGCATTTTTAATGCTTGAGATTTTAATGGTAGAGTTCATATGTTTGCAACATTCTTCTGTTTTATTTCATAACGTAATGGAAAGTTTATTTGTTTTAAAGAATTCATATTTAAGTATATTTATGGTAATTTTTATTGTAAAAAAAGAATTCGTTACCAACTTTATGCTACCAGCTTTATGTTTAGATTTAATGTTGAAATAAAGTATTCTTTAAGTAAGAAAGAATAATAGCTAGCAACATATTCCAAATCAATATTCTATTTTAAAATGAGTAAAATAAATTTCTTTAAATTGATTGCTGCATTAATTGCAGCTATTACATTTTATATTCATCGGATATCATGAAATTGATCGAGATTTAACTATTCGTATTGTATTCTAAAATGCAGAAATATACAAATGAATGAAGTTGGAAAGCTTAAAAGGAAATTGTAATTTTATATGTATTTCATGTATTTTGAATATAAAGTTTATAGATGTGTTTCTAGAATGTAGTAATATATGTGTATTGATGATTTAAATAAAATTCCTCACATATAGAAGCTAGAACAGAAGATTGTCTCTTTCATTACAGATGTAGCTGTGTCTCATCATCGCGGCGACACTTCTTTTATAAGAGAGCCTGAACTCTCTCTCTCTCTCTCTCTCTCTCTCTCTCTCTCTCTCTCTCTCTCTCTCTCTCTCTCTCTCCATAGACATTGACGTTCCTTAACTTACGAGTAATTCCTTCTCATATCCAGAAATGAGACGAAGGTTATGATAAGTCTAATTCGATCTCATAGCAAGAAACCTTTTTCATAACACATCTAAAAAAATAATTGCCACTGGTGTTCTAATTGCGTGAAAGTACATAGTAGAGCACTTTCAGTAGAAAGTCTACAACAATACTTGTTTATTTACGTTTCAAGATATATTTCTTCGAAAGAGATGGGTGTGAATTCTACATGTTCTGTTATATCTGAGTTCCTTTCCGCCAATAAATGTCCTTTATTATGTTATCATGTAGTAATACATCCATCGTCAGTTCAAGTGAATTATGATGAAGCAACACACGCGTGGTCTTGACATCCACAGAAGAATACTTGGCTAGAGCAAGCATGGGATCCGATTGGTTCACAGATTCCTGAAAGAAAGAAAAAATAAATAAATAAAACGCTAATTGTTTAAGATTTCTCCACGCACACATGATAAATGCAGTGGCATGTTGATTAAGATGATAGGCTAGTTGCCAGAAATGAGCGGGTTCGATTTACCACTATTATATATATATATATATATATATATATATATATATATATATATATATATATATATATATATATATATATATATATATATATATATATATATATATATATATATATATATATATATCGTGTTTCTTTCCGGCAGTCAGACCACACATGGCCTTGGTCAAACGGACATTCTACCGGACATTCCCAGAGATGTAGCCAATCAGATCCCAATACTTGGACTGTGTGTACATGTACTTCCAAGTTATTTTATGACGGTTAGTTAGACGGAAGACAGTGGTTTTGATCAGCAGATCGTATCACACATCCTCAAGAGCAGATGTCCATTGATGATGCTGTTTAAGGTCATATCTACCAATATCTCCATCCCACGAGATGTGATCCGCGTCAACTCTGGCTGTAAAGTCACCAAGAATGATCGTTTTAAGCTAGTCTGACTTTGGTATCAAATCCATCAGAGCTTTTAGATCCTGATAGAACTTGTCTTTGGCTTCCTCCAAGTTGTTAATTGTTTGTGCATAAGCACTACTGAGTGTAGCTTGGTTTATTCCGTGTAATGGTAGCCTCAGACTTATTAGCTTTTCATTAATACAATTTGGTACGATGCAGAGCTTATTCAACAAACTCGACTTTGACGACAAAACCAACTCCAGGCTCATTGTGTTCATCGGTGCCACATCCACTCCAGAAAAATGTCTATCCAGCTCCAAATTCAGTCACCTGGCCCTCGTCGACCAAACAAGTTTCACTCAGTGCTGATATCTATATCTTGTAGTGAGCAATTTCTCGTGGGATCAGGACAGTTCTTCTCTCCGGTATTTATGCCTCTGCACGATCTAACAGAGCGCGTATGTTCCACGCACCAAGAGTGAGTGGAACCTTTCAGGTTTTCTTTATGTTTCGATCGCAAGAATGGGATTCCCTCTAGCCGGGTTAAGTTTCACTCAGACGGCTGCCGAGATCCATTTTTTGCTTCAGTTGAATGGATGACGGCCCTATGGCCTTAAACCCGTGCGTGCAAGTCCGCCACTACATATGCTAGTGCATCCACACCTGCTGTGGCAAAGCTCGCCAATCGCTGCAGGACTTGGACACGAATGGTGACAGGAATGATTTACGCGTGAACTGCATTTAAGTGAGGGAGAGCCTTACTATCTCGTCCAGTCCCTTCTTTCTCAAGTGGCTTCTTGTAGCCATGACGCCTGGAATGGAGACTGGATGTAGTGGATGACCAAAGCCTCATACTCGTCTTGCTCGTATCGCTCCACAACGGTTTACCATTACCGGGTCAACCTTCCTACCTGTTCACCGCTAGATGTTCCTTTGCGCAGTCCGCAGGGTCCATTCCTCACATACCTTAGTATGAGACCTGTCGGTTACCCTCACTCAGGGTTAGCTGACCAGTCGAGGTCGTTGCACTTGGTGCAGCCGCTTAGCATGTTACAGCTTCTTGCAGCCACAAGTGAGAGTTGAGCGCCAAGTGGGGACAAAAGGTGGACTAGCTACCCCCAAGGGAGTAAGACTGCTACCCCTCCATGAGCACCCATTATATCTAACACCAGAAAGTGAATACAAATCGTTCGGCACACATTGATACTCATCAGCCATGATGTTGAGTATAACAGACTCTAAGATATATGGTTTCATCTGATTGGCTGATGAGATTAGCGAGTATGGTTACAAAAGAAGTCACCAGAACATGACCCCTAAGCGGTCATATTCAGATCTTCACCTAATCAGATTAGTCCAAGCAGTTACTTCACTTCACTTTCTACATGTACTTCTGAACTTACCACACAAAATACGTGTGGTGCATTTTTGTTTTCTTTTTGTTATAAATAAATTCCTGAAGCTGCTTATTTATTATCCAATAATTATAATATCCCTTTCTTCGTGTCATGCAAAATGTGGAAAATAGTGCCATTTATTTTCATATACTGCGATTCAAAGTAACGCTGCAATAAATTCATCCTTAAACTCGACTTTGGAATACCTTACATTCAATCAGATTTTGACAATGCCCCTCACACACATACATTACGTCATTGAATGAAGTAGTAGTAATAGATGGAGTGTTGTTGGAAATAAATAGAAAAGTTAATTTTATAGTTTTAACTTACAACCATCATTCTAGCCATATACGTTATTAGGTGTTCTTTAGAAATCAGTGGAAATTATGTACTAAAATATTCTGATTTATAGTACCCGGATGTCCGGTGGCATTATGATCCGGAGCAGCGCCGCCTTTAATCCACCTGCAATGCGGGTCTCCCAACTCCTCGCCATTCGTCTTGCCGTCACCGTCAGAATCCTTCATGCAAAGGGATCGGGTCCACGTACGGTTAGCAGCCGCAAAGTTCTAGCCGAATAGAGGACGTTTTGAGTGAAATGATGTCTGAGAAACGATATTCCTTCTTTACCAACAAAGCGACATAACTTGATTGCATATACAAATAAAATGTAAACATTGTTTTAATATATCAGCATTCTCTCCTTTAGGTTTTTTTCCCATCTCAGCGGAAAGTGGCCACATTTATTAATATAATCAAAATGATTATAGATTTAATCAATCCACGTTGTCAATTGAAAGTCTATGTAAAATCTCAGCAAAACGGAGTTAAAGTATGTTTAAAATTATAATTTACTATTATTATGTTGATTAATATTTTGTTATAAATACCAAGCTGGTTTCAACCTTGATTGTTCTACAGTGCACCAGTTAGTTGGATATGTGTGTGATTTGGATTTTTAACGTAGCCTTCACAATGTTTCAGTCATATCGTTACGATGTCTGCAGCGTGGCAGTTTATAGTGATGTCAAGCACTGGGGCATCACGCCGGAGACATGTAGTATGATGTCCCAATCAGTCACATTATCCTGACACCAGGCCGACCAGTCCTAATACTAACCTCTTAATGCAAAGCGCCAAGCGAGGCAGCTGTTAGTACCATTTTTATAAGTCATTTGTATGACTCGGCCGGGTATTGATCCCACGACCCTCCGCATCCGAGGCGGACTCTATAATCCCTAGGCTCCCAGAGCGGTGTATAATAAAATATGCCATGCTCTTGATTATAAAGACATGGCAGGTTTAGTCTTGTTACACACTTTCTTTTCAAAATATTAAACGGTATTATTTATTTATTAACAAAAATTAATCATGCAGCAAAACTCCAATTTAATTAAAGAAACTCAAAGAGTCGCTTGCCTTTTCTGGCAATTGTTTACTGCGTGTTCCATGCCATTCTAATTCTAATTTCTAATTTCTCTGTAAATATGTTTCTCTTTTTCTCCTGCGCTTTTTTAAATTTTATTACTAAACTATTATTTCAGGTTTTTTTTTTACATATTCTCTATCATTTTTTGTTTTACCTAAGTAGGATAATTAAATCACAGAAACATAGTAATTTCCTAATGGGTAATCAGTATCGTTTGCAGATGAATGAAAGGAACTAAGCTATGCACATAAACGTACACCATTACTTTGATAAGTACACAGTATCGGAAACATTGACATCATCAGCCAGTCTTTCTGGCTTTCGATAGGGACATCAGGAACGTTGTTATGCTATATACTAATGGTAATGTTGTTTGGGGTTAATATGCAATCACACAAGTAATGTACGATTTTGTGTGTATTTCAAACGAACTGAGTCACAAATTCCGGACTCATTGAAAAAACTGCTTGAAATATATTGTTTCATATGAACTAATTACCGCAATAACTCAATAAAAAGAAAACAAAAACAAAAACACAATTAAGCTTTCTTTTTTAACGCTTATTCAACATGTCTTAGGCTACTGGTGGATTGGAAACGCTTACTAAATATTTACACCAGCATTACAAGTACATATAGAAAACGGCGCGAAGTAATGTAGCAGCATGCTGTTGTAGACATTACTAAACTGTTAACAAGATTGATAATCAAGAACGATTTGGGGATGACTTAATAATCCAGCATGAGTTACTGATTAGAGTCATACCCGCCTTTAGCTCTTGACACGTCACAATGACATCTCAAGGTTTATGCCTATTGTCGTCTGCATCAATAACACTGGAAGACATGACATATGTTACTTACCAGTCCGAACGGATTCTTATCGCGGGTATGATTTGTTGGATTATAATGACCAACAGGTGCCCATATTTTATCCCCATAAATGCCGTAACACATATTCGGCACACCATACCCATTTGGGAACTCGTCCCTGTAAAAGGGCCTTCCATATATGATACCAACGACGGTTATAATAAGCAAAATAAGAATCATCTTGTCTTGCAGAACTGTCTCGTAGAATTTCAGGCGAGATTATGGGACGGAAAAGGGAGTGGATTATATAGTACTGGACTGTGCGGTGGTATCTGTATTACCTATTGACTAATGACTAGTGCCGTACTTATCAAGATAGCAGGCTACGCAGAATTTTCTTGCTGTGTTGGTCTTGCCAGAAAAAATGTCGAGTTATTAAGCTATAAGCTTCATGTATAAACTGCCTCATTTTAGAAAATGTATTTTTTTCAGAGTCACATGAGAGATTGTGTTAACTATTTAGTTTGTTAACTAAATGATGACGACCATGATGGTGATGACGACGATGACGATGATGATGATTACCTCTCGTAAAACATTTTGAGACTGCGTTAATTACCCTCAATGAATATCTGTAGCGATAAATAAAATCAATTACTCATCTGTACAATGACGCTGCTAAGCTAAACCATATTGCAATTATGAGATCCGTAGTTTCATGATGGACATCATCCCATCTGGTACGACTCAATGGGAAAAGGCGATGCGAGAGGTAACGGGGACGCTATAAGGAAAGACAGTATTCTGATTCTCGATCTACGAACTTTAAAAAAAAAATGATATATTTAGAGATACATCTATAAAACATTTTATTTAAAATACACGAAATACATATAAAATTATTCTTTTCCTTCGAGTGTACCAACTTCATACATTTGTATAATTTCTGTCTTTTAGACTATAATACAGATACACGTAATTAGATTTCGACTAAATTCATGATAGCCGAAGAGTATACAATTTAATAGGTGTGATATAATGCAACACTCGTTTCTTTCGAAGAACTGTATTATTCTAAATTTAAAATAGAATACTAATTTGGAATAGGTTACAAAACATTATTCTGTATTACTTAAAAAATATTTTATTTTCAAATTAAATCCCAACATGAAGTTGGTAGCGAAATCGTTTTTTCCAATAAGAAATATCATATATACGAATGAATATAAATTCTTTTAAACAATTAAACAATCCATTGCATTATAATATAAAAGAGAAGGAACTCACAAAAATATTGCAAAAATATGGAGTCTAGATTGAACTATATCGTGAAATTTTTCAAACATTAAAATGTTCCTGAACTTTATAGAAGCCTACGAACACAGGCAATGCTTATCTGTAATGAAAACCATTGTCTTCTGATTCTCGATGAATTATCTGATTTTACACAAGCTTGCTCTCAATTTATACACAGTTTTGTAAGTATTCTCACGACCAGATATGGATATTCGCGTATGTATTTGTGTTCGTTCATTTCGAATCAGAACGAGGCTCTCGTCCTTTCCCACGGATAATTCTGCTGCATCGGCTAATTTATACAAAAAAAAAGTGTGAATTTTCTCGCTTACTCATCCGTTAGGAATTTAGGAATTAGCCTGTTCAGCAACTTCCACCAAGTCTAAAAATTGCTGACATTTGGATACAAGAGAAATGTATTTTATGTGTTTTGCATTTGCTCGTAAAAGCGAAATCTTTATTAAAATAGTATACAGTTGTAGTACAGAAATATATATTTTTACTGGAAAATTACTTTCAAAATAATTTAGTGAAAAATTACTTTTAATACAATTTAGAGAAAAGTTCAATCTTATTACTTTTATTCAGAAATTCTGTCCTAATAAAAGTCCTAATCGAATGAAAAGTCCTAATAAAAGTCCTAATCGAATGAAAAGTCCCTTATAATTTTCAATACCGAAAAGGAAATGATCCTCTAAGAACTGTGATGTCGCCAAGATGGCGTAGTGCGGAATTCTTTTGATCAATGTATAACAATTCCAGAATAATTTTAGAGTCCAAATAATGAGCACCTCTATCACCACTGAACAGTCCGAACAACTGTTTTTCCTCTCGAATTTTTTGGAAGTAAACATAAAATGCGTCTCTGCAGACTATGACAGGGACAGCAAAAGTGTAATTTAATTTCTCTCTCTCTCTCTCTCTCTCTCTCTCTCTCTCTCTCTCTCTCTCTCTCTCTCTCTCTCTCTCTCTCTCTCTCTCTCTCTCTATCTCTCTCTCTGTTCATTTTGAGCACGGGGTTTCCACTTGTCGCTCTTTTACGTATATCTTAATCCTCTGTGACTGTATGACTATAATGTGAACTGCACATTAGTCCATAGTACATGACATTAAATGACCTGTATCGACACGGGGAATGTTAAAATTTAAAGTGTTCATAGATTTAACATACACTTTGAATGCCCGACACCTTGTCATAATATATCCAACACCCTACACTTATTATCGACACCCTACACTTATTATCCAACACCCTACACTTTTGCATTTGCTCGTAAAAGCGAAATTTTTATTAAAATAGTATACAGTTGTAGTACAGAAATATATATATTTTACTGGAAAATTACTTTCAAAATAATTTAGTGAAAAATTACTTTTAATACAATTTAGAGAAAAGTTCAAACTTATTACTTTTATTCAGAAATTCTGTCCTAATAAAAGTCCTAATCGAATGAAAAGTCCTAATAAAAGTCCTAATCGAATGAAAAGTCCTAATAAAAGTCCTAATCGAATGAAAAGTTCTAATAAAAGTCCTAATCGAATGAAAAGTCCTAATAAAAGTTCTACTCGAATGAAAAGTCCTAATAAAAGTCCTAATCGAATGAAAAGTCATAATATAAGTCCTAATCGAATGAAAAGTCCTAATAAAAGTCCTAATAACATAACAATAATAAAAAAATATTAATAAAAAGTCCGACACGCCGATTTAAGTGACCAGCATCTTACACATATCCCATACTTATTATCCAATACCCTGCACTTAGTGTCCAATAGTGTCCAATACGCAGCTTGGAGTCACCCACTTGCTAACCAACGAAATAGGTAAGAGATAGAAGACGTGTAATCATATAACACACTATCACACGCAAACACACACGCGCACGCACAGAAGGGTGAATCATGATACGTCTGCGGCATGATGCCCCAGTGCTAGACATCACTATAAACTGCCTCACTGCAGACATCGTAGCGTTATGACTGAATATTTTTTAAAGCTATGTTAAAAATCATAATTAAACAAAACAAAGTACACATACTATATTTACATAGACTAACAATGCTATCACACTGGGAATGATATTTGCTATAGTTATGAACAGACGAAAGACAAAACTACTTTACTGAAATATATTAATCGGTAAAAAAATATTTAAAAATTAAATTTGTCATAAGAGTAACTATATTGTACATGAATGTTCCACAAACAAATTAAGATTT
This sequence comes from Unio delphinus, assembly GCA_029339505.1. Taxonomy (NCBI): domain Eukaryota; kingdom Metazoa; phylum Mollusca; class Bivalvia; order Unionida; family Unionidae; genus Unio; species Unio delphinus. The sequence goes on from JAQISU010000162.1 coordinate 3,221,484, forward strand.
TTAAAATTGTAATTGGGGTTTGCCTACGAGTATGTTTTGAAATCAAAACAAATTTATAACTGGAATGATAAAACTGTGCCGTTTCGAAAGCACGTAACCATGTACAGAAATATGTGTTCCCTAAACACCTGTTGAATTCTGGGAAGATCTGGGTCACGCTTTATAAGACTCTGTCCCTAGCGACCTGGCTTAGTCACGATGTTCAATCATGGCAGTCTTGTATCAAATTTGTGATAAAATATACAAAACGCAAGTGTTAAGAGTTCTTGAAGGTATGTGATACGCGAATTTGAAAAAAAAAAAAAAAAAATTTAAAAAAATTGCGTCAACAATTTTCAAAGTGGAGGAATGCTGTGAAATATATACTTGCATTACAATAGGTTTAAAGCATACACAAGTAGTTTTTCTTTATTGTGCATTAAAAGATAAACTATATAACTTTTAAAGGAAGATACTGAGGAACGTACAGAGAGACGAACATATAGGTAGACTGATATATGTTGTTGTGGCCATAGTTGGAAAACCCATTCTTACATGTCTCAGATTCTCAAACTCTGTGTGTGTGTGTGTGTGTGTGTGTGCGTGTGCGTGTGTGTGTGTGTTCAATATCTGGCCATCTGACTGACATCTAAAAGCTTCTTTGCACATTTCGTCCTACATCTCATATTTTCTGAAATCGTCTGATTGACGAAATTACCTCTTCGATCAAGATAGATGTGTTGTAATCAATTCAAATAATCATTAAAGGTGTTTCGTGAACTCATTTATAATTCTGTAATAAATTTGGAGTTGCTAGCCCGAAATAGTTAGCCAGTTAGTAGGAGAAAACATCACAGAGAGGAGTGTTAGTGAATTTGAACCATGCTGGGTTCGTTAGTAGTGATTTTAGGCACAAGCCGAATGACTGTCCCTTTCAGTAACATAGTCCATATTAAAATTCAGTGGTGTATACAAGTATTGTGATTGAAAAGGGCGGCATTTATGGTTGGAAATCAGTAAATTATAGAATGGAATCAATAAGTTGGAACTTGGTAGGTACCGTTTATGTGGCCGTAGTGGAAAATGGGCGTATGTATATGAGCGTGATACGCCGGAAATTCTGTGGATTGACTGGCCTAGGGTCGCGCAGTTAAATATTTCCCATTTAGTAAGGGAATACTAGTGGAATTTCTATGGCATGACGGGCTTGCGGTACGGAATTCGGATGATAATGAATAAAAACCATGCAAAGGTGCAGTTAATGGACGTTTGGGCAAGTTATCTCCTCTGGGTCGCCAATTGATTAGAGCAAAGATTATTAGTTATAGCAGACACGTCTCTCTTTCCATTTTACAACTCAAGTTGTATGGAAGTCTTTGGAAATTTGGGAAAAACTTATGACTTCCAGCGTGACTCGCGCCAGGGTTTTGACACCGCTCGGTCAAGTGAATACCCCTGTGCGTATTACAATACAATAAAAAGTTTTCCTCGTATAGTAAGGTATATTTAATTGCAGTCATAGTTTAACGAGGGGGGCGGGTTTATAACATTTTTTTCTTCTTTCGTATGCTCTTGTTTTGTATTTTCTACTAAACCAAAAAAGAAAGAAAGAAAGAAAAAAGATAAAGAAATAAAGTAACAAAGAGAAAAGAAAGAAGGAAATGTTACAGTTATTAGCCTGCAGTTTGAACACAAATCTTCCTTGTTTCACATTGTGGCATGAGAGATGGACATCAATATAGTCCCCTTTGTTTTACAAACTACAAAAACTTTTTACTAGTTTTATCAGAGACACAGCAGGATGAAAATAACCACTCCAACCCTTTTATAATTCTGCAAGGCAGCTGAGACGGAATAGGTTAGTCGTTCAATTACCTAATGTTTATTGAAAAGCTGACTAATCGCGCGCAGGGATTAAGTTTTACTGTTGCACGAAAGAAGAAATTATTGAATATTTCATAATTTCAACCTTAGTATTAAGTTGTTGTATGAGATTAAAAACAGCAGACATGTAATGAAATTTTGAGTTCGCGCTACCAATACAGGTTCCTAGTCTCAAAGTCGTTTGTAGATTACCATAATCTTGTCCTCACAGGAAATATATGTAAATGCGACATAACCGACATAACCTTTGAGCCATGTTACACGACGGTTTCAACCACAAGCCTAACATATGCTTGGATTCTCAGACAAATCTTTGACAGTTATAGAACACTGCAATCTGTTTTGAGATATTTACCGTATTAGCCAGTGCTGACAGTAACGTTGTGAAATTTTACAGATAGATTGATATAGGCAAGTACAAAGCATGAGTGATTGTTTAAGAAAATTGCAGTGAAATATTGCATATAATGTTCATTGAAGCTCCACTGTTTCACACATACAGTATTGTGAAAGAATTCGTGACTCTAGCTAATGCTATATACTCCAGAAAAACTTCAAAAAGTTCAAAACACAGCTGCACGGATCATCTTTAGAGTACCTCGATCAGAGCACACCTCATCACTGCTCTGTACACTACATTGGCTATCAATTCGATACAGAATTAAACACATAATTTGTTCTCTGTGCTATGTTTCAATGACAGACTCCAGTCCAACATACCTATCCAGCCTCACCCATGTGTATACACCAGCTAGATCCTTACGCTCTTCTTCTGACAATCGTATACTCATTGTTCCCAAGGTGAAAACAAAGTCATATGGACAACGTTCGTTTGCACACCAGGGCCCGGCGACGTGGAACGAATTGCATATTGAAATTGGACACAAAGACACAGTGGTCCCTTTTAAGAGTGCTCTTAAGACTCGCCTGTTACGACTGCAGGGACAAACTTAGCGACCTAATCATGTTTTGTATCTTATATGTTTTCAGCATGTTTTTATGTTTTCCAATTTCATTGTTTTTGTCATTTGTTGTTCTGTAGTGTAATCATATCATTATTGATGGTGTAAAGCGCTTAGAGCTTCGTAAGATTAGGCGCTATACAAAGTCCTCGTTATTATTATTATTATTATTATTATTATTATTATTATTATTATTATTATTATTAATGTGGGAATAAAATCCCTAAAGCCTATTAACTGTGTTAATCGAAATCGCACAGTATCTGTCTTCCATGGAACAGTGCGCATTTTCTATACCATACAACAGACGATACAACTATACATTAAGAGCTCGAGCTAGCATTGAATGTACAACCTTAAAATGAAAGGTCATATGCGCACGTGTAACATCTATTCGAGTTATCAACGCGAGAAGCCCGTTAACGTGACTTATTACGGAAATGACCTCGGCGATGTTGTCCGTCGATTGTTCAAATGATCTCCAAAAGGTCTTCGTGCGATTGGCTAGTTTTGCTACGCCAATCGCTAAACAAGTTTCATGTAGATCGGCTGAAAACTAGGTCCCATGTATGATTGCATTGTATATAACAATGCTTGAATACAACTGATGATGAAAACTATTCTCATGATCTGCCCATTTCATTCACTTCTGTGAACTCAAGTTGTAATTCACATAACATTACTAGATGTATAAGTTAAATTCGTTCCGTTTCGCTAACGGGTGACAGGGTAGAAACCGTTCAATTTGATCTTTCGCTTACGTCAGTACCAATGGTTCCTTTCTCTTATTCACTGTTTAGTTACTGAAGAAAGTGATGTTCTATTTACAGACAGTTTTGAAGTTGAATCGCTTTGCGAATAGTCTGATTATTCTGTATTTTTTTAAAAATCATACACAAAGTTAGCCAACTCAAATGTTATGCACAATGATAGTAAAGTTACATGTACGAAGTTTCAAGAGATGAATTTAGCAGTTTCAAACAAACAGCGATCACCAGCATTGAGGCAATGCTATTGCAGATACAGCTACACTGAGCGGGGCACGTGTCCAGGATGGCGGGATCATCGCCTGCCAAAGGTCGCACTCTATAGTGAGCGTCCACTCCCCACCGTCATAGAGGGGCACCTCTTAAGACATTTAAAGACTCCTTGAAAAAAGACACTCACCACGTGTGGCATTGATCACCGCCAATGAGCATCAGAAGCTTCTGACCGTGAAAGGTGGCAAAGTACAGTTCACCGGGTCACTGCCACTTTCGAGCAGAATAGACGGGCCAGCTTGGAGGAAAAATGATGGGAAAGGAAACAACGGGAACCATCGGCAGAACCCACTACAACCCAGACATTACCCTGCAGCCTTTGTGGACGGACGTGTCTGTCACATATTGGGCGTATCAGCCACCAGCGCGCGTGCAATGGAGTTGGAAATCCCCCTTAATAAATCTTGGCAAGCGAAGTCTAGCCTACACAATAATTTAATGTGATTCCAGAAGTAATGGTTTCGTTAAAGTTAGTTCTCGCAAGCGATTCCAGATATATAAGTTATTAGAGCGTTTATTTTTAACAATGAGGGATTTAGTTTCGTTCCGGCATGAACGGTAATCGGCAACTCTTTTCTCTTATGATTAGTTTCTTTTACGATACGACCAGGGATTTCATCAGTATACCGTTCTGTTAGTTATGATCATTTCATTCTTTAATTTGTATCGGAGCGTGTTATGTAGGATAGTGAGAAAAGATAGTGCCATCACCACGATCTGGAGATAAGAAGCGCAAGAAGAAAAGGCGACGAGACTATGAGGATATAACCTATTATATGGTAAAGAAAACTAGATGATATTACGTGACAGTATGACCTCTGATGTCATTGACATGTAGATTTCGAGATTTGTGTAGTCACGTGACTAAGAATACAAATGGCCAGATCCAGGTCACATTTCAGCAACGATGTACTTTCGTCTCGTCTATCAGCGGATTAAAGACATAACGAACGCTATGCTCACGATTTTTTTAGAAAATAAATCATATTCCTATAGATTTCATGCAGGTATATCTCGATGAAAGATCGTTTAAGTTTGCTGGGACGGCAATTAAGCGGCTACCCCATGCCGACACCAAATGTGTCGGCCAATTCCAACTTTTCCATAGGGAATGCACTCTGACCCTACACCCCAACATGAATGTCCAAAAATCAAAAAATGGGGTGGCAAGGGTCAGAGGAAACTCGGGCTATGTAACAGATTTGTTGTTAATGTCCAATTTTTCCTACCACAAACGGGCAAAAAAATGTTCCTTGTAGTGTCACGAGAATCGATTCAAAGACTAAATGTCGCGGTCGGGAATCAAATCCTGATGCTTTGTCTCGGACACACATGCTACTATTCTACAATATTCATACCAGCTAGCGATAAGTGGCCTTATATAAATAGACCGATACATTAGCTTAAAGATAATTAGGAGGATCCTCGAAGGTGACTAAAGTCTTGATTCTGCAAAAATAAATCACGAAAAACCATATTTCAATCTTAATAAAACTAATTGCCACCAAGATATCGCAATATTCTTAAACATTCCTGCAGTTACATTTTCAAAAATTCATCATCTGAATACCAAGTCCAATAATTATATTGTTCTTGTCTCTGACTCTCTTGTCTGCGTTAGACATAATTTGCTAATGGGTAATGGAAGGTTACTAAATTTACATCATGGGTGGAGGAGGCTCCACATTTGAGCGATCAAAATTGCCTTCAATGTCGTCTTTTTCTTCATATTTTTTTACAAGATTGGGAAATTGAAATGCCAGTATTTTAAGACACCCCACCCCTCCCGATAATGGTAATTTTGTTAGGATTAAAGTTTTAGTAAAATTAATAAAGATTGATATTTTCTTTGAATTGTATTAAATTAATGTTTTATTAGTTTATATTCTAAAATATATTAAAGGTAATTTCACTTGTTTTTGAAGTACAACTATACAGAATAGAAAAGGTTGCTAAACAAGTGTAGTAAAAAAGGCAGTGTGTATAAGTATACTTCCTAACATCAGTAAAAATAACTAATTTACAGTGTTTTGTAAGATTGTATACCATAATACATGGATTTTTGCCTGCTCAGCTATAAGTTCTAGGTTTCATTAGTAAAAATATGTCTCTGACCTAGTGATTGGCAAAGGTTCAATTCGGTTAATGAAGATCGAGTAACTTTCCTCTCTAAGAAACTTCTGAAACAAGATGGCTTCCAACTAACGGATATCCATATTTGGTCTGACGTCGTTAAGGCCGGTGTAGATGATTACAGAATTGAGTCTTATGACGTAAGTAAGGTGGTTTTTACCTGTTAGAACTGGTCTCGACCGGGTTGTAGAGTTCGTAGTTTTCTGTCTGATGCGTAGAAGGGTATGACCTTGTCTAACCTTGTATCTGGCCGCGAACGTATATATAGAAATGCGCGAATCAGGTCAGAGACATATTTTTACTAATGAAACCTAGAACTTATAGCTGAGCAGGCGAAAATCCATGTATTATGGTATACAATCTTACAAAACACTGTACATTAGTTATTTTTACTGATGTTAGGGAGTATACTTATACACACTGCCTTTTTTACTACACTTGTTTAGCAACCTTTTCTATTCTGTATAGTTGTACTTCAAAAACAAGTGAAATTACCTTTAATATATTTTAGAATATAAACAAATAAAACATTAATTTAATACAATTCAAAGAAAATATCAATCTTTATTAATTTTACTAAAACTTTAATCCTAACAATTTATATGTCTTTTTTTACATTTAATGCTTGAAAGTTTAGAAGCTTAATTATTCTTGTATGTGTGTCATTAGTGACCGTCGATTCCTTTCAGTTGACAGTGTTATAGAAAGTAGTGAATGGACGCCGTTAACTAACAAAAGATCCAGTGATATGACGCAAACTACTAAATCCAGCACATAAGGAAATGAAGAACTTTCTCGAAGCGGTTGACATCAGTAGCGTACTAAAATCGGAAATTTATGCAAATATATTCATATTAAGAAAGAAGCACTGAAAGCGACTCGCATAGCTGGATATGCGCTTATCTGATTTTAAAAAGTATAGCTACATAATAATAATTGTATCGTTAAAATGTATTATTATCACGCAGCCGTGGTGATGAACGATAAACGAAGACGTAGCCACCTGAACGAAAATTGCTTTGATTGATGTATTTATTGGCTGAAAGTACAGAGTAGAACACATTCAGTGGAAAGTTTATTTATTTAAATTTCAAGCCCTGTTTCTACAATTTTTGGTACTTTTTAATATCTCTTCACTCATCGATTGTGCTATCACGTAGCAGTATAGCCATGGTCAGCATCTGTAAACTATGATGAAAGAACACACTCGTGGCCATGGCATCCACAGAAGAATGCTTGGTTAGAACAAATATTGGATCCTAGCGGTTCACAAATTCCTGAAGGAATTAAAAGAAGTACACGTTAATTACTTTAAGATTTGACACAAGAGAACTGAGGTGGTTTGTTAATTAAGATGCTGGTCTAATGACAAGAAATAATCAGGGTTGATTACTGCTGCTAAATCATCATTGATCGACTAATATAGTGTGTCATCATTACCATTGTTTTTGTAACAATGATGCGCTTAATATGTATTACGTCATTGAATATTTGTCAATGTTTTTTAATATTTACGGTATGAACTCTTTTGAAAATTAACGACATGTAAAAAAAAGAGTCAATATTAGTGTTATTAGTTTGTAATCAACATTCTATTGCAACGTTTGAAGCTTTATACGTAGTTATGTGTTCTCAAAAAGTCAGTGGAAATTATGTACTAAAAAAATATTCTGATTTATAGTACCCGGATGTCCGGTGGCATTATGATCCGGAGCATCGCCGCCTTTGATCCACCTGCAATGCGAGTCTCCCAACTCGTCGCCATTCGTCTTGCCGTCACCGTCAGAATCCTTCATGCAAAGGGATCGGGTCCACGTATGGTTAGCAGCCGCAAAATCCTAGCAGAATAGAGGACGTTTTGAGTGAAATAATGTATGAGAAACAATGTTACTTCTTTAAACAAAGCTACATTACCTGATCCCATATTCAAATAAATTGTTAACAATATTACTAATGAGATTTAAATCCCTTTGCGTTTAATATATAAACATTCTCTCCATTCTGTTCCTTTCCCATCTCAACGGACAGTGGTCACTGTAATACATATATTAAACTGGGGATATATTTAATTCATTGTTGTTGATATTGAATGTGTCATGCAAAATCTTGCCCAAAATGATTTTTAAATATTGTTGCAAGTCAGGGGTCTTTACTTGACTGAGCGGTTGTCAAACTTTGGCGCGAAGTCATGAGTTTACCCCGAATTTACAAAGACTTCCATACAACTTCAGTTGTAAATTAGAAGCCCGACGTGTCAGTTCTTAAGATAAATGTTATTCTCATCAATGCGAGACTACATATCTCTAACCTGACAAATGTCCATAAACTGCACATCTGCATGGTTTCTCTACATCATGTTCACATCTGCATGGTTTCTCTACATCATGTTCACATCTGCATGGTTTCTCTACATCATGTTCACATCTGCATGGTTTCTCTACATCATGTTCACATCTGCATGGTTTCTCTACATCATGTTCACATCTGCATGGTTTCTCTACATCATGTTCACGCCGTGAAAACAATACAACTCTTCCCTAATACAGAGAACTATTTTAACTCAGCCACCTTAGACCAGTTAATTTATGGTTTCCAGTCCCTTTTTATTTATTACTTTGTGTAATTTAATGGTTTCATACCTAAATACTGCTATTGCAGTCATATCACCAACGTATACAACTACATTTTACTAGGGACTGCATTATTCCAGAGACATTCCATTCGGTTTTGACCTGAATTCACTACCAGTGAACCATGGCATCATGGAAACTCACAGATGCTTCACTTCGTGACGTTTACACCTAGTAATTGGTTAATTATTTTGGGCCAAGGAATATTTCCAATCCAACGACTTCCAATAATCACACGAGTAATAACACAAATCTAAGAATGACTTAAACATGGGCGCTATAACCAAATTGATGACAATATGTTTTCAGTTTAATTAAATATGCCAAGCTGTTTTCAACCTAGGACTAATACCAGTAGCCTAACTTCGTGGACGGGATACTAACATGACCCTTTGTCATGTACACATCGTATGACTCAGATGAGAATCAGTTATTTTTACTCTCAAGAACTAAAAATAGAAAGATGTTTATAACAAAGCTCCATAATGTCCTTGGAATCAAACAATCATTTTAAAAGCTTGTTTACAACTCTGAAGCCAGGTCAGAAATGAGGTCAACATCTTGTGTTTATTTGTAAAGTACAGGTCATCTCCCAATGAATGAATTTTAAACTTAAAATGTCAAATTTGAATCTGACAAACAAACAATTAAAATAATAATAAATGACTTAAATCAAATATACGGAACACAACATTGTTTGTAGCGTGTGCTGAGAAACACAGGACATTCCTTAAATTTGAGATATGTTAAGAAGTCAGTCGATAATAAATATCACACAACCATTTTACTAAATTGATGAATGAATGAAAACAATGAACATATTTCACATAGAATGTATGGTGTTCTTAATTATCCTTGTTTTTTGTTTTCCTTTCCTTCTGTGTGTATAGGAGATTGTGTGATTTTATTTCCCTTCCCTTCTGTTTTGATAGGAGATTGTGTGGTTTGTTTTCAGGGCCACTCACATACCTCGAAAAGATATTAGCTTTCTTTGTCTCTATTTCCCTTGTCGCTATCCAGTCCCAAATACAAATAATATTCCCCATGTTCAATACCCCTTGTCGCTGTACAGACCCACCATGTTAAATTCCCCTTGTCGCTATACAAACTCACCATGTTAAATTTCCCCATGTCGCTATAGTGCCCCACGACCTTTGTCGCTATAGTGTCCCACGACCTTTTTTTTTACTAGGATTTCCATTGTCGCTTTAAATCTTGTCGCTATAGTGTCCCACGACCTTTTTGACTGGATTTTCCATTGTCGCTATAGTGTCCCATATTACTACTTACATATACCCAATCAAGATAGATTCTAAATAACATTGATTTGGTAATGATCTTTTTTTGTATTTGCATTCTAAAAAACATTGACTGATATTGATCCACGGATATAGAATCTAAATACCAGTGATCTAATATTGATCCTTGGATATAGATTCTAAAATACCATTGATATGATATTGATCCTTGGATATCAATTCTAAATACCATTGATCTAATATTGATCCTTGGATATGAATTCTAAATACCATTGATCTATAATTGATCCCTGGGTATGCTTGCCAAGAACAAGACAAGGTTGTGACAAGAATACGGCCTGAATAGTTACGGGCTTGCCAGTCTCACTTTATTCGTGACAGAAATCTAATAAATGTTATGCCGCTCAGGCTCGAAATCTTTTCCTAATCTTTCTTTCCTAATATAATTAGATATCGTAGTTCTCTTTATTGAATGCATAATGTTTGGGAGTGTTTGTAAATCACGTTTGACCCAAAATTTAATATCGCCCTAATAATTTTCGCAAGACTGTAGAAAGTTTAAGATTATTTTAGGCAAAAGAGATGCATGTCTAGTTTTTTTGAAAGCTCTCTGAACGTGCAAACCCAGCATATAATTCCTATTATTCAAGTAACATGTACATTTTAAGTTGAAACATCAGCACATCCTTAAATGTGCCTAAGGCCAAAACATTAATAATAATAATAATAATAATAATAATAATAATAATAATAATAATGAGGACTTTGTATAGCGACTAATCTTTAGAAGCTCTAAGCGCTTTACAACATCTATAATGATATGACTATATATGAAACATTGAATGAAATTGTTTCGAACTATTAAATCGATTCTTGCTATCTGTACAGTCAAATTATTAAACGCTTTCATTTATTATTCTCGATATTTCCTGCAACAAACTCAGATATAATAATGAAACGCAAGGCGTGGCTTGTTTTTTTTGATGTTGTTGTTTGTAGTTATTTCATGATTGATAATCCAGAACGATGTGTGTGATAGTTGAAAATCCAACATGATTCGTGGATGAGAGTCATGCCCGCCTTTTCCTCTTGTCAAGCCATATTTTCCTCTCAACGACATTTAAATGTTTTGTATATTGTCATCTGCAACAATAACACTGGAAGAATTGTGATTGATTACTTACCTTTCCGAATGGGTTCTTATCTTGGGTGTAATTTGTTGGACTGTAATGACCAACAGGTGCCCATATTGGACCTCCATCAGTTCCGTAACACATATTCGGCACACTATACCCATTTGGGATCTCGTTCCTGTAAACAGAATGTCCATATATGGTACCAACGATGGCCACAATAAGCAAACTTAGCATCGTGTCTTGAGAAATATATCTCGCAGACTTTCGGGCGAGAAGTTCTTGATATTAAAGAGCATGGAGTTGATTTTATAATACTGGACGGTGACGGTATATGCATTTACTAATTATTTTTGTACCGTATATGCCATGCCACGCAAAGTTTTCCTGCTGTTGTGTCAACCATGCCAGAAAATTTGTCTTTTTATTACTGTATAAGTTTCATGTATAAACTGCCTCCTTTTTTTAATTTTTTTGCATTGAGATCAACAAGGGAGATTTGTGTCACCAACTTACTTTGTAATCTAGGTGATGATGGTGATTTTTAGCTATGGAAAGCCATTTTGGAAATGACTTAATGACTCTCACCGAGTATTTATACAGATATATTTTAGCAATCGGCTTTACAATCCCGCTACTACGTTAGGCCATGTCATTGCTGGTGATGAAATCGACGCCATCATCCTGTCAGTATGTTTTATCGAAGATGTTATTGACCCTAAGCATGTTCGTTAAATTTATTTTAAATGCCATGATTAAATTTGGATAATGTTTTATGAGAAACTTGAACCAGGAAAAGCATTATGAAATCTGTACTCTCGATTTGGTTTTACTGAATGAAATTTAACAATTTTAACACGAGAGTGGAATACACCTTGGCCTTTTCACCAATGACTGAAAAGTACATGGTACGCTGCAGAAAAAGCATGACATGTCTCAATTAGATTGGAAGATACTAAAAAATTAAACATAATTTTTCACGTACCGGAAACGTTGTTACAAATATATTTTAAATTGTGGCTTCATTTAGGATAAAGCAATGCACTCACAGACTTTGAGAAGACTTACAAAAATGGTACTAACAGCTGCCTCGCTCGGCGCTCAGCATTAAGAGGTTAGTATTAGGACTGGTCGGCCTGGTGTCAGGATAATGTGACTGGGTGGTGAATCATGCTGCATGTCTGCGGCATGATGCCTTACTGCTAGACATCTCAATAAACTGCCTGACTGCAGACATCGTAGCGATATGAATGAAAAATTATTAAAGCTACGTTAAAAATCGTAATCACACACATACACACGCACGCACACACACACTTTGAGAGATTAACTCAAAATAAATCTGTCAATCTGGTTCTTTATTTCAGTCTGTTTGGTAAATTAATGCATGAGGGTCTTTATGGTATGTGAAGGAACAGTGCATAGGTCAACATAAGATAATGAAACAATCGCAATCTCCTCAAGTTGTCTTTGATCAGGGGGTTTCTCAGCCAAACCATATTTTTGAACTTGGACGACATCCGGTATTTTATCGCTCTGAGACCCCCCCCCCCTTTCCCACGAGTTAGTTTAAACAAAATACGAAAACAATGTTGATGAGACAACAGCGTCGATTTCATTATCGATTTACCAGGACATATCACGGAAATCATCATAGTCGTCAAAGACAAATCTGGTTGGCTCAGAAACAATCCTCTTATATAAGACTACTGCGATTTTTATTTTATATTTCACACAAAATTTTACACAGGCACTTGTCGAGATATTTTGTAAGTCGCAGCTTTTACTATTATGTAACTCTCATCATCACGACAGAACAAATACAAATTAAACTTACCACTGATAAGAGAGGCAGGTTCTAGTATCTTGATAAAATTCCACGTTAGACGCAGTTTATCGACAGAACAGCTTTTTTTTTTAGCTCGTCGTCAACTGTGATCTTAGTATTTTTATTCTGATATATCAGAGTGTAAAGATTTTCAATAACCCCAGAGAGCGAATCTGTAACACAAGCAAGCTTACTAGAATACTCTGACTCTTCCTTGCGAATCGTCAAGCATAATCGTCATATGCTTAACTCGGAAAAAATTATTTTCATCTATAGCGTAGTGTCTTCTACTGTAATATCTTTCATTCATTTTCATATTTCACACAAAAGTTACCAATCCTTTTTATTGGAATATCACAAAATTGTACAATCCTTATTTTTGAAATGCACGAAAATTTACTGAATATCGATTTTCGTATTTCACAACTCTGTTCGGTATCATATAAACAAGCCAATGGTCTTTGATTCGCAGTTCCTGTATGAGATCTAACAATGTAAACTTCTCATCTCTGAGATATGCTCCCAGATGATTGACAATTTTGTTGTAGGTCGCTATTGCTATTTTACAAGACATATTTTTGTTCTCGTATTTTGGCTCGATCAATTCGTTTATTGCCGATAGAGTTATACCTACCCCTGACACCATTGGGAACAATAGATTTGCGGTTGCTCATGCTGATGCTAATCTCGATGTTGCAACACATTAATGTAGTTCAGCACGCGTTTGTATGTAATATTTTCTCGCGCGTTTGACGCAAAAATGTTTTTATGGTAATATTTGTAGTATTTGATCAGCTCAACCCTGTCGTTGTCATGGAGACATGAGTGAAATCAATAATTTATTTTTTTTGTCATTATGAAACTGTTTTTGTTTTTATTTCAATTGACGTAGTCATGGTAACAGCAGCCTTATCAACCAAAACACTAAATTTGCTATTAATAGCATCAGCAAGAAAACCTATGTACTTATACTTCAGATGCGACATCATTGTATCTTCTGTTTGCTAAAACTTTACAATCTGAGGCTGAAAATGGAGGTACAACATTTGTTGGTATTTCAGTAATATAATTGACTCTTAGTCTTACACGATAAATATCTTCTGTTTCATCGATATAACTAACAACATAACAGAACTGTAGCAATTAAAATATTTAAATGCTAGATATTGCTTGGGAATTGCATGCTATTGCAAACTAAAAATAAACCAGCGAATATCCGCTTCTTCTACATTTATCGCATTGGGTATCCAACATCCAATTCTTTGATATTTCTGTATTATCTTGCTTCTGTCAGTAACTTATCAGCTTCCTTTTTAAAATAGTTTTTCAACGCAACTTGTTTAGAATTATTATATTTTTCATAATCTTTATTTGTTCTAGGTTCTACAGTTGTAATATAGGCAAGTTCTTGATAAAATATGCCTCGTTCAACACCATCATATGACTTAGTTATATGATGAATTTATGATACTGCGATTAGTGCAGAAATAATGTGATATATGTTATACTTTTTTTTTATCACCGGTAAGAAAGTCTACTAGAATTAGATATACTGTTGATAGCTGGTTAGTATAAACACGATTATCTACCATTTCCAACAACGTCTTTTTGTCACATTAGTCCTAACCGAAAACACGAAATATTCGACGTTTAGCAAATGGGCCTTTGAGCTTTAGGTCTTTTAAAACTTGATAATTTCAGCTAGTTTATCAAGCTCATCGGGAATCCTTTCTAGCTGCTCTTATTCTGGCTTTTATACACCATGAAACTTTGTTTTTAAGTTAAATGTATCGGTCGGCAAAAGATTATTTTATAGTTAAAGCAACGTAGGTAACAGCAACTTTTCAACGCTGTTCAACACAGACACTTACAGGACAGTATTTACTAGTTATATCAAAGTCTCTGCATATTTTAGTTAAGGGCCTTTCATTCCTGCAACAAAGTTGTCACTGTTCTTATTTAAACCAGGTGAATCTAAAGTTTCTTTTTCATTTGAGCAATTATATTCATTGCTCTAGCTTCATCAACACTCTGAGTCTTGCAAATCGACATCAGCTATATCGATCTCCGTTTTCGGGTTTAGTATCAAATTATAAAACATTTACGACTCTGGTCGATGGAGGATCAACATACATACTATATTGCAATCACATTAAATCATCAACGGTATAAATAAATAAAAATCTTCAAACCTGGGTAAGGACCTTCAGCTTTATCAACATAAATTCGAAAATAATGTGTGGTTACTTTAGGATTAGGAATATGTTACCGAGAAGTGCTAACATAATTAAGCCTCAGCAGTAATTTTACTTGATGATGATGCACTTATTTCAGCGTCCACGTATTGTTTCTTTGTAAGATCTGATGCGGAAATTACATTATACGACGATGTGATTTTGTTAGCGCCCGTGTTTAACGAACGTGTCATCGTATCACCGGATGTTAACATAAAATTGTCCTTGACAAACTTTACATTTGTTTTTTGTGTTGAGCATCTGATTAACGCACCAAAGTTTGCGTAATAACTCATAATGTTTTTTTTACTGAACGATAAAATTTAACTTTTACCGCATGATAAAAGTTTGTTTTATAAATTGGATTTTAAAATAGAATGAGTATAATAAATTTTGAAACGCATGGATTAATCAAAGACCAACACAGTTGCGACCACCAGATTGTCAGTATCTGATAGTAGGATGAATATTGGATCGGGCAAAATAAACCTTCTAATGATCTGCTACTAAACGACCTCTTCAACAATGACTGAGTTCATATTTACACTATAAATTCACAGCAGGATAAACACTTATGGTAGTGAGTACAAATGAAACACTAAAATGATCTGGTGGCGATATTCTTTAAATCATAAAACAACATAAAGATCTCATTTCAAATGCCGAGCTAGATTCAGACGAGTATAAATAAAATGTGTTAAATAACATTCCGCTTAGCAACAGCGAGATGGACAAGATATGTTATTTTACATTGTCGTACAACAGATAATGTAATGCAGTGTATCTAGCACAAGGTTTCTATAACGTTGATAGAGTTATCAGGTGAAATACGTATTGTTTTATATTATTCACTGGACTCAACAACATTGACTTACAAAATATTCCACGAGAGCAGTATGGAGATGTATTAATAGACACATTTGTAGAACTCTATCATGACGCAACTGGCCAAGTAAAGCACAATTTATATTTATTTGATATGCTAGCACGAGATTGAAATCACATGTATAGATCATTTTTAGATTGTTAGAGCACTTAAGAAAAATGTTGAACAAAAACGCCGCGGACAACAACAAACAGCAGAAGAAACTACTGAACTCTTAAGACCTGTGACTAAAGCTGTACTTGGCAAACAACCATATATTTCTGCGGTATAACCTGAAAATATCAAAAAGTTAAAAAAAGGATTACTTTGAATACTCAAAGAAGAGCAGAAGAAATTTATCGAAAAAATAGTAGTTCCTAGTGCGCTACAAATTTAATATCTGAATCAATACAACGTCAGGAAGTATTATCAGGGAACAATAAGTTCTTACTGATATCATAAAATATCTGCAAGAGATTCAATATCATTAGAAGATTTCAGCAATTGTTTTAGAGATTACATTCCTGTTAATCAACATAACATTTATCAGATTCGCAAATGCTAGCAGATAAATACCATAATTGTATTGATAATCTGGTAAATAGTCGAAATATAGGATTTAAAGCTGAAAATAAAAATGACAAGACTTAAACAGAAGCAGAATTTTTAAATTCGCGTGATAACAGCAGCGGTATTTCGACGGATAATGTTGAGCTCATTCCAAAACTATTACACATTATGATGAAGAATAACACTAAAATACAACTTGTTCATTGATCACAGTAAACAAAATACAATCGGATCTTTATTCAGATTCCATAAACAACAGTATCGATCTGCAACATGTTTAACAAATACAGTATGATAGTAAATCTGCTAGGACAGAATTTTTAGTAAAATTAATAAGATTGCCATTTTCTTTGAATTGTATTAAAGTAATGTTTTATTTATTTATATTTAGTAAGTTTCTAAAATATATTAAAGGTAATTTCATTTTTTTTGTAGCACAACTATATAGAATAGAAATGGTTGCTGCGTAAGTGTAAAAAAGGCAATGTATATAGCCATACTGCATAAGACCGATAAAAATAACTAAGAGCTTTGCTAATGTATAGTGTTGTGTGGAAATGTATAACGAAAAAACATTATATATGCCATTTCGCCAATCGGCTTTAACTTCTAGGTTAAATCAGTAAAAATATATATTCTGTAACCCAGACATTGGCGAAAGTCCAATTCGGTTAATAAAAGTGGAGTAACCTTTCTCTAAACAATTGCTAAATGACACAAAACAAAATGGCTTCCAACTAACAGATATCCATATTTGGTGTGACGTCGCCAAACGAATATAAATAAACCACAAGACTAAGTCTTATGACGTAAAACCAATTGGTTCCTACCTATTGAAACTGGTTCTTACCGGTTGAAGAACAGCATCTTTTTCTGACTGATACATGGAGGGTATGACCTTGTCTAACCCTGACTCTGGCCGAATACGTATATATAGAGTTGCGCATTTTGGGTCAGATCAGTATTTCCGTATCAGCAGAAAATAGATGTTTGACTTTTCATTAAAGGTAAGAACTATATATGTCGTAACTTCTTTTAGGAATAAGTATTCTTAATATTTGAGATTTTAATGGTAACATTATGTTAGTAACATTGTTCACTTAATACTTTTATTTATAATATATTGTAATAGAATGTTTTATGTTTTAAAGAATTCTTATTTAATTATATTTATGTAATTTTTATGGTAAAAATTGAATTCGCTACCAACTTCTTGTCTAGATTTAATATTTAAATAAAGTATTCTTTAAGCAAGAAAGAATAATATCTAGCAATATATATTCTAAATCAATTTTCTATTTTAAAATAAGTAAAATACATTTCTTTAAATTAATTGTTACATTAATTACAGTTATTACATTTTATACTTTGGCTATATTGAAATTGATCGAGAATTAACTATTTGTATAATATTCTAAAATAAAGAAGTTATACGAATGAATGAAGTGAAAGCTTAATAAGGAAAATATAATATGTATTTCATGAATTTTTATTATAAGTTTTTAGATGTGTTTCTAGAATGTAGTGATATATGTGTGTTGCTTATTTAAATAAAGTATTTCCGTATCAGCAGAAAATAGATGTTTGACTTCTCATTACAGCCACGATTCCGTACCTGATTCCCTAGACATTCCATCATCAGGTGACATTCTTTTTCTGGGGACTCATCCTTTTCCTTCTTCCTGAGTTCCCAGCATGTGTTTATGAGATCGAACTATAAATCTTCCCAGCAAATCATCTCATAAAAAATCAGCTGTCAACATATCAGAGGTAAATACGATATCAATAAACTGTTATATTGCAAATGGATCGTATTTGGCACGAGGTAGCCACAAACAAACAGTTTATTCTTTTCTTGTTGATGTTCCAACAGGTTCATTAATCACAGCGATGCTGACCGATCAATCCGGCAAACAGCTCAATCTCAGCAGTGATATTGTAACATACAATTCTGCATCTGCAGTCAGTTAACCGACGACAGTGAGCTAATTAACTACAGCTAGCTGACCACAATCAATTTTATCGGGCAGTTTTGTATAACAAAATAAAACAACGAAACATGTATCTTATAAAAAAAAAACTGCAGGAGGATTCTTTGGAAATATATTCTTTAAAATAGTTGAAAATGTACCTGGAATTGCTGAAAATAAACAATAATAAATAAATAATAAATAAATACAAATTATCGCGTTATACGAGTCAAAATCTTTTAGTACAGGTGTCGCATTCGCAGCGGGCACTGCAGTAGGACAAAAGACTGCCGCTGCTAAAATTAAGGGCTGGGTGCTTGGCGCGTAACCTATCGCTAGCAGTAAGGATATGAAACAAGTAATTTCTTAAATTGCACCAACATCATAACAGCTACCACGTTGATAAAACCGTTAACAATACTGCTATCTTCTGTCGAAGAAATTATTAGAAAATTGATAACAAAAGCGAGACTATGTTCAGACATTAGATAGTTCAGCAACACAATTTGAGTATGTGGAGTATCTCGATGAAAATTCAAACGCACCTAACAAGTTGGGCATACGAACCTTTAATACACATGACGAAAAAGTGTTTATGTTGCCGCACAAAGCCGTACTTAAAGTAGGAGGTAGAATCGGAAGGCTGCTAGTCGATCTGTTGATGCTGCAGTTGCTACATTACTCGTTAATAACGGTTCGAGTTTAAAAGCGCAAGATATCAACTAGCAAAATAAAACTGTAAAATATATTTCTATGCACTTCCCTGTAGCAAGTACTATTATTAACCTTGTGTCTTTTAGCGAAAAGTACTTGAGATATGCTTTGGTTTAAAGATATTGGACCTGGCACAGCTGCTGTAGCTAATTTTCATTATAGATTAGCTAATATTGGTCTAGTTGTTGGTGGTGATGAAGACGCTGAGACTCTTGCTAATTAGAAACGCGTTGATAGCTTTTTGTAATGAGATTGGAACTATTTACTCCCCCAGCAGCTGATGCTAAAGCGGATGTAAACAAAAGCTCATTATGGTATTTCTTTCACTTCAGCTGCAACTTATGATGATGGCTATATTAAACGGCGAAAATTTACAGATAGCTCAAGTCAAATAATACAGAACAATATTTGGGTGTTTTTCTACTACAAATAGGTATTTCACGGTATCAAACATACATTTATAATTGACCAAGCAGATTAAAACGATTGTCTGATGAAATCTGCAGGTGTCGCTGATGCTCAATTTATAATTTTACATTTGGCACTTTGGATTAGTCAAATCGTTTCATTTATTTAGAACCTGAGGCAATGCTAACAGCCTATATCAAGAAAGTCATTTTTATGCAAACAAAATTTATCAAATACCAAATCCGACTAATAACACAAAGGCGAATACCAACAGCACCACCTCTCTTGTGGCCCAGTGATTAGAGCGTCCGCCTCAGATAAAGGAAGGTCGCGTGTTCAATTCCAGGCCGAGTCATACCAAAGACTTAAAGATGGTACTAACAGCTGCCTCGCTTGGCGCTCAACATTAAGAAGTCAGTGTTAGGACTAGTTGGTCTGGTGTCAGGATCATGTAACTGGGTGGGACATCAAGCTACACGTCTGCGGCATGATACCTCAGTGGCAGATATCACTATAAACTGTCACACTGCATACATCGTAGCAATACGACTGACAAAAGTGTTAAAGCTAAGTTAAAAATCCTAATCACACACATACACACCCACACACACAACAGCACTGAGCGTAGAGTTACCAATTTGTATTTACTGTGATTCAGCGACAATACCGACGTATTAATAACTACAAAACAATTCTGTATTTGATAGTCCATATGTCAGAATAAATTCTAATAAATATCCCGAACGTGCAATCGAATGTGATTTTGGAGCTAACGAAAATAGAAACGTATCTCGTGCTTACATGTATCTCGTGAAAGCAATCCCAAAGTATCAGGATGGCGATCTCAAATTTCAATCGAAGAGACTAGGAAACTTGATCCGATATTTCACTTTGACGTATCAAAACACTCCGAACGTACCATTGGATCAACTTCAAATATTGAGGTTATATGGACACTATGAGGGATTGCACGAGCTGCTAATTATTACGCTAATGCACTAATTGTATCTGATATATTCTTAACGATAGATTCTACAAAATGAAGAATGACTATCCAGGTGCGAGATGCTTTACACTTGAAGTGATATATACTTTACAGCCCCCACAACAGAAACAACGAAAAACAATAGAATACTGCTAAAACGTGTTTGTGGTACCTGTGTCGAAAAAAAAAGACTGTTTCTAAAAACAAAACTAAACTGAGTAACTCACTCCCGGGAGATCATGTAATACCAAGAATTCCTAATGCTATTACAATACAAATGCAGAGCATTTCATGCAAATGTAAAGATTGCTATGGTCTGTGAATAGAGCAGGACAAAATAATAACGTACTGTTAGTGTTGTAATCAGCGGGCTGTAATCGAGTCCGCCTTAGATATTCGCTAATTACTGGCCAATTGCCACAGAAAGCAAAGGATGGATATTGCCACGTCATACGTACACAGTCCATGGAACAATTTGATGAAAATTCCGGGAGAAGAGCCTTATACTCAGATTGATACAGATGTGATGTCGTGACAACGAAAATGATAAACCTTGTTGTGATCGTGTTATGCCTTTCGAACTAACGGATATACAACCGAACGGAATACGAGAGCGAATGGATCGTAAACTAGTGCAAGTTATTATTGGAACAAAATATAAAGTCGGGCTCGGTGACACTGGATTGCAAAGCACTCTTGCACATGAACTGCACAAACTATATTTTAAAAATACGTTTACTCGACGAAAGGTTGTCGCAAACGCAGTCGACGACATTTGGGTTATAGATTTTGCTGAAATGTCAAACATTGCACAGTACAACAGCAACACAAGATACATCATGAACGTAGTTAATATTTTTAGTAAAAACGCGTTTAGCATACCTATTACAGATAAAACAGGAAAAACTGTAACTGACGTATTATTATCAACACGGTGTCTGGCACGGACCGCGAGCAGAATACAACCGGAAAACCAAATAACATTTGGACTCGTCAGTGAGCAAAGATTTTAAAAAGCAATTCGAGACGTTTTTAAAGCAGAACAATATCGTCAAGTACGTCACTGGAAATGAAAGTAAAAGTGTTGATGTTGTGAGAGTTAATCGCACTATAACAGAAAAGATTATATTCCTGTTCAGCAGCTGATGAGATTGAAGGAACTGGCATGTCTTTGCTTGTGAAGAGTTGTTGGGTATTATAGGTCAAGCAGCTTTTCTAAAATTAATACCATCTCCCTTACCACGACGAACATTTTATTTTCTGTCAAACGAGATCAAGATTCTCGAGTCGGGTTTCAGTTCGAATACCGTCGATGTGGTCAATAACTGCTTGGAACAGACCCAGTCAATACCTCAAACAAAATCGATGTGAGAAATATTTAATATAGTCGGTTTTAGGTTCTCGTACTGTTACCAGTAAATATCTACTACATGTATTAATGCTACTTCCAATAACTTTTCTCATTTAAATATTTCTGATAATATCTCTTCTACCTCGTATTTATTATAAATCAGGTGTGGTTTACATTCGTCTTGCAAAGACAAATTGGCGATGTTATTATAGATTACCTGATCATTCACATGATAAACTCGTTCCGTCTGGAATGTTTTCGCTAAATACTGTCCAGATGAAATAGTATTATCTTCCGCTTTCACTCCAATTTTACAACCATCTGAAGCTGATACTCCGACGGAGTTTCTTGTTCGAATGTTTACCACCACTACGAGTTCATTGCCCGCAAACAAATTATATATTGGATACGTCCAAAATATCTCGGGACATTATTTATAGACGTTTCCCAAATCTCTAATTGACAAATTTTCATATCAAACTCAATTAAAGAAATGCAAAACTGTAAATATAGCGATGTTAAAACATGATGATATCGCAAAGAAAAGTTTATTTTCGACAGAAAGCTATCAGTCTAAAAAACTGTAACTGCATTTGCTGGGTTCGACAACAGCTGGCTTCGAATTTTAACTGGAAGAGATTTGATGTCGTTGTCAGATAATATTTTTCAGGAAATATGGAAATCAAAAATCGACGAGTACACAGCATCGGATCATGTTGGATATTTTATAAAATAACAAATATTATTTCACACTACGCTAATGTGTCGAGCTGCCAACTAAAATAAAAAAATTAAAATGTGTGAATATCAAAAATAGCGACAGTTGCTTTCAGTGGGGTGTTATTGGCGTTATTAGTCACGATATAAAATCTAAACTGTAGTCGGAATGACTTTCCTGTTGCTGAGAATCAAATTTCAAAATTTGAAAAACAAAATCTCCTGTTATCAGTATTAACGTCCTCGGAGTATATGATGCATCACAAAAGATATATCCAATATATAATAGCCATCGATCATCACAGACAACAATATATTTACTATTTTATAAAATTAAATACGCGGGGATAAAGAAAAAAAACTTTAACGAGCTACTCGGAGGTCAGTATAACAAGCATGAGGAAAGGAAATATTTCTGTGTCAGATGCTTGTGCGGCTTAAGTCTCAGCAAGTACTTGGCATCTCGAGATTTGCTCTAACGTACAGCGGACATGTACGCTTGGCGAAGATGAAAATATATTACAATTTATAAACTACAGACACAATATGAAAGTGCTTTTTGTTATTTACGCAAATTTTCGATGACAATCGATATCTACAAGTATTTGGATTGCGTCAAAATCCAACTTGCTAAAATCAAAACTATCAGACTTTTTATAACCCAACGCAAGTGTATTAATTCCATCGGAGCAGTATATTTCATCACTAACTAGAAAGCTTTCCATGCCGTCTTTTCCTTGCCACGCAGTGCACGGTCAAATGCATCATCTCGAAGAGTTCACGAATCTACGGACCAACAAAGACACCTTCATTTATCTTTGATTCACTTAACCTTGGAAATTTTCCACGGAAGTACTTGAGAGGTTTTGTTTTGTCCATGGCCTTGACTATATTCTTCATCAGACCCAACTTGATGTGCAAGGTTGGAAACAAAATCTTCCTCGATTCAACAAGTGATGGATAATGAACACTTTTCCTTCCAAGCTCCAATGACTCTCGGAGTGGCCAATCTCTTTTGATGTAGTGGGAATCTCTCACACGACTATCCCATTCAAAGAGAAAACAGCAGTACTTTGTGTATTCACTCTACAAGAAAACTAGAATCTTTGAATTGCCAGAAAGCTGCCACTGATGTTTATCATAGTTTATGCACCTCAAAAGTTGTTGTTTCATGTTTTCATGGGTTTCCTACATAAAAACTGCAAGACCAATTGGAATTGATGGCAAAACAGTACCATAATGCTGTACAACAGACAGATTCAATACTCGTTTTAGATGAATCAATGAACACACTCCATTCATCTGGATCATGAGCGATATGTAGCTACCACCACGCCATCGATGTTGCAGGCTACACGATCAACTTCCATGAGGAAGAATTGGACAAGTTTCATTTGACGGTCACGGAACATGGAAACCCGAAAATTTCATGCAGTCTACAGCAGTCTGGAACTCAACAGCTCTGCCTTATTCTTGGATAGTTCAAAATCCCTGACAAGGTCATTCAGTTCACCTTGTGCTATGAGGTGTGGTTCAGAGGAGGGGGGTGGGAGAACATATGGGTCATGTGACATTGATAGTTCAGAACACAAAGTTTCTTCTCTTTCTTGTCTGACTCAAGAACTATTCAAGTGCATCAGGAACCTGCAGCCTTTCTCTGTGGAGTACTGGGCGTATAGCTGATGGAATGTTTGGATAATGTACAGTCTACTTTTTCTTCTTTAACACACCTTTCCCAACTGGAGGCACCATGCAGAAGTAAAAACTGTTCTAATCTGTGGTGCTCTCCAAATCACTGGCACTGCAAAAGACATAGATTTCTTTTTCATGTTCAACCACTGGCTAAGATTTGTGGCACCAGTGTAACAAGCATATGTGTGGAGCAAACCTCTTGTCCTAATATCCAATTCTGCAGCCAAAATAAAGGTGAAAGGCTTTCTTAACAATAGTGGTTACACTGCGCTTTTGTTATGCAAAAGTCCCTTCACCACAAACATAGCAGAAGTTATCTGCTTTGTTCATACAAGTATGATGCATCTCTGTGTGATTTCTAGAGCTGATCGATGGCAATTTATTCAACATTGATGTAAGCTTAGCCTTAGTTATGATTGCATCATCCATGAGTTCTAGGAATACCATGATGCAATTAATATCACTGAGTTCTAGGAATAACATGATGCAATTAATATTTTAATACGAAACATGCTAATATAAGCACTAATTATTGCTTCTTCACACAAAGTGCATTTGTTATACTTTCATTAAGAGGGCCTCAAGGGAGAATAGTCCTTGACTAATGAGTCACCCTCTATAAATAAAGCATTATTATTATTATTATTATTATTATTAATATCATGTATGATGCAATACTAGCTTCTAGTGTACAGCAATTACTGTCCAAACCCAGTCATAAATTTAGTCATAGATCCAGTAAAAGATGTATTTTAGTCGTTCCTGATTTAAATAGAGATCCCTTCCCTTTCTAACTCACTTATCCTCCACCATTCAAGGGTCATAGATACTGACCCAGTACATATCTTGAAAACTAGAGCCAATTGACAATTTATTTTAAGCATCATTTTCGTTCTCAGTGACTCGGAATTAGTAAAGTTTGACTACATCTATTTTGGTAATAATTTGGCTTTAGGCCAGTGTAATTATTTAATTAATCACAAAATAATGACCGCTCTGGTGGCCGAGTGGTTTGATCACCTGCCTTAGATGCGGGAGGTTATGGTTTTGAACCCTGGCCAAGTTGTATTGAAGACTTATAAACATGGTACTGGCAGCTGATTTTCTTGGTGCTCAGCATTAAGAGGTTAGTGCGAGTACTGGTCAGAATGGTGTCAGGATAATTTGACTGGGTCGGACACGATGCCCCAGTGCTGGACATCTCTATAAACTGCCACAATGCAGACACCGTAGCAATAGGATTGAAAAATTGTTAAAGCTACGTAAAAAATCAAATTTACATGATAAAATATGTTGTTCCAATCTAAAATCATAGTACCATACACATCAAATAAAGTTCTTAAATCGTCAATGATTGTATGTACTTTGATCTGTTCAGACTCTGTACAGAAATTAACTAGGAAAGCATTAATCCTGCTTTCTTTGGCAATATTTGAAGAGGTCTTTCCCAAACGTATCAGTATTTGCTGTGAAAAAAAATATCCAATTTTTCCGTTATTGGTGATAATCGAAAGTTCAGTTTCATCCAAACAAATCTAACCTAACCAGTATATATTTTATACTGTTTATTCCTTTCCCATTCAAAATCTTTCAATCTATTTCCAAGTCACATACATTTTTCCCTAACATACATTACTCAATCGAATGTCACTACGGTAAAGACACAAGTCTTGCAAGCAAACAATATTCCTTAACATACATTACTCAATCGAATGTCACTACGGTAAAGACACAAGTTTTGCAAGCAAACAATATTCCTTAACATACATTACTCAATCGAATGTCACTACTTTAAAGACACAAGTCTTGCAAGCAAACAATATTCCTTAACATACATTACTCAATCGAATGTCACTACGGTAAAGACACAAGTCTTGCAAGCAAACAATATTCCTTAACATACATTACTCAATCGAATGTCACTACGGTAAAGACACAAGTCTTGCAAGCAAACAATATTCCTTAACATACATTACTCAATCGAATGTCACTACGGTAAAGACAAGTCTTGCAAGCAAACAATATTCCTTAACATACATTACTCAATCGAATGTCACTACGGTAAAGACACAAGTTTTGCAAGCAAACAATATTCCTTAACATACATTACTCAATCGAATGTCACTACTTTAAAGACACAAGTCTTGCAAGCAAACAATATTCCTTAACATACATTACTCAATCGAATGTCACTACGGTAAAGACACAAGTCTTGCAAGCAAACAATATTCCTTAACATACATTACTCAATCGAATGTCACTACGGTAAAGACACAAGTCTTGCAAGCAAACAATATTCCTTAACATACATTACGCAATCGAATGTCACTACGGTAAAGACACAAGTCTTGCAAGCAAACAATATTCCTTAACATACATTACTCAATCGAATGTCACTACTTTAAAGACACAAGTCTTGCAAGCAAACAATATTCCTTAACATACATTACTCAATCGAATGTCACTACGGTAAAGACATAAGTCTTGCAAGCAAACAATATTCCTTAACATACATTACTCAATCGAATGTCACTACGGTAAAGACATAAGTCTTGCAAGCAAACAATATTCCTTAACATACATTACTCAATCGAATGTCACTACGGTAAAGACACAAGTCTTGCAAGCAAACAATATTCCTTAACATACATTACTCAATCGAATGTCACTACGGTAAAGACACAAGTCTTGCAAGCATATATTATTCGTACATACATGTACTAGAAGTATTAGAATTGTATAAGAAATTATGCTTTACAGGGTCTTATTGAAAGAAAAATTCTCTTAAAGGGACCGACACTCAACTGTTCGAAAAGAATTGTAGGAATTATAATAAGTTTGTTTCTTTCAACCTGTTTTTTTTATATTTTTTTTTATATGAATGAGCATTGAATTAAATTCATCTCTAATTCTCTTGAGAAAATCCAACATGTATAAATCTGGTACCATTTGTTTTTAGTTAAATAGTTTATAACACAAACACAGTACAAAAATCAGTCATGACCTTTGATCTTGAGGTTTATATCAATTTAATCATTAGATAATATTATAGTGGGAAAAACATGTTACTAAATGGGCACCATTCAAGGTATTATATATATACATATATATATATATATATATATATATATATATATATATATATATATATATATATATAATTGGGATTTGATGAAAATCTATTCACATTTGCTTGTTCCAGCATATTCACAAGTGATCACAAATATAAACCAGCTGCCAAGACCTTTAATCTTGACACGAATATCTGAGTCTTGACTTCAGACTTGTATTTAAAAAAAACAAACACCTGCCGTAGAGTCCAATTAAAAAAAAGATTTAATAGCTAAACCCTTAGTTTTCTGAAGAAAACAAAATTCTTCACTGCATTCAAAATGATGACTATAAACCTTACCTGAAAACCAATTAACCTTTGTAAATGATTTTACCCACCTGACTAAATAGTAAAATACCTGAAACAAGTTATTTTACTAACACAACATATACAATTACAATAACACAAACAAGAAAACATATTCTATGTTTATAATAAAACAAGACAAATCAGAAACATTAAAAGACAAACTACAATTTATGCAACTTGCAGATATACAATCAATTTGTAAAAAAATATAATAAGAATAAAATGTATATACATACATTATACATCACGAATTACTTACATATAGCCATATATGTGAGGATATGAAAAACTAAAGTTTAAAAATAAATTAATAAAAAGAAGAAGCTGTAAGGGAGCAAAATGCAATCCATACAAAACTCTGTAAAATTAGATAAATACAAAAATGACTAACACGGACCACTCAACTAAAAACTCGAAGCACATTTACACTCAAGACTTTAACCAGGTTCAAAATCATCCTGCTGAATTCTTTAAAGCCCCCGTGTTTTTCTCAAATAAACTGACTTAACTGGCTGTAAAATTTTTAGTGAATCAAATTTAAAAAACAGCTTGCCATACCATTACAAATGGTATTATTCATTGTAGCCAAATTTTGATTGCTGCTATTATAGTTGCATTGATAATATGTGACCAGACAATTAAAGTAATGTGTTTTCTTGCAAAGTAATTTATATACTGCAGTTACCTGACATCTTGATATATTATTATGGAATTAAGAAAAACTTTTTAAAAGAGAATCCTAACTTGATATATTATTATGGAATTAAGAAAAAACTTCTTAAAAGAGAATCCTAACTTGTATTACAATTATTAAGACCCAATTTTTGTGCCATATACTGGGGTTTTTCCTCCATTTTCTAATAATTTTCCTTTCTAAAGATATGCCAAATAATGGGTCAATACCTAAAACCTGACTTGTAAAGTGTCTATAGGTCATTCATTTATTCTGTGTATTAGTGGACAAAAAACATTCATGCAAGACGTTCAATTGTTTTTATCCTTCCCCAAAGATACTAGATATTTGACTGACTTATATATATATATATATATATATATATATATATATATATATAGATGAAATGGATATATATTACTTATATAATTGTAAATATTTAGTCAAGATTCACAAAATGTAAAAACTCATTTGAGGTGGAAAACTCTTTAAGATTTTTTATTGTAAATATTTGGTCAAGATTCACAAAATGTAAAAACTCATTTGAGGAGAAAAACTCTTTAAGATTTTTTATTGTAAATATTTGATTAGTTGTTGGCAACCTAAGGAACATATTCCAACATGCCCGACTCTTTTGGAAAGTTTTGAATTGCATTCATTAAATTCATGGGATGAATAAGACTTGGCACACAGTACCAGAGTGTGAACCTGGTGCAGCAGTTCTAAAATTGACAAATCTTAGGTACTATATTGTGGCACGAGTTAGTTGCATCAGAATTTACTCCAAAAAATTTTAACACTCCAATCATCAATTTTACACACACAACCACATGTTTTACCGAAATTATCAAACAGAACGAACAGCATTGTTCCTCGAACATTTAATAAAAAATATCATGTAGTTTAAACTTTTGTTCCATGTCACAAGATGAGCTATAGTAGCTTTGTTCATAATGTATTTGGATCCATGGGTCGCAGATTTCAATTCATGTCCTGGCAGTCAGGATTGGCTGCCATAGTGTGTCCTTGGGAATGGCATTTATGTCTCTGGTGTGATATAGACAATGTGTTACATGGTAACATTAAAAGTAACAAAAATAAAAACCTATATTGCAAGTTTGAAATTTCCATAGCGATATAAACAGTCTGAATAATGAGGGCTCTGACATCTAATATTAGTAATAAATATATATCAATAACCATTCAACAAAAAAATGAAAAAACATATATAAAATTAAGTCTGCAATTACAGCTGAGAAAGAAAACATTTAGACTGTGGACACAATAACTGTGGGTTTTATTTTCTAACAAGATTAAAAACTTGGATCACAGTCATTGCTCAATAACCTTGACAATGTCTTACCAAATTGTGAGATCAGACAGCCACTAATATGCATGATATATTTCTTTTCCGGACACTTTCTTCTTTATATGAGAATGACTTTCAGCTAAAGATGAGATGAAAGACAGTGAAGTGATAAGAATTTGAATTTTAACTTGTTATATAGTACCAAATCCCCTTGAATGATTATAAAATGTTTCTGACAAAGTCTGACATATTAATGATTAGTATTTATTAGAATTTGTCCAAATGATCAACTGACAAATGTTGATACTCTTACTTACAGAAGACACCCATACACCTTTCTGACCACAATAAAGGCTTAGAGACAGAAGAGAAGTTTTACAAGACATCTGATAATTAAATGCTATTAATATTGACCAGGTAACTACAAAAAGCATATAATAAAAATGAATGTGGCAAATATATTCAAAATTTAACTTCAAACTGACACTGATTATGTAAAATGTAACTCACATATGCTGGCACAAATTCCACATGCCTATTAAAGAGAAGACATATCTTCACTAGCCAAGGTTTTCATAAGTTAACCTATCTATACCCTGGTGGACCAATCAGATATTT
Organism: Unio delphinus; assembly: GCA_029339505.1. Taxonomy (NCBI): domain Eukaryota; kingdom Metazoa; phylum Mollusca; class Bivalvia; order Unionida; family Unionidae; genus Unio; species Unio delphinus. The sequence continues at coordinate 3,251,859 of JAQISU010000162.1, forward strand.
CAGTGTTTTGTCCTAGCAGCATCTATTGGATCTCACGAGTTGCCTCCCATAGTATGGAATAGTGGAAAAAGTTGTGCATTGTACATCTGTAAATGGTGGGGAATTGACTTTAAAAGGATATTTTGCAAGTTAAAATCAAAAGCATGACTACATACCTGAGAGAAGTCATTATAGGTGTATATATTATGTAGAGGATGTATTTGTACAGATATGGCCTGGCAGTGCTTATTTATTAGTCCATTCCAGTTAACCAAACACGTAGGGACTGTTCAAATTTTAACAACTTGATTTTGATTGCAATGAAATTCGCAGACCCAAAACACTGAAGTATATAACAAATCCATCTATGTGTGGATACATGAACGTATTGGACCCTTTGCTATCGAAGATATCCTGAAGTGTGTACAAATCAAATCAGTTTTGGTTTGGGTACTGAAAAATCTTATGCCTTAATAGTTTTAGTAAGTACTCATTCTTACAAATTATCAACCATTAAATAAAACCAAAACTAATTGGGAATGACACTAATTCTGCTTATTGCTTATGTAATACTTTTCCTGAGATAATTTTCTAAAAGAATTCTTAGCATTGGGAAAATTGCCAATTAAGTAAAGAAAAGTCAAAATACTATCACGTATCAAATCCTATATGAAGCACTATTAAAGTTTTTAACTCTCATACCATATAAAAACTCACTCGTAAGTCATTTCCAACTACAAACTGCACAAACCCAGATGTGCCATTACTTTATGCACCAGCAGATCTGGGTCTGTGCAGTTTGTTAGAAGTAATCAGCAGAGCATACAGCATATACTCTGGTCGGCAGATACACTATGCTATGGCACATCAGGGTCTACACTATTTGCAGTTTGATGTAACCTTTAAGTTAGTATATATGGCATGCATTATTGCATACCATATGTACCCACATACAAGTTGGATCCAAATGCAAACTGCTTAGAGGCAGATCTGCCAACATAATGCACTGGCAGATCTGGGTCCATGCAGTTAGTCAAGAATAACAACAACCCTGATCAGCTGGTGCATTATGTGATGGCAGATCAGGATCTACATTGTTTGCAGTTGGACTTGTCTTATAAGTATATACAATAATTTTTTAACAGTCTCTCATCACATCATACATAAAATATATTACATGCCATTTCATTCCAATACATTTGAACACTTTACACACAGCAATAGCTGTACACTGAATTGATTCCTTTTCAAAACACTACACATGAGTATGGTAGCCAGAGTACCTGAACAACCTTTCAACCATTTATCTCAGCCATGAAATTGATGAACCCAAGTGACCCAACTTTAGTGAAATGCATATTCTCTCTTGTAAATAATACATTATTAACCTGAATTCATACAGTTATGCATCAAGAGACGTGCCGCTAAAATAATCAGCATGAAGATATGGAGAAAACAAACAAAAAGGATGCTCAATCTACTGGGTTCATGCAGACATATTCAACGACTTCTTCCCAAACTCTTCCTGGGCCATTTCGCTAAACTCAAGGACTGCAATATCAATGAAATGAAACTTTATCGATTGTGTCATGTTCTAATCAAGTGTTATGAATCGGTGTTCAGTGCTCAAAGAAATTAGCAGTTATCAATTTTTTGACTCCCATCAGAAATTCCATGACTTTTATAAAATGATGCAAGGTTTTGAAAGATTAATAGACTTATTAATAAGGTCCTTGAAATTTCATATTTAAATTCCAAAATGTTTCCAGCGTTCCAGGACCCACGTGAACCCAGACATAAGGAAGGACTGTAAACTTTGGATATTTAACTTAACATGAACTTTAGAACATGGTTATACAGACTAAACTTAGGTATATAACAGCAAAAACTATTCAAACCGTTTGAATGGAAGATTCAAAGAGCGTGATTAGACTTGAAAAGTTCCTTTGTAAAGCGGCAACCACTTAACTAAATGTCAGAGACATTCTGCAGTAATCTTCTGCATATTTATTACAAGTGATTAGATGTATCAGATCTATGGCATCAAGCAGAATCTATTGCAAATGATTTTACTTTTAACTCTTCATTCTTGACTGACACAATCATATTTGGCAATTTAGAAATCTTAAACACAATGTTTACTCCCATGTTATTCAGCATCAAAGCCTTCAAAAGTCTTATGCAAGAAATAGCTTTAGACCTTGACCTTTCTGGATATAAATCTCATTTTGTTTACGCTCTTGCCACTTGCTAGCTGTACAGTTACTCCTCAAGAGTAATTTCCCCTTGATACATTTCCATAATATTATACCAAAGTTGCCATTAAGGAAATGATAACTGAAATCTGTATTTAAGTAATATAGACCACATTACAAATGAGTATATACAATAACAGCAATACAGCTGTGAGTAAGAAAGAGGTAACTAAATGCTTTTATCTGTAGAGAACTCATATAATTGAGTTAGGGACCCTTGTTGCCTTGTACATCATGTATGCCTGACAATAATCTCACTGCAATAATACTTAAAATCTTCTGCCACTTTTCAGTTAAAAGATAATCCAAAATACACTTGTAACTGACAATAAACTAATGTATCTTTGCATCCATCATTGCTTATTTGGTGTCTTATAATGTCTTTGCCTTCTGGAACAGTTCATCAATAAATTTCTGCAACAGAAGGAAAATGAATTAAATTCATTAATATACATAACATAAAACTTAAATATGTAATTAAAATCACATGCCTTCTGATTACTCATAAATACATAAATATTTATAAAATAAAAAGATTTAATTTTAAAAATGGGCCATGGAACACTGTATATTTTGTAAACCATGTCAGGATTTAACTACATAACGTTTAGAGAAAACATATGGCTGTGCACACTGAAGCCACCAATGGAAAAAACTGACACCTAAATCTATAGAATGGTACTAAATTAGTGACAGGTGCCTATGAATCAATGCACATATTGGTAACACCTGAACAGCTAATCACTAGCAACAATAATTATACTAAATTGTAACTTAAATGTGTACAAGTATGCATTGTGAATTATGCAAGTCTTCATTGAAAACTAGACCTTGCTACATAGCTCTATATTGACAATGTTTTAATACTTACATCTATCACTGCCTGAGGTTGAGGTGCTTTTGCTAGACACTCCTGAAATTAAAGTAGAACATGATGAGTTTCAATACAAAGTTGGATCAATTACATATAAAAAAATTGTCAAGAAAACTTTCCTTAATCCTTAATGATTTTCATTAAAATATTAAGTACATGGATGTGACCAATACAGTATTTATCAATTCATATATAAACTGTAACACTGTCTCTCTATAAAGACTTTTATTATAATACATTTTCTATGACAGTGGAACCTGTCTTGAAAGACCACCCCTTCTGCCAAAACATAATGGTCTCTCATAACAGGTCATGACACTATATAATCAATAAATCTGTACATGGAGAACCTGATCTCTCAAGACTGATGGTCTCCCATAGCAGTGATCTCTCAAGACAGGTTTTACTGTATAAGGCAGTTCCTTGGGTCCCATTTGAAGTAAATGTTTACCATGTACCTTATTCAAAAGTAGCATCACTGTAATGTGGCATAATCAATGGAGCCCATAAACTGTATTATAATGTGGAGTACTGCATGTATACCTCATTATATGGATGTCTCACTCTTTGCCTTCCATTGTTATAAAGCAGTAATATGCAACTACCTCATAATATGGTAATTTCACTGTATGGTGGTATATTCCATAACTCTTAACGACAACATTCCTCACTGCCATCTCACCTCTGTCTGCATGGGTTCGAGTCTAAGATCCAGCTAATGTAGTTACATGAGAAAGCTTGCCAGTAGCTTCTCGTGGTTCGGTGGTTCTTTCCGGAGGTATTCCCCGGTTCTTCCTCCACCAGTAATACTGGCCGCCATGTATAGCCTATCATGCTGAAAAATGGTGTTAAACCCTACAACAACAACTCTTTGGCTCCTATTGCCAAAATGTTGAAGAAGTACTGTACATGTACCTCATTATAAGGCATTATTACTATAAGATGGTATAGCTTTGACTCCAAAGGACAGAATTGTTACGATTACTAAAACCTGTACATCACTATATTTTAGTTTCACAATATGAAGGTATATTTTATGGTTCCCATTGACAGCATTGTTATAAAGGGAATAAAGGGTACTGTACTAAAGGCAGCTTTGTAATGAGGGACTTCTTTATAAACAACGTAGAACACTTCACTGTATATTTATATAGCTGGGTCTAAAACATTTGTATCCATGAGCAATTTACATCCTTACAGTACTGAACTTGTTAGGGGCCCCAAGTGGCCGAGTGGTCTAAAGCGCTTTCTGTTACGGATCACTGCTGTCTCACCTCTGACTGCATGGGTTCAAGTCTAGGATTCGGCTAATGTAGTTATGTGAGAAAGCTTGCCAGTAGCTTCTCGTGGGTCGGTGGTTCTTTCTGGGGATTTTCCCAGGTTCTTCATCCACTAATAATACCGGCTGCCATGTGCAGCCTATCATGTGCTTAAAAATGGCGTTAAACCCTAAAAAAACAAAACAAGTGAACTTGCTTAATTGCCATTGACAATACAAGAAGAAATTGTATAAACATTACCATTATACATGTATCACCATTTTATAAACTTGTAGGGACTGACAATGTGACAATCCCACAACTAGTTATCAATCAAGGGTACAAAATAATGAGGGTCTTAAGAATAGTAATATTACTAATGGTAAGGCCGGCAAACAAAGTACCGTATTTTCCGGTGTATAAGTCGAGACTTTTTGACTTGAAAGTTCGGTCTTCGTCTTATACTCCGAATAGACTTATATATGGATTTTGTCATTGAAATTGCATCAACTTATATATGGATTACAGTATCCGGTATGCTATTGATATTGCTCTATAATCAGCATAATCGAAAACAAGTCACATAGAAGTACAAATTCATGTTAAATTACTATGTCAATAAATTGTCATAAAATAATATGACTGCATTTATATTTGTAAGTTTTGTCATTATTCATTTTGCATTCTGCGTGTTTTTTCTTATTTCTCAAACATAAAATAAAAGAAAACAATTACCGGTAAAAACTTAACCGGGCTGCATAGCACACTTACGGTCTATACTCTATAGTGTACTGTACTAATTCAAAGCATATTGTTTGTTCCTAAAAAAAAGATATGAAATAACTGGTCCATTAATATTTGATTTTCCAGTATAATGTTGGACACACTTGAGCAATTACCGGCATAGCTTTTTTTATTGATCCAATTGATCCTACAAAGGGATGTAATCCATATTAACTTGAGCGTTCTATTATTATTTATAAAATAATATAGATCATGCATTCTACTGAATCCCCCAAATCAAATCAATGAGTTTATATCATCTGTTGAATCTTGCACTCAAGATTGGTTTCAACTGGAAGGAATGATATTAGCTCTTGTTGCAATGGATATTGTCGGTAATATGGAATATCATACGACGATACCATCAATATTCATGCAACCGTAAGTTACTACCGGTAGTATAAAACACAAAGCCAAGTTATTGACCTGGCCTCGTCTTATACTCCGAATCGACTTATATATGGACGAAGGATGGAAAATTTACAAAATTGGTCAATTCGACTTATACTCCGCATCGACCTATAGGCCGGAAAATACGGTACATAATTACAATGAGATATGACACCAACTGTACTGTGATCATAGAATCTATTGCAAATTAACTGAAATGTAAGAAATGGTAAGGCCAGCAAACATGGTACATAATTACAATGAGATAATTGTACTGTGATCATAGAGTCTATTGCAAATGAAATATTATGGATAGCCAGGAATTGAAATGTAACAAAACACAGAAAATAGGGGGTCATGCCCTTTGAAAAACAACAACAATCTTATTTTTGCTAAGCATTCATTACTCTAAAAATGGTCATTTCATACATTTCCAATTAAGTTAATTAATATGTCTTTGAAGCATCTTAAGGATACATCTTGCCCTGGCCACCATGGACATAAATTGTTAAATGATTGTGGAGAAATTAGTTTATTATGCACCAGTTATTTTTCTCCAAGCGAACTTGTTCAATTCAATTTATTCTGGTTTAATATTATTTACATGATCATTTAGATCATGATCTTAGTTAAATCTGCCCTCACTTATATTGTTTTAGGCCTTCAACCCTAGTATTGTTTGTTTCAGACCTTCAACCCTTGTTGTCTTTGTTTATTTCAAGCCTCCAATTCTTGTTTTCTGTGTCTGTTTCTGACCTTAATGGTAAATAATCCTTGTTTTCTTTGTTTCATAGACCTTCAACCCTTGTCTTTCCTTTGTAAGACCTTCAACCCTTGTCTTTGTTTTGTAAGACCTTCAACCATTATTTTCTCTGTTTCATAAGAACTTCAACCATTGTCTTTGTTTTATACGACTTTCAACCCTTGTCTTTCCTTTGTAAGGCCTTCAACCCTTGTCTTTCCTTTGTAAGGCCTTCAAACCTTTTCTTTCCTTTGTAAGACCTTCCACCCGTCTTTGTTTTGTAAGACCTTCAATCCTTGTCTTTCTTTTGTAACACCTTCAACCCTTGTTTTCTTTGTTTCATAAGACCTTCGGCCCTTGTTTTCTTTGTTTCATAAGACCATCAACCCTTGTTTTCTTTATTTCATAAAGTTAAGATGAACTTTGTTTGCCCAAAAATGAAATAACACCCTTTCTTAAGACAGAAACAAGCCTTTTCAGCTATGTTTATGTAAATAATGTTCTATGACTACTACTAACCTGTTGTTTCCCTCCCCCCACCCCCCATGTGTGGTGATGACATTCATCACTATAATTTTGATAATGAACATTGTAAGGCAATATAGTCAGGTCATCTATACAGATGTCACCTGAATTTCATCGTCTCTCTCAAGAGCTTTATTTGTGTGATAACTTCATTTGGTATTTAATGACAGAATCCAGTGTCGACTTTCACTCTATACCCAGCAACCAAACAAAAACTGTATTCCCATTGGGTGAGGTCCCCGAACCTTCTGCATACTTTGGCAACTCAACCTTCAATTTCAAATCTACAGACTGCACTGTATGAACACATGATGCAGAGGAAATTGGAGTAAAGTGCTCTGTTCATAGATGACATTATGGTGGCTGACCAGGCCGGGCCTGGGCAAGATTTGAACCTAGAATTCTGGCATGATAACCACCGAGTTACTACAAATATTGTTCCCTTTTAAGATTGGGATAAGTGGGTGCTGGTCCTAAATGGTCTTTAATGGTTCAATCAAAGTGGCAATTAATTATAAATGGTAAAGATCTCGATACAAATACAAAATGGTTAATGCTGGAATTCTGTCTATGGGAAGTAACTAAAATCAGGTACAATAAGTAAAGAGTTGTTTCCCCTTGTATTAATATTGGTCACTGCCCTGCTACAGTAAAGAATGCACATGTTACTAGAGTTTGGGATTTGAAGACAATAATGGACACAGCAAGATGAAATCAAACCCTATGATTGACAAAACACTTATCAGTGACCAAGGACACGTTACTCGTTTAGGCTTAAATTTGACATACCTTTATTTATTATCATGTCATTACTGATTTATCAACACACTGAACTGTCTCCATCATAGATATATGTAAGTGTTTTGTGGGTTGAATGCAATTCCTCAGCACATAATGTGTTATACAATGGTCGCTTGAATATCTTGATGAAAAGCCTGACTTTGGCAAAGTTACTTAATGTATTTATGACAAAAGGTGAATGGATGGGAATTCACTCCTGGAACAACAAGTACAGCCCTAAGCTCTAAGCTAAGGAAAATGGAAACCAGGTCCAGGGAAGAGAGCACACACAAGCGTATTGGATAACAAAACTCAGATTTGATGAGTGAAACAAATAGCAACATTACAAAATTTACATATTATTCTTATTTATTTATATTACACACAAAAACCCACACTTTATGAGTCGACAGGGAAACACGTGCAAGAAACACATTTTTAAAAACATTTAGAAAAACAAGGTGTCACTTCTAAGTCCTAACCAGCAAGATATACTGAAGGGGGGTCCAGAAGGCGTAAACCAATGATAAGCCTGGGAAGAACCACAGGAACCTATTGGTAAATGTTCTTACATACCCATTTTAGCCTGAGATTCAAGTCCACAAGGACAGAAATGAGGTGTCAGCGATCTGTCAAGGTGAACACCTTAGAACATATGGTGGGGTGGGGGTGGGGGGTCAGAAATCTGTTCACTCAAAACAAGATAGTAAGGCAATCAACTGGGGTAATGGATAATAACTTTTGCCTAATTTTTTCCCCAACATATTACAATACCAGGGTGAAGCCTTTATGTGTTAATAAGAATTTTTCAATGTATTCAGTGCAGTAAAGGAGAAATTCCTGGTAACACAGGAAGGGGCAATTCAAAATTAAGGACATCATTTTAATCAGGTTGGTGAGACAAATGTTCTGTTTATAGGGAAATCCAAGCATCTATGATAAATACTTAGCAAACAATGACACCTGAATATTCTGTATATGAACACAAAAAGGCAGAGACTGTTGTTTCATGACATGCAGAAAATTAATGATTAGTACTGTATATACTTGTTCATAAGTGAAACCAAATTGCAAACAACAAAACCCTGATCTGCATCATGTGCCCACTGATCAGAGTCCATTCAGTCTGTTCTACTAATTACTTATAACAAACTACATACACCAAGATCTGCAGCGGCATAATGCACTGTCAGATTTGGGTCTGTGCATCTTGGAGTTGTACTCGACTAATAAGTGAGTACAGATGGTAAAATTTAAATCATCTATAAAAGAAACTGCCCTGAAAGATGAAAGGCTGACTAAATTAAAATAATCTCAAAGATAAAACCAGAGCACCCGACTAGTAAATGTCCTGCAAAGTAAGGGTCAGTTTATTAAAAGATAAAAATAGCCTTAGTAAATATCTGCCAACATTTTGTAAAAATGTGACAGAGACCCACCCTCAGTCAGAGACTTGTCATTGGACAGTGTACTAATCTGATCTTGTAAAAATGTCCTCTGCATGAATTTGCATCAACCTTACTAACCATATATACTCACTTAAAGTCCAACTGCAAACTGCACAGACCCAGATCTGCTGTTGGATAATGCAATGACAGATCTGGGTGTTTTAAGGTGTAATCAGTAGATCTACAGGTGCATTATACTATGGCAGATCCGGATCTTTGGTGTTTGCAGTCTGACTTGATGTACAAATTAGTATATATATGGTATCAAGAATCCATACAACTGAGATGTTATTTACTGGGTAACAGTTCCTGTGATAAAATTATTATAGCTTTGTACATACAGTATATCACCCTTTGTGTGTAACAAAGAAATGGTTAGCTACACAATTTTGTGTTTATGGATATAAAAAAGCAAGCATTTTATTTTAAACATAATTCTGTTAACTAAGAATGAAGATAATACGCCCCTGGCAGTGTACTTACTATTTCATTGACATTTTATTTACTGTACTTACCAATGACATCATGCTTACTAATGCCTACTGGCATTGCATTTACTAATGTCAACTGGTATTGTCCTTGTTAACACATTAACACCTGGCGCCGCGTTTACAGGGCAGGAGATAGTAGCCTACTGCCAAGCTCTGTAGCATTGAGGTCATGTATGATACACTAAAGTAGGTGGTGTTATAGAAAGGCAGACAGATTTAGCTCTACAATGATACCAAATAATTGGGACGTTTTAGTTGCACTACAAAATACAGAGGACAAAACCCAATTTAACCTGTTTATTTTCACCCCAAATTCGCCTGTGGTCAGAATCATTCCGATTTTGTGTCCAGATTTTAGCCTTTTTGGCCTCATATCTAAGGCAGACCACTCTGAACTGCACACAGACAGGTAAACATGTGCAAAAAGAAGGATAAGGTGGGCATTTTTAATAAAGAGTGGTCTACATACAAAAATGTTGGGTCCGTTAAGCAGTAAAATAAATTAATAAAAAATCAAACTTTTCCCCTTCTGATCATGCGCAAGCAAAATAACCAATGGAAAACAATGTTTTTAACACAACTAGGCATTAGGCTAAAGGAAAACTACCTGAAGTCAATGTATTAGGATATATTCCGAAATAGTCCCATAAAATGTGTTTCCTACTCGCATTTCATGTGAAGACAGCAAAAACCTCCAGGGGTTAATGTATTAATACATTACAAATAAACACTGATATTGTACTAATGCATACTGACACTGAGCTTACTAATGCATACTGATACTGATATTGTACTAATGCATACTGACACTGATATTGTACTAATGCATGCTGATACTGATATTGTACTAATGCATACTGACACTGATATTGTACTAAAGCATACTGATACTGATATTGTACTAATGCATACTGACACTGATATTGTACTAATGCATACTGACACTGATATTATACTAATGCATACTGACACTGATATTATACTAATGCATACTTACACTGATATTGTACTAATGCATACTGACACTGATATTGTACTAAAGCATACTGATACTGATATTATACTAAAGCATACTGATACTGATATTGTACTAATGCATACTGACACTGATATTGTACTAAAGCATACTGATACTGATATTGTACTAATGCATACTTACACTGATATTGTACTAATGCATACTGACACTGATATTGTACTAAAGCATACTGATACTGATATTGTACTAATGCATACTGACACTGATATTATACTAATGCATACTGACACTGATATTATACTAATGCATACTTACACTGATATTGTACTAATGCATACTGACACTGATATTGTACTAAAGCATACTGATACTGATATTGTACTAATGCATACTGACACTGATATTGTACTAAAGCATACTGATACTGATATTGTACTAATGCATACTTACACTGATATTGTACTAATGCATACTTACACTGATATTGTACTAATGCATACTGACACTGATATTATACTAATGCATACTGACACTGAGCTTACTAATGCATACTGATACTGATATTGTACTAATGCATACTGACACTGATATTGTACTAAAGCATACTGATACTGATATTGTACTAATGCATACTGACACTGATATTGTACTAAAGCATACTGATACTGATATTGTACTAATGCATACTGACACTGAGCTTACTAATGCATACTGATACTGATATTGTACTAATGCATACTGACACTGATATTGTACTAAAGCATACTGATACTGATATTGTACTAATGCATACTGACACTGATATTGTACTAAAGCATACTGATACTGATATTGTACTAATGCATACTTACACTGATATTGTACTAATGCATACTTACACTGATATTGTACTAATGCATACTGACACTGATATTATACTAATGCATACTGACACTGATATTATACTAATGTATACTTACACTGATATTGTACTAATGCATACTGATACTGATATTGTACTAATGCATACTGACACTGATATTGTACTAATGCATACTGACACTGATATTGTACTAATGCATACTGACACTGATATTATACTAATGCATACTGACACTGATATTATACTAATGCATACTGACACTGATATTATACTAATGCATACTTACACTGATATTGTACTAATGCATACTGATACTGATATTGTACTAATGCATACTGACACTGATATTGTACTAATGCATACTTACACTGATATTGTCCTAATGCATACTGACACTGATATTGTACTAAAGCATACTGATACTGATATTGTACTAATGCATACTGACACTGATATTGTACTAAAGCATACTGATACTGATATTGTACTAATGCATACTTACACTGATATTGTACTAATGCATACTTACACTGATATTGTACTAATGCATACTGACACTGATATTATACTAATGCATACTGACACTGAGATTACTAATGCATACTGACACTGATATTATACTAATGCATACTGACACTGAGCTTACTAATGCATACTGACACTGATATTATACTAATGCATACTGACACTGAGCTTACTAATGTTTATCAACAGTGCTTACTCTTGCAATATTAGCATTGTCCTTATTAATGCATACTAGCACCATGCTTGCTAATGCATACTGGCATTGTTCTTACTAATGCATACTGGCATTGTTCTTACTAATGCATATTGACACTGTACTTATTAATGCATATTGGCATTGTTCATACTAATGCATACTGGCATTGTTCTTACCAATGCATACTGACACTGCTCCAATTAATGCATATTGACACTATTTACTAATGCATATTGACAATGTACTTACTAATGCATACTGGCATTGTTCTTACCAATGCATACTGACACTGCTCCAATTAATGCATATTGACACTATTTACTAATGCATATTGACAATGTACTTATTAATGCATATTGGCATTGTTCTTACCAATGCATACTGACACTGCTCCAATTAATGCATATTGACACTATTTACTAATGCATATTGACACTATTTACTAATGCATATTGACAATGTACTTACTAATGCATACTGACACTGCTCTAACTAATGCATATTGACACTATTTACTAATGCATATTGACACTGTACTTATTAATGCATATTGGCATTGTTCTGACTAATGCATACTGGCATTACTCTAATGCATATTGACACTACTTACTAATGCATACTGGCATTGTTCTTACTAATGCATATTGACACTATTTACTAATGCACATTGACACTGTACTTATTAATGCATATTGGCATTGTTCTTATTAATGCATACTGGCATTGTACTTGCTAATGCATATTGGCATTGCTCTGACTAATGCATATTGGCACTGTTCTTACTAATGCATACTGGCATTGCTCTAACTGTATTTACTAATGCATAATGGCATTGTACTGTATTTACCAATGGCATAGTACTTACTAATGAATACTGGCATAGTACTTAGTAATGAATACTGGCATTATGCTGTACTTACTAATTCATATTGGCATTATACAGTGTTTACAAATGGCAAAGTACTTACTAATGCATACTGGCATAGTACTTACTAATGAATACTGGCATTGTTCTTACTAATGCATATTGGCACTGTATTTACTAATGCATATTGGCATTATACTGTATTTACTAATGCATACTGGCATATTACTAATGAATAATGGCATAGTACTTACTAATGAATACTGGCATTATGCTGTACTTACTAATTCATATTGGCATTATACTGTATTTACTAATGGCAAAATACTTACTAATGCATACTGTCATAGTACTTACTAATGCATACTGGCATAGTACTTACTAATAAATACTGACATAATATTTACTAATGCATACTGGCATAGTACTTACTAACGAATACTGGCATAGTACTTACTAATGAATCATGGCATAGTACTTACTAATGCATACTGGCTTAGTACTTACTAATGAATCATGGCATAGTACTTACTAATGCATACTGGCTTAGTACTTACTAATGAATACTGGCATAGTACTTACTAAAGCATACTGGCTTAGTACTTACTAATGAATCATAGCATAGTACTTACTAATGAATACTGGCTTAGTACTTACTAATGAATACTGGCATAGTATTTACTAATGCATACTGGCTTAGTACTTACTAATGAATTATGGCATAGTACTTACTAATGAATACTGGCATAGTACTTACTAATGCATACGGGCATAGTACTTACTAATGAATCATGGCATAGTACTTACTAATGCATACGGGCATAGTACTTACTAATGAATCATGGCATAGTACTTACTAATGCATACTGTTTTCTTTCACTGTCTGAGTCAAGATTGAGAATATCTTCTAATTCTAATTTACAATTATGATCGTCACCATCATGCTGAAAAAGAAAACAGAGAAACATGTATCTATCAATGTTCAGCTGATGTTGATTTTGAATTCAAAACCTGCAAAAACACTGAAACAAAAATTCAAACTACTGAATGGGATTGATAACCTTTGTTATGATCAAAGTGGCATACCAAGTGACCTCACAATAAGGGACTACTGTTTGAAAATAAAAAGGTACTCCATAAAATGACATGGCAAACTGAGCATACATAAGTAAATGTAGCTTACCATCTGTACTTGCTAATAAGTCATTTCAAACTGCAAACAACAAAGATCCCAATTCTGCTGTAGCATAATGTGCCTGCAAATCATGGTCAATGTTGTTTGCTCTTGTGATTACTCCACACAAAACTGCACAGACCCAGATCTGCTGGTGCATATTGCACTGGCAGAGCTGGGTCTGAGCAGTTTGCAGTTGGACTGTCTTATAAGCAGGTATATACAGTAAATCTTATACAGGCAGTACAGGTCAAGTCATAATATTACACCAGCATGTCACTAAACTACAATTCCCTGCACCACAACTGCAGCCCAAAAATTACCATGAAGGTTTTGAGTCACTGCTCATTAGCTTTCAGGTATTATTTACTTTGGTGTTAATATCACCTGTCTGCTAAACAACAAGTAAACATCCGTGGAGATAAACATCATCACCCATCAGTTCCCAAAATATTTACTGGTGTTCCTACTTCTAACATCTCAGTAAATAGCAGACTTGACTCTTCTACAATACATGGCATTTATATATGAATATCCAGTATGCAACAGTTAACACCCCTGACATTTTTCTCACACAAAATAATAAAGGGCAAACACTATTACAGACACGCAGACTCACAGGACATATATTGTGTGATTGTGTGTGTGTGTACATAAAATATAGTGTGTGTGTGTGTGTGTGTGTATATATATATATATATATATATATATATATATATATATATAAGCAGTAGCAATATTAGTGGTAAAGGTTCTAAACAAATCATCATGACATTGACTTGATTGGCAGCTATTGTCACAATGAATTTGTTCCTTTAGTAGATGTATTGGCAACTATCACTGATTTATCTCTGATAATTTCCCCTTGCATGTAACCTTCCAGAGCAACACTGATATGATTAGGAATGGCAGGACAGAGTTACTGTCCTTGAATTCCAATAGTACTAAGAAAAACTGTTTTTACAATCAATCTGCTTCCTTTGTTGGCGCAAATTTTGTACACAGACTGACATAAGCAAATAGAGTTTCTATACAGAGATCATAGGTAGATAATGGAACTGTACACAGTTTTTTTAAAATTTATATTTCTAATTTGAAGCAAAATCAGATATGGCAACATTATTTACAACAACAAAACTCATCTAATTAATTAAACAAATTAATTCTTCCTAAATAATAAAAAAATACCAAATATTCTTGCATAAAGATTTTTGAAGTTTATCCAAGTGTTGACTTTCCACTGTCAAATATGGCTGCAGTTGCCAAAATTAAAATAAAATAAAAACAACAACACGCAACTGAATTACAAAAGCAGCAAATCTTTCAGAAATATATGAGGCTATTGTTTAAAGTGGAAACAGTGTATGGTCTGACCACTGGTCAAATATTTGATATATGTGCCACTCATTTTTTTAACATCTAAAGAATCCATATTTTAGTCCAAAAAAGTGAAAGCCTAAATTACACAAACAACTTAAAAGTTAACAATATCAGTGTGATGATTTATATGTGAAATAAATAAAATCATCTAAAAGATAAAATTCAAAGTTTGAAAATCAATTTCTGATTTTCTAAATACGGATATAATTTCATATTTCAAGGTACTCTGGTTTTTAGGTTGAGTAATTTATAGCGGAGAAAACCTGGATATTCAGTCTAATATCCATGATCACCATCACAGTGAGATACAAAATGTTTCAGAATAGAAAAAAAAACAGAAATGACCTGAGAATCCTACAAGTAGTGAGGCCTTGATTTATCTAAACCTCAATGATTTACAATGTATAGAGGATTAGCTCTCCATTAAAAATAATTTAGTCATATACAAATACTCATACTATCAAGCTTTAAATCATGACATTGACTCGCAATACCTTTTTCAAACAAAAAGAGCCAAGTTCTATGTATTTGCATATGAACATTCTGTTGGTGTTATTGAAAAGGAATATTTCTTGACAGTTTTTATCACTACAGTAAGACTGCATGTGCTTTTACACAGACCTTCCCACATTGCAAGGTCAAAATAAAATCTGCCAGATAGCAATCCACTTGGAAGTGGAGTGTGTACCAGTTACCATATATCACTGTGTGCAAGTCCAGTCTAATGGCAAGCAAGATAAACAGACCCATGTCCGCTGGTGTGATAAGTATTTTTAAAAAATGTAATCTATGCAAGCTGCATTTAGAACTGACTAGTAGATATTTAGATAGGGGAAATTTACAAAAGACCTTAATGAAAATGGGAATTACCACAGTGCGAGGCCTCAAGTCTGACAGTGATGAAAAAAATGATCTAATGACAGACACATCATGTTATAGCAGAGCCATTTCTAATTAATTTCCAACTACTGTATATATTCACTTATAAGAGACCATCTGCAAACTGCATAGACCCAGATATGCTGGCGCATAATGCGTTAGCAGATCTGTAGTTTGTTAGGAGTAATCATAAACAACAAACAGTAAAGATCTGCATTCACATAATGCTACAACTGATCTTGATCTTTGTTGTCTGTGGTTTTACTCAACTCAGAATGTACTACGATAAACTGTTTGACCTCACTTTTTACACCTATAAATCCTTTGTTCAACCAGACTTGGATACATTTCATGATGACATAACACATTACAGACTGTCAGGATATCAATGTCACATACATGTAATCAAGAACTGGATGTATTGCACATATTTCAGTAATGATGATAATAACGATGATTCAATTCATAGCGTAATCGACTTAAATGGCCCAAGTTTTGAATTCAATGACCTCTTACAAAAGTCTTAAAATTTGAAACCGGAGTAGAGGCAAAAACCAATCATTAATCTTCCTGCAAATGCAGCCTGTGTGCACACATTAAAAAAAATGATAGGCAATTTGAGAACTATGTTTGTGTAGTGTTTATAAATCAATGATTGCTATTGGGAGTTTCTGTTTTTAATCATAATGGAAAGACCAATTCTCTACAGTCCAATATTGACCCTGAGTGTTCATTTACATTAGGTATGTTATTTTGGATGCAGCCTGGAGAGAGTCAAGGTGTTAATGTCTGGGGCATTTTTTCACCTTCAGCTGCTACTGCCAAGGTCGAAATTTTATCATAATGATGCAGCCTGAAGACACTTTTGACACAAAAGTGATGAAAGTCTAGCACAAATTAAAAGCTTAAGGCTTGAAATCCTAATGCTTCATATAGTTCCAAACTGCAATCCTACTTTGGATACAAATTTAAAGCTTCCCATTTAAGAATAAAAAGGAATCACAGAAAACAGCATTCTGCTCTGTCAAAATGTTACCAATACCCTATTTGATTTTTTTTAACACCTTAATGTAAAGTTCCATCAACTCCTACAACATGCATGGTATGTCAGCACAACAATGGCTACATGGTGCAAATTTAAAATAAAGTCCGCCAAATGTAAACATAAAGAATTGTATAATAAATGTGTAGTAAGATAAAGTCTTCCCTAATAAATGTAAACATGATGCTTTGCTGGGAAAAAAAAATAATTGTAAGAATCTGTATGTCTTGAAACTTTCTTGTCTAATTTTCATTAACACTACTTGCTTAAAAGTCCTCTGTCACTTATAATAAGAAAATGTTAATTGTAAACCAATTTAAAGAATGCAAGGTGTTTTGTATGGACATATAACTACATAACAAAGTTGATTACAATAATTCTAAACCACTTATTGGCATGTGTGTGTGTGTGTTGTTTCGAGTTTAATGGCAATTCAGCACAATACTGGCTGTGTGGTGTCATTTACAAGTTCCAAATATATATATAATTTACCAAAAAAAACCATATCTGGACTGAATGGTACCCTCACAAAATGCCAACCATGTTCTGGATAGTTAAGATGATATTTATGGCAGTGAGGATCAATAAGCAGGGATTAGTTTACAGAGGTTCTGACCCCCATTTGTAAAGCAATCCTACAACTTTAGCAGATCCTGCCATATGTCTACTGCAGACAACCCCAAGTCCCATAAATAAGCTGTGTTTAGATATTGCAGGGGTCTGCAATGGTCTCAGACAATAAATGTTATCTCCTCTGGTAATTTCCCAACATTTACAGCCATTTACACCACAATTTCCACCAGCGTCTGGAGTGAGCTTCTGCATAAAATACAAACATATTCCAATCACTGTAAATCTAGATATTTATTTTAAAAAATCATAATAGTTTTCTTCTTGCTTCTTTTTGCAATTTGTTTAATAGTAGACTCCAACTTGACAGGTCTGAGATCTGGTCTATGTAATATTATTGGTAATCAGTGGAACAAACAACATGGCTCTAATCTTCTGGTGCATTTGTGTGTGTGTGTGTATGTGTATATATATATATATATATATATATATATATATATATATATATATATATATATATATATATATATATATATATATATATATATATGACGCATTTTTACTCATTCCAAGATTTACTGCAGAATTCCCTGTAAACTCCTTGGTAATGACTCCTTTGTTCTAATAATGCATCATTTCTGCATAAATATAGAGCCAATAATACCTGTAGCACCTGCTGTGAAAGGCTTTTATACTTTCTATTCACAATGATGCAATATAAATAGGTAACAAGAATGACCAATGGGCTTTCAGGTTTGGAAGATCCCATCAGAAACCTCCATATTTAAAAAAAAATTAATATTCCGATTTCTGAATTCAATACAGTATGGTAATTCTCCCATAAGACCAGGGGTGGAAAAGTGGGGTGGGTTTAGGGACAGCCTAATAAATTTGTCGAAATCTGCTTGTGGGTGGAGTGGAGTTTATTATCAGACAAAAAATATCATATCCTATGTAAATTTGTGAGAAACCATACACTATATTAGGTCGACTTATCAGCTTATGATCAGATCAATATACTTTCCTTTTCATGACTCCTAGATTGTTAATTAATTTTACTTACTGTTAAGTGGCCCTGGGCAGCCAAGTCATCATCATTGGCACTAACCTTTACATATCACTGCTGTCAGCGTGAGAAAGTGTGCCAGAAGCTTCCCATGGGTTGATGGTCTACCAAACATACTAGCTGCCATGTATATAGCCCAGCCTATAATGTGCTGAAAAATAGTGTTACCCACCCATCCACCCGATCATTCTTGTTATAATGAAAGCCTTTGTGCCAAGCTAAAATGTAGGATGAGCACTCCCAATCAACAGATCAGATTTTCAAGTTAAAAAGCTATACTGGAACATGAACATTTTCCATTGTATACAGATGGGAACAAGAACGCTATAGGAAGCCAACCTTGTGCTAAAAAAAAAACCATATTATCATTGTCTCTGGCTGCTTCTATCCTGCTCTCCCCCCCACCTAGTGAGGTGTAGATTCATTCAACTTTTTCTTGTAACAATTTATGCTGCGTACATCACCTGTGTCATCTTTGTCTCCAATGACTTGATACAGCCTTGGAAACAGTTAATAGTAAGATGAAGAAAAAAAAGAAAATTAAAAATGGATATCAACATATATAATAAGTTGCATTGTTACATTACTTAAAGCTATAATAACAATAATACTGTACCACTATTTTGACTCAATAACCCTAACAAGAATGTGTTGCTGAGGGGTAAAACAACAATTCAATTCAAACATTATCAATGTATCGAGATCTTGTCGCATCTTTATGTATTTTCAAATATCGATACGCTTGATGGTTAGACACCTTCCTCAACTTCCATTTAAAACTGAAGAAAATATATACCTCAAAATGTGTTGAATATTTTCGCATGAAAAAATGTGTTGAATATTTTCGCATGAAACGCGCAATGTATTGCTCTACCATCATAAACTTGTTACCAAAAAAATAATAACAGCATCACATAATAATAATTTTAGGCAATTTTCATTTCATGATACTGGGAATGGGATTACACAAAACAATTACTTGCTAAATTAATGGCATGTTCCAAAATGTAATTCTGGATATTTATGTTGAATGCAGAACTTAATGGTTTAAGGAATGATTGGTTAATTTAATCCAAAATCAAATAGATTATGTCCCACAAAAATAAAATCAAATACCTGCTGTGTGTAAATGTATTGATTTCTGAAACCTAGTAGTCTGTACTAACTTGAAAGTCGAGTCAATTTTTATGTGATGGCAGATCTGGGTCTGTGCAATTTGTTCAGAGTAAACACAAACAACATAACCCTGATCTGCTGGCACATTATGATATGTCAGACTTCTGAGTGTATATGGTAGGTAATGTCATAGCTGACACTAATTAAACATTTCCTATGTGTATTACCAGCATGCCAATTTAAAATTTAAAATGCATTTGTTGGACCTGCTGATCAAGGTCCATGTGTATTCTAATGATTACTCCTATCAATCAATTATGTTATGGCAGATCTGGTTCTGTGTGGTTTGGAGCTGTTCTCGACTTATATGCACATATATATGGAACACCTGCCATGTAGTACCAAGGTCATAAGACAACACATGGTTCTATAGCATGCCATGTAGTACCATGGTCATAAGAAAACACTGTTGCTGACTTTGTTGATAATATGTAATCTTTATTTATTATACATGTATATTACACATCTTTTGAAATGTACTTAATTGGGGTCTATTTATAACTGTTTTCATATAATAACTGCCCCCCCCCCATTAAAAATAAACAAATCCCACCTTATCAGATTGTTGAGGTGAAAAAATCCTAGAGAAATCACTTAGCCTAAACGTAACAATGTAAACTATCATCCAGACAGCAGCTAAAAAGCACAAGAAAAACAAACGTGTATTCATGATTTTAGCCACAAGAACACAAATGTGTGCATTGTATTTATGCCTGCAATGTTAAAAACAGCACATATGTGCATGCAGTACTTGCATTTGCGCCTGGTCTATACAGCATGTAGTTTCAATCAAGACCATACAAAATATAACAAGGTCAAACTCAAGTACAAGGCAATGGCCATTAAAAGTCTTGAGTATGTTTTTTCTTTTTAAGTTAAAATTCTTGTCAACAAGGAGTGACATGTTTGGCAACATGATGCAATTACAATAAGTCCTCTTGTTTTTTACTTTGGTTTTTTAGCATTCCATTTAACTTCCTTGTGTTGTATGTTTAAGTTTTAAATTAACCATAGAGTGCTATACATGGTCTCGCATTTCTAATTTAATGTTAGAAAACAATGTCTTACTTAACAAATCTCATTCTGCATTGTGTCCTTGGAGAGGAATCAAAACATGCCCCAGCCTACATAAAGTATTCTACTGCCATGTCTGTTTTCATGAGAATGGTATAAGTAATTTTTTATATTTTTTTTAATCTCACTCGTTTAGACTCAAATTTACGGAAACTTTGGTGAAAACATTACCCTGTCAGTCTGGTTCTTAAAGGTTTTATATTACATTTTAGTCTTATCCAATCTGGCCATCTTTTATGAAGATGATTCTCAGCAGAAAAGAAATGTACTGGTATGATTGTGGTCACAAGATGCATAGAACATGTACCTAGTGGAACTGCATTACAACAAGGTAGGTCATAACAGGTGGGGGATGGCTGGCTGGGTCTGTACCATTTCATGTGAATTCAGACTTGAGTTTCATTAATCAGGCGGATTATCAGTGAACATTTAGTGAAAGACTATATGTTATGGAATTCAGTGTGATGAAAGTTTAGCAAAACATATAAGAAAAAAAATGAACACTGCAGATTTGATAAACAATGTCAAAGTGCCCTCAACCTGTTCACTGAAAAGCAAACATATGTAATAATTTTATTCTTTGTAAATCAAGATGACCAAAAGGGCCTGAGACTCACAGCTGACACATTTCAAATACATGTACATGTAACTCACTGTAAGAGCAATAAGCACAAAACTCCAGGTCAGCAGGAAGCTTTACAAAAGGGCCAGAGACTCACAGCTGACACATTTCAAATACATGTAACTCACTGTAAGAGCAATAAGCACAAAACTCCAGGTCAGCAGGAAGCTTTACAAAAGGGCCTGAGACTCACAGCTGACACATTTCAAATACATGTAACTCACTGTAAGAGCAATAAGCACAAAACTCCAGGTCAGCAAGAAGCTTTACAAAAGGGCCAGAGACTCACAGCGGACACATTTCAAATACATGTAACTCACTGTAAGAGCAATAAGCACAAAACTCCAGGTCAGCAGGAAGCTTTATAAAAGGGCCTGAGACTCACAGCTGACACATTTCAAATACATGTAACTCACTGTAAGAGCAATAAGCACAAAACTCCAGGTCAGCAGGAAGCTTTATAAAAGGGCCTGAGACTCACAGCTGACACATTTCAAATACATGTAACTCACTGTAAGAGCAATAAGCACAAAACTCCAGGTCAGCAGGAAGCTTTACAAACGGCCTAAGACTCACAGCTGACACATTTCAAATACATGTAACTCACTGTAAGAGCAATAAGCACAAAACTCCAGGTCAGCAAGTATCTTTAGCTTTAAGTGTCAATTTCTTCCAATGGTATTTGACTGTACTTAATGAAATCAGCTTCAAGATTTCTCTCGTTTTTATACCATCATCAATATTTGATGGCACAACATCATTTGTCAAATATTGATTGATATGCCACTATGCTTTCTGTCTGAATATTTATAGAAAAGTTATATTTTTCTTTATTTCTATTTTTTAGTAATGGTGGCCATATTGCGGGTGGATCAGTATAATTTCTATGAATGTAACAGGTCTTTAGCTATCATGCTTTCTGTATGAAAAAAAATCAAATTCTGTTAAGCAACTATTTAATTTTTTTAAAAAAGTATTTTGTCAGATTTTGTTAAATTCTGTTAAAATTTTTTTTAATGTTTTTTTTTTATTTTCAGCAGAAATGACTATATTGGATGGTAGATTGGAATTATTAGTGCAGTCTTTGAAGTCCTTTGTACCAAGATACTTTTTGGTACATGTCATCAAATTTGGCTGAGTGGTTAAGAACTCATCATAAGAGATGATGTTTCTTAAAAATTTCATTGAAATGATTTTCTACTTTTAGTAATGGTGGTAACATGGCGAATCAACATACATGTAGTTGCATAAATCTGTTAAATTTGGTGAAAATAAGAAGTTTCTAAGAATTCGTTCCACAAAACTATCAATTTTGTAAAATTGTGTGGGTTTAAAATTTTAAGAGTTGTTTAAATATCTTTCTACACTCTGTAATTAGAGCCATATATAATCACAGATGGATATTGTTTGTCCTATGCCTGGATGGTTTCTGATAAAATTGGTTGAGTCATGTTGAAGCAGTTTTTGACAAGTCTACAGTTTTAGGTTTCTATTTATATTTTGTATTTAAAGGTAGATTGGAATTACTTGTACAGTGTCAAAGTGCTTCATGCAATTATAGTTTCTGTCAATTGAGATATTTTGAGAAGATGGATTTGAAGATTTTTGTGTTGTTATTAATACATATTTTGATTGCATATTGCGATCATTTGAATCAACTTATAAAGACCTTAATGTTAAGATGATTTTTATCGGATTTAGTTCAATTTTGTTAATTGGTTTTGAGATGATGTTGCTTAACGGTTTTCCATTTTTAATACTGGTGGCCATGTTGAGATTACGGATCAGCCACTATTAAACAAATCTGAAAGGTCTTGATGTCAATCTGCTCCCATAAAATGATGTGCCAAATGATTAAGTAGTTCTTTTTAAGAATTAAACAGCAAATATAAATGGATGACACACAATGGATAAAGAATCTTACTATTAGCATATAGAGACATGTTGCTTTGTGAGGTAAATTAAATTAGTGAGGTGTGTGTCAATGACACCTGTACAAGGCAATAATAATGGGCGCTCAGCTGTAGTAAATATACTGGATGAAGATGGATTTGTTGTAATCTATAATGCACACAAGCCAGCTCCTTGACTGTCTTTGTGGTCCTATGGAAAGGCATTTATTTGCATTTCTTCTGCAAAATATAACCAATAGTGTGTCAAAAGTGCACTTAAAAGCAGCAAGGAAAAAGAACCCCACCAAAATGATCACATATCATGTATATATAGTATATCACAGAAGCATGGATTTATAAAACATTTTCTACATTACAAAGACTTTTCCTTCATACTATCATTATTGACTGGTAGTCACAATATTCATTTCACTCTCAAGGCCATGATGGGCATCTTTAACATCAATACCATGATGACCATCTTACACCAAGCCTCTGTCAGGTCATAATAAAGTATCTAGTGGGAATAAGCATTAAAAAACATTGCAATGATAGTTAGATTTCTTTCTGAAGCATAGACTAATTTTCTTCTGTATTAACAATTAAGCTTTACTATTGATTAACTGATTATTTCATTCGCTGCACCAACCATATGCCTGACTGAAAATGTATAGTTTTGATAAATAGTTTTAGTAAACCGAATCTTATGGCTTCTTTATGATGCAAGAAATTAAAATGTATGGGAAACAGAAATACATATTAATTAGGTCAATATCTACATAAAATTGTTCTGGCCAATACACAAAAGAAAAATAACACCAAATACACCAGCTAATTTAGCATTTAATAAGGTCTAAAAACTTGCCAAAAATTGGATTGTCTATCATT
This sequence comes from Unio delphinus, assembly GCA_029339505.1. Taxonomy (NCBI): domain Eukaryota; kingdom Metazoa; phylum Mollusca; class Bivalvia; order Unionida; family Unionidae; genus Unio; species Unio delphinus. Next base: position 3,276,575 of record JAQISU010000162.1, read on the forward strand.
TGAATGAGACAACTATACAAGTCACTGAGAATATGCACACATTCAATCTTTTGCTGTGGTTGAAATTTTGGAAACTTTATTTTTTTTTCCATATCAAGGGATTGGTAGTTCAAAATCATGTCTTTCATGTGATCTGCCATGTCTTGGCAGGTATTACTATTCCTAATCTCTGTGTAGTATAAAAATGTACACAGCAACCTGACCTCAAGGTCAAATAATTTTGGTTTAAAAACATTTTCACAAAAAGTATGAATACGCTGAGGTCAGATCTGCACTATCTTTTTCATGGCTAATACATACTGCACGAGTTGTGTTAGCAAAAACACCACCACACTTTTTAAGAGATTAGAGACAGCGATGCCACCATGGCAGTCTGATCAGCCTATGATACATATTGATATAGCATTTTAGTGAAAATAACCTTTCCACATACAGTGTATATACCTGTAAGATGATTTTCATAACTGTTGCCAAAGCAGGCATTTTGGAGGATTATCTTAATTTTAATATAGGACCAACTACATAGTGCATGTTGTGACCTGTTCACACGGAATATTTGTACGATAACTTTCATGCAAAACGCTGCAGTAGTTATACTGGAAGATCACATCCAGGCCATTTTCATTTAGGATTGACAAACATTATTGATCTTCTGCATTACAATGTGATTCTAGATTTACACTGCAACTTGACTGCAATGGAACCCATGGCCAAAATTGTATCTGAATGGATTTATCAAATTCAATTACAATAGGGATTAAAGAAATATAAGATCAAGTTTATTATATTGTTAAAAGAAAACAAAATAAAACTTACAATCATATCTTGGTTTCTTTTTTTAATATTATTGCTATACAGAAGTCAATGATTTCCTCTGTATTAAGATTCTGTATACAGAAGTCAATGATTTCCTCTGTATTAAGATTAAGTATACAGAAGTCAATAATTTCCTCTGTATTAAGATTCAGTATACAGAAGTCAATGATTTCCTCTGTATTAAGATTAAGTATACAGAAGTCAATGATTTCCTCTGTATTAAGATTCAGTATAGATTAAGTATACACAAGTCAATGATTTCCTCTGTATTAAGATTCAGTATACAGAAGTCAATAATTTCCTCTGTATTAAGATTAAGTATACAGAAGTAAATAATTTCCTCTGTATTAAGATTCTGTATACAGAAGTCAATGATTTCCTCTGTATTAAGATTAAGTATACAGAAGTCAATAATTTCCTCTGTATTAAGATTCAGTATACAGAAGTCAATGATTTCCTCTGTATTAAGATTAAGTATACAGAAGTCAATGATTTCCTCTGTATTAAGATTCAGTATAGATTAAGTATACACAAGTCAATGATTTCCTCTGTATTAAGATTCAGTATACAGAAGTCAATAATTTCCTCTGTATTAAGATTAAGTATACAGAAGTAAATAATTTCCTCTGTATTAAGATTCAGTATACAGAAGTCAATGATTTCCTCTGTATTAAGATTCAGTATATAGAAGTCAATAATTTCCTCTGTATTAAGATTAAGTATACAGAAGTCAATAATTTCCTCTGTATTAAGATTAAGTATACAGAAGTCAATAATTTCCTCTGTATTAAGATTAAGTATACACAAGTCAATGATTTCCTCTGTATTAAGATTCAGTATACAGAAGTCAATGATTTCCTCTGTATTAAGATTAAGTATACAGAAGTCAATAATTTCCTCTGTATTAAGATTAAGTATACAGAAGTCAATAATTTCCTCTGTATTAAGATTAAGTATACAGAAGTCAATGATTTCCTCTGTATTAAGATTAAGTATACAGAAGTCAATAATTTCCTCTGTATTAAGATTAAGTATACAGAAGTCAATAATTTCCTCTGTATTAAGATTAAGTATACACAAGTCAATGATTTCCTCTGTATTAAGATTCAGTATACAGAAGTCAATGATTTCCTCTGTATTAAGATTAAGTATACAGAAGTCAATAATTTCCTCTGTATTAAGATTAAGTATACAGAAGTCAATAATTTCCTCTGCATTAAGATTAAGTATACAGAAGTCAATAATTTCCTCTGTATTAAGATTAAGTATACACAAGTCAATGATTTCCTCTGTATTAAGATTCAGTATACCGAAGTCAATGATTTCCTCTGTATTAAGATTAAGTATACAGAAATCAATAATTTCCTCTGTATCAAGATTCAGTATACAGAAGTCAATGATTTCCTCTGTATTAAGATTAAGTATACAGAAGTCAATGATTTCCTCTGTATTAAGATTCAGTATAGATTAAGTATACACAAGTCAATGATTTCCTCTGTATTAAGATTCAGTATACAGAAGTCAATAATTTCCTCTGTATTAAGATTAAGTATACAGAAGTCAATAATTTCCTCTGTATTAAGATTAAGTATACACAAGTCAATGATTTCCTCTGTATTAAGATCAAGTATACAGAAGTCAATGATTTCCACTGTATTAAGATTAAGTATACAGAAGTCAATAATTTCCTCTGTATTAAGATTCAGTATAGATTAAGTATACACAAGTCAATGATTTCCTCTGTATTAAGATTAATTATACAGAAGTCAATAATTTCCTCTCAATGATTTCTTCTGTATTAAGATTAAGTATACAGAAGTCAATGATTTCCTCTGTATTAAGATTTTGTATACAGAAATCAATGATTTCCTCTGTATTAAGATTTTGTATACAGAAGTCAATAATTTCCTCAGTATTAAGATTAAGTATACAGAAGTCAATAATTTCCTCTCAATGATTTCCTCTGTATTAAGATTCAGTATACAGAAGTCAATAATTTCCTCAGTATTAAGATTAAGTATACAGAAGTCAATGATTTCCTCTGTATTAAGATTCAGTATACATATGGTTCACACTATATAGTTGTTTATCAATCGAGTCCAACTGCAAACTGTACAGACCCAGATCTGCTGTCACATGGTTCTGTGAAGTTGGTTAGGAGTAATCAGTAAAACAAACAACACAGACCCTGATCTGCAGGCACTTTATGCTATGACATATCAGTATCTTGGTTGTTGCAGTCTTACTCGACTTACAAGAGAGTACATACAGTACCATGGTCCAGTTTATGATGCTGTTCTCCCTAGACTATGGCTTCATACATGACATGGTTGACAGCTATGGAACAAAACTACCATATAGTGTGGGAGATGTCTATCATCACAAGAGGCTCATGTGGTCACATATCACTCAAATATCATTTCTTAAATAGTGAAGGTCTGATATACCAAGATGCTTTTCCATCAGAGTTGGCTAAATTCTCTTAAGCAGTTTTTAGGGAAAGTTGTATAAATGTTTTTGTTTCTGTTTTCAGTAATGGTCACAATATTTGAATGTGGTATTATTCCAATGAATGTGATAGACCTTTGAGTTGTGATGGATTTTGTCAAATTATTTTAAGCAGATTTAAGAAAACATTATTAAAAGTATTTATATGTTAGTAACAGCATTATCTAACGGAAAAATGATACCAATGCATAAACTTGAAAGCCTTTATATCATAATGCTTAGATGCTTAGAGTTAAGTCCAATTCGGTTGAATGTTGTTGTTGTTTTTAAAGCAGATTAGCACCAATTGTACAAATATGAAAGCTGTATATGCATAGGTGCTTTTTGATAAATTTGATAACATTCCTTTTTTAAGACATGTCATTTTTCAATTTTCTCTACTTTTAATAATGAATGGATCTGTAGCATTCATTCCAGGATGCATTTTGTCATTTTCCATTGTGTGGTTTTGAAGGGAAAAAGTCACTTAAAAGTGAACCTATTTTTTTGTCATGGTGGACAAGTTCAACATCTTTTGAAAAATCCTGAAGATACATACAATTTAGTCAAATTTTGTTGGGAGAAGTTTGAGAAGCTATTTAAAGGGTTTAATAATTTAAGTAATGGTGGCCGTAGCTGATGGTAGACTGGCATCATTTAATAAATATGCACAGCTTCATTCCAGAATGCTTTCATACAAATTTGGTCACATTCTACTGTGCATTGTTTATAAGTCCAGCAGTTATAAACTGCATAAATGTACAATGTACCTGTGCGAGCTGGACATCAGATTATGCAAAGTTTGCTAAAATGTCTATTAATGTGCAGTGCAATATGACCATAAGTACAGATATCAAACAATAATGCTTTTCAAGATGCTATAAAACAGCCATGCTGGACATCAGATTGGCTGCATTTTCAATATTCAGTCCATAACCATATACATGTAAAGTCCTTTCATGAACAGACCATGTTTATCTGACCTTCAGTGCAAGAGGAATAGCTATAACATTGTCAACATGTAGACATTTAGAATCTTAATTGTATTCTGGACCATCTATTTCTCAAAAAGTCTTTTAATGAAAGTCCCATATTATATGACCAATGGCTGCAGTAGATTTGTAAAATCTGCATTTGATTCACTGACCTTGACAGATGACTAAAAATGCATGTCGTGTATTAATGTAATGGCAAATTTTCCTGGCCATTCATCATACTATATATAGTATTACACTAACATGAGTCATAATGAAAAAGCTTTACTGTTGATAGTTGAATGCCATTTCATTGCTTACGTGCTGCAGTAATACTAAGTATATATATTACAGATTGGTCTGAAACCAAAAACCGAAGTATATCAAACTAAATATTAATTTCTGAATGCATCTTTTAAAAACGTTGCTTTCAATTTTTCTGCAAGCAAAGGAAGTAAAAAACCAAGCAAAACATACAAGTTTCATAGAAAATTCATTAGAAATGTATATTTTCAAATTATGATAACCTCTGATGACCATCCATTCAGGTGAAATGACAACATGTTTATCATGATGGCCACAACATCATGGATTTCTAAAGGATGCCATTTTCATTTGAGGACCAAACAGGGGTTTTAATGAAATTGTATTCAGAGTTTTGTGAGGGGTGCCATTTTCATTTGAGGACTATGCAGGGGTTTTGATGAAATTGTATTCTGATGTTTATGAGGGGTGCCATTTTCATTTGAGGTCCAAGCAGGTTTTTTTTAATCTTTTTTTATGAAATTGTCTTCAGAGTTTTATGAATTTCTGCTAAGCTGTTTAGAAAGAGTAGCAATAATGAATAAATGCTAATGGATGAATGGTAGCCATTGGAAACCAACCCATTGCATCCTCAGTAGTGTATGACATGATGGCGAATTCTACACTATCAGTTCATAACTGGGTTACACTGAACAGGGCTGGTATCAATAGGTGCACTAACATATTGTACAGGACCAATTGCAATGCCTGAGCTAATCTTCAAATCAATTCATATCAGCTGAACTTTCTAATCAATAATGGGTGGGATTCAAAACAGACAGTGCAAATCAATAACAAATGCAAGTCTACCATTTAGGTAGGAATGTTTGTGACAGAGATCAGCCAATTGTCTGAAAAAATAGAAGCCAGTATGCAGGAGTCCTGACAGAACATGGCTGAAGTGGGACCCTATTTTTGGAAACGAGATCTGGTTACAGAAGACTGCCTGCAGCCTATTGGCCTAGTATATAACAATCTTCAATATTTAATCAATTCACCAGAAAATATACAATAATAAATCCTGAAATGATGACTCCATGCCACATACAAAAACATCATGCTCAAATGCATGCAAAGTCAAAGATATATGAAAAGGAAATAAATTGCACAAAAATATTTGGATATCTGTTATTACAGCACTGAAATTCATCACTGAAATTTTTAATTCTAACTCATCACTGAAATTTTTAATTCTAACTCATCACTGAATAAAATGTCATTTTCAGGCTTGCATATATAGACGATTTTGAGAAAAATCAATAATAAGACATATTCACAGAGCAACAGTACAGCAGTTTACTGACAGCAGTTTACTGCATTACTGCATGTCTGAGAGGTTGGTATTTTTTCACCGCACCATAACTATGGTGTCTGTAAATAATGTATGGAAATTTCACTTAATCTTGTTTATCATGTACATAATCTTGTTTAGCATTTCATGCTAATAACAATCTTGTTTAGCATTTAATGCTAATAACATAATCTTGTATAGCATTTAATGCTAATAACATAATCTTGTTTGGCATTTAATGCTAATAACATAATCTTGTTTAGCATTTCATGCTAAAAACATAATCTTGTTGAGAATTTCATGCTAATAACATAATCTTGTTTAGCATTTCATGCTAATAACATAATCTTGTTTAGCATTTAATGCTAATAACAGCATGTCTAAGTTTTGCATAATGGTTCAGGAAATCATTATGACATTCAATAAACACAATGAAATGATAGGTAAAAAAAATGGAATCTGTGAAAAGATAACAATGCAGTTTACAAAAACATTGGAAGTTCAGCAAGAATTTAAAAAAAATCTTAAATCTACCCAAAAAAATTTAAGGATGTTTCAATATATACAATGCAACTGAAAATAAGCTGAATTTGGTGTTTCAGAGCTTTATGAACTCAAGACTAGAAGTAAGACAGAAGTGTTCCTGAAAATAAAAAATGCAAGCCTATATACAATTTTTTATTATTGGAACAATTGTGTGAAAAAAAAGATAAAGATGATGACAACTTTTGACACCTCCATTAATCACTTGCAATTTATGAGCTGTGATTATGTCTCACAATTCCTTCTATGTCAAGTTCAATACTCTCTATCTGAGTGAAGATTTGTGTTGTTCTTTTAGTGTTTAATGCCATTTTTCAGCACACGATAGACTATACACGACGGCCAGTATTATTGGTGGAGGAAGAACCCGGGAAGACCCCTGGAAAGCACCATGACCCATGAGAAGCTACTGGCAAGCTTTCTCACATAACTACATTAGCCATCAGAGTGAAGAAATTCACCCATCAACATGCTCCTTTCTTGATGTATCCCATAAAAGAAATTTGTGATCTTTAACCTGTGCACATCTGATGAATTTTTTAAATTCTCATCCAGCTGTTATTAGAGATATTTTGTGACAAGGCACTGTTTCCTTTACTTTTTTAAATAATCACTTGTTTATTCTTGGGTGTACTATTATACAGAGTGTATTATAGTGTATTATAGAGAGTGTATTATATAGAGTGTATTATAGAGAGTGTATTATAGTGTATTATAGTGTATTATAGAGTGTATTATATAGAGTGTATTATAGAGAGTGTATTATAGTGTATTATATAGAGTGTATATGCAAAGCCTGCATAATGTCTGAAAAATAAAAAGTACATGATTGAAGACAAATAAAACACACTGGTATGTCTGTACTCGAGAATTTTAAATGAAGGTAGTTCCAAATAATTTTCTGGATAACCCCTATAAACATCGGAATTTAAATTCAGTGGATTGAATGATATCATAATTACACCAGTGATTCAACACACATCATAGATCATCTAAAGTGGAAAGAATATTCTTGAATAAATGCCTGAGTATTAGATCAATGTTAAAATGTTTGGACTATCTGCAGTTCAATATTTCAAGGGGTGACAAAGGCACAATTATTATGCAGTCTTTTGCTTTTAATTGAAATCGTCCAATCAAAAATATGGCACCATGACTGGTAACATGTTCACCTATTATTATGCATTGATCCAAATAACTTTCCCAAGATTTAGATGATGTACATAAATATTCCTATTCTGAAGAGAGAAAAAAAAATGAATTAGAATAACCCATATATATATATATATATATATATATATATATATATATATATATATATATATATATATATATATATAAAAGCTCAGCCAAATTGATTGATCTCTCACTGATTATCACACTCTGCTGAGATCTTAAAGACAAATCATCTATTCCAAATATTTTTAATAAAATCAGCTATGGCCTATAGTGTGGTAACAATGTTAGCTAATCCAGTTCAAGATCACCTCATTATTATTCATGGATCTTGTTCATTATAAAACATGTACAAAATATTGATATAAACCCATATAAACAGGGTTAAAATCAAAACAGAAAAATGAAATCCAGTGGGGCATGAAGTAGTTATTGATGGATGGCTGCATGACAGAGGACACACTAAACATGATGAATGTAGGGCCATAGTTTCACCAGACCTCTTATTGCCAGATAACTTCAGATATTGCTGCTGGATTTTTTTTAAGACAGGGGCTAATAATAATAATAATAATAATAATATTAATAATAATAATAATAATAATAATAATGAGCCAAATTTAATGTAATGATGATATATAATATATACGTGCTTATGAGTTGAGTAGAACTGCAGACAACAAAGATCCTGATCTGCCCCAGCATAATGTGCCTGCATATCAGGGTCTGTGTTATTTGTCTACTGATTACCCATAACACACTGCACAGACCCAGATCTTCTGGTGCATTATGTGATGGCAAATCTGGGTCTTTGCAGTCTGCAATTAGACTCATCTGTGTATATATTGTACCACACAAGGAGATTATGGGGGTTGTTGTTGTTGTTAGGAATTTAGTTGTTTTTATCCTTTTATAAATGTTTCAAGGATATTGCTCTGTCTGTCCATCACACTAACTTTACAATTTGTCTTAAACAAACAAACAAAAGAAACCTGTGGCATGATATTATTTTTTAAACTAATACTGCCATTTGGACCCAGGAAGGCGTCAAAGATGCAATCACTGTACCACCATAAATACCGTCCCCACCCTATACTCACCCACAATTTCTGGCAACAAAAAAGATCCTGGGTCACTATCTGTACTTGGAAATGACAACCACCTTCTAGTAATAAATATGCTTATATGGAAATTAAAAAAACCCACCCCAAAAAATAATGTGCTTAATAATTGGCCCTGGGTCCATCCATTGCCTGTGGAACTTGGGTAAGGGCTCCAGCTTGTAGTCAAAATGGATAAAGGTAGGGATTTGCTCCAAACACAAATTATGCATTACAAGGATATTTAAAACCCTAAAAATGTACCAAATAAAAAAGATAATCAGGTAATAAATCAAACTAAGAAGATAAGAAGACACTGACAGTGCTATGTTCATGGACTGCAAACAAATGATTAATGAATGTTTGGAGTGGTACTTCTATATACCTGACAAAGCTACCCATAATCCAGTGCATGATGTTCAAGCTCATGGATTATCCAAACCAGGTACAATTGAAAGTTAAATTAAAAGTTCCATAATACCAAAGGTTTTCAGGATTCTTAAGCGGTGTGTACATACCTGGGTAAAACATATGCTGGTATTTCTATTACTGGATAGCCATTGTCTAGAAAACAAAGCCACTTAAAATGTCTAGAAAACAAAGCCACTTGAAATGTTTAGAAAACTTTTGGTTAATCAAGAAATTAAGCTATTCTTTCACATTCAAATACAAAGAATCTCTTGAATGCACTGATTATATACATGCAGAAAAGAATTCAAAGCAATATATAGTAAGTCAATTTTTTCCATCGTTTTTATTCTCTGTAAACGCTTTATATAGAAATCATATCAAATAATCTTGAGAAACTCCAATGTTTACAATATATCTGTGATGTATATAGTACACAATCCTTTGTCAAGGTCTCTGAATTGAACCCGATATCATGTATTTGTCTCTGACATAGTTATGCATACCCACATGCTATTAGATCTCTCATTAATATTTGTTTAAACTGTTGTCTACACAGCTCACTCTAGTTCCAGACCTATGCTATCACCACTGAATTGGTGTCAACCAAGGTATATATTCTTTTGATTTGATTAGGATCTTTAACGTAGCTTTAACAATTTTTCAGTCATATCGCTACGAATTGTCTGCAGTGAAGCAGTTTATAGTGATGTCCCACCCAGTCACATTATCCTGACAATGGACCAACCAGTCCCAACACTAACCTCTTAATGCGGAGTGTCAAGCAAGGCAGCTGTCAGAGCCATTTTGTAAGTCTTTGGTATGACTCAGCTGGGGATTGAACCCATAACCTCCCGCTTTCTATATTCTTTTGAATAACCCACAAAGACATTTTGATCAAAATCAATTGATATTTATTTGTCATTTTCATAAGTCATTGCAGCTAAAAACCTCAGTTATGACCTTTGACCTTTAAACCAATGTGTGCTGACTTTGTATTTATTATTAAACTGCAGCTAAATAAAAAGCCTGGTAAAATTCCATCTGCAATGTGTTTATAAATTCAACGAAGTACAAATGAGAAGAGACTTTCCTTGCCCAAAGGTCAAAGCTCATTTTTGAACTAATTTATAGCAGTGCAGACATGTTTGTGGTCAAATCTTGACCATCATCACTAGGGCATAACCGATTAGCATTTTTCTAATGATTTCCAATTCCGGATTTTGGGCATGAAATTTTTCCGATTCCGGATACGATTCAATTAATCGGAAATGCTAAATCCGTAATTTTTTTCTAAAAAATTTCATCGTCCGTTTCCAGGTTTCTGGTATCTGGTTTTGCCGTGTCTAGCATGTTACTTAGTACTTTACCATATCCGGCTTCATTTCCGGTTTTCACCTGCCAGTTCAAATAGATTGTCTCACAGCATGGTTGTGTTGACCATATTGAACTTTTCTGACTTCTTATTTATCTTTTTTAATGCACTATCGAATGACACACAGTGTTAGACACGGTGCTATAGAAATTCAACTTTATTATTTTTATTATCCGAATCGGTCGTTCCTGCCTTGTCCGACTCCGATTAATTGGAAATTTATACTATCCAGTGGAATCAGATTTCCGGATCAAAAGTTGGTTATGCCCTAATCATCACCCATAACCACCTACCTTGGCAAGAAATGCTTTTGTGAAAAGTTATATAGTCTGTTGATCTACCGGTAATCTTCCATTCAAGAAATGTTTTTTGTGAAAACTGCCTATTGAACCAATCTTCCATCTAAAGAAAACTGCAGATGCAATCTTCCATCTAAAGTTAACTGCCTAGTGATGCAATCTTCCATTCAAGGTAAAAAGATTTCCATTATGACCTTTAGGGACATCATGTTGGTAGTTAGACTGGCACCATTTTCATGTTGGTAGTTTGGCACCATTTTCATGTTGGTAGTTAGACTGGCACCATTTTCATGTTGGTAGTTAGACTGGCACCATTTTCATGTTGGTAGTTTGGCACCATTTTCATGTTGGTAGTTAGACTGGCACCATTTTCATGTTGGTAGTTTGGCACCATTTTCATGTTGGTAGTTAGACTGGCACCATTTTCATGTTGGTAGTTAGACTAGCAACATTTTCATGTTGGTAGTTAGACTGGCACCATTTTCTGGTTACCAGTGATATTTCTAGGATTTTCACACTGATGGTTAATTTTCCCTCTGGCATTTTCGCAAACGATATTATCAATTTTCAAGAGATGTATTGTTTATGAGCATATTATCAATGAATGTTTCAAAATATGTGTGATAAATACTTCTAATATATAAAGATCAAATATAAGTTGCTTGTCTTCATTACATGCGTAGTGGCAGCAATTGGATGGCAAAGTGGCAACAATTGAGTGTTCATTAAAGGCAAAGTGGCAGTGGCAACAATGTATATTAATTACAGGCACAGTGGCAACAAGTGGGAGTTCCAACTAGGGCACTATGTAGTATGCATTAGAACTATATGTAACAGCAGAGAGATTATGGCTGAATATTGCAAACTGCATCTCTGCTATTTTATGAGAATGGCATGTGGAGCTGGTAGAATGCTTTTAATAACTATTATTATCAATGAATGGGTGTCACTGATTAATGCAAAAGGTCACTTAGTAACCATTAAGAAATCTAAAAATAGAGTATTTACAAGATAAGATTGTTAATGAATACTACAGGTTTCATAATAGGCTCATCATATACACTGCAAGCTTACTGACAGAACTGTTACATGCTTTCCAATTTTTAAGGAGGATTCATTAACTTTATTAGGGAAGTTCAGTACGGCATGTCAAGAAGAAAATTATAAATAACTACTAATTACAGAGAATTTTACAGTCTATGTATCTGTGAAACTGGACAATTTTGTTGAGAATGAAATGAAGCAGTTTGCCCTTGTATGAAACAGGTAAGAAATAATGAAGACCCAACATGATAGGTTATGGAAAGATAAAGCTCCATTTTAATATAGGACAAACTAAGACAGGGTAAGAAGTCTTTTGGTGAAAACATCATGTTGATATGACCATGCATTCAGAGGAGTGGTGATAACAAGATATTTGAGATAGCTGCCATTGTGGCCATCTCTTTAGCACCATTTACATTTTAAGACTACCTTGACATTATTGGAATTCTTTAAATCCCCATATTATAAAACCATCCCTTTGGGAAGAGTATCACAAATGTGATTTTCAAGATGGCTGTTACAGTGGCCATATTGGATGTCAGAGTGGTATCATTTTCATATAGAATGAACTAGAATGAACTAGATATGAAAAGATTTTCAATGAAAATCCCAGACTGATGTAACCAAGATTTTGAAGATAGCCACTGTGATAGTCATATTGGATGTCCAAGCAGCACCATTGTATTACAAATGGTATTATTATTCTTTTCAGACTGACTACCTCAGTTTCCTTGGTAATTCTTACAGAATGATGAACAATGGGGTACCAACAGGTCCACTTGCCAGAAGAGACTTCAACTTTTCAAGAACTTATAATTTTTTTAAAAAAAGTTTTATAATCATGATATGGTTTATGAAAAAACACAAAGTGATGCCTAATAGGATGTGGAGGCATACCCTATCATCTGCTGGGGTGGTCTAGTCACCCTCCAAACCCTAACCAGTTTTGTTATCTTTCTAAAAAACAGAGAAAGCAGAATGAGTCTAAACATGCACCGCATACCCAACAAGTCTCAACCAAATCCACTGGGAGCCCAATGAGTCTCAACTAAATTCATCTGGATAACAAGTCTCTATATAATCCATTCTATATAATCTATTAGAATTCCAATGAGTCTCTCCCAAATATACTGGGAGTCAAATAAATCTCTACAAAATCCACCTGGAGCCCAATGAGTCTCTACCAAATCCACTGGGAGCCCAATGAGATTGAACCAATTTACCAGAAACCTGACAAGTCTCTACCAAATCCACTGGGAGCCTAATGATTCTGTACCAATCCAATGGGAGCCCAATGAGTCTCTACCAAATTCATTTAGATCAGATAGGAGCTGAAATTTTTTTTTGGGATCCACTTGTTTAACTAAGATGCAATTCTTTAAACCTATAAATTGGGTTGTATTGACATTGGAGCAGTAATGTGGACTATACAGCTATTTCTTATCAGCCATATATGTGCATGTGTGTCTGACATTTAGTTCAAGATAGTGAATAATAGTTCACACTGCAAGGTTTAATTATTATTGCTTCTACAAGACTGAAAGAGTGTGTGATTTGAATTTTTAACGTAGCTTTAACAATTTGTCAGTCATATCGCTACGATGTGTGCAGTGTGGCAGTTTATAGTGATGTCTAGCACTGGGGCATCATGCTGCAGACATGTAGCATGATGTGCCACCCAGTCACATTATCCTGACGCCAGGCTGACCAGTCATAACACTAACCTCTTAATGCTGAGCGCCAAGCGAGGCAGCTCTTAGTACCATTTTTGTATGTCTTTGGTATGACTCAGCTGGGAATCAAACCTACAACCTCTCACATCCGTGGCATATGTTCTAACCACTAGGCCACTGGAGTGGTAAGACTGAAAGACAGCACACATTTAAAACAAATAAGTTTTGGTTTTTGATTTGCCAGTGTATCACAAAGTTTTAGAAGCAATAAAAGTGATTCTTAAAGATGTTCTTAAATTATTTTTAGTGAGATTAAGAAAACAGCTTAAGAAAATAAAGTTGATTAACTATTACTCATTGGAGTAAATTTCCTTAGTTTTGGTACAATGTTAATTTTCTCACTTCTACTTATGACAAAAATGAGTCCGTATGCTAATTTCCCTGATTTAGACCCAATCTTCTTGATTGTGAACACTGACATGGCCCCAGAAAATTTGGCACTATGCATGCTTGACAATTTAAGTTGAAAATGCTCACTAGATTTTGTGATGAAATTTGCAATATCTATGTATATGGAACTGCTAATTGCATTTTAGAACATTATGTTCATTTATTTTTCTGGTAAAAGTACATCCTACAATTGGTCCTGTTCAATTTTATTTTGTTTATCTGTTTAATTAAAATGTGATATTCTGTATAGGAGGCTCTTATTGTTTTCTTCTATAACTCGGCTCAGATCTCCATTATTCCATTTATAAATTTCCTACCTTAATATTTGCTTCATCTAAGTTACAACACCTTGGTCAATCATCCTCTACACATTGATAATGACCTAAAGGGAAATAATCCCATTACAAACCATGATAATGACCTAAAGGGAAATAATCCATTACAAACCATGACCTACATGTCAAGTCTGCACTCGCACTGTTGGTGAAAAGTTGTTGTACATATCAAGATATATCCACACAGCATGTAACACCACTCCCTGGCCAATTGTCAGTTAATAAACTGACCACAAACATTTTTTTTTAGGGACATTAATCTGGACGAACAGATTTACCATTGGGAATGCATATGGATAGGAAAGTGAGATGTACAGCTGGGAATGCATACGGATACCAAAGTGAGATGTACAGATGGGAATGCATACGGATAGGAAATGTACAGCTGGGAATGCATACGGATACCAAAGTGAGATGTACAGATGGGAATGCATATGGATACCAAAGTATTCTGATTTATGTAATCAATGGTTTGAGTTCATAGCAATCAGGATTGTGAATAAAATGGACAGCTATGTACACCTACCTTACTGTATGTTAAGGTTGGGGGTGGGCTTGTATTTGATTTTGTGCTTGGGTATTTTAGTTTTCTTCTACCTCAAGCCAAAAAAACAAAAACAAAAACTATTAAAACGATATAATAAGCTCTTTTTCTATTATAAAACAGCATAAAAACATTCTTAGAAGCTATCAGAGAGCCTTATCCCCCTCACCCAATTTACTTGTCAGTCTGCTAGGCCTCTTAAACTATCTCATGACTTGGCATCTAGGATGGAACAATGGATGTCAAACATTACAAAATTACTGTCCATTTAGTCCCAGCAAATACCTGCTCTGTATAGCATTAATGTCAACCATACTCAAATGAAAGTACATGCACTCTAAAAACATAAACATGTCCGTTTGATCTCAAATAATTTTGTTCTTGTAAATCAAGGCTACTTTTTAAATGTCCCCTTCATTAATAGTATTGAAGCAAGTGAATGCCTAGAATGTACAGTCAATTTGGGTGGTATTTGGTAATTGTGACATTGCCCTGGCCTGGTGATGGATGCATAATTACACTATTGCCTGAGCACCAGACTGACTTTGCCAATGTAATAGTCAGAACATAACTCATTAGGTACTATATGATTGACAGTTAATACCAAGACCTGCCCAGTAACTGAACTCAGCTGTCTTAAAGATGCAACCATTCATGCCATTCCTCACTGACTCTGCCATGCTTCTAAACCTTTAGGCAAATAAATTCCCGTTTTCCTCTACTCTCGGCTTTCTGTAAACAAGGGAGTTGTATTATAAATGAGGACACTTATCTGGTATAGTAGTGGCAGAAAATTCAATTTTCCATTTATATCTTAATGTGGTTTTAAAAATACACAAAGCTTTCTATTAACACAGATTTTTCTGGCTGAAACTGATACTCTGCTGACAGACCAAGATAAATTTAAATTACGCTGCCAGCCTTATGGACTGTAGCCAGTGTATTCCTATCCGATCTAAAGACAGATTCCTAATGTGCAAGCTATGTATAATACTGTATCATAAGACATGTACATTTTATGTGCCAAATGTAAGATTTGCACTGTTCTCATCATCAGAAATCTGTTCAACAAAACCCCATCTAATAGTAGTGACCAGAAGAGTTTCAAGACAACTGTATTGGATGTACGAATTGTGCCATTTTAATTTAGGGAAGACATGGTATCTTAAAGCATAACTGATGAAAACTCCAAGTTGATATAATATTTGTATATACATTTGTGAAGAATAGAGTTTAAAAATGCTTTCAACCATGGTGCCCATATTGAGGACTAACTAGAAATAATAAGAGCTCTTCACATTACAAAGCTCATGTCAAATGATTTCCCCATTTAATCCAAGTAACCATAACAAGATACTTAAGAAGACTGCCATTGTGGCCATATTGGACAGATGATCATTCCAATTTAAATTAAGAAACAATAAAATTATAATAAGTATTCTGTTACAAACCCCATAATAATATGACTCTCTATTTTGGAGGTAAAATATAAAGATTTTCAAGATGTCTGCCATTCTGCTTATCAGATTTATACTCTTTGATTTAGGAGTGACTAGACAGCATAGAAAGTCTTTGGTAAAACACAATATAGATATGACCAATCATCTAGGAAAGCAAGCTATGTTATTCACAACAGTGGTGGTGTGCCAGACTCTTTGGAAGGTACATGGTATAACTTGTAGTTTGTATTTTATGTTTTAAAATGATAATTAAATGAATGGGTCAATATGATCTGGCATACAGCACTCTACAACAGAGTAATACTAGAAAAAGAGTTGTAAATGGATGTTGATGGTTCATCTAAGACATGTAGCAATGATAACATCTTCCAGATATCATATTTGGAAGCCATCTTGAAGAGCATATTGAAAACTTTTTGGTCATTTTGAAGTGCATATAAACAATAAATATCAGCAACACCAACATTAAATTCACACAGTCAGTATGAAACCTAGGTGTTACTCTAGATAGTACTCTCACACTGAACCAACATATCGTGAACATATGCAAGGCTGCATATCTTGAGGTAAGATGCATAAGCTCCATTTGCAAATATCTTTCAGTTGATGCCACTAAAACATTTGTGTGTTCATTATTACTTTCAAGACTGGACTATTGTAACTCAATTATGTCTGTTTGTCTCAATATCTACTCTAGAAACTTCAAAAACTTCAAAACAGAGTTGCTCAGATCATTTTTAGAGTACCACGATCAGAGCACACCTCCCAGCTGCTCTGTACCCTACACTGGCTATCGATTCGATACAGAATCAAACACAAAATTTGTTCTCTGTGCTACGCTGACAGACTGAAGTCCAGCGTACCTATCTGACCTCACCCATGTATACACCAGCAAGATACTTGTGCTCCTATTCTGACTATCATTTTCTTATATTCTCACTATGAAAACGAAAGTCATATGGACAACATTCTTTTGCATACCTGAGCCCAGCAACGTAGAATGAATTGCCCATTGAAATTAGACATAAAGACATGGTGATCCCTTTCAAGAGTGCTCTTAAAACTAAACATTTTTGTCTGCAAGAACAAATTTAAAGACCTAATAATGTTTCCTACCTTAAATATTTTCAGAATGTTTTTGTTTTCTAATTTCTTGGTGTTTTATTTGTTTTATGTGTTTTTTGTGTAGTGATATTACTATAGATGTTGTAAAGTGCTCGAGCTTCTAAAGATTAGGTGCTATACAAAGTCTACATTATTATCATTTTTAATATTATTATTTTATTGTTAGATTTAATAATTTCATTTTTCTATAATCTATGTCTTTTATGAAAACATGTATTTTCCTAAAAATCTCTAAATTCTCTTCATAAATTGAATTATTGTTTGATTATTACAAAGGGGTATGTCTGCGTATAATTTAGTGCCAGAGATTACTTTTAAATACCATGTTAAGTGTGGCCATTTAGCCCAGTGTGAAAATTTAAATTCAGGCTGTCAGGCCAGTGAAATGGATAAGCCCATGAAGCAGTGTTTGTAGACTAAAAACATATCAGTGATAGTCTCCCCTTAGAGCCACACATTTTACATTTGTGACCGTTTATTGCAAAATGTGTAGCTCTTTAAGAAGGTGCAATGTAAATAAAATATAGTAAAATAGTTACAGTGTAATTTTGAAATATTTTACAAGCAATTTTCCACTTAACAACATTTTTGAAAATTCTAGTATACTGTAGCTCTCACATAAGAGTATGAGTGGAAAGTGGATATATGGCAATAGTTTGATAATAGAACTAAGGTTTTGTGTATTCTAATTTGTATGCCAGAGGTAGACAAATGTCTGCAGTTAACATTAGCCTAGAAAGGTTTAAGGAAATGCTTTCTCTGAGGTCAGCTCAGGTCATTTATATGTTAGGGTCAATTATAGTGCAAGAAAATGTAGAATTAGAAGGCTTTATCCTAAATTAAATGTGTAAAATAAAAGTCCTCACTTGTCTAATTCATCCACCAAAACACTGTTTGACTGGTGCTACAACACCATCACCCAGTCTTCAATTCTAGGATGGGGAGGATGTTTGGAGTTACCTTGTCATCACAGTAAAGACTAAAGTGATGATCCATTTATATTATATATTCTAACTTGTGTAGGAAACAAATGATAATTATCCAAGTCCTAAATTTATTTTACATTTTTTAATTATTTCAGATATTTGTTTTTATTTATTTTATGTATTAACTACAAAATTAACATGCCTTCATTTGAAAAGATGTAGGACACCTGAAGTAATATTCTATGTACTCTTGACACAGAACTGTATTGTAATGATTCGACAAATGACTTTACTACAATTGAGTACCTAACAACATTTCTAAAGTACTGAAGGTATATGTGTTCAATATCAATCAATCAATTACAAATCAAGCTAAATGAACAGCATTTAAGCGCAAATTCAGAAACGACACCTAAATAACAGAAATCAAAGTTATAATATGGACTATGTTATGTCCTGTGCTTTAAACATTGAAGAAATTGTTCATTTTAATCATCAGTGTGTAAAATGTAGACAATAGTTTTAAACAGTTGTATATTCCAGATATGATACATAAGAAAATCTTGTTATTAACATTCACAGAATATAATCTGGTTATTAACATTCACAGAATATAATCTGGTTATTAACATTCACAGAATATAATCTGGTTATTAACATTCACAGAATATAATCTGGTTATTAACATTCACAGAATATAATCTGGTTATTAACATTCACAGAATATAGATCAGTGGTTGTGTAATAGATACTACCTATGACTTCTGAAAAATACTGTATCTTGGATTTCTTGTTACATCTGATAATATTTGTCACTGTTTTGCTGCCCATTTGTTTACAAACAGAAAGTGTCTTTGTTCTGATCATCCTGCATCATTTCTATAGCATAGCAGTTCTGGTGGTCTAGTGATTAGAGCATCTGTCGCAGATGCTGAAGGTTGCAGGTTCAAACCCATGCCAAGTCATACCAAAGATTTATAAAAATGGTACTAGCAGCTGCCTCATTTGGTGTTCAGCATTAAGAGGTTAGTGTTAGGACTGGTCACCCTGGTGTCAGGATAATGTGACTGGGTGGAACATGTCTGCAGCATGATGCCCCATTGATGGACAAGAGCTATAAATTGTGACACTGCAGACATCAGTGATATGACTGATTTTGTAAAAAGCTACATGAAAAAATGAAATCAAACACATACCTGATCAAAAATATTATCATTATTATTATTATTAAAAATCCTGTAACCACCTTTTGGTCTTTCTTTTTGTGCTGAATTCTCTGCTGCCAAGTACATGTATCATAATGGTGAGGTTTTGACTGCTGTAACATAAGGCAACCTTGGAAACATGTTACAGGAGTGAAAAAAATGGCATCTGTTTCCACAGTAGTACAAGTCACATTTTCATACAACTGTAGGGTAACATTTTGAATAAAACTATTTGTTTTATTTGTAATGTATCTATATATGGCAACAAAGTCCTAATTTATTTCTGAATGAACACAAATTTACTGGTCGTTTTTCAAGGATCATGTGTGAATTTTCTGCAGTTGTTCCATTGATCAGACTATTTGTTAATGACCCTAATTTTAGTACCAAAGATGATTACAGTGCATACAGATTTTTCTAACTTTACTACTTACTCTTTGAAGGGAATGACAACCTTTGGAATATTAATACAATGCATTGACACAAAAGTGGAGGGAATGGTGTGAAATCAAGGCAATGTTATGCACTCTTCACTTCTAGGGTGTATTTTGATAAAGTTACTGATTCAAGGGCATATAGTCTCTACTTGCAATCAATAATTTGTGTTATCAACTCTTTATAAACAGCAGACAGCTGGTACCTGACAGCAGACAGCTGAAGGTAAAATAATCATTTGCTAGATTTATAACATGCATTATACCAGTAAATACAGAAATTTAAATGCATAAATCATTCTACCAGTAATTACAGAAATTTAAATGCATAAATATGTATGGCACATGATGTCTTAAACATCTGATAAATCAAAACATTGTAACAGCAACTTTAAATAGCCCTGTGATCTCTGCATGCATTCAATACAGAGTTTTATTTATGCCTAAAGAAAATCATACAGCTGGTGCCTGAAGCAAAATAATCCTATGTAACTGCTATAGTACAGACTACAACAGTCATCACAGAAATCTAAATGTCTCTATCAGCATGGTACATGCTGATTTATTGGATAATCTAAAACAGTATAATAGCAAATTTAATCTAGAGATATTATCACAAAGACACTGCCATCACATTATAGTGTCCTGAAATTTGGCAAAATTAGGACAACCGCAAAATATAAAAAGCCATAATATCATATAGATCTGGTATAAATCCCATCACCACCAGCCTATATATATATATATATATATATATATATATATATATATATATATATATATATATATATATATATATATATATATATATATTCACTTTAATAAAGGTTACTAATTCAGAGTAACAGGTTTACTGTTATCAACTGTGTCCTTATCATTAATACATTACAAGTAATACATAGTTGTCAGGTACAAATAGCAACAGGTCAAAGGAATATGTAACTGAATTTGTTTGCACTTTGTAACCTTTGCTTTGGTGCTTGGCCAAACATGTCAGTGTATTTTGTATAGAAAGACCCACTGCTTATTCTATTGATATGAACTAGTATAAACATCACAGATATTACCACTACAAACAGGTCAGATCCTGACAAACGTCGGACTCCCAATAACATCATTGTACTATAAAACCTATTTTATACAGAACAGTGCTCATTTTTTTTATCCCCTATGATGTTCTAGCCCCACCCAACATGCTTTTCTTAAGTCCTCCTGATCTCTAAAACACTTTTAAACTATGTAATTTATACTTATTATTTTTTTCCCTTATATGCTTCTACTGTCGGAGAAATATGTGAATGTGATTTAATCTGTTTCCGTTTTTCAAATTAAAAAAATTATATTCTTTGAAGACTGCACAAGTCTTTTTTAACATAATGAAATATTACCATTTTTTTCTCGAAAAAAAATATCTTTCTTCAAAAACTGTGCACCTGTTGATATATGAGCTCCTCTTATCCCCTTCCCCTTTCGGCAGTTTTAGAAATTCATCCCAAGCCAGATAATCAATTGTGCCTAACCGAGTCACGTAATATGACTGACTACGTGTTAGCACGTGACAAACATCAGTATTTGCAAAGAGGTCTTGTTTAAAGCAAGTGTCGGCAACTTATGCCACAGTCAGAGGGTAACACTTATAAATTTTTGGCTGCCCTTCGCGTGCTACACACGTCACGTGTCACCTGGTGGCACGCGTGCCATAGGTAGCCGACCCATGTTTTAAGGTGACACATTTGTTATAAAACGACTTTTTAATTTCCTTAAAAGTGCACAATTACCGTGCTGCATATATTGCTTTCCAGCATATAATTTTTATAGTTGCGCGTTATTTTAGTAAATCGTGAAAATTAATATGAAAGCGGCTTGAGACCATATTCGTGTAAAAGGAAATTCACTTCAAAACATATAATTGTATTTAGTAAAGAGAGATATGTTAGCAAGTATACTGTTGTTGTACATACCAATTTTAAAGTTCTACTCTGTTCATAAGATGGAATTTTTATCAATAATGTACATATATATTGATATAAAAAATTTAAATACATGCTTAATACATCACAAGATGCATCTAAAACCATTCCTATATGCTATCTTCAAGACTAAGTAAAACTGTCTTCCCACATCTTTCATCAGCTCAATGCCTGAAAATAAAATTTCGTTCAATCGTCTAAAAGATTGAGACAACGATAAGTTGCTTTATGGACAAACCATCATTAAAATGTGAATTTGCCAACTTTAAAATAATGCCATTTCGGTACAGAGTTCCCGATGGGAAAGAAAGAAAAAAAAAACAACACGCAAAATATGCACGAGATTCGGGGGCTTCTCTATCTTGACTTAAGAAATAGGTCTCCGCTTTTCCCCCTGATATTACTGCTAATTACCAGTAATGTCAGAAACAGAAAAAGAGCGGATACCTACTTGTTAGTCCATCTCCATCCATGTTCTACATACGTTCCATTTTCTTAAAATAAAAATTAAATATTGTTTCAAATTATCACCGGGCTATGCTTTTCTAAATATTTTTTTTAAATTACAAAACATGTCATAAATGCCATTAAGTGCCCATGCTCAGTTAAACGTGCAGGCGATCGCAATGCTCATCAGCCGGTCGTGTCGGTGACCACGAACCTGTATTATTTAAGTTTTGTCAATGTATGTGTATTGATTGGTATGAATGCGACCCAGAGGCGTAGCGAGGGGTGAGCAGGGGGGTACATATGTCCCCGGGCGCCATACTAGTGGGGGCGCCGAAATGGGCTTTAAAATAAATTGTAACGGGTAATGGTGATTTTATTGATGAAAATAATGGGTTTCAGAGGTGTGTGTGTGTGTGTGGGGGGGTAAATGAATATTGTCCCCGGGCGCCAAACACTCTAGCTACGCCTATGATGCGACCTCTTTGGCGATCTGGATATTGACTCTTGGAATCACAATGTCCCCATCAATTGAAAAACTGACAAACCATTGCATAATTTGTAGATATTTACGATATCATATTTATTATCGCGACAACCAGCTTTTCGAATGAATATTACAAACTAAAACGATGCCTGGGAGACGTGTCTACGCTCGCAGAGTAGTTAGCGTGATTGACAAGTGACGGACGATTGTCCAAATAAAATAAAATCTCGAGCTGTAGACAATTATTGATACTTGTACAAATCTTATCTACATTATTCAACTCAAATTTAAGGATGAATAACCGTGAAGATTTATTTCTTCTACACACATAACATGTCTGCAAAACGAATATACAACGAACTTGAAAACCAAAACAACTGACTACTTAAAAGGCTTGTCCTAGTGTATTCATAAATAAAAAAATTACTTTCTCCAAAATATACATTTAATTTAACTTTGTTAAAACCGCTTGATGGTGTGTGTATTACTGGTCTGACTTCACATATCATGCTATCTTGCAGCAAGTTCTATAAAAATAAATCCATACCAAAATATCTTGACATGACTCTTGACAATGTAGGACATGTTAGACTTGAGTCATGGCATATTGAAAGTCTTTCAGTAAAATGTGAAGTTGATAAACTTCAAATGGTAACATAGTGCACTTACAGTACCTAGATGGAAAATATTAAAAATGTCACTTGATCAAATTACATGTACCCTTGTATATAGTTATGGTTTAATGGCAAAGACACTTGCAAATAAGGAAGAAGTGTGTGCTGAGTGGTTACGAAAAGACAATCACTCATAAAAAGTTTCAAAAATATTAAAATATATATTATTGAGTTCCATGATTGTTCTATTATTTTGTTTTTGCAAAAGATGGTAAGTTTGAAAATAAGTATCTGGTAGTTACAGGTGACTGGTATATGCAGTTTCTTAACACTTTAAAGAATGAAATATATAATTTGTTTACCATTACAAGCAATTTGTCTGTAAACCAGCATATAATTCTGCTCATAATAATGCCTTTAATCCAAGGAATTTCACACATTCTTTCAAGCTTTAAAGAAGAATTTTCTGCAGGAATATTATTATAATTCTTATATTATTATAATATTATCAATCGAAATGTAAATCCTGGCATAAACAAATACATTAACAAAATTTATCAAAAACTCAAAATATGTTTAAGTGTTAAACTTTACTCACTGAACACAAGAAAGACATAAGATACAATACTGTGTTCAGAAAATTAAAGCACTGAATGATAAAATGGGAATTAATTGTGCTACCTCAAACCAGGCATGTGCAACTTCCTCCAGAGTTGGGGGGGGGGGGATGTCTGATAGACATTTTTAAGCCACACTGTATGACAAATGAAAATGGATAAAACAGATGTGTGGCCCACTGCCTGCCTTTAACTCTTGTGACATCTTATATTTGTTCATGAAGTCAATTAGTAGTGTATTAAATTTGTATTTCTTCATTTTATTTTCCATGAATATAAGTTATAATTTTATTTTATACTTACTTGACTTTGTTCATAGCCATGTTCATGTTGTACAAGAGTACTAATTTTCATTTTTATAAACAAATAATGCATAGCTAATATATTTTTATAAACAAATAATGCATAGCTAATATATTCTCTAGGTTGGTGGGTTAAACAATATCAGCAGAAGCAAATATATTTATTTGGTTCTGGGTCTTGGTCATTGATATTTCTCATACATTACATAGCCATCCTGATGTTTACAACATCCTTGTTATAATTTTCAGATTTAATCTTGTAAACATCTTGGAATGTTCTAGAATGGAAAATTCAATTAAGGCAATCTATTTCCAGAAAATGCAAATTGTGACCTAGGTCAGGTAGAAACCTTGATAATCTTGTTATGAGGAAACTACTCATTCTTGCTGAAAGGTTATAATGCAGAATCAATTGTATTGTAATCTGTATCTGATTTGAGATTGATTTCTTTATTCACTGGAAATACAAAGTGCTCTTACTGGGTAAATAATATTCTTGGACAGAAATATTAACTTGGAATTACAGTGTATTCTGATAAAGACTATATTACTGGTACTATAATTAACTGGAAGTCTGTTAGTACATCATCACACTTCAGGCTACAGGTACATTCAAAAGACTTATTATATCATCACACTTCAGGCTACAGGCACACTCAAGACTGTTAGTACATCATCACACTACAGGCTGCAGGTACCTTCATAGGCATATCAATACCAACACTGCTAAATCTTATTTCAAATGCCAACTGAATTTAATTAGAACTTTTTTCTTTAGGACTGATGATATAATTTGTTGGTCCATTGGGGATTTAATTTGCAAATCTAAGTTCTTATTAAATTTTCACTTTGTATTTCAGAGAACAAATTTGTTTGCTGAATTTTACAAAACTTTTGTTTGTTTTTTTTTGTTCTTTTCTATTACTTGATATTAACACATTAGACTCGTAACAATAGGAAATACAAAATTAAAACTGTGATCAAATAAAAAAATGCTAAAGTTATTAAGTCTTAATTGTTTGTTCATTGATTCAATTTTTCTATATTCAGTGGATTAATCATGAAAGTTCCCTTCCAACAGATTCATAAAACATTGACAGAAACCTTCTCATCCTGATTTATGAGAATAAGGACTGTGATTTAAAACCTGTCTTAAATACAACAGCTGTGACAATACTGAGTTATGAGAATATCGACTGTAATGTGAAACCTGTCTTGAATACAACAGCTGTGACAACACTAGTTATATACATGTACAGGCAAGATAAAAATATCTCTAGTGAATCCCAAATAAAAATGCACATACTACTAAGGGAGACTGAGGCAAAATGTCATGCAAGTAGTACAGTGGAACCTGTCTTAAAAGACCACCACTTCTGCCAAAACATAATGGTCTCTCATAACAGGTCATAACACTATATAATCAATAAATCTGTACATGGAGAACCTGGTCTCTCAAGACAGGTTTTACTGTATTTCTATACCTACTGTGCAATAATACCATGGCAGGTTCTTGCCTTCTGTTGTAAGCTATACAAATTATGTACACATATATAAGCAGTTAATTGTACATATTTAAGTTTACATGTGGTTTTACAGTACAAGTGGCTTTAAAAAAAACTGTTACAAGAAATCAATCTCACCATAATATGTCAATGACACTTTGATCTTTTAGGATTTTCTGCATTAGCCCTGAATCTTGGCCGCTTCAAACAATTGATAATTTAGAGCCACACATAACAAACCAGGTAAGATGAATAACTGCTTTGCTAGTGTCCTTGAGGACTACATCGTTTTCTCAATCTTCACCTACAAGGTCATAGCAAAACCTTTCCTCAAAATGTACATGGCTTTCAAGATGGTGGTGTTCTCTATAAAACGTTTTCTCTTAACAATAAGATTTTACTTGTAATTTTACTGTAAACATTATTTACAAGAATGATTTAAATTATCAAAATCACAATTAACGTAGCAGCATTTTATTTTGGCTGGTTGTCTTGTCGGAGTCACTCCAATTTCCTCAAGCACTTTCAGCTCAAAATGTTGTGACAAGCTAAGACTAACGCCACTACAGAAAATCATGAAGTATTCCACATACTCAACCCACAGTTGTGCATTGACGCTTGTCTTTTTATATATAAAAAAATAAACAATAAAAAAAATTATGGGCACCATTCTTTATTGTATGTGCAACAATTTTTATAAGCATATAAATTTGTATATAATAGAGGGCCACAACAAATATTTGCTACATGCAAGTAACAAGAGTTACCCACATTTGATACAGTTGTTGCTATTGTTGTTATTATTATCAATATTAATTTTATTAATAAAACAATGTGGGATTGTTCAATGTATATCAAAAGATTCATCGTTCTCGGATCCAAATCAGGTCTTTCCTCAATTTCAAATGCCTATTTTAATCTGCAAATCAACTTCTTGAATTTTGATGAGATACAGGGCTAACCTATTACAGATAAATTAAATGCCACACCTGTCTATGTACACATGCTGAGCATCTATTTTGGAGAAATAAGGAATTTAATATGGACTTTGATACCATAATGTAAACATCCTTGTCATGATATAAACATCACACATGCTGAATGTCAATTACAAAAGAATCTGAAGATCTACTTGAACTTTGCTATTGTTCAAATGTAATGTATTAGGTGTCCTCAAAATATCTCGACATGTACTGACTGACAGTAATCATTTCTAACTTGAATACTGTTCAACTGAAGTGTTATAGGTGTGCTAATCTTTTTTAACAATCATAATTCAGAATTAGGATATTTTAACCATATGCCATTTTGTCATATTTAGGAAGGGCATTATAGAAAAGTTTACCAAAGGAAATCACCCCATCATCTCTACTGTTAGAATAATAACAGATTCAGACATATCTATATTTGATAAATATTTGCCACAAACATAAGATCTGAGTCTAGAATGTTCCCCATAAAATTTAATAAAAAGAATTTATGAAAAATATTTGACAACTGGTTTTGTGATTTAAAAAATAGTTTTCATTATAGTTTGAATATCCAAGTACACTGAAACTGTGGCAATGGTGACAGTCATATTGAAATTTATTAAAAAATTAAACTTATTTAAGTTGGCGTTAATAACTATGTGACATCATAAAGGGAGCTATTCAAACTCAGCATGTAATTCTAATCACAATTCTGATCTCACGGAACTTACTTAGGTTCGGATTATTAGGATCATATCTGAAGCTTTCGTTCGAAGAATCTCATTCATTTCCATGTAGCACAGAGTTTATGAACAACCAGATACAAATTTAAAAAGTGGTATTCAATTGCTTGCAAGTTTATCTTTACAGCCAATATGTTCCGAAGTCTGAAATTCATAAGCTGTCAATCCAAACTGAAGTCGTGAAAATTAATCAATAGCATGGGATCTTTAAGTTTATTATTGTGTGTGCCTATTATCATGCTAAAGGACAGAATTAAATCCAGACAGAATTTATAGTTTGCATTCATGACAGGCATTATAAGTATGAAAATAACTTTTTGATAAGTAACAATTAGGAATGAAATGTCTGGTCTTATTCAATAATCTGCCTACAAGTATTTGTTGTTATCTGTCCAAAATAAATATAAGCAGCCCAGTAGCAAGGAAAAACTAATTCTAATTGTCTAGTACATGTAATTTGCTGGAAGCCTTTGATTAGGGTTCAGCCAAATTCAGAAGCCTATACCAGCTGTTGCTTGCTGTAACATGCCATAAAAGTGGCCTATACCAGTTGTTGCTTGTTGTTGTTGTATGGTTTAACGCCATTTTTCAGGACAATATAGGCTATACATGGCGGCCAGTATTAATAGTGGCAGAAGAAGCCGGGAAAACCCCCGGAAAGAACAATGACTCATGAGAAGCTACTGACAAGCTTTCTCACATACCTACATTGGCCGAATCTGAGACTAAAACCCACGCAGACAGAGGTGAGATGGCAGTGATCTGGAATGGATAGCGCTTTAGACCACTCAGGGCCCCTATGTTGTGTGTTCTAACATGCCATAAAAGTGGGCATTACCAGTTGTTGCTTGCTGTAACGTGCTATAAAAGTGGAAAATATCAGCTGTTTCTGCTGTAACATGCTATAAAGGTTTCCAATATCAGTTGTTTGTTGTTGTAACATGCCATTCAAGTGGCAAATTTACTATCATAGTAACTTTAGCATAGTCGATTAAGACTTTGTTCTGTGTTACACCTTGAGATGAAATCAAGCAAAGCAGAATACCATAAATTCTACTGTATCCCCACCCCCCTTTCAATAAATCAAATCAAAATTCTGGGAAATACTCAGGATAAGATTAAGTGGCGGCCTAATAAAGGTCAAGGTTACAAGTCATGTGTCCACCACCTCAAGACTATCATCAGCTGGAGGCAATTAATTAAAATAACATGTATACATGTACTTGACAAAAGTTGGTCTTGGAACCTGGTGTTCAATCAGCATAGAATTATTGAAGTTAAAATTTTGAAGAAAAACACAAATTAAAGCAATACATGGACATTAAGCATCTGGTTGCAAATTAATTTGAGCAACTCTTTCCCTCTTTTAATAAGGATAGGATTAGATGACATTTTGGGACACATGCTAAACATGCCACTGGTGGTTATGTAACATATTTCAGTAAGGTAATACATGTATGTATAAAGGTCAAGTAATTGCTTAAACCCACTTCATAAAATTTCAAATCATAAGTGTATCAACCCAGCAATTTTCTCTTAAGAGAAGCCATTGTAATTAATATGTACTTTGGTCTACAAAACACCTTCCTTTCTGATTTTACTGATGGAGAAAATGTCATGTAAACAAAAACAAAACATGCACCTATCGACCTTAAGACTGAAATAAGAGGTACCTTTGAAAGGGAAATGGTAAATTATGCCTACAGACAAGATGGAAAATATGTGACATACAGAAAGGTTAAATACATGCATACTCACAAACATATAAGTAATATTTACAAAAGAAAGCTTCTATACCTTGAAATTGTTAAGAATTACATATGAAACAAGTTGATACAGTTAATTTATCTCAATTAAATGTGATTTTATAGCAAGTAAATCTTATGTTAACAACCGTAAAATGTTATTATTAAGTTACAAAATTCACACTAATTTATAACTGAAAGAAAATATTTTTGCCAAGCAATGAAATCGAGGCAATTTGTAAATGTCTTTACTAAACCAATTCATTTTCAAAAATGACATTACATCTCATCAGGGGGGCCCCGAGTGGCCGAGTGGTCTAAAGCGCTGTCCGTTACGGACCACTGCCATCTCACCTCTGTCTGCGTGGGTTCGAGTCTAAGATTCGGCTAATGTAGTTAAGTGAGAAAGCTTGCCAGTAGCTTCTCGTGGGTCGGTGGTTCTTTCCGGGGTTTTTCCGGTTTCTTCCTCCACCACTAATACTGGCCGCCATGTATAGCCTATATATTGTGCTGAAAAATGGCGTTAAACCATAAAAAAACAAAACAAAACAAAACATCTCATCAGGTTACATGTATTTAGCAAAACAGTCCAACAGTCTGACTTTTATTTTTGTACCTCCGTTATTTTCATATATATTCTATTCTGTATGTATTCTTGCCTGAAAAAGATTGCAACATATACCACAGTAGACTTATTTGAAGTATGGTAAACATCTCAATTTTTTTTTGCAAGATTGTAATCCATTCGTACTTGCTTACGAGTTCAGGCAAACTCTGCCAGCAGGTAAGATTAGTAATTACTCATAATACACTGCACAGACCCATATCTATAATGCACTGACAGATCTGGGCCTGTGCAGTTGACTTAAAAATAAGTATATATGGGACCACTCAACATATCATAATTCAAACATCTAGATGCAAGTAAAAACACCTCATCCTTGGTGTGAACAAAGCACAGTTTGATTTGTTTTGGTATTTTACACCACAACTATCCATGCAAATGGGATAAAATGCTTTACCAAATGGCATTCATTGCCAAACCCAAGCTCACAACATGGTGGAATTATCATTATCATTATTCTGCTGCAGAACTACCTTCAATAGGAAATCTACTATACTGTTCCTACAGAGTGAAGTGTTCTGAATAGTATATCAAGGATGTATAGGCCACAGTACAAACAGAAATACCAGTCAAAAACAATCAAAACCCAAAAAAAATAGTTATCAATAAGGAGTGGTTTAAATATGACAATGTTTGTTGATGGGAGGGATCTAACTGTATATAGTGTTTTGATGCTATGTGAAAATGCGTAAGTAGGTATGAAAAAGATTTCACTGGTGAGGGCACAGGTAGGACATTGTTACAGGTCAATGCACAGATATGCCATTGTTACAGAGAATTGAATGAGGGAAGGATTGCCATGATGTATTAATGTGAATTCCACACATGCATTTTTCTTTGCAAGTAGTACACATCATCCAGGTGCAGAAGATCAAGTTGCTATGAGTGATTGGGACTGTAGCTATGGGTTATTGGGACTGTAGGGATTGTAGCTATGGGTTATTGGGACTGTAGGGACTGTAGCTATGGGTTATTTGGACTGTAGCTATGGGTTATTTGGACTGCAGCTATGGATTATTGGGACTGTAGGGACTGCTGCTATGGGTTATTGGGCTGTAGGGACTGTAGCTGTGGGTTATTGGGACTGTAGCTATGGTTTTTTGGGACTGTAGCTATGGGTTATTGGGACTGTAACTATGGGTTATTGGGACTGTACCTATGGGTTATTGGGACTGTAGATTATTGTCAATCACAAGTCAAACTGCAGAATTGATCTGTAGTTAAGTGCAATGT
The DNA here is from genome assembly GCA_029339505.1 of Unio delphinus. Lineage (NCBI taxonomy): Eukaryota > Metazoa > Mollusca > Bivalvia > Unionida > Unionidae > Unio > Unio delphinus. Next base: position 3,307,802 of record JAQISU010000162.1, read on the forward strand.
GTAGTCACTTGTAAGTTGAGTTCAATTATACTGCATTGATCCAGATCTACCAGATTTACTGCACTAGCAGATCTGGGTTTATGCAATTTGTTATGGGAAATCAATAGAACACACAACACAGACCATTATCTGACAGCAGAATATGAAATGCCAGACAAGGGTCTAGGTTGTCTTTATGTAGTTGGACTAGACTTTCGACAGTATTTCTTTTGTTGAACACTGATAAATTTTGTACTGTGCCTCCAAACATATGACACACCAGTACAACCGATTCATAATAAATATGACATTAATCATCCCTGTCAATTGTCCCAGTCCCCAAACCATCCCAGAGGGTTCAATAAGTTAAACAACTGAGTAACTGAACATTCTGTGCTGTCAAAACTATTTTTGATACAACATTTGTTTTACTCCACCAAATCTTCTGCTTTCAAAACAAAAAATGTTGATGTTGAATATTACACTACCTTTGAAGCCATACACATAATTATACAAAAAACTCAATACAACACTTAAACATCATGCTACATGTCTGCTAATTGTTAAAGCTAAGCTAAAAGTCCACATCACACACACACAATTTCTAGATAACAAGATTAGCAATGAATTAGTTGTTTACTGAAGTAAATAAAAAGATTTTTTGGTAAAGAATGATCTCGATTTTGGACAGGGTCAGCTACAAAATGCAATTTTACAAAACCCATAGCATATTAAAAAAAATGCAAATTAAATATACATAACAGTGCATGTGTGTGTGTGTATTCCTGCTTCTAGAATCTTCCATTTCTAATTCTCATTTCTGATTACTGGCATTCCAAGTTTTCAAAATATACAAATATTTGTCTATTTTTTCATCTATATATTGAAGTTCAATTGTTTTTAAACAAAATTTTGCCCTGGACTTCTATTTTCAGTTTGCTACCAAATCGCACTACTGTACTATAGCCAAAACTATAATTGTACTATCTACAGTACAGTAAACCCATCAACACCAAAACTTGGAGGGGGGGGGGGCCAGAGTGGCTGAGTGGTCTAAATCACTCTCCGTTATGGATCACTGCCATCTCACCTCTATCTGCATGCGTTCAAGTCTCAAATTCTGCCAATGTGGGTATGTGAGAAAGCTTGCCAATAGCTTCTCGTGGGTTGGTGGTTCTTTCTTTTCCCAGGTTTTCCCTCCACCATTAATACTGGCCGCCATGTATAGCCTATCTTGTGCTGAAAAATGGCATTAAACCCTACAACAACAACAACCATAACTTGGGGAAACCAAGAGCCCCTTAAAACCAAATATTATTTCAAGTTCCCAATGTTTCCTGCATTTTATAAATTCTGAGTAAACAGACACACACACACACACCCCACCCAAAATAAAATTCTCCCTCAAGGTCAATTTTAGACCAAAAACTCACTCATCACAATCAGAACATGTGGCCAGCCATTGAACTTCTCACACTGCTTCCTCAAGCCATGCAGATTACAAATTTCATTAAAAGTAGCAGCTGATGAGTTATTAGTGTTTGCAATATCATATAACATTTCACTTGTATGTGGAAGGAAAACTGGTCTCATTAAACAACAAAACCAAGTTCAAATGCTGTATGTTGATTATCCGCATGCTACATTTGTTCTGAAACAAGTCAGTTGTTTTGAGATTTAAAATTGAGATAATGGCATTAAATTTGACCATGGACATTTTGCAAGGGGACAAAATTTAAAGTAAATTATCCTCATGGATAAATAGTTACATCTCTTACTGGGTGAGAATACAGTCACCCAAAAACCTTACAAAACCCCAGTTAATCTTTACACAAATATATAATACAAGAACCCTAATAAATGTATTTCTAGACTGTTTTTAAAATGAGGCGTTCTGATGAAATTTAAGTCAAAGTGAGGCTATCTGAGGTAATTTAAGTAAAAATGAGACTATCTGAGGTAATTTAAGTAAAAATGAGGCTATCTGAGGTAATTTAAGTAAAAATGAGGCTATCTGAGGTAATTTAAGTAAAAATGAGGCTATCTGAGGTAATTTAAGTAAAAATGAGGCTATCTGAGGTAATTTAAGTAAAAATGAGACTATCTGAGTAAATTTAACTTTACTGCAGTAATCAATCTAATTAAAATCATCTCAGTCATGAAAGAGATTCAATAGGCATCGATAAAAGTTAAAGTAATTGGATATCTGGTCCATTGTTTTTTATATCTGGTCCATTGTTTTTGCAGCCCATTTTGATAACGAATTGCATCGTTTTCATGTTAGGGAGAGTTATTGTTTGCAAAGATACATTTTGATTTACTTGTTTTCATGAAAACTAATTTGATTGGTGAATCACTAAACCAAAAGAACATGACCATGTATGATCTACTTAAAGTCAAGTAATGTAGCCCAACAGAACATGACATGTATCAGTGCCTGTCAGATCTACTTAATGACAAGTACGGCAGGTCCTGATTTTAAGTATATGCAATATTTTCTTCTGCAGAAGAATTTGAAATTACATAAACATATTCAGCGTCAATTTATGATTCCAAGTGAACAATATGGCCGTCACATTTACAAATTTTTAAGCCTTTGATTAGTGATCAAAAAATATAATGGAAAGACTTTGCACAAATTTAGGATATGTAGGTTCTTCTCTCAAGCCTATCACATGTTTAAGATATGTAGGTTCTTCTCTCAAAACTATCACATGTTTAATATATGTAGGTTCTTCTCTCAAGCCTATCACATGTTTAGGATATGTGGGTTCTTCTCTCAAGCCTATCACTTGTTTAGGATATATGGGTTCTTCTCTTAAGCCTATCACATGTTTAGGATATGTAGGTTCTTCTCTCAAGCCTATCACATGTTTAGGATATATAGGTTCATCTCTCAAGCCTATCAGATGTTTAGGATATGTAGGTTCTTCTCTCAAGCCTATCATATGTTTAGGATATATAGGTTCTTATCTCAAGCCTATCAGATGTTTAGGATATGTAGGTTCTTCTCTCAAGCCTATCATATGTTTAGGATATGTAGGTTCTTCTCTCAAGCCTATCATATGTTAAGGATATGTAGGTTCTTCTCTCAAGCCTATCATATGTTAAGGATATGTAGGTTCTTCTCTCAAGCCTATCATATGTTTAGGATATATGGGTTCTTCTCTCAAGCCTATCAGATGTTTAGGATATATAGGTTCTTCTCTCAAGCCTATCACATACATGTATTGTGAAAGCTTCTGGATCACCCTAAAGGGAAGTTAAAATTTATGTCATATAGTTGTATTTTCATTCCCACTAGCTATACAATATAACACACAATAAATGACATCTTTATGTTCTTATTCAGTATTCACAAAGTTTGGATGTATGGAAGGCAGTTAGCATTAATTCCTATGCTGGAATTTTTAGCCAGTGGCTCTCATGCCAAACATAAGCAGTCATCTTAAAAGCTACTGTAATGTACAACAATCACTGAAAACTGGCTAGAATATTGAGCTAATATGACCATTTTCCCCTCACATTTCTAATGCTGTGCATTTCATTGTTTATGTTCCTCTGCCAAAGATACTGCACAATAAGCAAACACTTTAGGAAATATTTACATTCAGACACTCTACAGCAAAAAGCGAATTTTAATATGGCCATTTTTTTTCCATCGTATCGACCTGTTTCCTGTTAATACATGTACCATCATACCATATAACAATACTGTGCATCTTCTACGGATAATCTCTTTACAAACCACAACAATGATACATGGATGAATCCGTACATTATAAAATTTAAATATAAAACAAAATGGTTTCGGGTTTCATTTCTGAACTAAAATCGGAGAAGAAGCATGCAAACTACACAGACCCAGATCTGCAGCCTCATTATGTCATGACAGATCATGGTCTGTGCAGTTTGCAGTTGGACTAGACTTATTTATAAGAGCGGATATAGGGTATTATGCAGCAATTTTCTGACAAATCTTGATCTCATTGTCATTCAAAAATATATAGCGATACACTATCAAAGATAAGTATGGATAAAACAATATTTCTGTCTAATTTTATACATCAAAATATGTGTACATAATTTATCATCCACAAATTCCAACCGCTGAACAATTAACTCATGGAGCATACCCCATTTTCAATATAAACTAGTGGTAAAAATACAAAATTGATAAATCATGATCTATTTCTCATTCAAAAATATACAGTGATACTATCAAAGACAAGTATGAATGAAACTAATTGCTTGGCCATGAAATGACATCATCCCTGCACAGCTGGGCGTCAATAATGGTATCGATAATCTATAATGCCATACAAAATAGTTGGTCCTACAAGAGATATAGTTTATTGCCAACCAGTTATAATGGAATAAAATCAGTTTGCTTTCAAACAACATGGTACAGCCTCTGCTGATTCATTTTCTTATTTTGACCAATAAAAACAGGCAAATTCTATGAATTTATGCCCTTTGCCTTGTATAGAATAGAAAGACAATAGAGCTAGTATTTTGATCTGTTTCCTTTATCCTGAATACATGAACAAAGCTATGATACCATCTTGTGGTACAGATACATGTACATAGCAAGTCTCCTCCCTCTTAAACAGCTGTTAAATCAATGTGCACTGAAAGAAGCAAAATGAAAAGACTGACCTCTGACCTTAAACTTGAAAAAAAAAAGGACACCGAAATTGTTATAACCTGTAATAAATTCAGTGCTACATGATTATACAGTGTGCTGTCAATTTATCTCATATGCCATCAAAATTGGTTGGTACTCCACATCAAATTATGCAGTGAAACATCCAGGTATATTGGATCATCTGGTATGACTAAAATGGTGTGTACTGAAGAATTTTCCTTTAAAGATCAGCATACTATTCAACATTAGTCACCGTTATCCAACATTTTCTTTCATAATTCCCCTTCTTTTCCTGAATTGCTTATTTTCAACTGATTAGATTTATTACCCAATTTTGAATGTATGCTGGTTTGTTACAAAATTAAGTATCTTGAACTTTTTTTATACAACCTCCAAAATAGGTTGTACATGAGATTTTAAAGCAAAAATCATCAGGTAATGACACAAAATCATAATTGTTCAGTTTCCAAATATGTCCTTTTCTTTAAATAAATCTACAACTGAGAATTGTTTTGGTGAATTTTAATTCTAATGATGGCTTGCAGTAACCTAGATAAATGGTATAGCATGGCATAGACTGTCGCAAAAAGATGGACAATAAATAATAAATAAATCATATACATTACGAACAGTGAAAAGATCATCAGAAATGTCATGCACAAAAGAGATGTAATTTGAATACCTTTCATGCCTCTCTTATAGATATAATAGCTCAAAATTAGCTTAGAACCTGTGCTATGCTTATCAAGATAAATGTTCACCCAATTAAGTTTAGAACAGCACCTTCAATTATCCTAGCCTATTCCATTGGATATCTGCCATATATACTCACTTAAGAGTCCATCTGCAAACTAAACAAACTTTGATCTGACATCACATAATGTCACAGCAGGTCTGGGTCGGTGCAGTTTGACAGGATTAATCAGTAGAATAATCAGCATAGACCCTGATCTGCCATTATATAATGTGTCAGGGTCTGTGTTGTATGCAGTTGGACCCAACTTGTGCAGGAATATAATAGGCCAGTTATTTATTTTCAACTAATAATCAAGGGAACTTCAAAGACTGCAATGAACTGGTTACCAAATATGTGAACTTGACACTGTAAATTAAAAACATAGAACACATACATGTATATACAACTATTTAAAATTGAAGTTTGGTTGATTATGTTGATTTTTAAGTTTCAATCTATTCTCAACTCTATAAAGAATCAAAGACATTTCTAGCCCAGATATCCAGTGTACCCATGTAATTTTCCCCATTTCTTATAAACCTAAAAAGTATCACAAAATTAAAGAAATAATGATGAGACATTTTAAAATTTTAAGTCTCCTGGAAGTCTTGGATCAAACAAAAATGTTGTATGCCATATGGTCAATATAGAAGCCCCCCCCCCCTTTTTTTTGGGGTGGTGGTGGAGGGGGACTCTATTACAGGGAGCTGCAATCATTCCAGTGGTTACTCTGCTGGACATTTGACCAAAGCAGTACAGGTTTGAATCCTATCACTAACCAGGCCTGGGTTGGATACTATTTTACATCCTTGGGCAAAATACATTTTTCCAATTGCAACTGGACTAAATAACAGATTCAAGTTGCACTGCTACAAGGCAACAAACCAAACCTAGCCAGTTATACATTTTTTTGTAAATTGCTGTCTCACTCTGTTTCCAATTCAGATATTATTGCATTAAACGTTTCCAGCTTGGCTACTTTACATCAAAACATATTTTTCATTTTTGATATTATTTTCCTGTTCTTAGTCCATACACAGGGGTGTACACATGGTACAGCACTGCATACAACAAGGTGAATTGCAAGGCAACAAGTGATTTCAAGTGAAATTCATTTTTCCTTTATAACTGGACAATGTCAGAACAGGCTGTAGTTCAGAGTAGCCACAAAAAGGGCTCTTGGGATACACACACAGAGACTGCACAAGCAGGGCCATTGAGAGCGATCAAGTGCCTTGGGGTAAGAAACACCAGGGTCTATATTAGTTCATGTTCAATCAAAAATGTTCTTTTATAAAATTAAAAGGTGTTCAGTCTGGGCCATATCCTGCCCATTCCACAGCTTTCCCTTTTCTCAGTAACCATTTTCTCTGAACAGCTGTAACACATGAAAAACAAACTGGTCATATATCAAGGGGAAGGGGGGGGCATTATTAGGCTACTAACAATAGGTATTAAAAGAACCAATCAAGCTCTGTCATCACATGATGAACTGGCAGGTTGGAGTCTGCCATTATTCTTCAAAATTTTTGACAGAATAAACACTTCTGCTGATAGAGTATCTGACAACAGATTTGGTTATGTAACATCTAAATATGGTCACCTGGTACTGGCCTGTGTATGTTAAGGTCAAATTTGGTTCTGTTACTTTTTTTAAATACATTTAAAGCAAATGGTGTGAAATCAACATGTTTAATAAGATTTAAGCTTCATTTATGCTGTTACCCTTTAGTCATGGCAATTATTTATATGCTTGAACCTGAACACCATCCATGTGCATGACTCAATGAAAGAAAATGATAACAATGACAACTGAGTTAAAATAATATCAAACAGGAAAATATCAACAGCTTTTAAATCACTGTTTGAAAATACTAAAAAATTCAACAAACATTAAAAAACAAACTAATGCAAACTTTATTTTTTGTGTGACACATTTGTGTGTGATTAATGCTTCGAAAAAATGCACTTGGAACAGGGAGGTGTCTGATTAAATCACAACCACGTGTTCTGTGAAGCAGGTTGTTATTCTAAATTATTTGTGAAAAACAGTTAAAAACAGCAACTGAAAATTGAGTGACTCATGTTTAATAGCTGTGACTTATTTTCTTTGTTAAACCTCTTTTATATTTAGAAATTTCTGCTCTTTTACCAAATGTAGACAGATTTCCCTGTTAAATTTTGTATTATAGAGTAGACCCATTGCATATCTCTTAAATTAGGATCTTTTGTATTAAGGTTTCTCCATGCCGATCAATTGCTTCATGACAATTGATCAGGCTTTCCATAAAATCACTAAACTTTAAACCTGAAAATAACACTGAAACAGATGTAACATTTTAAAAATTGAAAATGGTTCAAATGAACTGATTTCCATACCCAGGCTTTGGGAATGAAATGAATTAACTATACAACACCAATCCCCCTATTGGCTTTGGGTATAAAGTGAAACACAATCCCCCAACTGGCTTTGGGAAAGAAATTAGCTATGCACAATCCCTCTACTAGCTTGGGGGACTAACAAATAGCCCAGCTACACCCATCTACAAGCTGTTAGTGGCGATTAATGGAGGCAACCTTTTGTCCTGAGATGTTTCTCATGCTATTCAAGTTCTATCTAAAAGAGGGTTATTTAAAAACAAATGATTTTACACATCCAAGGTTTTCACTATCTTTTTTGTGTACCTATTTTGAGGATATACTTGGCACAATATCAACAGAACTGTGTTCATGTTCTATTAAATCTATCAATCCACTGATACATATATATATATATATATATATATATATATATATATATATATATATATATATATATATGTATATGCATGCATTCATACATGATTTATAGATACATGCCTACATTAAAGACAATTTTAAATGACTGATTATCAGAAAGACTTGCTCTCCACCCCCACTTCAATTGACCACATTATAAATGTGCTTTGATGGATTAAGTAAATAATAATAATAATAATAATAATAATAATATTACAATTTACATGTCAGAAGAAGAAAAAAACAGCCATATGCTATTATCTGCCACTTTATATTTTGATGTTACTGAACAATGGCACAGTAACTTTTGGGGAAAAAATAATATTCGGCAGACGACCACTTCTTTAGAAAAGGTAACAACCAAAAAATATCAATGAGTGATACTGACAGTTGAGATACCAGATATTTATACAATATTTCTAGAAAAACATCTACTTGCCATAACAGCCCAATATAATGTTTTGTGAGCAAGGTCTCGTACACTAAAATAATGAGTAAGCAGACTGGGACAAATTAGGACTCATGAATACAAATGTACTAATAAATCACCATCATGTACACTGTTACATCGAAATTTCAAATTCAAACGAGAGAAATGACCGAAAAGTAAACTTACCTCACATTTATAAAGCTCTCTTAGCGACACATATAGCCAATCTTCAACTGCCAGTCTTTTACGAATCAGCATCATCTGATGTTGTCCGTAACGAGCGGTCAAGTATTTTTGCCTTTTCTCCTTTTCTTCTTCACGCTTGTGTCCACTAAAACTAACGTTCCTGGGTGATATTTCCGCAGAGGACGACTCATTATGGCTATGTTTGGAAGTCATTTGAGATGATGAAGATCTATACGGTTCCACTGATGCAGGATATCCCGTACCCGCTGTTGTCGCAATAATGTTGCTACTTTCCATCAATTCTCTGTTGTCAAACACTTTCCTGAACAACACAGAAAGGGAAGTTGAACAATTTTATGCAATCTGATTTCGTTCAAGGGAAACCAGGAACATAAACATTCCTATTTACTTCAAGACAATTTGCGTCACGACAAATATTGTTTCCCCTCTCGTTAGCCTAAATGTAATCTGTTCAACGTTACTTCAAGATTGGTCTTAACAGGTGCGCTCAGTATAGATATTTACGTTCACTGGGTGAATCGAGTTTACATAAGTTTATTTTACGGACTATTATTCATGAAACTATTTCTGGCTATCATATAATGGTTAATATGCCATCACAAATAACTGATTTAAAATATTTAAAACAATACATTTTATGGACACAATATTTGTCTTGAAAACTTAGTTATTTTCTTTTGTTTTGTTTTTTGTCGCACGGAAATCCCCCCCCCCCCTCATCTTCGCGCTCTTCACATTGTACAACAGGACTTATTTAATTTGTTGGAGACAATATTCTATTCTATGCAGTTATTCCAATTCACATTTCTGTAACACAGACAATGCTTAATGTCTGTTCATGTCACACGCGTATTAGCTTCAAAGAAAATGAAAATGAAAGCGTTAAATGAGTTATAAATGTCGGCATATGCCTCATAGATGTAATGTCGGCATATGCCTCATAGATGTAATGTCGGCATATGCCTCATAGATGTAATGTCGGCATATGCCTCATAGATGTAATGTCGGCATATGCCTCATAGATGTAATGTCGGCATATGCCTCATAGATGTAATGTCGGCATATGCCTCATAGATGTAATGTCGGCATATGCCTCATAGATGTAATGTCGGCATATGACTCATAGATGTAATGTCGGTATCAGACCCCCATTTTGGACTTAATGCTGGTGTCGTTAAACAATTTCCTTATTGCGGAGTCACATACCATTACCCATAATGTCACCTTAAAATCTACTACCCCAAAATTGTTGTGCTATAAGATAGGTTTACTTGATAAAGGAGATTAGACTTTGTTAAATTCACTTCTTCAGAATGCTCTATGACATTAACTATTTGAAAATAATTATAATAATGGTATCATTTCTAAATGTACAAGTTAACTGTGGGATACAATTGGTAAAACTGTGTCACTGAAGACGGTTGTTTACTATAATTGCTAAAGACCCACACTGAATGCACAATAAAAATTAGAAAATTTATTAATAAATAAAAATGTTATGTATATATAAGTACACAGTGTATTCCTTATTCAGTGTATGAACAGCGATTCTTGGGTTGACACTTGTATTCATTAAACAGAGCGTCTCTTGTGGATATCCATCAATACTATACAAGCATTGATGAGCTAATTTGACATGATAGCTTTTCTTCGTTGTTGCAATCTCCTGGTCAAAACGTTCGCCTTGATTGTCGCTCACATCTCCGCAATTGGGTGGGGTGGGGGTAATCTAAACGAAAGCGTCAAAAATGTATCTTTATTTGGGGTCCTATTTCCTAGGTCATGCATTTACTTGCAGCCTTGTGTCGCAGGACCTGGTGGTCTTTGGAGTTAGACCACCTTATATGTCTTAAATTGGGGTCCTATTTCATATGTCCAGTGTTTTTCTTGCAGCTTTGTGCTGCTGGTCCTGATGGTCTTTGGGGTTAGACCACCTTATATATTTTTAATTTGGGGGTCTTTTTCTCGGTGTCGAGTTTAACGTTCAGCCTTGTGTGGCTGTACCTGAAAGTCTTGGGTTTTCAGACTACCTAATATGTACTAATTTACGGTCCTTGTGTGTTATGTGGTCGGCCCTGGACTGTGTTGGGACCACTTTGTTTTCTAGTTTAGTTAGGTTATTCATTTGTTGGGCTGTCAACTCGGTTTGTTAGACGAGGCTTAGAAGTGTTAGAGACAGTACTGAGGCCGGTTGTTGTCTAAGTGGGATGCTTTTAAGATTTCTTGATTTCTTGTGTTGCCGCCTTTGTTGCTTCTTATTTGCTCTATCCCAGTCCTGTTTATTTAGAGCTTTGTTGTTTCAAGTTATGATCCCATCTCGTGTGGTCTTATTACTATAAACGTTTGATTTTATATTGTATTAGATTTTTAATTATCCCTTTAAATCCTATCCTATTTAACCGTACTTAAATGAACCCATGTGAAGAGCAATGCCCTTCAATGTACCCCTGTGAAGGGCAGTGTCTGCACGGCGTTGATTTTTATTTTTTATTTTGAGGATTGTTAGGGCTATCCATTGTTGTCTTACCCTATTTTATTTCGTACTAAGCACTTCTTACACCTCAACGAACCCATGTGAGGTGTAATGCCCTTCAATCAACCCATGTGAGGTGTAATGCCCTTCAATGATCCCATGTGAGGTGTAATGCCCTTCAATGATCCCATGTGACGGATGGTTTCTGCACGGTTTTGAATGCTATCTTGTTACATTTTGTTACATAGCTTTGTTTTTGTAAATATTATATTTTTGTAGATGGTGTTTAGATTAGGATTGGTTCAATTTATAATTTCTGGGCATTTATTTGGGGATCCAATTTTATTTTGTTCAATTTTAAATTCTTCCCTCTCTTACATTGTTTTGTGACACAAATTGAAGATGTTTGTGAGATCTTCAGGCAGTGGTAGAAATTATGGTTGTGTGGAAAGGGGCCTATGTATTTCCCAAAGCTGCTGGCCAGTTTGGTTTTGCCTGTGTATATTCTATTAATTATTTTTTATCTTTACCTTTAATTTTGCGAGGTTTCCTGCTTCTATTTATTTCATTAATGTTATTAAATAGTTTCCCCCCTTTTTTATTGTCTTTCCAGTTTTCATGCCATTATTTGTATTTATTAATACTGTCGTTAAGCTAGGTAGTTTGCTAACGCTGTATTTTAGTTGTATGTAATTAGGTTATAGTTTTAACTTGGCTATTAGATCCGCTGAATAGTTTCCTTGTATGTTGATGTTGGATGGAATCCACATGAGGTCTATTTGTTGTTTATTGTGGTTTAGTTTTTTTTAGAATTGAGTTGGCAAGTCTAAGAATATTTTCTCTAGATTTGGTGTTATTGTTGAGAATTGAGAAGAGGACGCTGAGCGAGTCACTTATTATTACTGCCATGGGTGTTTTATTTTCCTCAATACATTTAAGTGCCTCTATGATGGCCCAGAATTCAGATGTGTAGCTTTAGCAGTAATCTGGTAATCTATGATGGCCTAGAATTCAGATGTGTAGCTTTAGCAGTAATCTGGTAATCTATGATGGCCTAGAATTCAGATGTGTAGCTTTAGCAGTAATCTGGTAATCTATGATGGCCTAGAATTCAGATGTGTAGCTTTAGCAATAATCTGGTAATCTATGCCCTATTTTGATGTTTAATACTGTAATGACGAATACAGCTGCTGTTTTGGGTGGGTCGGTTTTTGTAGACCCATCTGTATATGTTTTAACAAACATTTTATAATTGTGTTAATTTCGTTTTTTTTACAATAGTGTTTTGTCGATGTTCCTGTTATTTGTTATTTCCATATTTGGTAAGTGTGGTGTTAATTGTTGGCCATATGTTGTTCTAAGGTTCAGCATCATAATGGGCTGTTGTTTCGACTTGGAAGTTGTCAAGGTAGAGTTTTCCCTTTAGTTTCATGTACCAGTTTTCCTGCAGTGTTAGTGTGGTTAAGTTTGGTACGGAATTGTTTATTACACGTTTCTACAGCTATACGAGTGGTGTTTTGTATTTGGGTGCGTTGTTGGTCTGGCTACATATTTAAAAGTTAATTCTTGCCTTCTAAGTTGGAGCGGCAGTTCTCCTGTTAGTATTTGGAGTTCCAATAATAATGTTGATGGTAGTGCGCCAGTGCTTAATATTAGGGCCTGTCTCTGGATTGTATCAAGTTTGTTTAGGAGTTTGTTATTGGCTGAATTATAGATTTTGCACCCGTAATCTAGTTTAGATCTAGTTAATGCCCTAAATAAAGCTAGGATAGTTACTTGGTTGGATCCCCAGCTGGTTCCTTTAAGGTTTCTTAGTAAGTTTATGTCTTTATTGCACCTTTTAACTAATTCTACAATGTGGTGGCCCAGTGTTGGATGTTTATCATAATACATACCCAGGAATTTGGTTAATTTAACGAATTTAATATCTATATTTTGAATCGTTAATTTAGGATATTGTTGGTTATATTTTCGTTTGCATGTAAATAAAACTGCTACAGTTTTTCATGAACTAGTTTAATTCACGATTTGTCAGCCCATTTTCCTATGTTATTTAAACTGTCTTGTATATTTTAATTATGTTGTGGTTGGAAGGGTTTCCTGCTCTCCATGGTCCACTGTCATCTGCAAATTGCGAGACTTCTGTAAGGCTGGATGCCAAGTTTTGATCGAGGTCGTTGATCATGATGTTGAATAGAATGGGACTGAGTACACTCCCTTGAGGTGTCCCATTTTCTAGGGGGTGTAATTCAGAGTAGGTGTCACCAACTGTAGTAATTATCGTACGATTTGTTAAGAAGGTTTCAATAAAGTTAAACATTCGACCCGGTGTGGCGTAGTGATTTAATTTGACTAATAAGCTTTTGGTCCATACAAGATCGAATGCTTTTTCCAGGTCTATGAATGCTGAAATTAGGTTTCTATCTCCTTTGTATTTAGAGTTAAATGCCAATTTGATAGCAGTTTCCAATCGTGTAAGCTGATCCGTAAAAGATCTCTTGTTTCTGAAACCGTATTGGTTTTCAGTAATTGGCTTGTTTTTTCTTTTCTTTTCAAAGTGGCGTTTTACACGATTGGTAATTATAGTTTCCATGATCTTGCATATATTGTTGGTTAATGATATGGGTCTATATGAGCTGACGTCACTGGGGTCCTTATATTGTTTTGGGATTGGGATCGCTACTGCTGTTTTTCCCTTGTCAGGTAGCTTCCCTAGTGCCCATATTTTATTGAGTAGTTTAATGGTTGAGGTTTTTTTAATGTTGTTTGGTAGGTGTCTATAAATAATATGCCCTATTTGGTATTCCCCTTTTTATTTATAGACTTTAAAGCTTAGTCCCATTCATAGGCTGTTTCCTGTTCGTCTGAACTTATTTAGTACATGTTACTTCTCTTGTCTTGCTAATTTACATTTGGCATTCCACCATGGGACTGCTTGTTTATCTTGAATACCACTAGTTTTCGGTATGCACATGGATGCTGCTTGTGTAATGGTGTTGATTAGGTTTTTATCATATATGTATTTATGTTTTCATTCTCCATGTCATTGGTATTTACTTTATTAAGATTTTCTTTGAATAATTCCTGTAACGGGCTGCCGGTTATCAAGGGTTATCAGTACAATATTGCACAAGTCCCTGGTCAGAGGTATTGCGCAACTTGGAAAAACAACACTCGACACCGCCTCCCGTTAATACTCGTTTATCTAAGGAATGACCTCTACGGTGTAATTTGCCCGGTCATAGAGTGGATATGGTAATCTAAGCTGGTATCTTGAACAAGACAACACACGAGCCCCCGTAAAGATAAAAAGAGAATTTAATTAAAATACAATCAAGAGAAGAATGACACAGTAAATTACAATTTTCTTTCCTTCTGACTATTCTTCGTTCAGAAGTACTTCAAAACCGAAGCTTTAAAATAGCAGATACGTTAATTAAAATTCAAACACTAATAAAATCGATGAATTTAACCGTTAATAACTGATAGTAACTTTCATCATGAAATCGAATGTTCATTAACATTGGACTGTTGGGTGATTCACAATGACCTTGTTCGTCGACTGGTTTTTTCCTTCTGCGTTCGTCACGACTTTAGCTTGCCCTTTGATTGAACACTTTGACTTCTGACTTCTTTTCCTTCCTTTTCTTGACTTCTTTTCCCTCTTTTTCTTGACTTCTCGCTAATTTTCACTCTTTCCAAACAAACTATTTTCCTTTGAAAAGAAAAGGGTAAAACGCCCTAAGTATCTTGTTATGCTTTAAGAGTTGAGATTGTCCGTCCGTCTTTCTGGTTCGAACAATCAGATCTTACTATCGGTGTTAACTTTTATAATTCTAGCAAATACTACACAAGTCTTCAGATCAATAGAGCTATACTGCTAATTATCAACATCAGAATTTGGGAAAGTTACGTATATTCCCGTAAATCATTACGTAAAGTGAGGTAATATATCATAGCACACAATCCATATTCACTAATATGATAAATTCAAAATTAATGTAGCACTTTCCAATCATAAATGTACACAGCGGGTTTTCTACAACACCCATTAACCTACCGAAGTATATAAGGTGAAAATGCTAATTCAGAATTCAAAAATACATTATTAAATCAATGTAATACCGAACTATCAAAAATATGAACACATCATGCATCTGTAACGAAGAAACATCATATCAAGGTACGTTATTAAATCAATGTAATACCGAACTATTTGTATCATAGTAACAATACATTATGCATCTGCAACAAAGAAACATCACATAAATTACATCATGATAAATGTGAATTTGAGTTAAATACCTTGTGTTTTTGGCGTCTTACAATCGTTCCACATTCAGTTTTTCCCTGGAACCAAATACTTTTTTTTTTACGAACGTCCTTTCCTAAAGTCCGCTCGGAGTCCTGGTAATCACTTTTACCTTCGGTTTCTCTCTTGCAGAGAAATTTTAGACTAATTAAAACTCATAAGCTCAGAGAATATATTTTCCCGATCCTACGGTTCGACACCCCCCCCCCTCCTTCTACATTTGACCAATCGGAATAAATGCTATTCATACGGACATTTTGAAAAACCGTCTATCAAGATGCCAAAATGCCACTTGGGGTCGAAATATCACCCTACCATTTGTTTCAAATCACTTTGACATCTACGTGAGAAATTCTCTCTCTTAAGCGTGTCAAACACCAAGTTCGGTTCTACTATCAATATTCTAACAGACTGACCCAGTTAAGTAAACATTCTTTCGTCCAAACTCCTGCTCCAAGACAGTTAATTGTCGTGTCGGCTAGACTAAGAATTAATTAATGAATTTCACTGGCGAAAAATTTTGACACTTGACAATTCCCAATCTGCTTTTTCATATTTCCACATAGGGAACCTTTTAAGCGGGTCGATCTGTACTGTAATATGTAAGGTGGACATTACTGGAAAGTGGTCGCTTCCGAGTGAGTCTTTTTGAGCCACTCTCGAAGCCATACTGACGCATGTGTTCCTTTATATACTATAAACGCGGAAAATAGAACATTTCGTACACTTCTAACAGTTCGTATCCCAGGTCCAAAGCTTAAACAATTCATCGATGACCCACGTTCCTGTGAAGGCAAGTTCTTCTTGTGTGGCTGCCAAGGCTGATCTTGACTGCACTTTACGACACAAGTATGACACAAGAGAAACATCAATTGCCCTTGACAATGGTGAGGTAAAACGGGATGGTACAAGTCCTTGGGAGGGAAGACTTTGCATTTGATCAATTTTCCAGGTAGATGATGTGTTCCGTCATCAATTGCCGGTGCCTTAAGGGAAAACTACAATTTTTCATACATAAGGACACAGCGAACACATGTCTAAGTCTGAGTATTTGATTTCTTCTCCATTCTCCTGGTTGGCGTGGTACAGCAAACAGGTAGCATTCGTCTGGCCTCTGTACAAACTGTCCCGCGGGTTCAGTGGGTCTACCAACTTGTAACATTCCACTACGCGCTTCACCAAAGGGATCAGTTTTCAAACGGTGATCGTACTCTATTTATACATTTGCACCACTTGTTATCCTTGCTGTTCTAACTTCAATCGTCGCTGACAAACGTCCTCGTAAAAATCTTCCACAATCCGTTTGTAAAAACTGAAATTTTGTGTCACGATGATGGTAGCAGAGGCGACAACCGTTAAACTTGTTACATGATCTTGAGGTTTTCTACGTCCCAGTCATCTACTCAATACGTTCCGATGGTCGTTTCGCATCCTCCATTGCGGGCGTGATGGATCCATTTGTCTTCGTTGTCGCACAAGTAATGTAGCCAGCGTAGTGCTTTGACCAAGAATCGACGTTTGACAGTTTGTCGTTTGAAGGCTTATGACAGCCAGGGTGTATTAAGGGCAATGAATCGTTGGAACGTGGTTTGGTGATGATGCAGGCCACTTTCAAAAGATCGACCCTGCCATGTTCTATGAACAGTTCTCGATATTTTCCACAACAACGTCGTAAAATGTCCACGTCGGAACGACAATACTTTAACATTTCTTCATGAAAATCGAAAAGGTCTAGGCGTGAGATTGTACCAAGCGTAGAAAGCTTGTCGTTGCTCGGTGCCATGTTGTCGGGGTCATAGTAGTGAGCCTTTTGCAAATGGGGTAGAACGGCGTGTTGATTGCCTTTATTGAAAAAGTGCGGAATTAGCCTTTAGCCATTTCTGGCATTACAAATGTTGTAGGCATTCTACTCAAAGTCATGGCCAAGTAATTCATTGAATCTTTACACTGTACTTGTCCCACTTGCATGGAAATGACTTTGCTCCGTACAAAGTCACTTTCACAATTTCGGTACTTTGTTCTATATAGGATCTCCAAAACAATGTCCATTGTTTCCCGATAAATTGAGAGCCATCGCCGTGGCATGGCGATGACAATTTCCATAACGTTCGATGCCCCCTTTGCTGAACGTCTCGTCATTGGGGTCTAAGATCCTTTGGGCAAAATTGGCTAGCGTGTTCGACCTCCGAAAGATTTTTTCACATCCTCTAGGAATCTTGCTACAGTGCGGGCAATGACTAAAGATAGGTTCTTGGATGCATGTCTCGCACGCTCGATGAGCCACATATAAATTATAAATGTGAATGCCAGTTTCTTGCATGCATTGGAAATATTTTTAAAAAAGGATGAAATTCCCTTTCTTCTGGTCACCAACGTCCTCTTGACGGTTGGATAGGTATTTATTAATCTAGCATTGGTACTCTAAGTCCACGATTTGGCGACAAATGTGACATCGCTTGTTTCTTGAACATACGTGAGCCGTGGCATTATTGGTACGTATACCTTGTCCACAACTAGGGCATAATCTCAGGAGTTGGCAAGCACTTTTCTTCTGTGAACATTGCGTCGTTAGATGTTGTTGGTAAATAATAATAATAATAATAATAATAATAATGATAATAATAATAATAATAATAATAATAATAATAATAATGAAGACTTTGTATAGCGCCTAATCTTCAAAAACTCTAAGCGCGTTACATCTATAATGATATGACTACACTACAGATAAACAAATAACAAAAATCACGAAATTGGAAAACATAAACTCATGCTGAAACATACAAGATACCAAACATTATTAAGTCTATAAGTTTGTTCCTGCAATCGAAAAAGGTGAGTCTTAACAGCACTCTTAAAAGAGACCACTGTGTCTTTGTGTCTAATTTCAATAGGCAATTCGTTCCACATCGCCGGGCCCTGGTATGCAAAAGAACGTTGTCCATATGACTTCGTTTTCATAGTGGGAACAATGAGTATACGATTGTCAGAATAGGAGCGTAAGTATCTTGCTGGTGTATACACATTGGTGAGGCCCGATAGGTATGTTGCACTGGAGTCTGTCATTAAAACATAGCACAGAGAACAAATATTGTGTTTGATTCTGTATCGAATCGATAGCCAATGTAGGGTACAGAGCAGTGGTGAGGTGTGCTCTGATCGAGGTACTCTAAAAATTATCTCAGCAGCTGTGTTTTGAACTTTTTGAAGTTTCTGGAGTAGGTATTGTGACGAACCAGACAGAATTGAGTTACAATAGTTCAGTCTTGAAAGTACTAATGAACACACAAGTGTTTTAGTTGCATCAACTGAACGATATTTGCGAATGGAACTGATGCGTCTCAAGATATGCAGCCTTGCATATGTTCATGACATGTTGGTGCTATGCGAGAGTACTGTCTAGAGTAACACCTAGGTTTGGTACTGAATGTGAGAATTTAATGTTGGTGTTGCTGATATTTATTGTCTGAGGTAAAGGATGTGAATGAGAAAGTCTTTGTGTTGTGATCAGAATAGCTTCAGAAATGCAACTCTCTACTCCATGGATGGTAGCATCAACTTCAGTTGGGTGGCTAGACTTGTATATTTGGGTGTCATCAGCGTACAATTGGTTGGACACTGGGTGATGATCTATAGCACTTGAGCGCGGCTGAGTGTATAGAATGAAGAGAACAGGTCCAAGAACAGACCCCTGTGGAACACCACAACATAGATCAACTGGGCTGGGATGTATTCAATTTGCAGATACAATCTGTGTCATGTTGACTAAGCAGGACTTGAACCACTGTAAGGCTATATTCTGAATATCAAATACATGCTGGAGACGGTGAAGTAATATATCATGGTTTGTTGTGTCAAATGCTGCAGACAAATTAAGGAGAGTGAGGACTGTAATCTTTCCACTATCCAAAGCAGAGAGAATGTCATTAAATACTTTCATAAGAGTAGTTTCAGTACTGTGGCAAGGGCGATATGCAGACTGTACATTGCTAAAAAGACTGTTCGAATTCAAATGAGATACAAGTTGGATTAGAACAACTTTTTCTAAGATACTTTTATATGAATGGGAGATTATAAACTGGGCGGTAGTTCTTTAAATCGTTATGGTCAAGTGTTGGTTTCTTCAGCAGAGGCTTTACGATGACAGGTTTGAAAAATTATGGGAATTCCCCCGACGAGAGAGATATATTAATAACATCAGTTAGTGAAGGCAATATTGGGTCTAAGCACTCAAGTAGCAGTGATGTCGGAATTGGATCAAGTTCACAAGATTTTGGCGCAGTCTTTATCACGAGTGTCCGTACGAAATCAACAGAGACAGGTTCAAATGCTCCTAATGGTTGTCGCTGAAATTTTGTATCATAACTGTATGGTCAGGAGTCAATTGATATTGTGTTGTCAAGCGAATCTCTAATGGTTTGTACTTTGTCACGGAATAAATTTGCAAATAGGTCCGGAACGTCTACTGGAGAGAAGGTAGTTGGAAGTGGTGTACATGTATTCCTTGACATTAGCTTCTTAGTTATCTCGAAGAACTCTTTGCAGCTGGAACTCTCCGTGATCTTAGTACTGTAGTGGGATAATTTTGCTAAATGGACTATGTTTGTGATGTTCTTCTTAGCGGCTTCATAGATTTGTTTATGAATAGTGAGTCTGGTGGAAAGTCAAAGCCTTTCTGCTTTTCGGCGATGTTTTTTAGTAGTGCGAAACTGGTCCTTAACACTGCTATACCATGGAGAACACTTTATTTTTTATTGATACTCTGCATTTGGTGGCTGGGGCATGTTTTTCAAGCAATGAACGCATGCAGTTATCGAGTTGTTATGCTGTTATTGTCCTTTGTCCAGACAGGGTATATACACACACACACACACACACACACATATATATATATATATATATATATATATATATATATATATATATATATATATATATATATATATATATATATATATATATATCTGGACTGGCTCCTGTCGAATGTTTGGTAGAAATCACTAGGGTGGGTATCTCAGGCGTTGTAACATGATTCGACTGTTTGGCTCGGAAAGGTCGTCTTCTCTTGGGACGTATTAAAGACGTCTGATACATTTGCTTCAGACTCTGCTAAAATGACTACGAGTACCGTCACCGTTTTACTGTTCTACTTCTCTACGAGACATTGTTTCTTCTCCGCCGCTTCTTCCTGTCGTTTCCTTCTTCTTAACTCTTGTTGTTGTTGTTGTTGTTGCTGAAGACGAAAAAACTTGTTCTGCTTTCTGTTGCTATAAAAAAAATTCCAATCCTTCTTTCTGTCTCTGTTTGAATTCCTCAGCGATTGGTAGGGAAGGAGAAGTCCCAATTAAAATAAGTCTCTGATGGAAGTAGAACTGTGTAGATTTTGTTTGCCGCTGCTATACCATCGCTTCTCGTCTCCACATCCGGTGCACCCCAATTCAGCATCTTCTTCGTTTCCGAAATGTTTGAACTCTGTCGAATGGATTCACTGCGCACAGACGTTTGTGCACCAATATAGGGAATGTGACGTCACAGACCGTTCTCTTCGGATTGGAAGACAGACTCCGCACTGTCGCTGAATTTTGGAACATATGTTAGGATTGATGAAGAAAAGTCGATCCACTCTTTACACTCTAAATAACCATAGTTCACTGCATTCCCTACACCTGATTTCGTCACAAGATGTTGAGTAACGCTTAATCATCTACTCTCGTATCGTTCATGCTGTTCCGCACGGACTTACCGTTGTATGACAGATCATCAAAGAAAATCATCCGGATCACCGACACGAACGTTGTGAAAAGAAAAATGTATGGGGAGAGAATAGGCTGTCTGAAGCGAGTCCTCATCTACGGACCAGAAGTTAGAAGATATTTTGAGGAAGAGAAGAAAATCTATGCGATGCGCTCTCTCTCTTAACGGAATGATGTTTACAAAAAAGAATCAAAGGCCATTTTCAGGGCCACTCATATGCCTCGAAAAGATACTCATTCTCTTTGCCGTATATGTGTTTTACGTTCAGTATGTATGTATGTATGTATGTATGTATGTATGTATGTATGTATGTATGTATGTATGTATGTATGTATGTGTGTGTGTGTGTGTGTGTGTGTGTGTGTGTGTGTGTGTGTCCCGCCAAGCGTTCTATGTTTTTTCACGCTGTTTAAGCTGATTGAGGTCGGCCTCTTGCAATTTTGTTGCCAATCGCCATTACTGTGATGTCACTCTTCTCCAATTCCGATTAACCCAAATACAGTCCCAATCCATTGTCTTTACATTCCCTATGTTAAGGTCCCATTGACCCTAAACGTTCCCTTGGTGTGGTAAAAAGTGTTGACCCTTTTGACTAGGCTTTCCCTTGACCGTACGGTATCCCAATATACTACTCAAGGGAGATAGTTTTGAACAAGCTTTAAGTTTTCTACTGAATATCCCTTAATGTTTATAAATCATACATTAAAATGCTTTCTTGAATAAATATATGTTTAAACAAAATAATTTACGCACGTGAAACGATTATTCTCTCTGATATCACATATAATGCTAACCCGTTTCCATCTCCAATATTAAACAGAACTCTTTTCATCTATGATATTACATATAATACAAACGTTTCCATCTCTATTTGCATTAGAAAAATTATTTTTGACCATCTTAAACTCTGTCAGGTTCGTTGAGTCTATACAGTATACGCAAGATAAACTTCCATAGAAAAATAAGAATTTTCAATTTTAAAGTAAAAACTGATCGTCCATTTAAAATCGCAACCAAAACCGCAATTTCTGTCATCAGTCTGTAAATGTTATCGTTTTTGCTAATTTAGTTTGGTGCGGTAATTTTTTTTTCATACTTATCTATTTTGGTACGTTTAAATAGATTGTCTGGTGCAAATGAGCATGCGCTGAGCTTGAAGAAAATCTAGGGAAAATGTTCACTTGAGTGTCAAGGGATTAAATTATACCCTCCCTAATTCCATCAGTAATTACATTGATTATGTATGTCTATCTCCTTCTAAACCAGGAACGAAATTCACCAAACCTTTTTATAATATGTCGATACGGTAAATATAATTATGAAAAAGG
This sequence comes from Unio delphinus, assembly GCA_029339505.1. Classification (NCBI taxonomy): domain Eukaryota; kingdom Metazoa; phylum Mollusca; class Bivalvia; order Unionida; family Unionidae; genus Unio; species Unio delphinus. Next base: position 3,330,447 of record JAQISU010000162.1, read on the forward strand.
GGTAATGCTATTTTAGCTTTCTCCGCTGAAGATCTGAGATTATGTTTGTGTTTATATTGTTTTGTATATCTATATTATGCGCTTAATTTTTGATTGAGGATTCTAGATGGAGTCAACGATGTGTGTGTGTGTGTGTGTGTGTGTTTATATTGTTATGCATTTTTATATTATCACCTAATGTTTTGTCAGTGATTGAGGATTGTATATGGAATTTTTGCATACCTGGCTTTTTTCATAACTGTAAGTAGTAAACAAGATGTTTACTAAAAGGTTGATTCAATTTCTAACCTTGTTTATGAGCTAGTAGAGCTTTGCATTACAATGATTAATTTTCCAGAACATTTTGTTGCTTAGAAGGTCAAGTGAACATTTTTATAAGTAGGGGATTTCTAGCGAAATTATTAATTCCTATCTTAACATTAGTATGTGGAATCCATTTGTTATCAGCATTTGTAGTTGTATTCATATATAATTTTTTAGATGAATTATTTGTTGAAATTTTTCATTTAAATAAATAACTGTTAATTAACTATAGCTTAATAGATTACCTTGTGAATTGTTTGTGAATGCATTCAGAAGAATTTCAGATTGAATCAGTGGTATATCAGGGCACTTAAGACCAATGATATATCATGACATTCAAGTCTATTTAAATTCATTTATGAACATTGTAAACGTTTTGGACGTAGTTCACAATCCCCCAACTAGGAACATACGTCGTTTGCTGCATTTTACTTAAATTTTTGGTTTCACATTCGTTCTGTTACATAGTTCAAGATATAGAGCCATAACATAAATTGGGGCTCGTCAGGGATCTGAATGTCTTTAAAACATTTCATAGATTACAGTTGTTAAACTGGTCTTGAAACTTTTACTTAACTTTGTTTTGTGTTTTCCCTGATAATTTCTTTTATTATAAAAAATCTGATACATATATACCTGTGATAGTTAGAGTGATAATTCTTTTACCTATCGAAGGTATTCGTTTATTGCTAGTTGGGGGCCCCGAGTGACCGAGTGGTCTAAAGCGCTGTCCGTTACGGATCACTGCCATCTCACCTGTGCGTGTGTTCGAGTCTAAGATTCGGGTAATGTAGTTATGTGAGAAAGCTTGCCAGTAGCTTCTCGTGGGTCGGTGGTTCTTTCCGGAGGTTTCTTGGTTCTTCCTCCACCATTAATACTGGCCGCCATGTATAGCTAGCCTATATTGTGCTGAAAAATGGCATTAAACTATAAAGAACAAACAAACATTATTGCTAGTTAATAACCTTGCTGGAAATGAGGTCATGGTTAATCCACTGAGAGTGAAATCCTTGATTTATAAACTGCTTGTTCATTTACATGAATGATGTTGTTCAGGACATTATTACATTAGCTGACACATTTAGTGGTCGGCCTTTTGATGAGATCACGTGTGCTCGTAATGATAAGTCAATAGATATTGTTCACTCTGGTCCTTATTTTACTGCTCATTCTCTTTATTCTAGTCGGAGTGACTAAAGACAACCAGTCATTGTCGATCAAGAACAACAGTTTGAGATCTCCTGTTTGTAGTGGGCTATTAGCGAAACTGAAGTCACACAAGTCTTACTGTTTTACTTTGCAAAAGCATGATGTCCTCATCTGAAAATGGAGAAAACCAAAGGTGACGAGTGGTCAGTGAGTGTTGTTTTCAAATTGTGTTCTCCATTTTCATATCGAGAGAAAAATTTTAGTAAAGTCCAAGAATCTCCCCAGGTTGATCATATAGATTTAATTTAATTTACTATAAATGTTTTTATAATGTCCACTTTTTATTATAGAAAAATATTTATTTGTTGAAATTTTTAAGTGACTCTCCAAATCACCCTGTGCAGGCTTGCGCCCCTGGAGAGGACACTACAGCTTTGCTTAGCAGCGTCGATACAACACTGGAATAGGCAGTTTACCGGTTATAAGTCATCGCTCGATTGGCGTAGAGTCAGACGCCAGGGGTCGCTTCTGACGGTGGGAAAGACCAAAATGTCTCACTGGACAGCTACCGTCCGTATCAAGTTGTGCAGCCCCCAGACAAAAAGAGTTCGTCTACATTACTGGGTGTGTAGGGCTTAAGATACGCGAGTGCCTGACAAAGCGGAATGTATATATGTACCAGGAAACAACAAACGAAACCAACATGGAAACCTCCAACCCTCAAGCTAGGCAACTATAATATTCGGACCATGCTGACTGGACTCTCGGATGATCTCCAGGCAACCATCGATGTTCGAAGGACTAAATTCATCAAAGACGAACTTGCAAGACTTCAGGTCGACATCGCTGTACTACAGGAGACAGGGCTACCAGATTTCCTTGCGCTTTAGGCAAGGAAAGCGCGCTGACGAAGCCAGATAATTTGGTTTTGGATTCGTCATCAGGAATTCTCTGCTGGGGATGATAAAACCCTGCCAACAAGGAAACGGAACACTTTTATCCTTCTGCCTCCACACCACAACCGTGAATGTCAACCTGATCACCAAGGTGTTTGATTTGGTCAGTAGAGATTAACTCTTTCCAATCATGGCAAAAATTGGATGCCCTCCAAAGCTGCTAAGCATAATCCAGTTCTTCCATGATGTCATGAAAGGGACAGTGGTACAGAACGATGGCTCAACATCCAACCCCTTCAACATCCGCAGAGGAGTGAAACAGGATTGAGTCCTAGCCCCCACGCGTTTGAGCATCTTCTTCGCTGTCCTGCTCAAGCATGCTTTTTGGACGTCCACAGAAGAGATCTATCTGCATATGCGATCAGACGACAAACTGTTCAGCCTGGCACGACTAAAGGCAAAGAGCAAAGCACGTGAAGCGACCGTCAGGGAAATGCTCTTCGCAGACGATGCTGCCCTAGCCACTCACACAGAAGCTGAGTTACAGAACCTGTTGGATCGCTTTGCTTAAAGCATGCGACGAGTAATGGATCAGAAGGCCGACCACGAAGCATTTTCATCAACTACGTACTAGAGGTAGACAGTCGGTTAACGCCCCTCGGCTCTACCATCACTAACAACTTACCGCTCGATGATGATATCAACAAGCGGATTGGAAAGGCATAAACAGCTCTCTCCAGGTTGTCGCAAAGAGTGCGGAACAACAGTATGGTGCCACAGAACATTAAGATCTCCGAGTACCGTTCCTGCGTGCTAAGCACCTTCCTGTAAGCCAGTGAAATCTGGACTCTGTACGTCTTGCAAGAGAAAATACTGAGCGCCTTCCACATGCGATGTCTCCTACGCATACTCGGGATCACCTGGAGTAATCGAGTAACAAACAACAAAGTACTTGAACGTGCCAAGATTCATGGTCACACTCCTCCGCCAACGTCGCATCAGATGGCTGTGCTATGTACAAAGGATGGATGACGGACGGATCCCTAAGGACCTTCTTTCTTATTTGGAACTTGCCTCTGGCAAATGGTCGTTTGAAAGGCCACAACTCCGTTTCAAGGATGTCTGCAGCGCGACAAGAAAGTCATTGACGTCGATGTCAACACCTGGGAAGAGCAGACTCTAGACTGGCCCAGCTGGCGACACGCTCTAATTACTGGTTTAAAAGTCGGTGATAACAATGTACGCTTGCTCATGAAAGGCTATCTCGGAGGTAGAAGAAGAAGCTCCAACACAAACCAAACTCAACTTCCAAGTGCAGCAATGACTGCCAATCCGGTGTTGGGCTACATAGCCACTGCATATGCTGCACAACTACCAACCGGGACATCTCTCATTGGCACACTTCCTTTCGTCTCTCGAGACTAACGGATGCCAACATTATATACAGAGAGACAAACTATGCAGAGTGAAATACAACTTCATCGAAGACCATAAACTGAGATATCTGCTAAAAGTTATATCATGGTGAAGCTATGCATATAAAATGTAGTAAAGAAAATGTCCCATTATCGTTTTGTGGCTAAATACTCGAACGGACAATACTACTGCTAAAACACTACTACTTCTACCACCACCACCACCACTACTACTACTACTACTACTACTACTACTACTACTAATAATAATAATGATAATACAAATATCCCTCCAAAAGAGCTTAAAGGTTTGACTATATTTAATTGATTATTTGGTTTGCTAAAAAAAAACTTTGTTAAAAGATAAATGTCAAGGAAAGAATGTCAGATAATATCATCCAGGCATATCCTTATAAATGATGAGCACCTAAGTATTATTTTCCGGAGCTGTGTTTACTTCAGTAAGAATACTTATTGTTGTCTACAGGAAGAGACGGAAACCTACCTACCGTTTATTTCCTGATAATCCTAAGTGATATTTTTGACACTTATGCATGATCAGGATAAACAGGTTAGTATAATTACAAATTCAGAATTGTTCAACATAAAAAATAATCTTTCATCGCAGATCCTAATAATTCCTCTAAGAACAAATCATGCTCAAAGACACTTTTTGAAAGTTCTGAATGTAACCTTGATTTGCTTAACACCTTAGCATTTTAGCCCTAAAGCGGCACTGTAGCCTATATAGAAATTAGGAATATGAGACCATACTTTTGTTTTGAGAGAGAGAGAGAGAGACAGACAGACAGACAGACAGACAGACAGACATAGATAGAGACAGACAGATTCAGAGACAGCCAGAGACAGATAAAATAATATTAAAACATTATCCATTGGAAACGTATAATTGTGATGGTACTGGGGTGGGCAGTTTAATGAGTATAGAAAATATACTGAGGTCATAATGGCTCGTTGATATTAGTGTTAGTTACTCTTGCCTGCCTAGAAATGGAACCGATATGTAAATCATTTAAAATTTAATTTATCACCAGTCTTCGACTGAAATTTTTGCCAACTGAAAAACTGATGTAACAAAAGGTCTGCATGCCCTACCTATACGGGCATTTGGCAGTAGTTTAGTATCGTACTTTTGTAATCAGCTGACCACTTTGGCCAATCAGATGGGCTTTCTTATATGAATTTGGGATACATTTGCTAGAATAAAAAAAAAATTTCTTAGTTGTAGGAAACCTTTTCTTATGTGAGAGAGACGGCTGAAAAGGAAGTACTTTAAGACATGAAAATAACACAAAAATACTTGCTTGTAATACTTGAAATCTAAACACGTCATCTGAAGGAAAAACATTCAAACGCAAACACGTCTTTTGAAAACGGAAATGGTCGTGCTGGAAGAATGTGTATGGCTTTTTCACAAATAAACTACAGATTGTGAAATGACAGAAAAAGAAAATAATTTAAAAAAATGAACATACTTATTTTGGCATTTAACGACATGAATATTATGAGTAGTATACGGGGTTGCTTTGGACATGCTCGTTGGGATGTCACTAGGAAATAAAAGGAAATTTGTTTTTGTCCTTGATGATTTCAAAACTGACACGTTGAAGATAATGGGAATGATAATTTTCAAAATAACGGTAGGTTTAAGATCTCGATCTGTACGGGATTAAGGGGAATTCGACGATACGCCTTATTGTTTAAAATGTTTCGGGACAAGAGAAAATTTAATGTTAACCCATGAGCCGTCTTATCAACTATCGCACACATAAACAAATACAAAGGGTAGGAGTGATACCAAATACAGAGATAATATTACCCTTAAAAGGGTACAAATTTAAATGTTTTAACACATGCATATTATCCTTCACGCCGTCTGACTGACTGTCACTTACATTTGCTGACCAACGGAATAGAATCGATATACTCGACGACTAGTATCACAAATTTTAAACGCGCCTCTACAAATAGTAGTCGAACGAATTTAAACTGATTTGAGAATTTCACCAACTAAACCTCTAGTGACGTATTTCATTCATGGTGTGTGTTTTATCATCGACTCAAAATGTAGGCAGAGTGATGATGTAATTTACAGATTACAAAGCTGGAGGACATTGTGGCAGAGCCTATCTTGACGGGTAAGAAGCTGGACAACTCTTGGTGACGCTTCCTCTGCTCTGCGACTTGCACACTTTCATCCAGTAAATCTTGGCATTGAACTTGGTGACACCCAGATATCTGATCAAGTCGTTGAGGCCTTATTGGTTGAGGTAAAATGGGTTTCTCTCCTCCGTTTCACCTCTGAAATTTGTCATCTGGATCTACAACGTCTTCATAGCTCTCTAACTTGCTGATCTCTTCTAATAACGGCTGCTCTCTCTCTCTCTCTCTCTCTCTCTCTCTCTCTCTCTCTCTCTCTCTCTCTCTCTCTCTCTCTCTCTCTCTCTCTCTCAGCTCAGGGCAGCGTGGCACCGGGGCGATGGATGACGGAAGGTCTGGATACGTAATAACAGTTGCATTCTTGCCAGTCAGACGTTTGGAAGGGTTCACCATGCAGAAGTAGGAGTTGCTTGAGTGATCAGTGGATTCACGACAAATTCTTGTGGAATCGAACTCCATGGCTATCTTTTCCCCCTTTGCATAATCCGACTAAAATACCTTTATTTCACCAATTACTAATGTGTAAGAGATTCTCGCAACATTATTCATAAATAATATATTTTTCAATAACATTGAAAATTGTAAAACATTTGAAAATTAAAAACGTTTACAGTTGTAAAATTTTAGCAAATTAAAACTTAATAGTTTTAAACATTTTAACAAATTTAATGAAATAAAATTCCAAGTATCAACTTTACTTTCCAGATTTTTGTTTTGAAAGGCTCGCAGGTGAAATGAGGTGCTCAGAGTTTTCTTCATCCCCGATAGGCATGCAGAAATATGCCTTGTACGCCTCTTACATCTTAACATGTCTTGCTATTTTTGCGAACTGTGATAGAAAAACAACACAAACGCCGAAAATTCTGTGCAACTAGTTTCGCATTTTTAGTCAATGCTTTTTCAGGCACGAATGATTTGAAAAGTCAAGTAGCGAAATCAAGACTCGGGACAGTTCCAGGGTTCACAATCTACAACGGAACCAGGATACTGGAAATTAAAAAGACCAAGCTCAGACCTTTAAAATGGGCTTTCTATCTACACAGATTCATAACCAAAGTTTGGTATAAAGGATGTATATACCAATAGGTGCGGAAAGACGGGGCACACACGACATAAACGTCCAAAAACCGCAGAAGAAATTTTAGAACTCACAAACATTAGAAACTCAGATGCTGACCACCAAAACCAACAAACTAACTGAAAATCAAAGACCCACGCAGATACATAACCAGCTACAGAAACAACAGGAAATAATTATGAATCAAAATAAAGAGAAGAGAAACAGATTTTTACATTTCTTCTTAAAATTTCTTTTCTTTTCATTAAAAAATGAGTTATTTTATCACAATCAAATCATCTTTTACACCACCCAGTGGACGTGATTCATATTTAGATTTTTATATTGATGCGATCACAAAAGAGTAATTAACTGATAATCATAGTCTTTATATAATCTAATGAATGACGACAGTATAGTTATTACAAAGGCTGATAAATCAAACACTATTACACTACTATTATTAGGAATCAAGAAGATTATGTTAAAAAAAAAGTTGAACGCCAATTAAATGATGAAAAATACTACAAACATATTAACAGTAAACCTTCGATAGAAATTAAATTAAACATTTTAACTTGTATTCATGAGATTGCTAAAAATAATAATTCTGTGTATGAAGAATTTGATACTTTCCCTCTTAACATACGTACACCTCAGTTCTACATATTACCCAAAACTTATAAAAATCCTGATCATAATTTACCGTTACATTATCCAGGACGACCCATTATATCAGGTTATAATTCATATACTGAAAACCTATCCAAATATATTGATAGTGTTTTACAACCTTTAATGAAATCACTTCCTTCGTACATTAAAGATACTAGTGATTTCATTAAAAAGCTGAAGTCTATTCCACATATATCTGATAACTCAATCCTGGTATCATTAGATGTCACATCACTATATACCAACATTCCGCATGCAGATGGTATTGAAGCGTGTAAATATTTTATTGATAACAATCCTAATAATAGCGCACTATCTAGTGAAGATATTTGTAAAATCATAAAGCTTATCTTGGAAAACAATTATTTTCAATTTAATAACATGAATTTCTTACAAATAATGGGTACGGCAATATGTGATCCAATGGCTCCTTCGTACGCTTCCGTTTTCATGGGTAGATTAGAAAAAGATTTTTTTCAAAACAATAAGTTTGGTTCAGATTTTTAGATGATATATTTATTATCTGGAACTATTCAAGAGAAAAATTGGATAAATTTGTCGATCGCCTAAATCATTTTCAACCGACGATTAAATTTACTTATACTCCATCTAGTACGAAGGTTTCATTTTTAGATGTAAATATAATTAAAAAAAATAGTGATAACACTATCTCTACAAATATTCATATCAAGGAAACTAATATTACTCAAGATGAAGCTTTAAAAATAACAGAATGTAAAATAGAGAGAGATGTAATTGCTTTCACAATACAATATAATCCTTCATTGCCTAATATAGGTCCTATAATTAATAAATATTATAGTCTCCTAAATTTATCCAATAAAACTAGCGTTAAATCACTTTACAAAACTAAACCAATTCTCGCTTTTAGAAGACCCAAGAACTTGTAAGATTTTTTATAGATCTAAACAGACAGAAATTATTATTTTTTAAAAAATACACTTTTCGTCATAGAAATGTAACTGAAGCCCGTGCAAACATAAGAAAAAGTACTTCTTTCAGTAGTGCTAATACAAAAAAAGAGGTATTTTCTCTACGTGTTAACACAAACTGCATATCAAATGATGTGATTTATTTAATAACCTATAAAAAATATAGTATGCAATATGTTGGACAAACACTTCAACAAGTTTCTAAGAGAATGACTAATCATTGCTTTGATATAAGAAAGTATAGAGATCTTATGTTTTCCTCTAATATTCCAACACACTTTAACGCCAATGATCACTCTTTCCTCGATTTTTCTTTCATGCCAATATATATTGTGCATGGTGGCATGAACAGACTCATAAAAGAAACTAATTGGATTCATAAGTTTGATCATTTGTATCCTTATGGACTTAATGCTAGTACATTATATACAATTGTATAATTTAAATTCATATATTGTATATCCTTCATAGCGATATAATTATATGTATGACTGTTTATCTCTAGTTTATTTTATTAATTGATAAATTGGTAGTAGAAATAGCAAAATGCGTCTGCCGGATGCATGCATCCTCTTGATGCCATCTTAGAAAAATGCAGATATGTATCTACTTAGGCAGTTGGAAGTAAACTGAACTGACGGCCGTAAGGCCCCTGAATTTTTACTACTATTTATATTATTGGAAAATTCTAGAAGTTACTCCAAGTTACTCAGCACTGAATCTAACTGGAATGTTCTGGAAAATAGGTAAATTTCAAAATTTCCTTATCCTTGTCACAAGAGCCAAGTTTGTGGAGAATAATAGACATTTTCTATATATTTGAAGCATAAGCAATTAGAAAATAACACATACTACCCAGCAACAACAAAATATTTTTACACGGTGTTATAACACCAGATAGAAGAACCGAGTGTAAAAACGTTAAGTTTTTGATGTTTTAGAATACAAAGACTTGCATACACAGAAGAAGATAAAGTTTTGGCAATAGTTTGAATAGTATTGTTACAAGCACAGGGGTATTCACTTGACCGAGCGGTGTCAAAACCCTGGCGCGAGTCACGCTGGAAGTCATATGTTTTCCCCACATTTCCAAAGACTTCCATACAACTTTTTAGTTGTAAAATGGAAAGAAAGACGTGTCTGCTATAATTATTAATCTTTGCTGTAATCAATGGGCGACCCAGAGGAGACAACTTGCCCAAACGTCCATTAACTGCACCTTTACATGGTTTTTCTTCATTATCATCCGTTTTCCGTACCGATAGCTTGTCATGCCATAGAAATTACACCAGTATTCCCTTACTAACTGGGAAATATTTAACTGCGCGACCCTAGGCCAGTCCATCCACAGAATTTCCGGCGTATCACACTCATATACATACGCCAATTTTCCACTATGGCCACATAAACGGTACCTACCAAGTTCCAACTTATTGATTCCATTCTATAATTTACTGATTTCCAACCATAAATGCTGCCTTTTCAATCACACTACTTGTATACACCACTGAATTTTAATATGGACTATGTTATCGAAAGGGACAGTCATTCGGCTTGTACCCAAAATCACTACTAACGACCCAAGCATGGTTCAAATTCACTAACACTTACTCCAAAGTTATTACAGTATGTCTTTTTCTGATATATATGTTTGGCCCTGAAGTGGCTGTTCTGTTTTTCAGACACTCTCCATTAAAGCCCGTAACTTCTGTGCTGGATCCACAGGTAGCACATCTAGGCTCCATTGATTTCCACTGCAAGACTGAATGTATATGGATAAGGAAATATTGTCTTGTTATCTTCGATGCCTGGTCCTCAACTTGTAGAATTAGTGAGTATGTCTCATACTACCGCTGATGTCGCATTCACTGAATAAACATCTGGTATTGTTCCTTCTGTTTCTTTTCTTCTTTTCATCCACCTCTTCCATGCTTGTACATTCAAGACTTCTGCATTAGCTAGTATGCCAACTTGAATAACATAAATTTACTATTTATGGATATTTTGCTGAAAGTTTGTTCCATATTTTCAAACCTGTCCAAAAAGGTGCTTTACATGCATTAAGTGAACTAGAACTTCAGGCGCAAAGGGACGAGGGTGGTTCATAGGAGGATCTAATGGAGTTTCTTCTGTTCCCATCCCCCCTCCTCCACTGCATTACAGCGTTCGGATATTAAAAGGGAAATAGTGGATACTTTAACGCGGACGGGTGGAATTTTTTTATATACCCAGCCTCCAATTAATTATGAAGCCAGTGGTGCTGGTGTAACTTGTCGTACAAGGTATAAAGATCATACACAACATTAGTGAATGATCAGTCTGCCAGTTTTGACAGAGACGAAGAGCAATGTAGATTAGGAAAATTGATTGAATCAGTTTGTTAAAGGGAGTAGAGCACCTGCTGGACCGTGTGGAGGATATGGGGAGACATCCGCACAAGAAACAAAAACAGATGTAGACGATCTCTTTAAAAATAGTCACGAAGTTCATCAGAGATGTGATGGACCAAGATGTGTGAAAATAAAGGCAGCATATCATAGAAGACGAAATGAGAGCGCCAATGGATCGAGATATAAATTTCCACGTCTCAACCAGTATTGAACAAATAAAACAACAATCGAAATTATTAACAATAAGTTCACCAACATCAACTCAAGAATAAACACCGAACTCGATAAAAGACAAAAGATTTCCAATGGAGTAAGTAACAGAAGTCCGCTCGTTAACATAATATATGCAGTAGCGTCTAGATCGCGAATGTGGTCGCCGCATTAAAAATTTCATCGATTCTGTCAGCGGGATTAAACGATGGTACAATATCGGACAATAAGTCATTAAGAGTCTCATTCTATGAGGAACGAAGCTCCTCTACGTCTGTGACATTCAAAACAAGTCAGAGAAATATTTTCGCGTGCGTGGTCGAGACTACTATCGGTTCTGTCTAAGGTTAATTGTCTTACGTTATTAAGAAAAAGTTGCTACAACATTATTGTGTTACAGCAGATGCAGTGATTATTTTGTTGTTGTTTCAGCGTCATGACAAATTTCACATCTAGATCAAACTGGCGCTGTTTATTTTTGTCATCTAACACACAACCAGCTAATTGTTTCTTCACTAAGTTGGTAGTTCCTGGTGACGCTGCTGTTTGTGACGGTGGCGATAGCAGAGCCACTGTTGCTGGGGTTGGCGTCTTCATCACATAGACAACCATGCGTAACTGAGATATATTTGTTACGCTATACACCGCCAGAACAATTTAATTTGACCATTCTATGCGATCATCAACAATCCAGATATTGGTAGCCAAATGAACTTTTATCGCATATCCCAGAGTCCAGCACGATCGGGTCAACAACAATGCCTGTTGTACAGGCTATACTAGAACCTCGACGATGTTAATTAAAAACGAGTTATTGTTTTGTTTCCGTTCCTGAAATATCAACAAGTATAAAGTCTGCCTGTATATGTTGGTCGATAACATAATGAGACCAATTGATTGGGAAATATTTCCTGGTGGAGCTCAAATAATTTACATTTATATTTTTTCCAGGATATGGCTATTAAATAACCAGGGTGTTATAAGTTCCAGAAATCTGACATTGGAGTCCTAAAATTACGGTACGCAATATTTTACACTGAACTTTGTTAGATTGTAATCTGAGTAACGATTTCAGTTGTCGTAGTTGTTCATCCTGTGATCGATGGTCGTACAAAACTTTTTCATAGTGACTAATATAGTTGATCAATAATTCGTGTGGTGATTCACCTGTAAACGCTGTCTATGATTGCCACACATGATAATTGCAGTGGATTTGATTAAAAACCAGTCAAGAAATGTATGTAATGTTTCTTTGGATACAATCATACCAGATAATTATTATCGGGATATATTTCTCACCCATTCGTTAGGGCGTCCGTGCATCAACTCGCCATGTAAAGTAACTATGAAAAATGCATGCGCTGACACCAAGTTGTCCTTTCTCTCTGGCAAGCCGGTGATCTTGTGTCAACGCAATCATGTCAGAGTTTTTAAATAATACATGTTGTTTTACCAGAACCACCTGGAGCGATCAGATAGACCGTGCTATGTCTCGTGATTATATCGTTTACTGACGGTGGTGATTATGCTGATGATAAATTGATATTATATTAATACATATCTTGTGTTTTATCGTCAACCGACTCTAAATATTTACGTATTTGCTCGCGTTTTATTCGCCATGAACTCCACTCGACACCACTGCTGTCTTCTTCAATAAATGGCTCAAGAAGGTCCATTTTTCAAAATATAATATAAAAATAGTCCGTGGCGACTCTAACAGCATCATTCAGAAATCTATTGCTCATCGATAATAGGTTTATTGATGATGAGTAGGCGAGCATTGATGATCTCAAATGTATGACTGGAGGAGGATGTCCGTCGCAGTAGCTAATGATCGTGCCAATATATGTTCCATCTCGTGTTGTTGCATTTATCAGTAACACAGATATACCTTTTGCAGCTGTGTTGGATGATCGAATTATTCAAAATAACGGTGACACTCGCCAGGACTAAGAAAGTCCGCTGGATAAGCAGCGACATAAGTCATATTGGAGGAATGACGTAATTCGACACAATATTGAGATACATGATCGAGAAATTCATTTGAAGGTGGTCGCCATGAATTGCTTTGGTTGGGTTATATGCACAACAATAGAAGACGCCGTAAACAGTTTTCTCTGCTATATTTTCCTAAACATTTTCATAATTTGTTGAGGTGATTCATTCCGATTTATAATTCCAGATGATAACATAAAATGATCAAATATTGATTCCTCTATAGCATGGCCGGATTATAAAATAGGGTTAGGGTTAGGGTTAGGGAGTAGGCACCAGCCTATGAGCCCCACGCCATTTAAGGGCTCCGCGACAATGGATCAAAGTAATATTGATAGGAGATAATTTGCGGGGATGGGGTTGGGTCAAGACTTCGAATGCTTAAGGGCGTCCACAGGGTTTAATCGGACACTGATCAATAGAATCTTCTCCGTTAAATAACCAGACTGACAAACGTGTATGCTTACTTATAATGTAGATTTCTTCGTAGATGTCAACATGATAAAATCATATTCTTCTCTCTCTTGGAATTTATTTTGCTGACTCAGTCCAAGCATGTGAATTATGTTCAAGTAATGTAACTGGAGAACCTCATGTTCTAAATTTGTTAGAGTTATATGCAACTTCATTCGTTATAGTTTTTACAATTTAAATTCATGTTTTCTCTAATTCAGCTATGTCATCTATGTGAGCTCGAGTCGCATTGACATGCTTTTCACAATTGCATATTTTAATAATTCTTGTAGTTGTTAATTTTTTTCCACGTTTGAAGTTTACAATGTGCTCAGTGATACGACGCGCAAGAGCGAAAGCAACTATGTTTGGTTCATTCAGGTAATAAATTGCGTAAACAACGAATATAGCCAGATAGGCGTTAAACAGCGAATGTAGCCGGAGAGGCGTTAAACAACGAATATAGCCGGATAGACGTTAAACAACGAATGTAGCCGGATAGGCGTTAAACAACGAATGTAGCCGGATAGGCGTTAAACAACGAATGTAGCCGGATAGACTTTAAACAACGAATACAGCCAGATAGGCGTTAAACAACAAATATAGCCGGATAGGCGTTAAATAACGAATATAGCCGGATAGATGTTAAAGAACGAATAAAGCCGGATAGGCGTTAAACAACGACTATAGCGTTCTTGTGGTAGGTGTTGTCTATCCCGATAACTGTTCTGGTTTGGAATCAGCGCCGGATTAAGAACCGTGGAGGCCCATAGGCAGTCAAACTTTTGGGGCCCCAGACCCACGGTCACGGTCTCATGGGGGTCCCTGATGGGACCCATAAAAGTCGCGGGGCCCATAGGCAGTTGCCTACTCTGCCTAATGGGTAATCCGGGACTGTTTGGAATTCTTGTCCCGGGTGAGTCTTGATGATCTTCACTGTTTTACGGGATCCATTTTATCGCGTATGATCCACTGTGATCCAGATCTTCATTGTTTTACCAGACCCACCTGATCACGTATGATCCACTGTGATCCAGATCTGCATTGTTTTACGGGATCCATTTGATCACGTATGATCCACTTTGATCCAGATCTTCATTGTTTTACCGGATCCAACTTATCACGTATGATCCACTGTGATCCATGTAGTAGTTGTTGCTCATCTTTAAATTTTATCCTTAACAAAGTTCTTGTTGTTGTCCTGTTGATTGTTTATTACTTTTTAAGCAAACTTTTGACTCATGTTTGAATCAATAAACCAAACATTAACAGCATCATTGTTGTAAAACTCATTATTTGCTCTTTTTTATAATTATTTAATGTAATTGTAGTTTAAGTGGTATTTGTTTTCTATCATCCTTCAATCGGTCAAAATCAATCACATACATCCTTATAAACTCATCATGTGTTGCTTCTAGAGATCTGATGTATTTTTGATGAGATTTAAATCTGTTTTAGATTTTGGTAATATGATTTTATTCCAGATGAGATCCCGATATTGTTGCTGTAGTAATCTAGCAGTGTCCAAACTATATAACTGATGTTCATTAATATATATATATATATATATATATATATATATATATATATATATATAAAAGTAGACTTTCACAAAATAGTATAATGATTAACCAAACATATAATAGTTGTAAATGATTGATGATGAGATCTGCTTTACCTTGTGGAAAAAATTCCGCAGTGACTGTTGCGGTATCCATTTACAAAGTGTCAGAAAAGAAATTACCGAACCGAAACCTTATCTGAATTGTCACTTCAGGTAGGACACAAATATGCATAGCTTGAGGCGGAAGAAAAGATCGTGCGTAGAAAAGATACTTTAAGATTAGAAAAATGCGTCGGATGACGTAACAATAACAAACGCCGAGGATTACATAGAAAGGTACATAACCCTAAAAATTTATAACGTAAGTGACGACTCAGTTGATCAAATAGTGCCCATGAAGGGATCACATGATCTGACAATAAACTGTCAACTAAACTGACACAAACAAAATGCTCAGCGTCTGCTGTCTTTTTTTGCTGCTGACAACGATATAACAATTTTGTTTTAAATTGGCCAACATTTAGTTATCCGGTGACTATAAACGGATTCATGAGAAAAGAACAACGAAGACACGAAATTGCACAATGGGGTCAACAGCAAGTTTTTCCGACACGATCGGTTACTGAAACAGGGCCTTGTATTTTTGGGGGCGTCATTTTCACTTGGTCTTCTCGCCATTTGGTCAGATAACCCCAACCCACCCACCCCCTTACTATGTCATGATTTATTGATATTGCGACTAAAACATAAAACAAAATATTCACATTTTACAGCACATAAAAACATTTCCATCTGTCACATGTAGTTTATGTAACCGTGCGTTGGTCATTCCAGGTTCCATGTAATTTTGTTTGCATCATTTACCCCAGCGTCCTATCCGCCACATCCCTGCTTACCACTTCTTGCTGCTCATCCCCCGTTTTTTTTTTGCGCCATACCCCGTCCTAAATGATAATATTTTTGGCGTGTATGTAAGTGTGAATATCTAAGTATAGTTCACAACACAATGTGTGTCTATAGTATATAACGGGTTGTTGAATAGTAATATTGTTTTAGCATTGCCATTCACACTGCGTCCCATAAAGTCCCAACATTGTAAAAATATGCTTCTGGCCATAGATCACGTGAGTGTTACATGTGGTAGCTTTTAATCAACAACCTTTGATGACGTAGTACACAGTAAACATTGATAGTACGGTGTTAATCTAAATATGCTCTCAGTAAATATATTTACTGTATATCGTAACATCCTTCCTTCTTTTCACAAAAAAAACAAAGAAATAACGAAACTTTGTACACGTAAAAAAAAAAATTAAAACACTCTCTGTGTATGATAATACAGCTTAAAGAACTTGACTCATGTCTAACAATAACTAACTTAACTAGTCTATTTCTAAGTACACATGTTCTTAGACAAAATCTTCATATTTCTTTGGCGGTTTAATGTTTCTGGTCCTTGTTGATTTGTATGAGTTTTCGAGATTGACCACAGGATGTCCGCTCACTGCTTTTGGTTTGGGCGATGATTCCACATGAATTGAATTTTCTTTACACTGAGAACTTTTGCCACCCATATTTACTTCTTCACTAGTGGCTGTATTTTTACTAGACTTGACACTAGATTCACTTGCACTTTGCTCTTCATAAGCTGTTTTTTCTACACACTTTTGATCATTGAAAACACTTGGATCACTGATAATTGGCTCCGGAATGGCTTCTGATGTAGCCCTGATGTACTTTCGGTTCCTTCTGTATAGATGCCCATTTACATCGACTACATATGATCGTGGTGAATGTTGTTCCATACAGGTTCCGAGCCGCCATTTTCTCTCTCGATCATTTGGTAGAGGCGCCATACGGACAGATTGTCCGATCACCAACTCTGGCAAGTCCTTTGCTCCTTTGTCGTACTGCAACTTGGACTGCTGGTGTTTCAGCATTTTCTTCTGTCGCACGTTTTCTACTACTTTCGGTTTTAGAAGCTCGTCTGAAATTGGCAATGTGTGTCTAGTTCGCCTGGACATTAAACGTTGCGTTGGACTGCTGTCCATTCCTTCTGTTGGGGTGTTTCTCCAGTCGAGGATAGCCTTCCAAATATCCATGTTGCTTTTAGTGGCCTTTTTTACCAACCCCTTCGCAATTTTGACAGCTGACTCTGCCTTTCCGTTTGACTGGCTATGGTACGGTGATGATGTGACATGGTCGAATTCCCATTGTTGTGAGAATTTACTGAATTCCACACTACACAGCTGAGGACCGTTGTCTGATATCAGAGTATCTGGAATGCCGTGCCTACTAAAATGACCTTTCAGACAATTAATTATAGCAGCTGAGGTTGTGTCTGGTAATAAGTCCAATTCCCAGAAATCTGAATAGTAGTCAACTGTAACTAAGTAGTCTGACTGCCTAAATGTGAAAATATCAATGGCCACCTTGCTCCAGGGCCTGTCTGGAATATCATGTGTCATAAGCGTCTCTTTCTGTTGGTTTGCACTGTATTCATTACATACGCTACATTTTTCAACATGATCGCGAATTTCACTGTTCATATTTGGCCAGAAGAGTGTGTCGCGAGATTTCCTTAGACATGACTCGACCCCCATGTGACTTGCATGTATTCGCGTAAGCATTTCACTGCGAAGTGTCTTTGGCACTATTAGTCTAGCTCCCTTGAAAACCACTCCGTCTTGGACTGCTAATTCATCTCGAATCGTCCAGTATTCACGAATTATGACAGGTACTTCCGCTTTGGAATCTGGCCATCCTGCCAGAATAACTGATTTTAGTGTTTGTAACGCTTCATCTTGGTATGAATGTACTTGAATTTGCTTAAAACGCTGTTCAGTCACATTAACTGTTTCGGCAAAGTTAATTACTGATAGATCTTGGTCAAGCTTCTGCTGTTGAATGCTGAAAACTTCAATAGTGTCATCATTGTCCTTCCATGTTGTTGGTAAGAATGCTCTAGATAATGTATCGGCTATGTACATCTCGGTACCTTTTGTGTATTGAAGACATAAACTGTATTTCTGCAGTCTTAAGAGCATACGTTGTAACCTCTTTGGCGCATTTAACAGTGGTTTTCCATAGATTGTTTCTAGAGGTTTGTGATCTGTATGAACAGTGACTTGAGAACGACCATATATATAATGTTCAAACCGTTCACACGCGAATACTATTGCTAAGCACTCTTTCTCGATCTGTGCATAATGTTTTTCTGCAGTGCTTAACGCTCTTGAGGCAAATGCAACTGGTTGTCCATTCTGAAGCAATGTTGCTCCAAGCCCTGCTTCACTCGCGTCACATTGTAGAGTTACTTCGTCTTCCAAATCATAGTATCTAAGCACTGGTTGCTCAGTTACTAGTCGCTTTATGGTGGCAAAGGCTTCTTCTTGTTGTGATTGCCAATACCACAATTTATCTTTTGTTGTCAATCTTCGCAACGGTTCACATGCTTCTGACAAATGTGGTAAGAATTTGGAAAGATATGTCACTAGTCCAATAAAGCGCTGTACCCCTTTTACGTCGGTTGGCTTCGGCATGTCTAATATTGCTTGTATCTTCTTTGGATCTGGACGTATACCACTGGACGTGAGTATGTGGCCCATGTAACTTACTTCAGTTTGTCGAAGCTTCAGTTTGTCCTTGTTCAGCTTTAATCCTACCGCTCTTGCTCGCTCTAGAACACTAACAAGTTTCTCATCATGATCTCTTATGGCTTCTTCCATGGTTTCGCCTTGAACATATACCAAAATATCGTCCACGATAACTTCAGTACCTTGTAGCCCTTCTAAAGCATCGTGTTGTCTGCGCTGAAATTCCTCTGGTGCCGACGAAATTCCAAAAGGGAGACGTAACCACCTATATCGGCCTAATGGAGTCCAGAATGTTGTAAGGTAGCTACTTTTTTCTTCAAGTTTTACTTGCCAAAATCCATCCTTTGCATCAAGAACTGTAAATACTTTGGCTTTTGACACTTTAGGAAGAATGTCATCAATTGTCGGCATCATGTACTTGGAACGCTTTATGGCTTTGTTAAGATCTTTAGGATCCAAACACACCCTGAGCTTTTTGGGTTTTCTTACAACTACCATACTACTAATCCAGTCAGTAGGTTCCACCACTTTTGTAATGATCCCTTTGGTCACTAGTCGTTCGATTTCTGCTTTCACTTCTGCTTTCTGGGCAACTGGTACCCGTCTAGGCTGATGCTGAACCGGTTTTATAGTTTTATCTATTTCAATGCTGTATGTCCCTGGTAGGCATCCAAGGCCATCAAGCACATCACTATAATCTTCCAAAATGACTTCCTTGGTTAGCATTGTCTCGGTAGTTTGCACCACACTGTTTACCACGTTTACAGTGATGATGCCCAACTTTACGCTAGCTGCTGCTGACAATAGTGTTGAAGCATCTTTGCCGGCAATCTCCACAACATGAAATTCCAGGTTTTTTTTTACTTGACCTACAGTACATTTAATTACGCATTTTCCAACTGGTAATAATGTGCTCCCATCATATAATTTCAGCTTCGTTTTTGTTGGCACCATTTTTGGCTTTTTCTGTTTTGCTATGCGTGATAGAACACTGGTTGATATTACGTTGCATGACGCACCAGTGTCTATTTGACACTTGATTGATTTCTTATTGGGAGTGTTCGGCATTGACATGGTTACGTTTACAAACCACTGCTTATCGGTAAGGGCATTCAGTGTATAGATTGACTCATCACTACTACTATCCGTTTCTTCTACAATGTTAACTTTTGGTCTCGAGTTTTGAAGACAGACTTTTGCAAAATGGTTCTTTTTCTTGCATTTTGAGCACACCTTTCCATACGCTGGACATTCTCGCTTGGCGTGTGTTCCACCACAGTACCGACAGTTACTCTGTTCTTCCATTTCTGAAGTACGCTTCTTTTTTTCATGTTTGACTTTTTGTTTCAACGCATAGTTCACTTCTTCGGTAGAAGAAAGTTTCCTCATTTGGCTATCTGCTATCTCGCTAGCTCTACACATGTCTACCGCTTTCTCAAGTGTTAAGTCCGGTTCACGAAGCATGCGTGACCTTGCTCCACTGTCTCTGGTGCCTAACACTATTCTATCACGAATCATTTGGCTTTGTAGCGTGCCAAATTCACATGAGTTGGAGAGACCCCTAAGCCTGGTAACGTAGACATCTACGCCTTCGTTTTGTAATTGATCGGATGTATTGAAAACATATCGTTCATATATGACGTTTGTCTTTGGAATGAAATGTTCCTTTAGTGCTTTGAGTATTGTACTCACCTTCTTCCGATCGCCGTCCGGAATATCTAAATGTTGAAAAATTCGATAGCACTCTCTGCCCATAACACTCAACAGAGTAGCCGCGCGAATATTGTCTTCTTTTTTATCCAGACCTGTTGCTATCTCATAATTGTCCCACTGAGATTTAAAGAAAGTCCAGTTGTCCCTTAGATTACCCTTCACTTCCATTGGAAAAGGCACTGGAAGTTTGCCTGAAGCCATCTTGAAGCGGGCGGGAAACACGAGGACGACGATCACAAGTCACAAAACGTTCGATTCCGGTCTTAAAACACGATAGATCCAGAATTTGTCTAACAGTCACGTAGTCCGTATATTCCTGTGTATACCCGATTCCTTCCTGATGTCGACAACGTTTAATTCAGCCTGCATTTGGTGAAAACGTGAGAGAACGTGTATGCACCCCTTCTCCATGTGAAATCTAATGACATTTTTAACATTATTATTCCGATAGGAGTTGTGTGTGTGTGTGTGTGTGTGTGTGTGTGTGTGTGTGTGTGTGAGAGAGAGAGAGAGAGAGAGAGAGAGAGAGAGAGAGAGAGAGAGAGAGAGAGAGAGAGAGTTTTATTTTTAATATAGCTTTAATAATTTGTCAGTTATATCGCTACGATGTCTGCAGTGAGGAAGTTTATAGTGATATCTAGCACTCCCACCCGGTCACATTATCCCACCCAGTCACATTATTCTACACCAGTCACATTATCCCACCCAGTCACATTATCCTACACCAGTCACATTATCCTACACCAGTCACATTATCCCACCCAGTCACATTATCCTACACCAGTCCGATCAGTACTAACACTAAGTATATGCTTGTACAGTTCTGTAATTTTTGTCATATACTGTTGTATGTACCTTGCGTCTGAATTGGATAATTTCATTTATTTCGTTCATACATTTATTGCACTTCGGCTTCCTAGATTGTGACATAAATTCGCCATATGAAAGTTTAGCGCCAAGAGATTGAACGACATTTACATATATATAAATGACAATTTACAAAGTTGTCAACTGAAACGTGCATACAATTTTCAAACTATTTCACGTTCACCATATATTTCTAGTTCCTAAAATGATAAATTCAAATTGCCTATATAGAAACATAATTTGTTCTCAATAAGCTGTTGACTTACTTTTATACATATTTGATCTATTCTGTGTACTCGGTCGTTGTCCATAACTGAGAATTTTTGGTGCTTTGTGAGTTTTGTCTTGTTTGTGTTTTATTTACTGATGTTTAAAACCTTTTCTTTAAATATAAATTTTAGGATATGGGTCAAAAGTTTGCTTCCAAAACAATCTAAAATTATTATTATTATTATTATTATTATTATTATTATTATTATTATTATTATATACGGTACTGCATATACATGCAAGTATAATTAAGCAACAATACGAACCCCTGCGGTGGTCATTATTAAGCTGGATAAGAAATATATAATCATGATTTTTTTTAATTTAATGAAAATACAGATCTTTGCAAAACACACACACACACACACACACACACACACACACACTTATGGTGCCGTTCCCCCCTTCACCCAGTGTATAGTTTCGCTTTCCATCCGTTAAAATATAAGCAAGTCTTAAATTTGTAGTCAACCATGAACCGGAAACGGGTATATTGATGTCTGACGTTTTACATCAACTAATGTTATTGCGATGAAATCCATATTTGTTTTCATTACCCTGGTTTGCTTCTCCAGTGGAGAAGAGGAGAGGCTTTCTAATTTAGATCTGGACAGTCTACTGAAAGATTCAGACATTTTGTCATTGTTGAAACGATTTAATATTGACCAAGATTGCGATGCAATGTCTGGCACTGTTGCTGTTGGCAAACTCTGGGGAAAGATGGAGAAAAAGTGCGCATTTAATTCTAGCCATAGTACAATCATCAAAACAAAAGAATCCTTGCTGAATGGAGCCAAATTCTTAAAAAATCTGAAAGGTATTGCATGTGCACAGGGATGCATTGAAGAATGCTGTAATCTTGATGGTTGTGATGTGGCAGTGTACGAAGAGAAGGTAAATAAATCCTGCATTCGATACGAGTTATCAACCTTAAAATATTGCACAAATAGCTATAAATTATTTTGAACCGCAAACAAAACATTTGAGCATACATTTATACATGGCGATTGTTTTGCAGACCATGAAAAGTTTTATTTGTGTTTGATATATTTTTTTTCTTATATTTCGATGTCGTCGATAAAGGAAATGCAAATAAAATGGTTATCAACAGTACTGGGAAAGTACTGATTGAGGAATAAACATTTTAATATGGCATTTATGATATTTGTAAGCTGAATGATTTCAAAAATTTTGGACACATTATTAGAGTTGTATATAATGAAAAAAAAACCTGAAGAAGATGTAATACACAACAAAACACAAGAAAGTTAAAGACATGTGTAGCTAACGGATAAAGAACTGGTACATAAACTATTCCATGACGATATTCCTAGTTCCATTTACTTTATAGATACTGCCAGACAAGTAACAGATGTAAGTTTCTCAGACCCATTTTGAATTATATACTGTAACATAATCAAAGGCATGCAGCCAATGAAGCTGTCACAAGTTGAGCCAAGTATGTCATGCACACAGCAGTTTAGTTAGCACAAATGACAAAAAGGTGTATTTATTTTAAGTTGCATCATTTCAGTTATTATCAGTTTTGGAAATCTTTGGATATTTTAGTTAACATTGTAGCCTTAGTCAAGAAAAATGTAGACTGGGGCGGGGCATACTGAATCACATGACTAAGCAATGTAAAAATTCATTTCGTACAAGTTCCACTCTGTAAACACTAATTTTGGCTCATTTGTCAGGTTATTTAAAAGATAACACATATTTAGCTGTTATGAAAGCAAAGCCACTTAAAATATTGATTTCAGGCAAGTTAAGAGTTGATACAAGTTAGCATAAATTTACTCTCTTAAGTAAATTGACTACCAGTTAACATTTCATTTACTTCTTACCATTGTGACAAACGTCAGGTAGGTACAAATTTGAACCTTTACTTATGGACAAAACATACCTCATAATATACATATACATATACATATCTTGCAGGAATGTGCAAAACAAATCTCTTTCAATAATCCAGAAACATAAAAACAAATCTAGAACTTGTAGAATTATTTGTTTGTCCTGTATAAAAATGGAATGCAAAACATTTTGTAACAAAGACATCATTTTAGTCTTCAGCACCATCTCTACTGACAATTTCAAAACTATGTCATTTATAATTTCCGAATTGGAATAGTGACATCTTGTAAATATAAAGTTGGGTGCTTTTTCTACTTTTGTGTTTTTTTTCTTCCTTTGTTATTGTACTAATCAGAGGTATGTATGACTGAAATGTTTAATAAAGGTAATAATCTTATGTAATTATGTCAACATAAGAAGCATAGAAGTAAGAAAATATATTACTTTCAAGATGAAACAGCAAAGCATATTACCTATGCAGCTAAACAAAAGAAACCCAGCCAGCACTGCCATGTCATAATGTTATATATAGTACAGAGAGGAGCTACTAATTTATGGATATGTACACAGATATTTAACGGATTTCTTCAATGTTTATGTTAAAATTGGAAGCTGCATATTTAAGCACCTGAGATAAGATTATACAAGTTCAATACAGTGAAGCTGAATTGTACTATACTTTCCATCACAAATTTGGAAAACATTTTATTTTGAACATGAATTGAAAGTACACTACATAATACAGGTGTAGTTAAATTCTGGTATATTTTTGGTATTTGAAAATGTAACAGTACAGTGTAAAATAAAAAGCATGAATGTGCACAAACATGCTGTGCCAATAATTGAAACATTTAAAACTATTAATTCACAAATCTTTAGCAAATAGAACAATGATTTAACATCACACATTGAAATTAAACTCATTTTGATACAAATTGTTTGGCTTAATTTATGTTTTTATACCACAAGAAAACAAAAATTGCTTTCATATATGGAAAATTACATATTTGCAGATACCAATCATGGTGGCAATATAATGACAACTATATTTTGTAGTATTTCTTAATCTGTTGCTAACAAAATATAATCTGTACAAGTACATTGATAATTGCGATGTTACAATTCTCATTGGTTTTGTATTTTTCCATTCTTTATTTTGTGTGCAGCTAAAGTGAAACAAGCAAAAGATTGCATTTTATTTAATTAGCTTGATTCCATTTCAGATAATAAATTTGACACACAAATGAATATTATCCATTCACTTTTGTCTTAAACTTTAACAACTTCTCAACAGGAGGTTTAGCATAAAAATCCTTAACTCCTGAAACATTATCCATCTTTGCCATCAGTTATATTACGGTTGTTTTTCTTCAACATCCACAACCCTTCGTTTTGAAATGCTTTTATTTCATGATAAATCTAGCCACTGACATTAATTTGATGTCACCAGTAACATTTAATATAAGACAACTAAGTTTGGAAGCATGGAGTTGATAATGTTCCATTGTTTTTCCTTTTTTTTTTATGGCCCATTGCAATGTTGTCTTGCCACAGTGTCAATGACATTCAGTTTTCTTTATCAAAACTTGATGCATATGGCTCTCAGGGACCTGAACTTTCATGTCAGATGCACATGAAATCCAGAGGATACACCTTTTCTCTATAATGCATTCCTATGATGCGCCAAATTTTACCCAATGACATTCCCATAAATAATATTGGTCAGCCATGGCTGATATGTGAAATAGTTAGACTTAAGTAAACAGTCATGAAAGCAGTGTCACTAATTAACATTTAATAGCTAATAACTAGACTTAGGTAAACAGTCATGAAAGCAGTGTCACTAATTAACATTTAATAGCTAATGACTAGACTTAGATAAAGTCACGAAGGCATAATCACTGCTTCAATATGTGATACAGACAAAGGGGCACTTTAATATCATTAAATACTTCTTAAAGAAGTAAAAAAAGTAGTTAGATTCATTAAACTTAGTTGGCAGAGTCTGTTACAATATTTTGTGAAACAGATTTGTGCTGAAAATTTCACTAATGCTTATAAAACTATTTTACTAAAAACAGACAAAAGTGAGAGCACAAGTGACGACAACAAAGAAAACAAAAACTTGGAATGTACAGTCATGCATTTTTGTATATTTAACGCTGACAGTCTCAACTACTATGTACCATGATGATACAGATGGCAGCAGAACTGTGTATGTGAGAACTTGAGACCTGAGTGTATTTGAGAACTTGAGACCTGAGTGTATTTGAGAACTTGAGACCTGAGTGTATGTGAGAACTTGATTCCTGAGTGTATGTGAGAACTTGAGACCTGAGTGTATGTGAGAACTTGATACCTGAATGTATGTGAGAACTTGATACCTGAGTGTATGTGAGAACTTGAGACCTGAGTGTATGTGAGAACTTGAGACCTGAGTGGGTGAATCATTTCTCATGATTGTAGAAAGTAGATTTAGATGGTTCATTACAAGCATTTTGTAAAAAGTGTAAGACTGCTGGATAGCAATGTCTTTTCATTCAAGATGGAAGTGCTATAGATTACAGCTCAGCTAAAGCAATGTCCTTTCACTTAAATGGAAGCACTAGATTACAGCTTAGCTATCAATTTTAGCCATCCTGAAATTAACCTTGATCATTTTGTTTGTGTTCATGGTTGCTGATCTTTGCCAAAAAAGACATAATTCCACATGCTGTTGAGAAAACTCTTGAAGTTAGTGTAAAAAAATGTTGATTGCAATGCAACATAGTTCCCTACATTACAACACAGGAAAGAATGAGGAAACTAAATCATTTGAAAAGCTAGTTTGCAGATGGTATAGTGCAGTATAATGTTTTGATAGTCTGTTTTTTCTTTCTTCTGTTTTTGACTGGAAGTGAGATGAAGAAACTTGAACATGAATAATTTATATATGTTTTATTATTCAAATTCTATGGTAAGCATTTTCTTAATCTTTCTATTTAAAGTTTATTATTTCCAATCTTGCCATTTTTTGCAGGATGAAAATAACTGCTACCTTTTTAACTGTAGCAAGCCAAATTCCTGCATATTTGCTCCACATGCCCTGTACAGAAGTATCATGGTCACATCAGAAACAGATGTCAATGTAGATCATGCATTTGAAACAAGTGATCAGAATCAAGAAAAACACGAAACTGAATTGCAGCATTTACAAAGCAACAATATTACACCAAAGTCAACACAAAAACCAACAACAAAGAAACCCACACCACCTCCAGTGAAAAACAAAGGTAAGTTTATAGACACCTTGACATGACCAACTACATTGATTAATTCTATGTCATGCAAGCTGTGCCTTTAGTGTGTAATGCATTGTCAATAGCCATCCTGTTGGCCAACAAAAAAATTGTCTCTCAACTCAAAAGAGCTCAAAAGAGGTCATTCGGCCATATAAGAGTATAATCCATGCATTCAAAATTTTGGTCTGTCAAAACAGGTGGTCTTCCAAGAGAGATTTTTCTAGTTTAATTTTACAGGTAGTTCTTTTTCATCTTGTTTAATTTAATATTATAGCAGGTTAGGGGTAAATGGGAGGGCACATGCTAAATTTGCTTTGGCATAGTAATAGACTGATATGGGGAATTATCACTAACCATTATTTTATTACATGCACATATCATGGATAAATAAATATATTCATTTAAGAATTAAATTAGTGATAAATTGTGCATGGCAGTTGCATTTATTCCATTGATAACATTGCCTTAACATTATTTTTGACTTGTTTGAGATTGATGAAAGTTTGAATATTTTTCAGTGGTAAATCTTCTCACTACTAAGATGTTAAGTTGTGAAAGGAAATGCATTTTCTAAATGTAACACCAAACCATACCCATTAGGTACAAACTTAATAGAGAACATAGTCATAATAACATGATGTTGCTATTAATTTGAATAGTTAACACATTAACCCCTAGCGACGACTTTACGGGGTATGAGGTAGTAGCCTACTTCCATGGTTTGTAGCGTCATGGTCATACATGATACACTAAAGTGGGTGGTATTATTGAAAAGTAGACAGATGTAGCTCTACAATGATAGCAAGTAATCTGGACATTTTAATTGTATTACAAAATACAGAGGGAAAAACCGAAGTTTTTGGACCCGTTTTTTTTTCATCCAAAAATCGCCCATGGTCGGGTTCCGAATTTGTGTCCAGATTTTAGACTTTATGACCTCAGATCTACGGCAGACCGGTCTGAGACGCACACAGACAGGTGAACCTGTGCAAAAAGTAGGATAAGGTGGACATTTTGAACAAAGAGTCTTCTACATACGAAAATTATGGGTCCGTTAAGCAAAAAAAAAAACAAAAAACCTCCAATTTTTGCCCTTCTGCTCATGCGCCAGCAAACTAACCAATGAAAAACATTTTCTGTATCATTAGTAACCATTTGTCTAACAGATTATTGTTTGGAAATCGATGGATTACGATGTATTTAGAAATAGTCCCCAAAATGTGTTTCCTACTCGCATTTCATGCGAAAACAGCAAAAACCTCCAGGGGTTAATGTGTTAAACAGTCACTTTTCATGATACCACAAAATTTGAATATTCCTCGCGTATTTAATCACTTGTACGTCAACACTGAACATGAATTACAAATTTTGCCATTCCGAGACAATTTTCTATTTTTTTTTTGAAAATTCTTGTTAACACATTAACCCCTAGCGACGACTTTACGGGGTATGAGGTAGTAGCCTACTTCCATGGTCTGTAGCGTCAAGGTCATACATGATACACTAAAGTGGGTGGTATTATTGAAAAGTAGACAGATGTAGCTCTACAATGATAGCAAGTAATCTGGACATTTTAATTGTATTACAAAATACAGAGGGAAAAACCGAAGTTTTTGGACCCGTTTTTTTTTCATCCAAAAATCGCTCATGGTCGGGTTCCGAATTTGTGTCCAGATTTTAGACTTTATGACCTCAGATCTACGGCAGACCGGTCTGAGACGCACACAGACAGGTGAACCTGTGCAAAAAGTAGGATAAGGTGGACATTTTGAACAAAGAGTCTTCTACATACGAAAATTATGGGTCCGTTAAGCAAAAAAAAAAAAAAAAAAAAAATCTCCAATTTTTGCCCTTCTGCTCATGCGCCAGCAAACTAACCAATGAAAAACATTTTCTGTATCATTAGTAACCATTTGTCTAACAGATTATTGTTTGGAAATCGATGGATTACAATGTATTTAGAAATAGTCCCCAAAATGTGTTTCCTACTCGCATTTCATGCGAAAACAGCAAAAACCTCCAGGGGTTAATGTGTTAATACATTTGTAAAAAAAAATAATGTATGATTTGTTTTAGTGTCAGCTCCGGAGAGTACTGTTTGGTTCATTATCGTATGCGAAGCTTAAACTTTTTGTGTACCGTATACCATATATCACCTATAAGATGAAATTTTTTATTATTAACTAAAATTATTACGTATTAGAAAATCTTTTTTTAAAAAGTTAGATATTTATTGAATTATTTTACTTGTTACCATTTGTGCGTGTATTATTTGCCGAGGCGAATGTCTGAGGCGATTTCTGGTTAGGCCCTAGTAGATGGTAAACTGAGATTTTGTGACCACAAGCTGAAGGGCCTAGAATGTATGAGATTACAAATGACATGATGCAGTCAATTATACAATACCTGTTTTCGTGTTTTCTGTATTACAGTTACCCTCTTTGCTGAGTGCAGCTGGAGGTCTGAGTGTGCAGATCCTAATGCGGTGTGCCTGACAGAACACTGTGAATGTAAAGATGGTTACCAAGCCAAATATGGAGTCTGTCGTAAGTAAATAATAAATATCACCATACTAAAGCACTTTTAATTTATACCTACTAGCCGGGCAAGGATCTTCATCCATCTCTTGACCTAGTGTGGTCATTGAGGCACTGTGCTGCTGAACATCTGACCAGTTCCCTCCACTTGTTTCGATCATGTGCCAATGCCTGTGTCATTGCAAACCTTTCCCTGGTCCATTCTGTGATGTTGTCTGTCCACTTTTTTCTCTGTCTACCTTTCCTTCTGCCACCCTGGACACTGCACTGCAGTACTGTTGTGGATAGACTGTTGGCTCTAGTGAAATGGCCATACCATTTCAGTTTTCTCTTTTTGACAGTGGTGAGGAGGTCTTTATAATGGCCTACTTTGTGCCTGATGGTGTTACACACTTCTTCATTTGTGATGTGGTCCATGTAAGAGATGCCAAGGTTGGCTCTGTAGTATCTCATTTCAAGTGCCTGGATTCTTCGTTGTAATTCTGCTGTCAGGGTCCAGGCCTTACATGAATACAAAAAGATTGAAATAACTAGTGCTCTCAGTAGTCTGATTTTAGTTTTCAGACAGATATTCTTGTCTCTCCAGATGCATCTTAGCTTTGACATAGCTGCCATTGTCTGTGCTGCTCGTGACAAAATTTTTGCTTTTGGTCCCTCTTCAGCGATTATGGAACCAAGATATTTGAAATGGCCAACTGTTTCCAGTTCCTGTCCTCAGACAAATCTTGACTGAGATTTGTTTGCCACTTTTTGTTATCAGCAGCTTTGTCTTCTCAGCACTTATCTTCGTGTCAAATCTGGAAAATATTTCATCCAGGTTCTTCACTAAGTTGAAATGCTTGTCTTCACTGCCTACCAGCCCATCAATGGTGTCTGCAAAGCATAGGTCAGTGATGTTACGCCCTCCAATGCTGATTGTCCCACAGTGGTTTTCCAGGACTTCACTCATGATGCTCTCTAAGTAGATGTTGAAAAGTGTGGGTGATAGGAGACAGCCTTGACATACTCCAACTGTTTTCTTGAACCAGTCCTCCACAGAACCTTGAGCAATTACTGCACTTGTAGCCTTGGTGTACTGCTGCTTGATGTTATTGGTCAACTTTTTACCTATGTTGTACTTTTTCATTGTGGCCCACAACGCCTCATGCCACATTCTGTTAAAGGCCTTTTTGAAATCTATAAACACATAATAGATGCCATGTCGATGTTGCGATTACTCTTCACACAGAGCCCTGAGATTGAATATTTGTTCTGTTGTGCTTCTTCCACTCTGGAACCCTGCCTGTTCTTCAGCGATTATTTTTCTACTTGTGGTTTCAGTCTGCAAATGACCATTTTGGCAAGGATAGCATCAGAACAATGGTGCTTAGTTCAGATTTTACTTCTGTTTGCTTCTTAAAGATTGGGTTAGTAACATGGTATTCCCAGCAATGGTTTGCCTTGACCTGTGCTAGTTGGGCAGGGAATTGTCATCCAAAGCAAATACATTCTATTGTTAATTTAAAACTGTCTGTGCCAGATTGGAAAATTTTACATAGTTTAACTGCATTATATTTCATTATGTCAGATAAACAAGACTGTATTGTTGCCTATGTATGTTTAATAGTTATGCAAACACATATATAGTGAATCTGCTAAGGACCAAAACCTCAGTAAAATTGATTATTTTTTTATGAAACATTCATGTTACATGAATTTGTTAAAGCACAACTTAATTAGAATATGTGACCATGCTCTCTGTGCGTGTGTATGACTTTCAGTTCAGAATATCAACTCAGTTTTGTATTCTATATTGTACTAACTACTTTGTTCGTATTATATATTCTGATTTGTCATAGCATTTTTCACCTGCATATCAAGGTATATGCTGTTAGATTTACAGATTATTCCTAACAAACTCCCCAGACCCAAATGTACAAGCACATTTTGAGACAGCTGATCTGGGTCATGTGGCTGCTAACAGAGCATATCATCTGGTGTCTTTAAAGCTAATTTCAGGATCTTAAAATTTTTCTGCATTTTTCTGCATCAAATATTTGCCTAATAATGTCCATGACTATAACGTACATGTGAAATACTTTTTAAACATTGAAGTAGATATTTCTCAAAAAAAATGGTGAATCTCTTGTCTAAAATTGCAGTTTGAAATATTTAAAATAGATTTATGTTCTGTTTAAAAAAAATGGCATTGTCTGGAAACATTTTACCGGCGGTTTCCACATTATTTTCATCCTATTTTTAGATGAAGGATCTTTATTATTTATTATTAATAAGCTATGATATATTTTAATTACCTTTCTTAGCAGATTCTTAAAGAATTATAAGCTGTTAGATTATAAATTAGATGTTTGTTACAATGTTTATATTTTTAATTAAAATATAATCTTGAAAAGGATGTACATGAACAATATCAGGTTCTGACTTTAGCAGTAATGTAGAGCACAAAGAATTTTGAAACGATTGTACAGATGAAAATAAAATTTTACAGGGCAAAGCTGTGGTGATGTTTCCTTTGAGTGTGACAACAAGGGGATGAATTCTACAGTGCCAGACTGTATTTATAAACACTACCAATGTGACGGGATCCCTCAGTGTGCTGATGGGTCTGATGAGACAGACTGTGATGTTGATTATCCCGGTGAGGCATTAACATTTCATTAATACAGAGAACCTCTTTAATCGACACCTCCAGAGTAATAACACCTCATAAGTGAAATCATTAATAAATCCCATTTCTGAATTTAACTATGAGATTGACCTTTTTATTTAATGGACATCTGATCAAAAACCTCAGTCAGAGAAAAAAGTGATTTTTTTTTTTTACATAAAGTTTTCTTCACTTTTTAGGGATATACATAAACAAAAATATGTCATCATGAGGTGATGTATGGTTTGAGAACATTGTACATTGTTAGCTTACCTTTCTGAGAACATTGTACACCTGATTGCTCTTTTTAGTTTAGCAAATTTGTACATATTGGAGAGTTATCAGGAAATCTTATCACAGGTAGCCACAGAGAAGAGAGAAATTATATCATTTTTCTTTTTGATTTTTTTCTATGAGCACATTTGTATGGTTCCTTAAGATTCCATTTGTGACTGGTTTCACTCCTCTATTATCATAACATTTGTGACTGGTTTCACTCCTCCATTATCATAATATTTGTGACTGGTTTCACTCCTCTATTATCATAACATTTGTGACTGGTTTCACTCCTCTATTATCGTAACATTTGTGACTGGTTTCACTCCTCTCTATTGTCATAACAGGTTTAAACAAAATTGTATTTCTTGTCATAGTAAATGAGATATAATATTTTGGTGGCCATTTATAAGTGGCAGCAGCAATGTCTTGTTATATCCGGAGATCGTAAATCTTAGCTTGAGATTGAGTTTGTACAAGTCAGAAATGACCTCTCCTGAGTAATATTCAGATATCAGGTTTCAAAGTTATTTGATTTTCAGGCCATTTTATAATTTCTGAACTTCTGCAGCAAAGTTTTGGACATTGCTGTCGGTTTGCCTTTTCATGAGACTGAATTTAACAGATCACAGCACTTTTGGACAAGATTGTAAGAGTTCCCTTCCATTATCAGACTGATCTACATGTACATTTATGATTTAAAAGTAGATATAAAGGGTTTATTCTCTTCTTCATAATCTTTAGAAGAACAAAAACTCAGCTCATAATCAGATCATAGCCTAATATGTGGCCAGAAAAGTAACTAGTAGCCCATCTTTAATTTAGTATCCTAGAGATGGCACTTATATACTTTTATATGAAACTTATAGCCTTAAAGCTTCCCTTATCTGTGTTTTAAGTCATTACAAATATTTTAGTTTTGTAAAATAGTTTTGTAGGTGTTTTTTAAGAAACTGTAGAGATGTTACATAGTAGCCTACTGAGCTAGTTAATTCATTTTGGTAGCCCAGTCTATACATTATTGTAACAGCTGTGTTCCTTTAGCCTACTAAGCTAGTTAATCCATTTTGGTAGCCCAGTCTTTACATTATTGTAACAGCTGTGTTCCTTTAGCCTACTAAGCTAGTTAATCCATTTTGGTAGCCCAGTCTTTACATTATTGTAACAGCTGTGTTCTTTTAGCTTACTGAGCTAGTTAATTTTGGTAGCCCAGTCTTTACATTATTGTAACAGCTGTGCTCTTTTAGCTTACTGAGCTAGTTAATTTTGGTAGCCCAGTCTCTACATTATTGTAACAGCTGTGTTCCAAACAGAGAATTTCTGGACCATGAATGAAACATTAAACAATTGCCTTAATTCCCCAGTATGATCACTGACAGCATTTAAACATATCATATTAAAAAGTCATTTTGAATTTCATTTTTTTTAAAAAAACCACTGATACTTTAACAAAAAGTTAGGTGGAAAGTAGAAGGTAACTCTTTGTATCATGTTTTAAGTGCCTTTTTAACAGAAGATGTTTCGTGGAGCAAGTTGTATTTTCATATCTGAATTACTTTTAACAGTAGACTTTATAGTGTTTATTTTTCATTTGAATGGTGCCCTTGTTCTTCACACTGTTACCAATAGTACTAATGTTGCCACAGAGGAGTGGGTTCTGAGTATTTACTATAAACAGGTCTAGTTTTACCATTTGTACCTATTTTCTGAATCACCTAGATGAATAATTTGTTTTTTATTATTAAAGTTGACAGCTATATTCATCCTAAGCAAAGCAGTAAAAGCCAGTATTATGGTCCTGCGGCTTATCAGCCCATCCATCCTGGCAAGAATGCCATGAATCAACTTGGATTCTTTGGACTACCACAAAGGGTCAGCAGCCAGCAGCGTTTGCCTCTCTCTCAATCCCTTAATCCCATCTACAGCAATCCAGATATCTCCCAAACTGGGGCATTCAGAGGCCAGTATTATATACCTGGATATGGAAATATGGACACCCAGTCTGGGTCATACCAGTCTCCATGGCAGCTGGGTCCTGGTTCACTACCACAGAGTAATGTTCCCATAGCAACAGGACAACAGCTGTACTCCCAACAGTCTGTTTATGCCAGCTCTCCAACCCAAAACATGCCAACACAGAAGAGTGCTGGAGAAGTTAATGATAAAAGTAAGCATACTTCTGATGAAAAGGGGAAGTTGGAAATCAGTAATGGATTTAATGCAGGCAGTATAAAACCCACACCAAGAACACATGATGGTTCAGGTAGTAATGATCATCAAAAAGAAGAAAATATCCTCACTGCACCCGCTAGCAACCCAGTTGATCAAAATGTCAGAGCTCATTCAGAAAGTGAAATAGAGTATAAATCCAGAAACCCAACAACACCGCCTGCCCAAGACACAACAGAAAGTGACAATTCCAACAATCCACATGATGTTGAGGCATTAGAAGATGAGACTAGAGGAACAAAGACTGACCCTGATGTTGGTACAGAAGAGGACTTGAATAGATATGCAAGTTCAAAAGAAAGTAGTTCATACAATCATGAGGACATTATTGATGCTGGGTCTAGAAATCATGCAGACATTAAACCAGCAATGGAGGTCACCACTAAAACATCCTTACCCATCAGGACTACAGAGTCTCAGATAGAGGCTACCACAAGAGGAGTCACCTTGGCCCCATTACGGGAAAGTAAAATCCTTGATAATTATGGTGAGAATGTAGACAGATTACAATCTTGGGATGGAATTAGTGATGCTTTGAGCCATCAGCGGAAGACTAACTCTGAAAGTCATGGTAAAATGGAAGTTGCTGATTCATATACACAAAGCAATACTCCACAAAAAAAACCCAGTTCCGAAACAAGAAAGGAAACTCAGCACAAAGAGAAAACTAAATTTGATGGTGTGTTGACGGATGGTGACAGACTTTACAATATTGACAAGTACAAAACTTTTGAAAAAGTTGAGAGTGATTCCCCCTACTACATAGGGACAAATTCTCACAGTCGAGGCCAGGACAGGGGTCCAGTTAGAAATGCAAACACACACAGACAACACAAGTATCCATACCAGGAAAATCCTGGACACAAAGGAAGGGGTCATCCTCGTAAGGAAGACTATACTGATTATTATTACCAGAGTCCATCCGAGTTTGACCCATTCTCAACAAACCAAGCTGACTTTTATGACTATGGCAACCTCAAGACAGGTATAGAGTCAGTGTTGTGATTGAAACTGTGTACATGATAATGTTATAGTCAAGGCCCTGTATTCACATGAACTAGAGTACATGCTAAAAGTTTGATAACTTATAATAAACTGATTGAAATTTCAAACTTGCTCTACTTTTTGCTGTTTAATCTGTAACAATTTAAAAATATAATACATATCCCAATAGTTATTCAGAGTTTTTGAGAGAAATCTCTGTCAATGAGTTTTGTGAATACAGAGCATGTAGCCTGATAGTCATTTTGTTGTAGACTAGTGTTGGTTTAGATAATCATTCCAAGTGTTATTTCTTAAAACAACAGCACTTTTTTGTCATTTCAGTTTTTGCTACACTCGTATTACATTTTTTTTTCTTACATCACTGTATTTTTGTCATGCTTTAGAATCAAGGAAGTAGCAACTTTTTCTACCTACTTGAAAATCCAGTAGCAAAATGTTTCCACAATCATTGTATATTTTCAGTAATTTACCTGGAAGCAAATTATGGAAAATTCTTAGAATTGACCCAAAAAAAATCAGCAACTGTTGCCTGTAATTATCATCAATGCCAATCTTTTCTAGTTATGAAAGATGCTGAACATGCATTTTTAAATGAGTAAATGTAAGACCTTTCATGTCTGTATTGATGCAGCTGAAAGAAGCTGATCCAATCAGATTCCTGGTTATATTTACCTTGGGATATACTTAGTTAGGAATGATCATAACAGCCATGGTAGATAATGACGTGTCACATCTGAATTCCACCTCTCCAATTTAAACAATAAATGTAAGACTTTGACACATTTCAAACAAGTTTAATTCTGAGCCTTTGCATATAGATATCGTGGAAATCACCGTGTTGAATGCCCAACAGGACACATAACAAGCTCTTTAATTGGTAATTGATTTTGCTTGCTATAGGCAGGAACTCTTTTATTTACAAGCGAGCATTTGTTCACTATATAATGGTTTTGGAGTATCTCCAACATATTAAATTTCATATGCAGATAACCTACTTAGAGTTCTAACCCATTGCATCAGTTTTTGAAAGATTTACACATTTTGAGCTTTTGGACATGGATTTTATGAAAGTCTTGTATTTAAAAAAAACTTGTTTGCAAGATAAATTAAGAAATGTTGTTTTTGTCAAATTGAGCATAAGGTACTTGAAGTTGACATGTCAAATTTTGCTACATGTATGCATGGTTGTATTTATACAGTACTTGGTCATTATGATGTCTTATAGTGAGAGCAGCTTATATTGAGGTACACAATACATATAACTTTACTTCTTAATGAAATGGCCATCCATGACAAAACCAATCTAACGACACTAACCTTGTTATGTTGAAGGAGGGAGTGCTGTAGATGAAATTGATATGATTTTGTCGAGTTAAAGCAGTGTTGTAGATTTTTCGAAAGTTTTGAGCTTTCTGTTGTGCATGTTTTGCAAACACTAATCTAGTTTATATATTAATTTTGCCCTCTATAAATGTTTTTGGTTTCTTCAAGTGTTATTATTGCAGTGCTTGCAGCTGTTGTCCTCTGATTTAGTAAACATGTTGCATATTTTCATTTGTAGTGTACTTTATAAGCAAGTGCAAATATAGCTTATACTGTAGTTGGGTTGTAGTGACGATTATGAATTGAAATAAATTATTCACTGATCCTGTTTTATATTTTTAGTTCTACTGGTCATAGACCAGAAAAACTTGTGGGATGGTCTGTAATTCGTTGTCCAGCCATCCATTTGCGCAAGTTTCTTGTTGCTACTCTTAAAGTACTTGAAGGATGATCTTATTGATCCTAAATAAAAATGATGCCACTCAGACATCAGTATATGGCTGCTGCAATGGCCATGTTGACATTCTTGTTATCACTGCTTCTCCCAAGAAGCAGTGTATGACTTTCATTAAAACATTTGATGAAATGTTTAGTTAGTCCTAAAGAAAACTGATACTAGTCCAATGTCTATAATGGCTGCCACAGCAGACTTAAAGAAAATCTTGCTGTAGCTACTAATGCAGAAAGTCATATTGAGGTTTTGACCAGAAGACTTCTTATGATGTTAGTTGGTTTAAAAAGAAAATAGCTCCAATCTGATGTCCAGAATGGCCATCACAGTAACCATCTTGAAACTTTGATTAGAAGCAGCTTATGAAAAACTTTTTATTGCTACTTGACCAAAAGTCTACTTGTGTAAATAAATAAAAATCATGCCACTTGCACCTCTGATATCGTCACCGCAGTGGCCAACTTGAAAATCTTGCCATTGCTGCTTTTCCTGAATTCTAGTAGATGATCTTTCAGCATGGGTATTTTACTAAGCAACTTCTTTTGTCTTGTTAGTCCAAATGATAATGGTGCTGCTCAGACATGCAGTATGGCCACCAGAGTGGACGTCTTGAAAAATCTATTACTTCTTCCCACATGGGGTTTTGACGGAAAGACTTCTTATGATGTCTAGCTGGTCATAAATGAAAAAAAGACCTAGATATCACCATTTCACCAAAAGACGATACCTAATTGGTCATAAATGAAAAAAAGACCTAGATATCACCATTTCACCAAAAGACGATACCTAATTGGTCATAAATGAAAAAAAGACCTAGATATCACCATTTCACCAAAAGACGATACCTAATTGGTTATAAATGAAAAAAAGACCTAGATATCACCATTTCACCAAAAGACGATACCTAATTGGTCATAAATGAAAAAAAGACCTAGATATCACCATTTCACCAAAAGACGATACCTAATTGGTCATAAATGGATATTTAATATGGCCACCATGACAGTCATCTTGAAAATCTTATTGTTGCTATTTTTTTTATTAGAAAGTCATATCAACATGGGATTTCCACCAAAATATTTTAACTGTTGTGTTGGTCGTAAATGAATATATATATATATATAAAATAGAAATCATATGGTGAATAACATATATAATATATATATATATATA
Organism: Unio delphinus; assembly: GCA_029339505.1. Classification (NCBI taxonomy): domain Eukaryota; kingdom Metazoa; phylum Mollusca; class Bivalvia; order Unionida; family Unionidae; genus Unio; species Unio delphinus. The sequence goes on from JAQISU010000162.1 coordinate 3,368,919, forward strand.
AAATAGAAATCATATGGTGAATAACATATATAATATATATATATATATAAAATAGAAATCATATGGTGAATAACATATATAATATATATATATATATAAAATAGAAATCATATGGTGAATAACATATATAATATATATATATATATAAAATAGAAATCATATGGTGAATAACATATATAATATATATATATATATATATATAAAATAGAAATCATATGGTGAATAACATATATAATATATATATATATATAAAATAGAAATCATATGGTGAATAACATATATAATATATATATATATATAAAATAGAAATCATATGGTGAATAACATATATAATATATATATATATATAAAATAGAAATCATATGGTGAATAACATATATAATATATATATATATATAAAATAGAAATCATATGGTGAATAACATATATAATATATATATATATATAAAATAGAAATCATATGGTGAATAACATATATAATATATATATATATATATAAAATAGAAATCATATGGTGAATAACATATATAATATATATATATATATAAAATAGAAATCATATGGTGAATAACATATATAATATATATATATATATAAAATAGAAATCATATGGTGAATAACATATATAATATATATATATATATAAAATAGAAATCATATGGTGAATAACATATATAATATATATATATATATAAAATAGAAATCATATGGTGAATAACATATATAATATATATATATATATAAAATAGAAATCATATGGTGAATAACATATATAATATATATATATATATAAAATAGAAATCATATGGTGAATAACATATATAATATATATATATATATAAAATAGAAATCATATGGTGAATAACATATATAATATATATATATATATATATATAAAATAGAAATCATATGGTGAATAACATATATAATATATATATATATATAAAATAGAAATCATATGGTGAATAACATATATAATATATATATATATATAAAATAGAAATCATATGGTGAATAACATATATAATATATATATATATATAAAATAGAAATCATATGGTGAATAACATATATAATATATATATATATATAAAATAGAAATCATATGGTGAATAACATATATAATATATATATATATATAAAATAGAAATCATATGGTGAATAACATATATAATATATATATATATATATAAAATAGAAATCATATGGTGAATAACATATATAATATATATATATATATAAAATAGAAATCATATGGTGAATAACATATATAATATATATATATATATAAAATAGAAATCATATGGTGAATAACATATATAATATATATATATATATAAAATAGAAATCATATGGTGAATAACATATATAATATATATATATATATAAAATAGAAATCATATGGTGAATAACATATATAATATATATATATATATAAAATAGAAATCATATGGTGAATAACATATATAATATATATATATATATATAAATAGAAATCATATGGTGAATAACATATATAATATATATATATATATAAAATAGAAATCATATGGTGAATAACATATATAATATATATATATATATATAAAATAGAAATCATATGGTGAATAACATATATAATATATATATATATATAAAATAGAAATCATATGGTGAATAACATATATAATATATATATATATATATAAAATAGAAATCATATGGTGAATAACATATATAATATATATATATATATAAAATAGAAATCATATGGTGAATAACATATATAATATATATATATATATAAAATAGAAATCATATGGTGAATAACATATATAATATATATATATATATATAAAATAGAAATCATATGGTGAATAACATATATAATATATATATATATATAAAATAGAAATCATATGGTGAATAACATATATAATATATATATATATATAAAATAGAAATCATATGGTGAATAACATATATAATATATATATATATATAAAATAGAAATCATATGGTGAATAACATATATAATATATATATATATATAAAATAGAAATCATATGGTGAATAACATATATAATATATATATATATATAAAATAGAAATCATATGGTGAATAACATATATAATATATATATATATATATAAAATAGAAATCATATGGTGAATAACATATATAATATATATATATATATATAAAATAGAAATCATATGGTGAATAACATATATAATATATATATATATATAAAATAGAAATCATATGGTGAATAACATATATAATATATATATATATATAAAATAGAAATCATATGGTGAATAACATATATAATATATATATATATATAAAATAGAAATCATATGGTGAATAACATATATAATATATATATATATATAAAATAGAAATCATATGGTGAATAACATATATAATATATATATATATATAAAATAGAAATCATATGGTGAATAACATATATAATATATATATATATATAAAATAGAAATCATATGGTGAATAACATATATAATATATATATATATATATAAAATAGAAATCATATGGTGAATAACATATATAATATATATATATATATAAAATAGAAATCATATGGTGAATAACATATATAATATATATATATATATAAAATAGAAATCATATGGTGAATAACATATATAATATATATATATATATAAAATAGAAATCATATGGTGAATAACATATATAATATATATATATATATAAAATAGAAATCATATGGTGAATAACATATATAATATATATATATATATAAAATAGAAATCATATGGTGAATAACATATATAATATATATATATATATAAAATAGAAATCATATGGTGAATAACATATATAATATATATATATATATATAAAATAGAAATCATATGGTGAATAACATATATAATATATATATATATATATAAAATAGAAATCATATGGTGAATAACATATATAATATATATATATATATATAAAATAGAAATCATATGGTGAATAACATATATAATATATATATATATATATAAAATAGAAATCATATGGTGAATAACATATATAATATATATATATATATAAAATAGAAATCATATGGTGAATAACATATATAATATATATATATATATAAAATAGAAATCATATGGTGAATAACATATATAATATATATATATATATAAAATAGAAATCATATGGTGAATAACATATATAATATATATATATATATAAAATAGAAATCATATGGTGAATAACATATATAATATATATATATATATATATAAAATAGAAATCATATGGTGAATAACATATATAATATATATATATATATAAAATAGAAATCATATGGTGAATAACATATATAATATATATATATATATAAAATAGAAATCATATGGTGAATAACATATATAATATATATATATATATAAAATAGAAATCATATGGTGAATAACATATATAATATATATATATATATAAAATAGAAATCATATGGTGAATAACATATATAATATATATATATATATAAAATAGAAATCATATGGTGAATAACATATATAATATATATATATATATAAAATAGAAATCATATGGTGAATAACATATATAATATATATATATATATAAAATAGAAATCATATGGTGAATAACATATATAATATATATATATATATATAAAATAGAAATCATATGGTGAATAACATATATAATATATATATATATATAAAATAGAAATCATATGGTGAATAACATATATAATATATATATATATATAAAATAGAAATCATATGGTGAATAACATATATAATATATATATATATATAAAATAGAAATCATATGGTGAATAACATATATAATATATATATATATATAAAATAGAAATCATATGGTGAATAACATATATAATATATATATATATATAAAATAGAAATCATATGGTGAATAACATATATAATATATATATATATATAAAATAGAAATCATATGGTGAATAACATATATAATATATATATATATATATAAAATAGAAATCATATGGTGAATAACATATATAATATATATATATATATATAAAATAGAAATCATATGGTGAATAACATATATAATATATATATATATATATATAAAATAGAAATCATATGGTGAATAACATATATAATATATATATATATATAAAATAGAAATCATATGGTGAATAACATATATAATATATATATATATATATAAAATAGAAATCATATGGTGAATAACATATATAATATATATATATATATAAAATAGAAATCATATGGTGAATAACATATATAATATATATATATATATATAAAATAGAAATCATATGGTGAATAACATATATAATATATATATATATATAAAATAGAAATCATATGGTGAATAACATATATAATATATATATATATATAAAATAGAAATCATATGGTGAATAACATATATAATATATATATATATATAAAATAGAAATCATATGGTGAATAACATATATAATATATATATATATATAAAATAGAAATCATATGGTGAATAACATATATAATATATATATATATATAAAATAGAAATCATATGGTGAATAACATATATAATATATATATATATATAAAATAGAAATCATATGGTGAATAACATATATAATATATATATATATATAAAATAGAAATCATATGGTGAATAACATATATAATATATATATATATATAAAATAGAAATCATATGGTGAATAACATATATAATATATATATATATATAAAATAGAAATCATATGGTGAATAACATATATAATATATATATATATATAAAATAGAAATCATATGGTGAATAACATATATAATATATATATATATATAAAATAGAAATCATATGGTGAATAACATATATAATATATATATATATATAAAATAGAAATCATATGGTGAATAACATATATAATATATATATATATATAAAATAGAAATCATATGGTGAATAACATATATAATATATATATATATATAAAATAGAAATCATATGGTGAATAACATATATAATATATATATATATATAAAATAGAAATCATATGGTGAATAACATATATAATATATATATATATATATAAAATAGAAATCATATGGTGAATAACATATATAATATATATATATATATAAAATAGAAATCATATGGTGAATAACATATATAATATATATATATATATAAAATAGAAATCATATGGTGAATAACATATATAATATATATATATATATAAAATAGAAATCATATGGTGAATAACATATATAATATATATATATATATAAAATAGAAATCATATGGTGAATAACATATATAATAATCCTTTCATGTGCACTGTATCCAGCAAGGGTTCATGCGTATCATTGACTGATTAAGATAAATGCAATAAACTGACAATGAACAGTGCAAAACTAGTATGTAAATAAAATAGCCTGAGCACTTTTGACTCTTAATGAGTCTTTTTCAAAGGTAATTACAAAACATAGACTTGACAAACAAATAAAACACAAAGACTGTTGTGTTTCCAACATTTACATGGCTGTTTCAGTATAAATTAAACCTTTGTGCTTTAAAAAGCCTTTTTCAACCCTTTGCAGATGCTTGACAACACTCTGATTTATATATAGTTGATTTTCATGCCACAATATTACATTTTCCATCTTTTTTACATTTTTAACTTTCAGACTAAGACTACTGTGGTCAGTAATAACTGTTCTAAAAGCACTAAAGTTAAATGAAATTTGGTTGGCATATTTGTATGCTTTTATTGATGACTTTAGACTGATGCCATTTTTAATACTTCTTGGATTGCAATGGGTTGGTGTCAAATGTGTTTTCTGAACATGAATATGAATTTTGAATTTTTTTTATATCACTGCTTCATACAGAAACAGTGCATACATTTTTTATTTATGATGTCTGAAGTTCCAAAGTCTGCAAGCATAGTGAATTTACTATTTACTAGTAAAATCTCATAATCTTAAGGATGTACATTTGCATAGATATAATTTCACATTAATAAGAATTTATAATGTTGCTAAGGACTGCAACTGAAATACTACATACTATTTTCCAGTTGATGCACACATACTCAATGGATATAAGTTATTTCCTCATCCATGTATAGTAATAGCATGTATTCAGTGTCATTTGCTAATTGACAGCAAATTCACTTGTAGAAATTACTGTTACAAGTTTTACATGACATAAGACTTATGCCTAAGGATTAATTGAATTTTTAAGTAAACATTACTCGGTGAGATGGGGTGGGCCTTTAATGTCAAATTGCCTGTTTGGCATAGATAATTAGTTAGATGGGAAGGGCCTTTGAATGGTAAATTGCCTGTTTGGCATAAATAATTACTCTGTGAGATGGAATGGGCTTTTGAATGGTAAATTGCCTGTTTGGCATAGATAATTACTCTGTGAGATGGAATGGGCTTTTGGATGGTAAATTGCCTGTTTGGCATAGATAATTACTCTGTGAGATGGAATGGGCTTTTGGATGGTAAATTGCCTGTTTGGCATAGATAATTACTCTGTGAGATGGAATGGGCTTTTGGATGGTAAATTGCCTGTTTGGCATAGATGATTTCTAATGTAGTTACATGTATTTAATATTTAGAAAAAGCTGTATTTTACACTGACCATTGAAATAAATGTCAGAGCTCTTACTTAGTTGGATTGGAAAATGTTATTTCAGTGCAGTGAGCTTTTATTTTCACAACATATGCATCCTTTTCTTTTGGGTTTGGGCTGAGAACATTGGCTAATTACATGTGCCAGATATCTTAAAGGCTAAAATGTGTATACTTAACTTTCTCATCCTAGTAAACTTGTTTGGACAGAAAAGATAACAATAAAGATCTCTATTAGGCTGCAGGTTATTGTGGGGTTTAACACCATTTTTCGGCACACGATAGGCTATAAATGGCAGCCAGTATTAATGGTGGAGGAAGAAGCAGGGAGAACCTCCGGAAAGAACCACCGACCCATGAGAGCTACTGGCAAGCTTTCTCACATAACCACATTGGCTGAATCTGAGACTCAAACCCACGCAGACAGAGGTGAGATGGCAGTGAGCTGTAACGGATAGTGCTTTAGACCACTCGGCCACTCGTGGCCCCTTGGGCTGCAGGTATCTTGTACTGAAGATAGTGAAAATAGATGGTTTTTTTTTATAGGATTAAATAACCTTTAGAAAATTCATTTCTAAGATGGGTCATTATAAAATAAAGATTGTGTTTTGACACATATTTCAGTCTATCAGGTTTCATGGTTTTTAGAAGAAAAAAAATTTTGAGTAATTAAAATTCATAGATTTAAAGCAATCATGAAATGCATGTTAATTGGTACTAAAGGATGGAACAAAATGGTGAATTCTTTTTTCATCATAATTATTATTATTATTGAGTAAATTCTTTTTTCATTATTATTATTATTATTATTATTATTATTGGTACATGTATTAGAGCTGTCTTTCGTCACAATACAGTTTGTTATAAGGCATCTGGTAACAACGTTTATACCATTATGGATTCTATGACAGAATTATAAAAATATGTTATATATGGGTTGAAAGACATGGTGAAGCTTAGTCTTATATCTTTTTTCTCTTTTCAAATTATGATTGTTGTACTAATTTTGATAGTATCTGCTATACCACAGTTTGGTATATTAAGCTATTCTTTGTATACATGTATCATGATTCCATATATTGCACAGTTCTCATTATAATGCAGTTTGGCATATAACATGATCAGCAATTTATTGCATTATATTGTTTGATAACTGTATTATTATTATTATTATTATTATTATTATTATTATTATTATTATCAGGTGATCATGACTTGGGTATGCCAACAGCAGATGAAGACAAGCCGTCAGACAGCAGTCATCCTGAGGTAGGGAAGAAACCAGAGCACATCATGAAAACTGATATCACTGAGGTCAAAAGTTCAAATCAGGACAACTCTCAGCCAGGTATAGGTTGTGATGTCATTTATAATGAAAGTTAACATTATTTTGTATGTTTAACACATTAACCATTGGAGGTTTTTTTTTTTTTGTTTTCACATGAAATCTGAGTAGGAAACACATTGTGGGGGCTATCTGAATGTATCCTAATACATTGACTTCCAAGTGATTTTCCGGGGAAAAGTTTGAGTTTTTTTTCATCTCTCTTTTCTTTTACTCCGTGAGATGGAATGGGCCTTTGGATGATAAATTGCCTGTTTGGCATATATGATTACTGAGTGTTTTCTAATGTATGAACACGTATTTAATATTTAAAATAAGCTGTATTTTACACTGACCATTGAAATAAATGTCAGAGCTCTTACTTAGATGAACTGCAAAATGTTATTTCAATGCAGTGAGCTTTTATTTTCACAACATATGCATCTATACTTAGCTTTTTCATTAAAGCTGTACCAATGTCACTTTTTGCCGATTATGCAGATACAGCTTATAGCCAATTATTAAAATTGCTGATACCGATTATGAGACCAATTATTTCATTATCACAGTATATACTCGCATATAACCCGAATAATTTAAAAAAAAAATAAAGGCCTGGAATAAGGGTGGGGGGGCAGCAGCAGTAGCCTTATCCGCAGACCAATGTCTAAACTTTACCGTTTTTAGGTCTTCTTGTTGACTACTGTAACGAATGTAAATCTTGGGACATGAAACAATATTTTTTTTTTTCCGTGTCCTAATACATAGGCATGTTAAAAAATAACTTTCGGTGACCTGACAGTTATTAAACTTATAAAGTACTATCATTGATTTAAAAGAGAAAAGTTAATATTCGTCTTTAAAGGGTGACCCATCATCAGTGAGTAACATTTACACTTTGAGAAAAAAAATGGAAATTTTGAGTACATGAAGACAGAATCAGTGTGAAATACACTTGTATATTGACAAGTTACATTCTGGTTACCTTTGTGTAATAAAATCCACAATAAAATATTGCATTGATCACATCCTGATATGAAAAACAGTATGATATTCAATGTCGGCATTAGCACATGGTTGACTAGTTGTTATTTACATGCTTCATGTACATGTACTTAAATTGGCCTTGATTTTGGTCAGTCTCTTCCCATCTTATTGAGGCTACCAAGGGGATGGTGCTATTCACAGGGAAATGAAATGCTGTCATCAGTACATGTATTCTCCACAAATACTTTTGTATCGAATGCTATGACGAACATTAAAGCGACTGAACCAACCACTTGTTGCAGCGAAGTTCTCCACATCAAATTTTTTCGCAGATGTTTCATTGAACCATTTTGTGGCTTCCTCCATGTCTTCAAATATAGCATTCTTTTGCTTCTTTCTTTAGGGAGTGCAGTTACCTTCAACATAGTCTTTCTTTATAGACTCAGCAACTTTCATACTTCCTGAACGGGTGTTATTTTTAAGTGAAAAAATTTCACAGACCTCTTTACGAGATGTTCAGCCCTCAATTTCCTTAACAGCCAGATATTTTAGTTTCCAGAGACTGTAAATTTAATTTGCGTTTTACACTGCTGTTGGTAGCCATCGTAAATGTAAATAAAGTTAAAAATGAAACTTTCACAGCAAAATAAACTTGTTTTAATCACCAATCACTTTCAAAGGTCTAGGAAAAGCGTAATCACGCATATTTGGATGCATTTTTTATATCTGCGATTCAGACAATACCGTATAAAGGAGTCCTCAGTACGCATCAATTTGCTGGACTGCAAATTTAAGGGCTTGTTAGTCCTGCTTCGACCACCTGTTGAGTGGGAAAATGTGTTAATCAATTGATCATTTTAGCTGTTTACAATCAGAAAATTCAGTGGCTGAAAGACAGATGTACATGTTGTGCTTTATAAGAGTACATCTAAAGAACATGACCCACAAGATAGGCGGCAAGACCAAAGACTTGGCTAGCTGCAGAGTGGTGAGAAAATGTGAGCTATTACTGATTTCAGAGGTAGAATTACCCACTGATGTACTTGTGTATAAGAAGAGTACATCAAATGAATAACTTTCACCTTCATTATTGTTTTCATTTCCAAGTGTAGCAATCTAAGTAGTGCTTGTGACCTCAAAATCAAGACATGTTGAGAGTTAGACAAAATGCTGTTTGCAAATTTTAACAAGAAGGGTTAAACAGCTAATTGGCGAATATTGTAATGAGATTCAACAGAGTGTTAGAAGTTGCTAGAACTGACATTTAACGTGGAACACTATGTATGATGCCTAACTTTGTGCTCAAATAAGACCTTATCTTGACCTGACAATTCACTCTCACTCTAATGGACAAACAAGGGATACATGTCAGTGCTGTAAAGAAGTTTGAAAATTAAACTCTATGGCAACTGCTGTTTCTGCTCGTCTGGAAATAAAGCCATTTCAGGTATGACCAATTTGCTTCTGGTAGGGAACTGCAACGTTTACTGGTGGTACTCTTGAACTCCTAGTTTTAAAATCCTAGCTATACCTCTGTGCATTTTTTTGGAAAATGCTAGAATTTATCAGATTTCACTTTTAAGTTGCCGTGAGCCACATTGTTATAGGCCCAAACAAAAGCCTAGGGTGTTTTTTTATTTATTTATCCGACCACGACATTAAAGCCTGGCGGCAAGATCAACTAATTGTTGAACAAAGTATGGGTTGGAACTGGCAGTATGTCGACATAAATGATTAGAAAACAAATGGTTCAAGCTGGGATCAAGTGCTTCTGTCAACATGTACGTTTATCTTTTATCTCGACATTGACATAAGCATGACAATTTGGTAAAAATAGTAGACCAAGGGACTGGGACTTTGTATTTTTGTCGACATAGGCGGCTTGTCGATATAAGTAATGTCAATATAAATGGGTAGGACTGTATTTAACTCTGATTTAAAATTAAAGTCATGTCAAGATGATGTTATGATTGAACTTATATTTTTGAAATTTGTTATTTTTTAATTTTGTTTAAATCGGCACCGATTATTTCTGCCAATACAAATTGTTCTAATTATCGGCCCAATTATGAGTATGGATGATTAATCAGCTTTATTTCTCATCCTGGTAAACTTGTTTGGACAGAAAAGATAACATTAAAGATCTCCATGGGGCTGCATATATCTTGTACTAAAGATAGTGAAAATAGCTGTTTTTTCCTTTAATATTTAGAATAAGCTGTATTTTACATTGAAATAAATGTCACCTTTAGAAAAGAACCTTTAGAAAATTCATTTTTAAGACAAGTCCTTATAATATGAAGTTTGTGTTTTGACATATTTTAGTCTATCAGGTTTCATGGTTTTGAGGAAAATTATATTTTTTTGAGTAATTAAAATTCATAGATTTGAAGCAACCATAAAATGCACGTTAATTGGTACTAAAGAACGGAAAGAAATGGTGAATTCATTTTTCATCATCATCATCATCATCATCATCATCATTATTATTATTATTATTATTATTATTATTATTATTATTATTAAATCTGTCTCTCATCATAATACAGTTTGTTATAATGCATGTGGAAACAACTTTTACACCATTATGGATTCCATGACAGAATTTAAAAAATTTGTTATACAATGGAACCCTGCTATAATATGCATTAACGCAAATTTATAACGCGGTCGCAATGTGGCTCACGAAATTTCGTATATTTATTAGCACGATTTTTTCTTTTTCTTCAAAGTACGTGAAATAGTATATTAAGAATTTATTGTCATTCTCTGGAATAGATCGCGTATGGTGAAGAGATCACATATGAATTCGAATAAAATACAATAGTGGCATGGTTCCTGAAATTTTAAATATATGTTCATGTAATTCACTTGAACCGGGACATTTTTAAAAATTTTAAGTACGAGAAATAGTGTGTAAAATGTTTGTTATCATTTTGGGGAATAGTTCGCATATAAATTTTAATATAATACGATCGTGGCATAGCTTCAGAAATTTAACAATTTCACCAGGTTCTTGAAGTGTTATGCCAAAATAAACGTGGTCTTTGTGGTTGTCTTTAATTCTGTATACAATCGTTGCTCAAACAATAGCCGACGTGTGTTTCTTCTTTAACTGCACACACAACCAAGCAGTAGACAATGTAGTGGTTGATAAAAGCTTGAGTTCTCACAGTTTAATAAACATCAAAAATCAAAAGCCGCCAGCATGATTTCTGGGTTTGGCTGTGTTATCAGACACAACCAGTTGACCAGTAAATAATGTTTGCTTTACTAGCTGGAAATTGAGAGGGTATGAAATTGTACATTTGTTCAGCTTAAAAACAATTATAAAAGTGACTTGTGACCATTGCAGGCCTACTGCACTTAGTTTTCGGGTTTTACATGTGTATGGGATTTGCTTATGAAATCGTTATTAATTTCCCTTTTTTTTATAAAAAGAAATATTTTACTGTTACAGAAAAGCAAGTTCACAAACGGAAGTCATTCATTGCACTTTGCGCAAAATTAAAAGTTTATGTTGATTTTGGGGAAGAGATCGAGTATGAATTCTAATAAATATGATGTATAATACGATAAAGTATGAGAAATAGTGTGTTAAATACAGCTTCTGAAATGAATTAATTTCACCAGCATTCTTTAATTGTTATGCCTAAATAAACATTTTTGGAATTATTAGTTATTGATCCAATAGTAAAAACACGTGTTCTTTAACTGCATGCACAACCAAGCAGCAGACAATGCGGTGGTTGATCCAAGATTTTCACAATTAAATAAACATCAGAAAACGAAAGCCACCAATATGTTTTCTGGGCTTGGCGGTGTTATCAGAGGGAATCATTTGACTAGTAAACAATGTCAGCTTTGTTAGCTGGAAATTGAAAGAGTCTGAAATTGTACATGCGTACATCTTTTAAAAAAACACAACATATCAGTGGCGCGTGACCATTACAGACTTACTGCATTTAGTTCTCAGATTTTATGTGTATGGTGTTTGTTTATGAACTCACATTAATTTTCTTTTTTTTTATATAAAAAATATTTTACTATTTTGGAAAATCAAGTTTACAATTTGAGTAGACACCGTTCATAGACCCAGGAACATAAGGAAATGTAAACTTGCTTCATCTTTCATAACCTAATTTTCTGGTAATTTTTCCCAATGAATTCAGACATAATGATTTGTGACAAAAATATTGAATAGTTTAAATACGTTTGCAATTTTTGCAATGGAATTACAGGTATTATGGATTAGCTGCATGCCACGATGGTACTATATCAGATGGTAAGTAAACGGTGTTAATACTCTGTTCATGCTGTATACTGGACATTGAATTCAGACACAGCGATCTTGGACAAAATTATTGAATATTTTAAATCTGTGCAATTTTCCAATGGAATTACATGCATTATGGATGAACTGCGTACCACGACGGCATGATAGTAAACGATGTTAATACCCTCTCTATTCATTATATAACATCAGTTGTGGTATTATTGATCGTGTATTTTCAGAAAAAAAAAAAAAAAAAATTGGTAAAACTATTTAAATCAAATTAATAACCTAATAAATATATTATCTGTCCATTATTTTGAATAAGTCTTATTACTGCATTC